>JANFOE010000061.1:0-660938 GCA_025667525.1 Glebionis coronaria
TGATGCCACATCAAACTAAAACAACTTGAAAATTTTATGCATGAATAAATTTTATACACCAGATTTCACGTTTTTGTGCATTAAAAAAAGTAAAAAACTCAAAATTAAAAAAATTTCTTCACAACTTTTTAATGCACCAACAAATCCAACATTGTGGAATTTTTTCAGAATTTTTTGAAAACGTTTTTAAAGTTATGTTTAGATGGTTAGTTAGTTAATTAGTTAGAAGTATGGATTGATCTCAACCATTGAGTTTAAATCAATGGATGAAAATCCTTCTTATCCTTCTCACCATAAAAGGCTTTTTAATTTAACTCTCCCATATATATATATATATATATACTATATATATATATATAATATATGGGGCTAAGTTTGACATAGGAAAATAAAAGGCGCGATGTCATATCCTATGTGGCATTATTTCATTAGCTACATATTTTTTACCTAATATATAGTTACCTACATATTATTACCTAATATATATTATAGATATTTATTCAAAAAATTCGTGTTTATAAAAAATCGACCATATTTATTCTAAAAATTCGTCTTTTATAAAAAATCTGCCATATTTGTTCAAAAACTAAATATTTGCCGTGTATTTTCTTTGTTAATAGATCTATTTTAGTAAATATATAATAAGAATATCCATTATTTTATTTTATTTTCCAATTTTAATTAATGTTACATAAAAATTAGCAGTAGATATCTACTACTAAAGATTTGATCAAAATATTCCTAAATCTATTTTTACTAAATATATACTTGAATGGTACGTATTATATTGTTTCTATAATATACGCATCCTCTTTTTTCTTTAACTCTCATGAATCGGTGTATAAAGTTATATGTTCTTCTTCATCGGTAAACTTTATCTATTTTTCATTGCATGTTTATAATTTTTTTATCAATGTATATGCTTGCTAACACGGGGAATGTTTTTTGTGTCACATATTATGTAGAGAAACTTCAATCTGAGCATGGTGAATGTGCTAGAGAAAGATCAGCATGCACCGTTTAAGACCGTAAGGATTTGTGAACCGCGTTTATCTTTTTAGTTGTTGCAAATCTTGTGCCAAATCGGAACAACATTGTATTTGATGTATTATTTATTCTGATTCGGCTATAATATATTTTTTGAAGTTTTTTGGATCTATTTTTAAATTGAATTGAAGAGTAAGTCAATTAGATTAGATAATTATTTAGGGAAAAATGAAAAGATATGTCTCAGTGTCATCATATGCTGGTAACCTAATGATTGCTCTTATTTTTTTCTACAGCTTCTAGCAGCTAATCAGAAAAGCGTCTAGAGATTGTGAGTGTGTTAACTGCAAATAGAAGCAAACTCATTCAGTTTTCTGGTGACTATTGAAAATCGTGTGTTGAGGTCATTATATAAAAGTATTTTGTGAGCATATCAATGATTTAGTTTACTAATAACGCCTGTTTGTATGTATTATATTACCTCAATTTTTTAATGTTGTTGCAGCTGTTCTTAAGGAATAAGAATCTGACATCATGATGATGGCAATGAGATCTATTCTTTTGGAGGCTATATTAAAGTTTGATTGTGTTTTTCAAGGTAATGGAATGTGAGATTGTCAAGTTGGAGAAATATAACCGCGAGTTGGTTTTATCTCTCAGGAAGCATGAAGAATCTCAAGCGAATAATTCTTCTTCCATCGAAACTCTATAGAGCGAGCTTAAAACATCCAATTTTTAATATGTTTGAAAGAAGAATTAAATTTTGATGGACTCAACTCGACACTCCCAGTTTTTGCACCATATATATATGACCAATTAATAAGCTACCATCTATGGCATATGCTATTATTATAGGTGAAGATCCGCATATAACAGATATCAAGAAGTAGGGCCCCAAATGAACCAGGAATTTTAAGAGAGTGCAAAAGATCAGTTGCAGTAAACGATAATGGGGACCCTTCAGATGATATTACAAAGCCAACAATAATGGTAATGATACAGTTTGACTTGACTTTTAAATAACTGTAATCTGGACCAGTGGATATGTGAATACCAGTGGATATTGCTTCGCATCAATCAACGCTATTGATCAGTAGTTATTAAATATCCTGTATGTATTCTTATTTCTTGATTTCTTGGTTTATCATACACACTACTTACTCATTTTGTCATCCGTTTCCTTATTGTAGCCATAGTTTACTTTACAAGGACCTATTGAGAAAGTCGTTAGTAAAACTTAGAGTCACTAATGATTATATTTATATATTTACATATCATTCGTTGTATGTTTTTCAATGAATTTCTTTTTTAATTTTGATCGTGCATACTTGACTGATGATTCGATGATCCAAAGTCCAAACATTGGTGCTCGAAAGTTTTTGTTAGGCAGTCACAACTCTGCCGTGAATTCGGTTGTGCACTTATCAAATAAGAGTGAAGATGAACGGCTGGTATCTGGATTGTATTACTTTACCAACGACGATGACATGATGGTAATTTTTTTATTTTTAGTTACAGTGGACCTAATTCCCATATGCCTTATGGTTATGGAGAAACCGACTATCCATGCATTAAGGATTCAGATTCAGAAAGATGATTAAGGGGGTGTTTGGATTAGTTAGCAAAGATGAGTCCAGTAGCAGTAGTGAATATTATTTCCAAACACATTAAGCTGTTTCTTCTTATATGTACTATTTTATCAGTTTATTTGAGGGATTCGATACGACAGTATTCAATATTACTAAACACCAAATGAAAGACATATTAAACTAAATTAGAAAATTAATTAGAACAACACTCCTAAATTCGTTATCTATCTTCTCTACACAGCTTATTGACAAATGAGACTTTATTTATGTGCTTATTTTAGGATGTGATCATTCGTGTCATAGGTGCCAGCTACTATAGATCACAACAACGAGGTTAATGGAGAAAACCTTTAGTTCATCAAGTACATTGATACCAACTTTCAGGAACACTCTGATGTAAGATTTCATACATCTTTTACATTTAGTTTTGACTTTGTATTGTTTCTTTACAAGTGTTAAGGGATGTGACAGACAAGGTTTTCAACGAACCCAAACTTTTAGTTTGAGTTATCATGAAATTCCAAAACTTCCCTTTAGATGAAACCATATTCCTCTCACTTCAAAACTCCCAAGAAAAATATTTCTCAGCTTTACTTTTCCATGTCCTTATACTTTCTTTAGAACCTTATATTGTTCTATCATCAAGTCACTGTTATTATTAGCAAGTGTTAACTTTTGTAAGTTCATGTTTATGTCGACACTTTTGCACTTGCAGTATTTTTTTCGTCCTACTTGCCCCGACCCGACCCGAGATGGTTTTAGAGATCGCTGAGTTTATTTAGGTTCCTAGAGTTTGAAAAAAGTAAACAGGCAACTCATAGTATTACTGCTACCATGCACAGGCATAAACTTGGAAAAGATGAGGCATCTATATAAAGCCTTATACCATTTTTACTGAACATATCGATTGGATGTGCTTTCCATATTAATCTTATAAAATGGACCAAAATATTATTAGGGGCGTTTGACATTTGTGGTTATAAGGTGTTTAAGATTGCGTGCTACATTGTTTATATAAATCGTGAGCTTTAAGACATCAAATGAAAAATGCAACTTATCTTTCTCATTTGTTATACTTTGTGTCATTTCTTTAGTACATTAAAACATTTATGCACATGCCACGTGTCGGGTTGAAACAACTAAGTATGGGAACCTGTCAAACAGGTTAGTTTGCAGCCGTTAAAACACGGAGCTGTCGCTGACGTTGGCACGCCTTCAAGTCTTCGTCGAATTCAGGAAAAAGAAGAAAAAAGACCAGACAATAGGAAATTTCAGGGTATTTTGCTAAGGTTAACTTTAAAAAATCCAAAATGGTTTACTTATCATAAAGATTTAAAAGCCGCATTTTTTTGTTGTGAATTATTCTGATGAATTAGGTTTTGCTTTGTGTGAGCAGGTGATGAAAATGGCGAACAAGAAGTAGGTTCTGAATGTACATGATTATGCTAATGATTCTAAACACTGCTCAAGCCGATATTGTTATGGTTGCTCCAATTTAAGGTTTGATAAGATTATCTGAATTTTGTGACTTTCTTGAAATAGGGTTGTTATAGTACTGTTAACACGACATAAATGCACGAGATCTGAATTTTGTGACATAAATGAAAAATTTATTACTGCAAGTGCTTTTATCTATGTGAAGTGAAGAGGCTTTTATCAATAATTTGAATCATTTAGATCTCGTGCGCTTATAGTTAAACACATAAAATGTATTCAGTTGGAGACCTACAAACCAAAACAGTAACTTGCAGACCACAATCTCAACAATGAATCCAAACAGCAACTTATATGACAACAAGGAATGAAGCGAAAAAGATGTTCTCCGGTTGCAGCAACCAAACTCACCAAATAGATTCTATAGTAGTACCACTACCACATCACAACTTATACAGATTGCAACCCAAAATCCAAATTAGGCATGTATTTAGGTGCATGGGTAAGAAACTTCATGTAGGCATCCCCATTTCTCTAATTATCAGAAGTTTTAATAATTGAAGAAAGATACCTGATTGTGAAGCAGCTCTGATCATTGCAGTGTCCTTCAGTCTATTTAAATTTTTCATAGCTTTTCTTTTAACGGTAGTAAATTTTATTAAAAACTAGCAAGGAGCTAGAAAAATTACAAAGAATAAACCGCTAAAGGGTTTTGAATCCAATTGTTCCAAGATATTTTATGCGAATTACATCTAGAAGAAAACCATCTAAAAGAGTAATCTATAATCTTATCATAAATAAGACTTCGCTTCGGGGGAAATTTCTCATAGCTTCAGTTTGTTCACTTTATGTATCTGTATCTTTTGTTTTAACCATATCATCTGTTTGAAAGTTTGTTCAGTTTGTGAGTAGTCTGTTCAGTTTGTTCACTTTACGTGATACATACTAAGATACTACGAGGCATATGTGATATGTATCCTCATGCAGTAATTTTCATGTAACTCATACATATGTATTATCTGAATATCATAATTCATAATAAGGCACAAATAGTGAATCTTGATACGTCGATACCCATGTGTTGTGGTGAATGTGAGTAGTTGTCTCGAAGTCGTTGCTGTAAGAGCAAGATCGATGGCTAAATTTACTTAGATACATCGTCAATGTGTTGAATGACTTGAATCCATTTTTTTGAACAAAGAAAATATGATATTTGACATAAGGTATGTTTTATAACATCACCATAAATAAAAGAGAACGAAAATGTAGTGTATCTATTGTGCATAGCATTACATACGCACACAAATATAATGCTCCCTCATATCCACAACCATTTAAATTTTGAATTCTTTTAGTACGCGTAACATTATCAAATAAATATCGAAATAAAGTGATTAACGAAGCGGGCATATGAAAAATTGTTGATATTGTAGGCTGATTCTTATGTCATGTGTTTTGCTTAATGCTCCGTTGCACGTCGTATCCATATTAACCAAGAGTCGATCATCACCTTTCTAGCAATTGCATAAATAGACAATCTTTATGCATTTAAATTAGTGACTACAATCTGTTGCTTTTATAAGATAAAATTAGTGACATAAGTGGACATGTATGTTAATCATTCTTTAGCTATTAAAAATTAAATAACAATGGCAAATATACTTGAGCTCACATAGAAATTTCTACAAAATAAATTTCTATTTTTAAAAATGTTTTATAAACGGGTTTTGAGTCGACCCAATCGAATCACCGGGACACCGATTGGACCGCTGGGTGACCCGATTTTCTATAAATAATTATCAACACACTGCCAACAAACATAAATAAAACACAAAATGCATTTTATACTTCTTTTGAATGGTTTAACAATTTATATTACTCATACTTTAAAAAACTAAAAATATTAAGAATCCTTTTTTTAATTCAGATTGATTTTTAATTAAAAAATAAATAATTTAACCATAAATTTAACATTAGTTAATCGTAAAATATAACAAAAATATACCAAAGGTTAAATTAAAAAAACAATAAACTCACAAACACACAAACAATAAACCCTTTGGAACAACAAAAAAACGACCCCGCCCGTTGGGCGGGTTACGATGCTAGTATATATATATACACACACATATATATATATATATATATATATATATATATATATATATATATATATATATATATATATATATATATATATATATATATATATATATATATATATATATATATATATATATATATATATATATATATATATATATATATATATATATATATATATATATATATATATATATATATATATATATATATATATATATATATATATATATATTAAAAACCCTTATATAGGAAGGATGGTGAAACATTTCTTTAACTTCAAAATTCTAAAAAAATGCCACGTGTAAATGAATAACTACATCCCATGACAGTCTCTTTTCCCCGCCAATTGACCTACCAATATCCTCATCTTTTCCTTAGCCCTGAATATAAACAAATTTAAACACGCCTCTTTTCCTCTCATCATATCCCCTAAAACAATAACCCTAAAAAAATTCCCCAATCACTATCAGATTCATAAAAAAATTATTCAGTCGTTACTTAAATATATTCCCCACATGAATATATTCATAAAAGAAACTCAATCATCATTTAAAATCCTAATCTAAGATCATAAACCACTCGAAAAACCGGATCTGAGATACACTGTTTGTTGATAGAAAGATAAAGAAACGATTTTTTGTAAAAGAAACCCTCCCCATAATCTGCTAGCAATTTAATGTCAATCTTAATGTTTAGAGGTCAATTAGATAACGTTTGCTCCTTTTGAATTTCCAGCTTTGTTGATGGGGGCGTGGTTGATTCGGGTTTACTTGAACGAAGCCCAAAGGCAAGCGTCTAAGGATGTTGGTCGGATTTTTGATCTTGATGTGACGAGAATCATCAATGACGGATTGCTGGTCTTGATGTGTTTCTCCCAAAAACCACATATGTGGCATGTCGTTTATTAATTTGTTACTTGATATCATGAAATATTAGTAAATCCTTTTCGGCCATTGTTAGCAGATCCAACATTAAATGTTTTGACTGTTGCAGCAATTGATGCTAATTGTTCCTGATATACCAGATGTTCACCCTCTTATTCAAATTGATGTTATTGTTCAGCTTGACGAGGTTAGTACAATGAACACTCGCAGAACTTTTTAAGAGCTTACCTCAGCTTCCATGGCTCGTAGTTCATTAAACCACTCATCAGCCTCAGCCCCAATTCTATTTCTTTAGCAGCAGCTTTAAAAACATTTAAGGTAAAAAATGGTGGCCTCAGGGGGTACTCCATGCTGACAGTGATCTGGCGCAAAAAATAGATTATGACTAGGGTGGTTACCAATTTTAGTAACTTCTTTGTTGAGCCCATATGGTGGATACCCGTATTTTGTAAGTTACTACAACCCATTCTTTGGTATCTCATAGTCAATCAATATATTTTGCAAATTCATACCTGATAGCAATTTATGCTATTATGGTTTTACTTTTTTTTTCTTTTTTCTTTGCAGCTCCAAAGGTTTGGATATATTTCGCAAAGCTCTCGAGGCATCGGACGTCTAACATTAACTGGCGTACGTACAATGATGGTACATGCTACCTGAATTACTGTCCAACTCCGACCCCGTCTGAAAATTCAAGAATGGTTCAAGAATGGTACTTGCTATGTTTTTAAAGGTTAAGCACATAATAAGTTTATTCTAGATGTTTTACAAGTATACTTATTCAGGTACAAACAACACGACAGCTCATAGTTATTCCTTGCATCTATCTTATATAACATATTCATTTTCATTAGATCTATTCAACAACAACATGCATTTTCTTATCTGATCTGATTTTTTTCATGTTCTCATAGTTTTTACCATGTTTAGGCCAATATTTCAATGAAGACGCTACAGATCTTTACACCTCTCGCAAAGCTCCTTGAAATGTACAAATTAAGGTAGAATTCGTCTAGTATATTAAATAGCTCTTTTTAGTTGTATAGTCTTTTAGTTATAAAAAATCCATTGTAGTCTGAGCTCGAGAATTCGTATTTGGTGTAGAAAAATCCTCAAGATTACACTAAAGTGAAGAGACGAGTTGCAGAACTCAATAAAGAGCAGCAGAAAGAAATTGATGAGGTATATTGAATACTTCAGTATGATTTGTGGCTTGAAGTAGATTAAAAAATTTCGGTACTATTGGGTGAAATAATATTTATTTATTCGTACTAATATTTAGGGGGTGCTGGGGATTGTGTATTTGAATCCACTTATTTTCTTAGGCACTAATCTTCAAAAAGCAGGCCGAATTTTTAAGACTTTTTTGGTAGGAATCTTAAGTTCTTTACAACAACCATTCAATCATTCAGTTTGTTTTCCATGATCCTGAATTAAATAACCAAACCTTCAAACAAAGAAAGAACTCTTACTATTTTTTGAAGCAGTTGATCACTTAATAATTATGTCGTAGATTCAAACCACACGTGGTACCGATTGGTTTGACAGGAGAAAATGGGCTGGTGTTGGTGCTCTAAATATTATTTTGTTTCAGGTTAAAGGACGTTAAGATGCAAAACATGTACTTGATGATTCAAAAAGCAAAAGAGCACTTTCTATAGGATCTGCAGGCGTGTGCTAGGGATGTAAGATGGTGTTAGTTTATCATGTAGAACGAATGGTGTTTCTTTCCACCCCTGTGTCGAATGAAACCGAGTTTGCGGAATGGATTTGTAACATACATAAACAGTCTTGTCACGTGGTGTACACCGATTTTAGACCCACGCGTATGTTGCATTATGTGTTTCATGTCGATGGACCAGGATTGTATTTTGTGGTTGATGAGATAGAACAGTTTAGAGAGGACACTTTCTTGAAGCTTCAAGACACTTTCACCAAGGGGATGCAAATCGGTTCAATTTAAAGCAGAAATTTAAATTGAGTGGTTGAATTGATAAAGGAGGAAATATTTCATGGAGATTTGATACATACAAAATCGCTAAGGTATATCTATATTTATTTTGTTATTTGTTTTGTATTTGTTTTTAGTGTGTGTCTTTGGATACGTGTACATAGTGTAGTTTTGGTTTTGGTTGACCAGTATTAGGTGATTACTCCTAAAATGCATATCCAACTATCCAAGCACCTTATTAGTCTTTTACAACGCCGTGTTGATAAATACTACGTAATATTTATTTTAGTTTTCATGGAATTTCCCATAATGTTTCAGAAGATAATGGAAAGGGAATTTCAACAAGTTATAATCTTCAGATTTAACAGAAGAGTGTGAGCAACACGTTATGTAAATGACCAAACTTAGTTCCAATAGGCAAGACGAGAAAGATGCCGTGGAGGAACACAATATGTGAATGACCAAACTTATTTTCCGTTCCTTTTTTATACATGTTACTAAAAATAATACAGATATTTACTCTTTGGTATTTTTATCTTTTATTAAACTTTGCGCAATTTACTCTTTGGTTGCAAAGGGGTATGATCATGTGGTGCATGATGTGCATTTGGAGATATTACCAGCGAGATTTTGCAATGAATCGAATAGGGTTAGTTGGGACCGACATGCCAACATATTCTAGGTCATTTATGTTACTTATATGGTGTCTCTACCAGCGTGTTATTCTATCAGGACAGATATGCTTGGGAAAACGTTTACGGTGTCAGGAAAAACATTGGTATTCAATTATTTATGTTGCCATTGAACTTCGAAACAACATTTTCATATTGGAGGATTATTTTGGCATGTAGCAAAGATAAATGTATTTGTAAATCATATACTACGTAGTATTAATGATGTGCATTTGGAGATGTTACCAGTGAGATTTTGCAATGAATCGAACAGGGTTAGTTGGGACCGACATGGAAACATATTCTAGGTCATTTATGTTACTTATATGGTGTTTCTACCAGCGTGTTATTCTATCGGGACAAATATGCTTGGGAAAAAGTTTACGGTGTCAGGAAAAACATTGGTATTCAATTATTCATGTTGCCATTGAACTTCGAAACCACATTCTCATATTGGAGGATTATTTTGGCATGTAGCAAAGATAAATGTATTTGTAAATCATATACTACATAGCATTAGATTAAATACACTCTTTTAAACATAAATATGAAGATTTCCATAAGATACAAAACCTCAATAAAATATAGTAGATAAAAAGAAATTACAAATATTTTGCGCAATTCTTGCATATTTTGCAAAGTTTGAGCACTTTTGACACTTTTTAACAAAATATTAGACATTTTTTGCATATTTACTATTATTGACGGGCTAAATGACCGCATATATAAGACACTAAATAAGCACAATGGCTCATGTAAAACAGTAAATAGGATACTCGACAAATCTTTTATATTAGAATTTTTTTTATCTCCCGCCTTCAAACAAGTATTACTATTTATTATTTCTATGTTTTTATATTTTTTTACCTGTTTTAGCTTACGCCCTATTAGCCCGCCTGTTTATACTGCCCGTTTAGCCCGTTCGGTTGCCACCACCCGTTTAGCCTGCCACCCATTTTGTTTGGTGTCCGCCTGTTTTGCCACCCTATTCTTGATACAAGAAAAAACTAAAAGGAAATTACAATACTTTACATCACCTTTAATATTTTATATTAAATATTTTTTTTGCAACTTTAGTTAAATTATTAAATAATTAGTTTTCAAAGTAAGATTGTATATACTATAAAATCAAATATCGACTCTAATTTAACTAAAAACATTTCTTTAAAGCAACCCGTCCATTGGACGGGCCTAAAAGCTAGTATATATATATATATATATATATATATATATATATATATATATATATATATATATATGTGTGTGTGTGTATATATATATATATATATATATATATAGTGTAACTTTATTTATAGAACTCATTTTAATGAAAGAACTCGCAGAACTCTCTTTAGACAGTTAGATGAATTGATCAGTGGTCCGGATTAAAGATGACAATTTTCTAAATAAATAAACCAAAATAAAAATCAATAATAGAAATAAAAGGGCACTGTCGCCATTTTTAAAAACTCTGTCAATACACATCTTTATCTCCTTAACCTAATAACCACATACACATTTCGTTCTCTCTCTTCAAACCTCACGCCTCCATTTTTTCCCAAAATCAACCTTCTTCTATTCATTTTTATTTTATAGTAATAAGAAATCTAAATCCAATGATATATATAACTATTAGATATGATTTATTGACCGATCGTAGCATCGACACACAAAATCACTACTTTATACAGTTGTGGTGGTTTTGTTTTGCCGCTGATGGGTCTAGTGATTGTGATCGAGAATCATAACGAACGATGGATAACCAGGTAATTGTAATTTCAAATTTAGTTTTTAACAACATGGATGACTCCATGATCTTTTGATTTTTTTTATTTTCGATTTAATTGTTTTTCAAAAGGGTGAATAAAAAAACGTAAATAAAAAAATTGGTGATTCAAAAGATGGTCAACAATAAAAGGATGCATCTAAACGAGAAATTTAGTGTTAAAAAGATGATGAATTAAAACATGTATATAATACTTTTGACTTTTTGGTTCTTATATTTTGAGAAAAGATCAATTGCGTGTTTTTTCTACTCAAACGTTTTTTATGCCATTGTAATTACTTTTTATTCTGATTTTATATTGTGTCATTTGGCTCAGTATAATTTTGTACCAATATTGTATGCAACTTTCGAAGCATAGGAGATATCTTTATATTTTTTTCATTCAAGTTGTGCCATTAATTTTCTATGGGATGTCTACCTATTTTTTAATTTGATTTTTAATATTATTTGTTTAATTTTTTTATCCAGGTCATTGACTTTCAAGTAGGCAAAATAGGAAATGTTTTGTCGTAATTGTTTAACTATCAAGAAAGGAAATAGTTTAATTTGATTATGATTTTCATTGTGTGAATACATGAGAGGCCAATTGGATTAGAATATAAAAAAGCTCATAAGAAAAAGATATGTATGATAGTGATGTAGCACTCCACAATACATGGCGACGATGATGAGCGAGTTGCAACTCCAATCCACTATTTCTGTGAGTATCGTTGTTACAATCAGGTACTTGTTAATTTTCTAAATCATTGTATCATGTCTTATAAGTTTTATATATTATCTTTTTAGTTTGAAGATAATTTTAGATTTATTGAAAACAATGTTCAAGATTTATTGAAAACTGAGATGTTTCTGCGCGGAAACATGTATGTTTCTACGGCGGAAACATGTATGTTTCTTCGTGAGAACATGTATGTTTCTGCGCGAGAACATGTATGTTTCTATGCGGAAACATGTATGTTTATGCGCGGAAACATGTATGTTTCTGCTCGGAAACATGTATGTTTCTCCTCGGAAACATGTATGTTTCTGTGCGAGAACATGTATGTTTCTGCATGGAAACATGTATGTTTTCTGCGCGAGAACATGTATGTTTTCTGCGCGAGACCATGTATGTTTTCTGCGCGAGAACATGTATGTTTTTGGTTGTTTATCTTTGAATGCCTACTGTATATCCATTCGTGGAGAATGGGAATTTAGGATAAATTGTCTAGCTTGATTTGGTCGAATATAGAGGCTTGAATATTAGATAAAAAATATGGTCCTTAAACTTAAATTACATAGAATCAAATTTGTGTTTAGTTTTTTTAGTGTACATACATGTTTTTCGTAGACATATATATTTCGGTTATGATAAGAGTTCAATACATGAGTTTTTTGGCTAATAAGAAACATGTATGTTTTTTACATGTGTGAGATTTTTTTTTGTAGTAGAAGGGTATGCATTTTTGAAACATATATGTTTCAGAAAGTGTGAAACGTGTATTTTAACGTTATAAGAAGCATGTATGTTTAATAACTAGGTTTTCACTTAGTTATGAAAGTTCGTTAAACCGATCTTTTCGAATTGATTACAAGTTAAGAGTGCGACTCAGTCGTTCTTGGTGGATAAAAGAAAATGGTTTGTTTGATTATCTATTTTAAACTAAAAGCAAATATGTAAATGTCATTGAGTAAAATAAAAGCTTTTAAAATTAAATTAAAAATTCCTAGAGAAACACTTGGTAAAAATAGAGATTTCGGGAAGCGTGCAATTTTTGGAAATTAAAACGTAATGAATTTAAAACTTGAAAACTTTGTAAAAACAAGAAATTAAGCCCGTCAGAATGTTGACATCGGAATCAGATCGGAGGGAATGTCAAAGGAAGAATCCTATAGGAATACCAATATAGTAATATGGTCGGAATGTCCAAAAGGAATCTTATCGGAATGTGCATAAAATAAAACTATCGGAATAAAGGAAACAAGCACACCATCGAAATGATGGTCGGAATCCCAATCGGAATAACAAAAGCCCTTTCCGATCCTTTGATTGGAATAAAAGGGTTGCTTGTCGGAATATACTAAACCCTATTCCGATCCTTGTGATCGGAATACAAATGAACCAGATCGGAATTAAGAGCTCTGGTCGGAATACCCAATCGGAAAGGGGTTTACCCTTTTCCGATGGAATGTAATTTGCAATAAGCCAAGTTTATAAGCTATTTTTATAAGTTCAAACTAAAACTTAACCAAATCTTTAAAGAAAATAACTAAATAAGCACAAATAAGAACTTTTTAAACTTTAAATAAGCAAAACTTTTAAATCAAACCATAAAAAGATAAAACTTTTAAGAAAAATGAAAAGTAAATAAGCTAAACACAACCTAAGCCAATAAGCATGAAAAGCTCAAAACTTAATCCGTATTAAAACTTAGAGATGAATAAAAAGATAAACTTTTTAATCACATAAACATCAAGATTAAACAAAATCAAAGATAATAACGAATCAAGATCAAAATAAAGAAAGGTAGAAGAAGATTAAAGATCAAAACAAGATTAAACTCTCAAAAGTAAAGATTTGATTCAAACAAGAAAGGAATAAAATATGAAGTTTTCCTAGTGAGAGAAAGTTAAACACCTTCTCTCTCTAAAAACTAAAACTCCTAAAATTGAAAATGAACTAATTAACTAACACCCTCCTAATGTGTCATTAGGAGGGAATATATAGGAAGTGGGAGGGTGCATGTGTTGCTTCCTTTTTCTTTCTTCATGACTCGATTTAAAATCTTTGTCTTTCTCGACGTCGTCTCGGGATTTGTCGATGTAAATTGAACTTGTCTTATAATTTTCTTCTTCTATTAGACTTGAGTTCTTCGACTTCATTAAACTTCCGTCTTTGGACTTTTTCTTCGATAAATCTTCAGAATAGGCCTTGGACTTCCGTTCTTTATGCACTCTTGATCTTTTAACTTCGTCTTTTCTCGTTTTCTTCGATAAAAGCCCCCGTGAAAGCCCGTGTTTTCTTCCTTTTTCATCTTTTGGTCCTAAAACACAATAAAAACACAAACCACGCATAATTCCGACTTTACGACATAAAATACACGTTTTGGTCTTGTTATTATTAGAAATAAGTGGTAAAAGGATAAGTGTTTTCACACTTATTAAATCCCCTACACTTGAGCATTGCAATGCCCTCATGCAATGCATTAATTTCAAAGCACATATTACATTTCTCATCATAGATAACCCACCTTGGCCTTTATTAAAAAGATAGAAATATATACAAAACAAGTAAAGAAATCAAAGAGTTACATTAGGGTTTTGGCTGTCATGAATGTTTATCATCCTCAAGTTTCGCGTTCCCCATACCAAGCTTAAAAACGAGATCATTGTTATTATAAGTTAGCAGACTAACACAAATTCATGTTGCCCAATTATTTACTTAGACTCCCTTATTCCTAGGTGTATCTCTTATATTTTAATTTTGTCTTAAATGATCACGAGGATACATTGTTTGACTTATTTCGATAGTTTATTTAGGCCGAAAATAAAGTGGGACGATTTAATCAATAGTTAGCTAAAGGAAAAAATCTTTTAAAACTGTTGGGAATAAATTAAGCCCAGATCACTTGAGCGTTGACAAGAGTAAAAAAAGCGTTGACAAGAACAAAACAAGCGCTGACAGCTCAAGCGTTGACAAGATAAAGTCAAGCGTTGACACATTGAAGACAAGCACTGATGGGAAGATATACTCTACGCGTTTATTGTATTCTAGATTACTTCTAGTAAAGATAAGAACAACAATGTATTTTCTATATTTATCTTTACCTAGAATAGCTGATACGTAGATTATTGTACAAGGCTTCTTATGTCTATAAAAGAAGACCTTTAGGTTAATGTTTAATATAAGTTTTCATTCGTAAACTACTTTCATTGTAAGCAAGTTTGATATCATTAATCAAAGTGAAAGTTTGTTTATATCATTATGTGTTTTTGTTTAAGTGTTAAATTCCGCATAACACTTAGATTATCATAAGCATATACAAAGGTTTCTCTAAGTGTATTACTTGATCTAATCTCGTATACATAAAGCTAAATCGATCTAAGTTTGGGATCAACAAGTGGTATCAGAGCTTGTTGAGGAACTTTTGATCTTAAAGAACACAAGAACCCTAAAAATCACCAAAACCCTAATTTTCTCAAAAACCCTAACAACATCATGTCTGAAGCAATAACCTCCTCCTCCTCAACTTTACCAAACATCAAGATTCCCATGCTTGATGCAACCAACTTTGATTTGTGGAAATTCAACTTTGAAGAATATCTGGGGATCTATGACTACACACTCTGGGAGATTATTGAATATGGAAACACATTCGATAAAGCCCAAAAGATTGCTGATGTCATTGCTCAAAGATCAGCTGTTGCTGGATGTTCTGAAGAGGATAAGAAAGAAAAACCTGGAGATGGTAGAGGTGTGTTGGCTGATGACATAGCAAAGAAAAGGGTCGACATGAAAGCCCTAAATATTCTGAAAGTCTCTTTGGGAAAAGAGAACCAACATAAATATAGAGGCTATGAATCTGCTAAAAACCTTTGGGAAGCTCTTGAAGTTGCATATGGTGGCAATGCAGACACTAAGGAAGAGAACAAAAAGCAACTCATGCATGATTATGTTGTCTTCAAGGCTCAACCCAATGAGAAACTGAGTAGTGTGAGAAGCAGATTGCTTGACATTACAAGCAAGTTGTCCTTCATGGGGACACAACTTGGTGATGTTGACATTAATGCTACCTTTC
Source organism: Glebionis coronaria (assembly GCA_025667525.1). Taxonomy (NCBI): domain Eukaryota; kingdom Viridiplantae; phylum Streptophyta; class Magnoliopsida; order Asterales; family Asteraceae; genus Glebionis; species Glebionis coronaria. Next base: position 16,187 of record JANFOE010000061.1, read on the forward strand.
TTAAAAGTCTTGGTGAGGCATGGAAGATTGAGGCAAGATCTATTCTTGCCAATAATACTTACAAGAGTTCCACGTTTGATGACATCTACAACAAACTGAGGTTGTTGGAAGATGAAACTCTTTTAGAGCATGGAAGTAAGTCTACCACCAGTAACATGGCCTTCTTCTCTCAGAGTGAAGGTCAATTCAATCAGAAGGACTCTTACATGCATCCAGTTACTAGATCATCATATGTCAGCGCTGGAACAAGTCCTGTCAACGTCTCCTATTCAGACGCTGACACATTCAAGAGTGACTCCCCAAGAGTTAAACCTGTTGGTTTAGATTTGGATACTGTATGTGCTTATATTGCTTCTTTGCCCAATGGTTCAGTGATTACATATGAGGACCTTGAGCAGATAAGTGATGAGCACTTGGAAGAGATGGACATTAAGTGGAACATGGCTCTTCCTAGTATAAGAGAAAATAGGTGGAACAGAAGGTTTAAGAAGAAGATGACCTTCAATGCAAAAGACACAGCTGGATTTGATAAATCCAAAGTTGAATGCTACAACTGTCATCGTATGGGGCACTTCATGAGGGAATGCAGATCTCCTAGAAGATCTGATGCTGGTAAACCCTCAAGTCAGGTTGTTAAAGCTCAGGATTCTAAAGCCATGGCTGCAGTTCAAGGAATTGATGGTATGGGATAGGATTGGAGCTATTTGGCTAAGAATGTTGAAGAGGATAAAGCTTTGGTTGCTGAGGTTGAAGAAGAAGAGCATGTTGAATATGCTCTCATGGCACACTCCTCCTCTTCATCTGATAATGAGGTATACAATGATGCTTTTTGTAGTAAAGGTTATAGGTTAAACACTGAGAAACTTAACAACGAGGTGTTAAGATTATTAAGTGATGTGAGTACTGAAAAGTGCAAACTGTCTAATTACCAAGTAGCTCTCACTCAAACTGAGAAAACCGTTTCTGAATACAAGAAAATGGAATTTGACTTAAAAGATAAAATAAATATCTTAAAACATGAGTTAAATGCTAGTATGGATATTAGAAACATCATGGAAAGGGTTAATGGTGAGTTACAGGCTAAATTAGATGAGGCCATTAAGAATAAAGATAATGTTGGCCTTAAAATTCAAAGATTTGATAGAGCCACTCAAACCCTAGGAGACTGTGTGGGTAAACAAAGAGATCCTAAGGACATGACTGGGATTGGGATGAATGATTACTCTTTGGTTCCACCACCAGCTGGTGACTTCTATGGTGTCCAACAAAAGGACCTATCTTGGACTGATTTGCCAGAATTCCAAGAGGAGGAATTCATTCCTCCACCAAGAGTTGTCACTCCAGTTGAAGAGTACCAACAAAAGTTGACTGACCTGAATGAATGGAAGAAATCTAACCCTACTTTGTTTGTTAAGGGTGGCTTGCTATGTGAAAGTCCTAATGAGTCAACTCCCATTAAGGTTACAAACCCAGTCACTGGTAAAGCTGTTGACCTAGGCTCAAACACTGATAGAAAACCTAGCATTAAATATGCAGAGCTGTATAGGAATACTAGGTCACCCAAGAGCCAAGTTAGCAATAATGGAACAGGCTTCTTCTCTTCTAGACCTAAGGTTGTGTCTAGAAAAGCTTGTTACACTTGTGGTAGCTTTTCACACTTGGCATACAAGTGTGTCAACGCTCCCAAAGCCAGCGCTGACAGGAACAATTTCAGCGCTGACAGGAACAAAGTCAACGTTGTTAGGAAGTCAAACGTTGTCAGACCCAAACCTTGTGTGCAGCAAAGTCCAAAAGTGATTAGACCTGCCCCATTCTTTACTAGAGGGTCTAACACTCATGGACAAAGACCATTTCAAAAGACAAACACCTGGTCAAATAGGCAATGGGTTTCTGTAGCAAACCCTAGGTTCAACACTGACAAGGGTAATCTCAGCGTTGACAAGACCAATTCCAACGCTGACGGAAACGTGACCAGACCTAAATATTTGCAACCACAGGGTAAGGGGTCTAAAGCTTCTTCAAGCTTAACATGGAGACCCAAGAAAGAACAAAACTCTAATGATAATGGGATTTCAATGACCTGCAACAGATTTAATTACATTTCAAAGGTCATTACAAAACCTATTGGGGTTAACTGGGTATTTCATCCTAAGAAGGATGAGAATGGGGTTGTTGTGAGAACTAAGTATGTTCTTATTGAACAACCAGATGAATCCAAGTCTTTTAAGACTTGGGTTCCCAAAGAAAACTAATTTGTTTTCTTTATGTGCAGGGCATTCAAAAACAGGTCAATGATTATGGATATTGGGATAGTGGATGCTCAAGGCACATGACAGGGAAGGAAGACTATTTGACGAACTTCACTCCTATTAAAGATGGTGATAAGGTTTACTTTGGAGGAGGATATGGCACTATCACAGGCAAAGGAACCCTTCTCACCAAGAATTTGCGTTTTGAGAACGTCTTTCTGGTAAAAGAACTTGATTACATCCTTTTTAGTGTATCACAAGTTTGTGATAACAACAATAAAGTTCTGTTTACTGATACTGAGTGTTTGGTGTTAAGCAAGGATTATAAGATCCCCGATGAGAAATATATTGAGTATAGAACACCTAGGCATAAAGACATATACAATGTGAATTTGAATGGGATTAAAATGAATAATAATATGTCTTGTTTTTATGCTAAAGCTTCAGTAGATGAGAGTAATTTATGGCACAGGAGACTAGGGCACATAAATTTTAAAAATATAACTAGGCTTGTGAGACTTGGTTTGGTTGATGGTTTGCCTGAGAAGGCCTTCCACAATGACCACTCTTGTGTTGCATGTCTTAAAGGCAAGCAACAAAAGGTCTCATTCAAGTCCAAACAGGTGCATACTAGTTCTAGACCTCTTCATATGCTACACATGGACCTCTTTGGTCCAACCAATATAGAAAGTTTGAATGATAAGTCATATTGCTTTGTCATCACAGATGACTTTTCTAGGTTTACTTGGACATTCTTTCTAGCTATGAAGAGTGACACAACTGATATTCTAATTGATTTTATCACTCAGATTAAGAAAAGGTCTGGCAATGAAGTTAAAATGCTTAGGAGTGATAATGGTGGAGAATTTAGGAATAAGAAGCTAGATGATTTCTGTGCCAGGAAAGGAATTACTCGGCAATTTAGTATTGCTAGAACCCCACAGCAAAATGGGGTTGCTGAGAGGAAAAATAGAACCCTAATTGAAGCAGCCAGAACAATGTTGGCTGATGCTCATTTTCCTATAGCCTTTTGGGCTGAGGCTTACTAATACAGCTTACTATGTTCAAAATAGAGCATTAGTTAACAAAATTCAGAACAAAACACCTTATGAGTTACTTTGGGGTAGAAAACCTAATATTGGTTTTCTCAGACCTTTTGGTTGTCATGTAGTAGTTTTAGATACGAGTGATGCCTTAGGGAAATTTAGTGCAAAAGGTGATGAGGGCTACTTCATGGGGTATTCAGTGCAGAGCAAGGGATATAGGGTTTATCTTAAAGAGGAAAAACGTATACTTGAAAGAGTACATGTTAGGTTTTTAGAAAATAAACCTAGTGATCCTGAAAGTGGTCCTAATTGGTTGTTTGACTTGGAACCTTTATCTAGAACTTTAAATTATATGCCTGTCACTAATCCAGACATTGTGAAGGTAACTTCAAATGTTTTGGAGGAACAAGTTGTTGATGTTTCAGGCACTCAGGTTCATGAAAAGGTTGGATCACAAGCAGAAAAGACATATCCTATCCAAGAATATGTTACAATTCCCATTTGGACAGATGCTTTTGCTGCTGCTGCTGCTGGGAAAGATAATGGTGGTTTCCAAGTACCACCAGATACAAACATGCATGGTCCTTCAGGCGCTGACAAAGGCAAATCTAGCGCTGACAAGACAAATTCAGACGTTGATGGTTCAGACGTTGACAACAACAATTTAAGCGTTGTTAGCCCAAGCGCTGACAAACAAGATTCAGGCGTTGACAATACTTCTGCATTGTAGCATGCAAAGTTGATATACTATGCATGCTGCCAAGACATTTTTGGCCTAGAATTGCTTGTGGTCTGTTGGGAGACTTGGGAATAATTTTGTTATGGGATTTACCTAGGAGTAACAAGGAATATTATAAGGTAACTTGGTTGTTAAGAGTTTTGGTTAGCAAGGGACACTAGAGGACTGTTATGTCTATCTTGCTTAAGCAAGTGTGCATAACTGGACAGTGCTTGCCGCCCTATAATAATTATCAGCTTTTTGGTTATCTTCTCTAGGATAAATTACTTTGTTAAAGTCATTTTTCATTTTTATTCATTTTTATTTTTGGACGCTGACAAGTATATTTCCAAGCGTTGTTGTGACCAATTTAGACGCTGACATGGCTATAGGCAAACGTTGACAAGATTATAGCCGTTGGGCGTTGATAGGTTATTTTTTACCGTTGACACTCAATGGGTCCTACCCAGTTGTTACTTTTTGACATATTTTTAGGCCGTAATTTTGGGAGTTGTTACTTTTCATTTAATGCATGAGATAAACTTAGAATTTTTCAATATTTTCATGATTACCTTTTGAAAATACTTGCCTATTTTTGGGCCTATCACATGCATTTTCTTCTCCTATAAATTTGGCTCCTATTTTTTAAACAGGGTATCTATAATTCTTGTCTAACACAATTTTCTCTTATCAACTTCATCTTCATCACTTAAATTTAACAGCTTTCAACAATGGCACCAAATTTTAGACCATCAGATTTGGAATTGGGGTTCAGAAGTCAACATAATATGATCTCGTATCTTGAAGTTGATGATACTCTGTTTCCCCAATACACACAAATGGTGGCGTATTTGAATGCATCCCCCTTAAGGTATGCTCTTTCTCATGAACCACTCATTCCAGTCACACATATTAAACAGTTTTGGAACACTGTTAGTTCCTCAACAGTTAATAGAGTGACTACATTGACTTCTATTGTTCATGGGAGACCTTGGGTGGTTACTGAGGCTTTGGTACGCCAAGCCTTGCATCTTGATGAAGCTGATGGTATAGCCACCCTTCCCATAAATGAAATAGAACAAGGACTTAGGGCTTTGGGATATCCTTTTCCTGATGAAGGTACTCTAAACAAGTATCATAAGCAGGAATTTCCCCCAGCCTGGAAGTACCTAATACATGTCCTCCTTCAATGTTTGAGTCCCAAGTGCACTACACACAATGAGATCAATAGATCTATTGCAAGTGCTATTGTGTGTATTGCAACTGGGCAAAAATTTAATTATTCTAAAATGATTTTTGAGGGCATGTGTAAAAATAAGGGGAACAAAATGACTTTAGCTTATCCCCGATTTTTACAAATGGTTTTTGATGTTCAAGGATACTACACAAGGGATCATAATGATTTTTATAAGATCCCTTAGCAAAAGAAAGCTATTTTTATGAAGATGAACTCACCACCCCATCGTGACCTACCTTTAACCCAAGCTATGATTGTTGTTATTGCAGCAGCACAACCCCAACCAGACCCCAACCCCAAATTGACTCCCAACCACAACTTGACCCAATACCTGAACCTTTACCTTCACCTGAACATATGCAAATTGACCAAGATCCCTTCAACGCTGACACATTAAATGTTGGCGTTGATGTGCCTATTTCTAACGTTGACACACAACCTTCACAAACCCAAACACCCCTTAACCAACCCACATCCACCCATTCTTCCACACCATCTTCCACACCCCCTGAATATAGGTTGATGAAACGCCAAAGGACTACTAGAGTGTTCTCCTCTGGTGGTCCTAGCCATGTAGCAGAGAGAACCACCACCACAAGTGTGGCTGGTGCTATGGATGAGGCTGGGACTATTGGTTCTGGCTTAGATGCTGGCCAAGGCAGTCCCACCATCATTAAGTCCTCATCCATGCCCAATGAATCTGACTTGGGAGGTCAAATCCCCATTTTAGAAGAGGGCAGACTGGAACCAATGACTCTTATGGAATTGACGGCAGTCTGCATGAGCTTGCAAAAGCAAAATGTAGACTTAGTACAAGTTGTCAGCTCACAAGGCCTTGAACTCAAGCAATTGAGGGAGAGGATTGTTGTTTTGGAGAGTGCTAGTGCAAGGAGGGGTATGGAGGAATCTTCCAAAGGGGAGGAAGATCCAATAAATCTGAGTGATAAGGGCAGCCATGATGGTCAATCTTTGGATGTTGCTGAGGCCCTTACAACTTTGAAGAAACACACAGGTTTTGATACGTCCTTAGTCTCTCCTATCAACTTGAATTTATCATTTACAGCCATGTTGAAAGAGGTTACAAAAGGCGCTGAGGCAGGATATTTGGGCGTGGACAAGGAGAATTTGGACGCTGACAGAAATATTTTGGGCGCTGATAGAACAAAATTGGGCGTTGATAGACCTGCACATGAGGGTGATGTATCCCAGTCATCATCCATCATCAAGGAGGTTTCTTCACAGGTATCACCATCTTCCTTACCAACAATTGATCTACAAGATAAGGGTAAGGGTATTATGGTAGAAGAGATTGTTCTAAAGGATGCAGCTCAAGTTGAATTTGATAGAAGATTGGCTGCACAAATCATGGAACAAGATATAAAGGAGGTGAAAGAGTCACCATTTGTTGTTACTTCAGAAGAAGGAAGTGATGGAGCTAGCTCAGACTCAAGTGTGATGATTATAGAACCAGAAAGACTTGAGTATGGAGATGAGTTGGCTGAGGAGAAATTGAGAGAATTGAAATTGCAGGTTGACTTTGACATGCCATAGGTGGTTCAAATGTATAATGCTTGGGAAGAAAGATGTATGGAGAATCCACACTTGACTACTTCAGATCAGATTTGGGGTTTGGAGATTCTCCTCAGAGTTCAAAAGGATTGCCAGGTAATTTTGAAACACAAGGCAAGTAATATTCTCTCAGAGTTGAAAAGGGATAGAAGGGAGCTATACGGCATGTTGCTCAGATGTCATGGAGTTGGATGGACTTACCAGAAATTGAGGGCATTGACATCTGATGAGTTGGAATGCAAGGCTTATCCCATTTGGGTGAGAGTGCAGGAAGCAAACAGTCTCAGAATTCTTTCTGATGAAAGAAAGGAAGAACTTGTAGAAGAAATGGAGCTCAAGAAAGCTATGTTTGTTCCCAGGCCAGTGAAAAAGGGAATTTCTCTTGAGTTTCCCAAAGATATGGATCCACTATATCCAAGTGAAGCTGTCATAAGAAAGAGCCTCAAGCTCTCACCATTAGAAACTTCAGATATGGTGCAAGTGTTACCATTAGATTCCAGAAACCCAATTGTGAGCTATGAAGAAGATGAATGTGGGTTTTGGAAAATTGGCAGGTATGGAAAAGAGGTACACACTTTTACCACTCTCATATCTTTGTTTGCAAGTTGTGATAAAGAAGACTTGGTTGATCTATGGAGATTGCTAGAGACCAAGTATGAGGCTGAAGCACCAACTTCAGCTAATGGAATAAAACTGTGGTCCACATTCAAAAGAATGTGTCGACCAAAAGATGAGGATCCTGCTATTTGGAAGGATCTTGAAGATGATCTCAGTGGTCTTCAATGGAGATTATATTCAGCTGCTGGTGTTTACCATTTGAGTTCTACAAAGTTTGCTGAGTATCTACTTGTGGATGGTCAGTATTTTATATCCAATGATATTTTGGAGAAGATGAAGGACACTCAGCTGGAGATTGATTATTCAAGTGACGTGGCAAAAGATTTGATCAGATTTATTCATTACCAATATGATAAGGTTTGTAAGATTCCTCCTAGTCCTTAATGCTTATTCAGAAACTTGATCATAAGAGTGGATATCAAGTTTAGGGGAGGATTGTTGGGAAAAAATTAAGGCCAGATCACTTGAGCGCTGACAAGAGTAAAAAAGCGTTGACAAGAACAAAACAAGCGCTGACAGCTCAAGCGTTGACAAGATAAAGTCAAGCGTTGACACATTGAAGACAAGCACTGATGGGAAGATATACTCTACGCGTTTATTGTATTCTAGATTACTTCTAGTAAAGATAAGAACAACAATGTATTTTCTATATTTATCTTTAACTAGAATAGCTGATACGTAGATTATTGTACAAGGCTTATTATGTCTATAAAAGAAGACCTTTAGGTTAATGTTTAATATAAGTTTTCATTCGTAAACTACTTTCATTGTAAGCAAGTTCGATATCATTAATCAAAGTGAAAGTTTGTTTATATCATTGTGTGTTCTTGTTTAAGTGTTAAATTCCGCATAACACTTAGATTATCATAAGCATATACAAAGGTTTCTCTAAGTGTATTACTTGATCTAATCTCGTATACATAAAACTAAATCGATCTAAGTTTGGGATCAACAAAAACTGCTTCTCGGGACCTCTTAAAGTTCATATCTTGGCATAACTCGCTTCACGATTTGAGACCTTTCTCGGACCGATATTTGGCAGCGACTTCATACTTCAAATCTTGAGAGACGTTCTTGAAATTATGGTCTCTTCTTCATAATAGGAATTTCTTCACTTGAAGTTTTGAGAGATTCTTCATCTCTGGACCACGACTTCTTCATTTTTCTCCAATCTTTATTTTGGACTTTGATATACAACGATCCGCCTCCTTTTAGGACTTGGATCTATTTATCCTCATACCTTGCTAGGGTCTTTTCGGATAGACTTCTCCATGATCTTTAGGGGAGTATTTGCTTTTCGTCCTGCGTCTCGATCCTTCATATTGATTTTCGATAAATGATTCTTCACATCACTTTTGGATCTTTAGCAACAAAATGTAGTCCTCATGTCTTGTTAGGACCTTTTCGGACTCGCCAATCTTTGCATCCCGCTTCAATAAGTTATGCCTTGGCTATGAACTATAATTAATACCGAGCAAATTTTAAACGATCTGTAGAACAATGATAATCTTGTGAAACAAGGGGGTTGATGTTTTTCTAGAGAGAGAAAGTTAGAGAGAGAAATGGAAGAAAACACATATATTAAAGTGAGAGAATAAAACAACCAACACCTCTTTCCATGGTGGAAAGAGGTTTAAATACCCCAAGTCCTTAAAGGACTTGGGCTTCCGGCCCATGAACATGCTCATGGGTCGGGCTATGTAATGAATACTACTTAACTTAACTACGAGCCTATAACTACATGGTTGGAGTGACCGAGACTTTCTAAATGCGTAAAACGTATTTCCAACAATCTCCCCCAAAGGGAGGTCACTCCAAGTTTACAAAGTCCTAATCTAGCATGTTAGATTCTGTTCTTGAGCTCGTAGTCTTCTTTTCTTTCTTTTTCTTTTCTTTTGTGAATATGTGTTGAATGATATCAGCCTTTTTGCTTGGAACATGTTCTTTTGGCCTTTCACGTGCGATCTTTGCCTTTCTTGTGAATTTGCTTTCTCGTGACTTCATGTTCCACACACTTATGTCTTTTTGTTGGATTCTCGAAAGTTTCAGAGTTTGGTACAGCGGAAGACTTTATCTTGTACTTTCTTGAATCTTTGTTAAACTTTGATGCAGAAAGACATAAGCATGTGAGAACGACTTCTACAGGTACACCGCAACACCACCGTCTTCACTGGTACTCAGCAACGCCACCGTCTTCAACAGGTACACAGCAACGCCACCGTCTTTGACAGGTACACAGCAACGACACGAATAAAATGGCTTTGAACATTTTATTCTAATTCGGTAGCATTTTACCTCCGGTCGGTGAAGACCGTTGGACGATATTAGATATCGTACCCGTGACGGATAGTTTCAATTAAGTAACTTCCTGACAGGATTTCGCGGGTAAACCCGTTCTCTTTATTCGACCGTCCAAAGCTGACTGCGAACATAAAGAGTGAATCACTTGGATAATTTATCCTTGTGATTAGAAGCCGTCAATTCATGAAACCTGGAACAAGTGAATCTCAATTAAGATTTTCACCATCGTTGCTTTCCAGTTGTCACGAGCTTAATTCATAAAGAATCTTGCACGTCACCTACCAAGTGCTGTTTGATGTTGACACTAGAAGGATTTCCACTCGTCACGGTGGTCAATAAAGAGTCACTCTGAGTGTTCTGGCAAGATCATATGATAATGCGAAGAGGCCTGGAACGAGTTTAAGTTCAATTAAGAATTAAACCACTGTTACCTTCCAGTTTTTCACAAGATTGATTCTAAAAGAACCGCACGTGTAACCTACCATGAGCTTGTTTGATGTTGGCTCAAGCAGGATTTCCATCTTCATTGTAATACTTACGTATTACTCGGATGTTCTGGCAATATTACAGGAATATTGCGTAGGACTCATGAAAATCTCTTACTTTTCACAGTGTGTGAGAAAGCAAGGAATAAATGAAAAGTGTCCTAATGAGACTTTTGATGATCTCTTGGCTCTAGACTCAATTGTGCGTTTTGATTTAGTGAGCGATGGCTGGAGAGGAGTACCACCTTTTCAATACCAGTCTATTCGGAGTGAATAAACCAGTAGATAACGTGTTGATCTCCGTGTGATTAAAACAAATACCTTTTGAGAGATATTTGAGTTAGCTGGGAAGGGTTGTGCATTGCATCACTGGGTCCATGATGTCTTTCTTCAATACCGAGAATCATTAGCAAAAATGACCTCAATAGCATATGTATTGACCCGGTTTCTGCCTAAAGTTGTAAGGAGGGCTTCTTTCTTTACACCCTTTATCTTTACAATTCTTTTTCATTCTTCAACCCCTTCAATGCTTACCAATACGTCATCACTAGCACCTTGTTGTGATTGTTCCAGTGCTAGCTTAAGTACTTGGTCGGCATTCAGCTACGTTCACATTCTTTCTCCATCTTTCCTAGGACTTCTAATTCTATCTAGGGAATTGTCCTTGGGAAGATTCCATCGGCTCTGATGAATCATTGGACTAAACCTATTCCTACCACCCTTTTGTCACCACATCCGTCGTGAATTAAGCGTGTTTTGGGAAGGAATTGCCACCATGAAAAATCATTGAAAATCACCTAAGGTACTTGTGATATTGAAATCAAAAGTTTTGTACCTTAGGTGTTTTGTTTATCAAAAACGCTCCCCCTTAACACGTGCTTTACACATATTAAGTTGGATTATCGTTAAGTCTTTTTCATCTTTTAGCCAAGTATTACTTAAGTCTCCTTAATCCCATTTTCTCCCCTTATCCAAAATGTTAACCATTAATATTTGGGATATTGAATGGATTAACCGGTCTTTGGGTAAAAATGAAATTGATGTTTGGCCATAGAACATGTTAATGCTCCCCCTTAATTAAATAAGGGATAGTTGTAGTGCTTTAGTATGATGTATTTTGAAAGATTTAGAATCTCGTGAGAAATTCTTGAAAAATTATCATACCTTAACACTACAACAAGCCACAAAAGCTGATAAAGTAAAAAAATAACATATTCACAATAATGTACATATGGAGTTGACCTGTAATGAGACGAACCAAAATTAATCGGTTCGTTCCGTAAGCCGATGGTGAGCTCCATATGGTCGTCCACCGACGAATCGTTCTATGCTTCGTAGCAATCGGCGCTTCCTTAGCACTTCCTCAATTTTCCTGATTGCATACGAAGATCCTTTTCGGCACTGGGCTGTCCAGGTGTATGTGACCGCCGGAAGAGGTAAGTTGGAATTGAGAACCGACAAATCATCTCGAACATTCTTTAGCGTTCCATCACTGAATTTGTGCAGTTCTGAGAATCGCATGTATTGCATGACGCCAGTCTGATTCGGATAAAAGATTCCTGCTTCCGGCTTGGTAGTTCCCATGTAGACCTTCTTGTCCTTGTGGAAGTTACTAAGTGGAGTCGTATGGGGACGTTGCAGGTTTAACTTCTTCTGATAGCTTTCTACCCCAAGTTGAAAATCTTCCACCCGGTGTTGAATGACAATTTTCCTGGCATATTGACGAAAGTTTGAACTCAAGGCTATGACAATATCAGGTGATAGATGGTCAACTTTCTCTTGAGCCAAAAGCAGCAATAGATCTTCTATGTCTTCGAGTTGAAGGTACTGGAGATCACTTTCGTCAATGCGGAATTCTTTCTCATCGGTACGTTTGAGCAAGATTACATTTAAGTAATCGTAACCGAAAACCGTCTGGGTAGTTGCCCCAAGGATACTTTTGATTCTGTGAGATGAGACGATAGAAGCACCTCTCTTAGGACGATGGAAGTGATTATAGGCTAACTTCTTCTTTTTGTCCCAGTGAGATATGCCAAGTGAAGCATAGGTGTCGTAAAATTTGAGCAGCTTCTTTCTCCAGATTGAGTCAGGCACTTTGTCTTCTATCCAAGGAACATTCTCCAAATTGACAGCCTTGAGCATTGTTAGTGACGTGGCATACTTCTTTGCTCCATTTTCAAGGTATTCAAGATCGTGAGAGACAAAATGCTCGATTGGGATAGTGGTATAACTAGCGATGACCGTTGGTGTAAGAGGTTGCAATACGGGAGTTTGAATTCCTGTAGTTGTCGCTCTCATTGCTTTGGTAAGCTCATTCAGGTGATATTCTGCTTCATTATGGGTGATCTTTAAGGTATCAAAGAAGTCCACATTTGCAGCTGCCATTTTGATCAGATCCGGGGTCATCGTTGGTTTCCCATGAGAGTACCTTAGAAAAGCCGAGAAGTCGATAGGGTTGTTGAGGAATTGAGTCATCTCCATTACAGTTGCAGTTTCAAATGGATGATGTGGTGCTGCGTTTGTTAGCCAAAGTTGTTCTTGTATCGTATCATCAATGATAAGAGACTCAGCAAATGTCGGTTCTGGAACATTTAAATCTTCAACTTCCATGTCATCATCATGCTGAGCTGTAGAGGATGTGGAAGGTTGAGTTTGCGTCACCGGTATATCATCGTGATGTTCTTCTTCAAGCATTGTGTCTGTCGGTTCTTCTGCTTGCATGTATTCTACAGTCTCAATATGAGAATCAGTAGTGAATTCTGGTGCAGTAGATATACCTGAAGCAGCCTGCTGAGTTTCTGATACTGTTGTTTCCAGTGGCTTATCTGTGGTGTCAGCAACCGTTTCTGCAATGTCCTCGAAACCTTTCTCGGTGGCCGTTTCATTGTCATCCTTGTTTGTCTCGTCGGCATTTGTACCAGTGTTGTCATTCTTATCACCCTTGCTGACTTCATTACCCTTGTCATTATCGTCATCGTCATCCTGACCATCATCTGTATCCTCGTCCTCGTCCTTATCGTCATCACCATTCTTATCCTTTCCTTGTTCATCCTCCTCATCTCCTTCCTTATCCTTATCCTCATTCTCATCATCCTTTTCACCATGTTCCTCGTCATCTTCCTCTTCTAGCACATTCTCATCATCAGACTCAGAGTCAGTAGTGTCTGCAGGATTCTCTTCATCAATTGCGTAGTTGAGATATTGCAGAACTTTGCGTTTGTATTTTGATTTATGAGCTCCCAAGTCTAGCAGACGTTTCTGAAGCAATGTCATGATTTGAAGAGTAGATAGACCATTACCGACCAGATGTAGTAATTGTTGATCAACATAAGATCACGATCAAAAGGATACTAGAGAATAGTTTACCAGTACTATTCTTCAGACTCTTCTGCCAACTCCTTAAGTGTCGCTGGTGAAAATGATTTCATGCCTAGCTTTTCGATCAAAAACTCGATGCGTGCTCGATCTAAGGCCTTTGTGAATATATCTGCCAGCTGATACTCAGTGTTGACGAAGTATAGTTCGATCACTCCATTTTCCACTTGCTCCTTGATGAAATGGTAGCGGATGTCAATGTGCTTTGCTCGAGAGTGTTGAACATAGTTGCAGCATAGAGCGATTGCACTTTTGTTATCACAGTACATCGGGATTTTGTTGAAACCAAGGCCATAGTCAGTCAATTGTGATCTCATCCAAAGAACTTGAGCACAGCAACCGGACATAGCTATGTATTCAGCCTCAGTACTTGATATCGCAGCGCTTTTCTGCCTTTTGGATGCCCAACTGATAAGTCTATCTCCAAGGAGTTGCACACTGCCAGACGTGCTACGTCTTGTATCTTGACACCCGGCATAATCTGCATCTGCATATGAAATTAATGCAATAGAAGAATCCTTCGGATACCACAGACCACGATTAAGTGTTCCTTTTAGATACCGAAAGATCCTTTTCACAACATGTAAGTGCTTTTCGGTAGGCCGAGCCTGATACCGGGCACACATGCCTATAGCAAATTGCAAATCAGGCCTGCTAGCAGTCAGATAGAGAAGGGTGCCGATCATTCCACGGTAAAGTTTAGGATCGACAGCTATCCCTTCCTTATCTTCATCTAACTTGGATCGCTCCACCATTGGAGTATCCACGGGGTCACAGTTTTCAAAGTGGTATTTCTTTAAGGATTCAAGAGCAAATTTGGATTGATTAATAAAGATGCCTCTGGGATTCTGAGAAATTTGCAACCCTAGAAAAAATGAAATTTTTCCCATCATCGACATCTTAAAGCGTGTGGACATAATTTTCTCAAAACGGTCAGACAAACGTTGATTAGTAGCAGCAAATATTATATCATCAACATAAATTTGTACCAGTATCATGTCGTTGTCCTCCTTGAGAATGAATAATGTGGGGTCCACTTTGCCTTTGGAGAAGCCTTTGGAGATGAGATACGTCGATAAGAGATCATACCACGCGCGTGGAGCCTGTTTCAACCCGTAAAGAGCCTTCTTGAGCTTGTACACATGATTAGGATACTCTGAATTGACGAATCCATTCGGCTGGCTAACATAGACATCTTCCCTTAATTCACCATTAAGAAATGCCGTCTTAACATCCATTTGGTAGACGATCATATTCATATGAGCAGCATAAGCAAGGAATAGTCTAATTGCCTCCAATCGTGCAACAGGAGCAAAGGATTCTTCAAAATCGATACCCAAAGCTTGTTTATAACCTCTAGCGACCAATCTAGCTTTGTTTTTCAGCACACTACCTAACTCATCAAGCTTGACCTTGTATACCCACAATAGTGTCAGGATTTCCACATTGCTGGGTAACGGAACTAATTCCCACACGTCAAGACGTTGGAATTCATTAAGTTCCTCTTGCATTGCTTCAATCCATGATGATTTGGTCATGGCTTGTTGCCAATTTTTAGGTTCAGTGTCTGACAGAAATGCATCAAAATAGCAGTATAATGCATGTTCTTGTAGTTGATGGCGTGTTAAGACTGGTCGATCGATGTCACCAATGATATTTCGGATTGGGTGATCCTTTGTCCATTTAGTGTTGTGATTTTCAATCCTTGGTGGACGGGAGTGAACGATTGCCGGAGCTTCCTCTGAAGTAGACGCACCCGTAGGGTCATCAGGTATGTGTGAGCCAAAGAAAGGAAGCTCTTGTAAGTGAGCGTATTCCAGATCGTGATCATATAATTCCTCTTCACCATCATTAGGAACGAGTGGGGGTGATGATTCAGGTGTTGTTTGAGAATTGGTAGGGGATGGTACATCTTGATCAAGAGTAACAGTAGTTGCCTCGGATTCATTTCCATTATCTTGAGCAACAACTACGGGAATCGGAGCCACTGCTACGGGTACTGAAGAATCGTCACTCTGTGGATCAAAGAATTCATCAAACATAGGTTGAAATAACTTATCCCACTCGGACCTTGTTGGTGGTATGAATGATGGAGAAGTAGGGTTGTTGGGAAGTAAGCCGGAACTGATTGTACCGGTTCCCATCTCGTGTAAAGCGGGTTCAGAGCTGCGTTGCTCAGAAGCCATCGCTGTCAGCTCATCAAAATCGACATCCAAAGTTTCTACAATCTTGCCAAGACGACGGTTATAAATCCGGTAAGCCTTCTTTGCAGGTGAATAGCCAATGAAAATTCCAATATCAGCCTTCGGTTGAAGTTTTCCCAGATTTTCACTATTTGTATTTGGATAGCAAAGTGCACCAAACACATGAAGAAAGGAAATATCGGGTTTATGTCCATGAAGAAGCTCATATGGAGTTTTACCATGACGTTTGCGAATGATTGAGCGGTTTTGGGTATAACATGCGGTTGCCACTGCTTCGGCCCATAAGGATAAGGGAGCATTCGCATAAATTAACATAGTTCTAGCAGCTTCCATCAGTGTACGGTTACGTCTTTCAACGACACCATTTTGTTGTGGAGTGCGAGCCACAGATGTTTCATGAGAAATACCAACCTTTTCGTAATACGTTCGAAGAGTCTGATTAACGAACTCAGTGCCGTTATCAGTCCGAATGCGGCGAACAGTAGCATTCCGACGGACTTGGATCATTTTTAAGAAGGTAATGATACACTCTGGTGCTTGATCCTTAGATGCTAAAAACTTTACCCATGTAAACCTTGAAAAATCATCCACTATGACGAGGATGTATTTTCTACCACTCACACTAGCTGTACGCATTGGCCCACAAAGATCCATGTGCAAAAGATACAGTGGTTCTTGGTTGGTGTCTTCTGCTTTAGGTTTGTAAGATTTCTTGGTGCTTTTCCCCAATGAACATGCGGAACATAAATGATCCTTGTCGAACTTTAGTTTCGGAAGACCACGAACAAGTTCGTTTCTAGCCAAATGGTTGATAGCATCAAAGTTAAGATGAGATAACCGACGATGCCACAACCATGACTTGGTCTTAGATGCTTTGGAGAGTAAGCAAACAGGAGAGGCGGCCATCATGTTTTGAATAGACAAAGTATATAGATTATCCCCTCGAGAACCCTTTAACAAATCATTTCCTCCAAGATCGCGAATGAAGCAAGTATGTTGTCGAAAGGCCACTTCAAGGTTAGAATCACAGAATTGTCCTACTGAGAATAGATTATGACCAAGTCCCTCTACATAATAAACCCTTGAAATCGTGACATTCCCAATTTGATATTCACCATAACCCATAATCTTTGCAATATGGTCGTTGCCGAATTTGACCGTTCCTAGAAACTTGCTGACGAAATTTTTGAGCATCGAGCGGTCTCCAGTCATATGTTTGGAGCACCCCGAGTCCAAATACCAAAGAATAATTTGGACGACCTGAAAATTTTACCAAACATAGACGATGTATCGGATTCTAATTGTTCTTCTGAGTTAGCAGGTACATATATGGTTATCTTAGATTTGCTATCAGACAAAACTTTAGGTTTCCAGATTTTCTTACTAGTGATTGGCTTAGATTCTAGTTGTCTAGTATTCTGAGGTACTTTGTGACTGGGGACATTACCACTGGTAGGCACATTAGTGGGGGCAGACCTAGTTAAAGGGCGCTTGTTCCTTTTCTTAGTGCTAGTGTTCCTATTTAAAGGACGCTTAGACCTAACTTCCGTGGATGTGATCCTAGTTAAAGGGCACGTAGTTCCATTTGCAGTAAAGGTCCTACCAGTGGGTTTCCATTGCCACCCAACGTGAGTAAATTTCTTACCTGTTGGCTTCCATTCAAGATTGTTCTTAATAGCATGCATTTCATTCACGTGATCAATAAGGCATAAATCATGATGCTTAGAAAACGTACATTCGTTACAATTCCAACATTTAGCATTAGAATTCACATTTTGCTTAGGTTTCCACTCATAAAGAGGACCTTTTGTCTTAGCTACATGATTCTTTTTATTTAAAACTGAAACAACGTTCCTAGGGTGCACTTCTACTTTCTTCTTCTCAGTCCTATTAGTGGAAGGCTTGATCCTATCTTTCTTTCCTCGATATCCTTTAGCCTTAGTGGACACTTTTACTCCTGTAGAAGCCAAGGGAACATTAGTGACATATTTTAAAGGTGCCTTGCTTGATAGTGTCAATGACGGTTTTGCTCCTGGAGTCTTATTGAATGGAGTGACAGCAATGGGCTTATTATTAAGTAGTGCAGAACCTGGTGTACCTATGTATTGCAAATATGCTAGGCAATATTGAACTCGCTTAACATATTCATGAGCCGAATAATAGTCGCTACTTAAGGGATCTAAGGCATACAGATCGTCTAAAATATCCCTAAGAAGATCGACATGCTTAATGGCATTCCTCATATAATCATCATAGGTAACCTGGTTGCTCTTGTGAAGTGGATTCTTATAAAGCACTACTGACTTGGTTGTTGGAGCACTAGTGGACGGGGCAGAGTCAGTAGCTAAGTTATCAACAACTTCTTGTCGGGTGACACGAAGTGTCTCCTTTAACTCGGCCAAAACCATGTTTTTATCTATGAGCTGAATTTTTAGGTCAGAGGTTTCCTCACATTTCTTGTTCAGTTTGTCAATTAAAGACTTTCGCTCTGTCGCATTAAACGCGATGTGTTCTTCTATTGAACCAGAAATTTGTGAGTCTCCCTGCCTTACTTGTTCACGCTCTCCTAGTATAGAATTAATTCTTGTTTCTAGGACATGATTATTAGCCTCTGCAGCCTCTAGTTCCGTTTTTGTTTCTACTAATTCTCTCTTAAGTCGCATCATTTCATCTTCTAAATTTTGAACCATCTGAATCATCTTGTCACTTATCTCAACGGAGTTTCCACCTTCATTTAGTTTTGAGAGAGTTTCATTTATAGATTGATTCTCAATTTCAAGAGATATAGAATGTTGTTGAAGCTCGTTAAAACTTTTTGAAAGTGTATTATATGAATCCTGAAGCTTTAAAAATTCAGCGTTGGATTCATGACAAGAATGATTTTCTACAGTAATCACATGTTCAATATTATTCACAGATTTATGCACATCATCACAAATATTCACAGTAGATGAAATTTCACGAGTATATTGAGTAGTAACAACTTGCATCACTTCAAGAGACACCATATGTTCTAAAAAGCAGTCATATTCTGATAAAATCTTTTCCTTTTCAATTAAGTGTTGTTCATAAGCATCATCCATGTTATTGAAAACTTTTTGAACTTCACCAAGCTCAAATTGTAAATTACACACTAGATCATAGACTCCTTGTTTAATATGGTCCACAAATGGAACGATCGCTTCTTCAAACACCGATTTCATGTGTTCGAATGCCCATTCTCCAGCAGTTTGAGCCGTTGAAGTCGTACATTCCAAAATGACCTTGTCAAAATCGGTAAGGTATTGCCCAATTTCTTCAATACTGAGCCTAACCGTACTAACCGGGGGAAGATTCTTAGGAATTTCCTTTGGTTTGTCCGAGTTGACAAGTGTAGGAATTATACTAAGGCATTCTCTAGTCGGCATGAAAGTGGATGTTTGGAGAGTTTTCTTTTTCATATTAAAACGAGTTCTAAGATCTATTGTGGCATTTTTTGCATTCATTGAAGCATAATCGTATTCAGGATATGTCAAAAGTAATTTTAACTGCTTTTCATCGTATGGTGATATAGAATCACTTGAGAACACTATCGGGTCTAATGCCAAACCTAACTTTGTTGCATCATACAGTCGGGGGTTGTGGTTAAGTGCTTGCTTTGCATAACCCGGGTTAGGTGGTAAGTCTATGAGACGCGATAAGTTGAACTCTTTAAATGAAGCATGAAACAAGTGTACTAGATGTGAAGCGGCATATTGTTTTAAAAGCTTAAGTTCCGTTTCTTTTATTCTGTTAGACGTCTTAATTTCCAGTTCAAGCTGTTTGGATTCCAGAATTTCAAAATCTGTTTGAAGTTGTTGAAAATTAGTGACGACTGACTCTTTTTCTTTAAGCTCATTCGAAAGGTTTGCTCTTAAACTTTCAATTTCAAGCAGATTGTCCATTTGAACTTTCCTAAACCTATCAAATTCAGGATTGGTTAAGGTAGTGGACACAGGAGTCATTTCCAAGGTTTTAACCTTGTCTTTATGCAAAGCAAGCTCAGCAGATAAAGTCTGATTAGCATTAAGGGTTTCACGGACTGCAATATTCATTCTGCTAAGCAAAGATGCAGGGACCATAACCAAATCAGGTTGAGCAGACGAGTTAATAGTCATAGGAGCTTCCGGTTGTGGTTCACTCAAAATCTGAGGACTTGCAAAGTTATTGCTATCATTGTTTGTCTCATCGATTGAATTACTAACCACCGGAGGCTCTTCCGAATACTCGGACATTTGCTCAACTTGATAAGGTACAATGCTAGTATTTGTAGCAGTATTTGGTACCTCAGCAATGGTGTCAGTCCCATAGAGTGAAAGATTTGCCATAAGAGCTGCTTTAGCGGTGTTAAAATCATCACAATCCGAGTCATATGCATCCAAATCATCACATTGATAAGCAGCATTGTTGGTGACGACTGTTGTGGGATGATCAGTTTCCGCTACTCCTGGATCTGCAAGGAATGCCAATTCTTCTTCATCAAGCTCACGACCCTGGGCTTGAGCATTCACCAAGTAAATCTTTTCCTTGAACCAAGTGTCGTCCCTTCTCCTCTTAGGCTGCTTGCATTCTCGGGCCATGTGCCCTTCCCCTTTGCAGTTGTAGCAAATAACCACCTTCATTTTACCAGTGCCGTTGGCCCTTGTAGCCGTAGTATTGGATGAACGTGCACCAGCATTAGACGAATTTGATCTCCCTTGAAGTGGTTGCACCATGACCCTGCCGTCCTGAATTGTTGCCTGTTGTCGAGAGTTAGACGAGTTCCTTAACTGATTGTTAGTTGGAGCTGAACCTCGGTAACCTCTTTTGTTTAAGGTTTGACTTAAAAATGCAGACAACAGGGCTAGGACTTCAGTATGGCTATCTCCTTGTTTAAATTCAGGGACAGGGATGTCATCTTCACAGTATAATGCTGATGCTGGTTGAGCAACAAACTGATTGGTTGGAACACTTTCTTGATGTGAGTAATGATGTTGAGGAGCCTCGAGTTGTGGATAGGTACTAACAGGGTTGGTGGGAGGTTGATACGGTGAATACTGATGTGAAGATCCTTGTGATGATGATGTTGCTTGTTGGTGATAAGATGTTGATGGCGGTGGCAGAATCGAGTACTGTGGAAAGCTTGGTGTTTGATACACAGGTTGATATGAAGATTTGTGTCCTACAGCAAGCTGAGAGTTGTGATATGACAGTGTTGGATGATTTGCCAATAATGCCATTGGTTCATGATAAGATCCTTGAGAGATTCGGTTTTGGATCACATGCTTCTCATGTTGTTGTAAGAAAGCATATAGTTGATCTAAATTGGACTTGTGTAGATCACGAATCATTTTGACATCCGTCACATATTGACTCCATTCAGGGGGTAGTGTGTTCAAAAACTTGGTGTTTAACTGAAATTGTTCAATCCTTAGATTATAGACATTCATGTCATTCATCAGAGTAGTAAAACGCCAGTAAAAATCATGAAGAGTCTCCCCTGGAATGTATTGGAATCTATCAAACAAATCATATAATTGACATTCTCGTTCTTGCTTAGTGAGAGATGTCCCTTGTAGCAAAACTGCAAGTCGATCCCAAAGATTCTTAGCCACTTTATGTTCACTCACCATTCTGAAGATATCAGGTGGAAGGGCTTGAAGAATTGTTTGAACAGCCCTTTCATCGGCATCTGCAATGGCTTTGTTGGCATCGGTTAACTCATGATACTGCCTAGGCCTTGTCACATTGTTGATGGTAACCTCTCCCCAATCTAATGGACCTTTGTCAATTGATTCTAGCATAATTCGACCACTTTGTTTGCCCATGATGTATGTTCTCATTCGACTTTGCCATGATTCAAATAAGTCTTTGATGAGCAAAGGCGGGCGAGTATCGGTACCCGAAATGATCGATATATCGGTGAGTGAAGTCATAGTTGGCATAAATGAATGTGAATTCATTTTGTGATCCCTTGAATAAGATTATCAAAGATGATCGAACAATGAAATAAAGTTATGAGTTTTTTGTGTTGTTAACTAAAAAGTATTGTTATCTTGTTGTTGTATTAGCTTTTTGAACGTTTCCAAATTAAATGCCAAATAGAAGAAAATCCACTAAGTATCTAAAACCAGTTCTGTCACAATGTTTTTCTGTCGGAATACCTAGATCGGAAAATCTCACTATCGGAATCAGCTCAGATCGTAATGATTTTAGATCGCAATGTAACCTTGTGGCAATGATGATGGTATCGGAATGTTTCAGATCGCAATGAGATGACTATCGGAATGCTTCAGATCGCAATGAGATATCTATCGTAATGCTTCAGATCGCAATGAGATATCTATCGCAATGATCTTAGATCGCAAAGTGGTTTGCAAATTTTGAGCAGAGTAACGACTTAATACACCTTCCTTATACCCGTCGGAATCTCAGATCGCAAAAAGCTATCGGAATGATTCAGATCGGAATAAGTAATGAAAATCCAATGATCGCAAAGTAGGACCCTAACCCTTTCCGATGGTTAAAGTATTGCGATGAAGGCCAAAGTACTTTTTGTACTTTCCGATGGAAGCGTCTGCTGAAATTTCGGAATGTTGAAAAACACACTTTCTAGCACTTTTGATCCAAGAAACCTGAAGTTTTAATGAAATCTAAGATACCAAGAACACGTTTAATCCCAAATTCCTATGTTACACTACTTATCACTATGATCAAACGAAAAAAAATTTGAAAGTTTCGGCCAAAAAGGTAGTTTACACTCTACGAATGTAAATACACAACCCAACACAAAGAACAAGCCTTTATCTCATCCCATGCTCTTGATACCAATTGTAGAACAATGATAATCTTGTGAAACAAGGGGGTTGATGTTTTTCTAGAGAGAGAAAGTTAGAGAGAGAAATGGAAGAAAACACATATATTAAAGTGAGAGAATAAAACAACCAACACCTCTTTCCATGGTGGAAAGAGGTTTAAATACCCCAAGTCCTTAAAGGACTTGGGCTTCCGGCCCATGAACATGCTCATGGGTCGGGCTATGTAATGAATACTACTTAACTTAACTACGAGCCTATAACTACATGGTTGGAGTGACCGAGACTTTCTAAATGCGTAAAACGTATTTCCAACACGATCTTGTGCTAGAAGCTAAGTAACTTTTCAAATTGTACAACCTTATTTATTGCAAATATATTTATTAACAAGCGATGGGAGAAAAAGCTTATAATCAACTCACGTAAATTCATGAAAGAATACCAAACTTATAATTGACTCTATCATCTCTCGTTCTCCACAATTTAAAATCTCAAGGAATGAGACTCGCGGATGCTTAGCCAATTAAATCAATGTTTTGGGTTTTCAAGTCATCTATAGGATCTTGCAACTTCTTAGACTCTTTCAAGTTTTAGAATTCGCATTTTAAAGTTCCCTTGATAAACGACTTTCTAGGA
This sequence comes from Glebionis coronaria, assembly GCA_025667525.1. Taxonomy (NCBI): domain Eukaryota; kingdom Viridiplantae; phylum Streptophyta; class Magnoliopsida; order Asterales; family Asteraceae; genus Glebionis; species Glebionis coronaria. The sequence continues at coordinate 39,437 of JANFOE010000061.1, forward strand.
TCAGTTATAGGAACTTGTCAAAAGTTCTTGTTCTTAACCCGTAAGAGTTAAAACTTTCGCATTTTAAAGTTCCCTATATAAAAGCCTAGCAAAACTTGACTTAAACACGTTAAGGATACTAGCTAGAATAAACTTAGATAAGTAAACTCGTGTTGAGTCAAAAGATTCACAACGTTGAAAAATTAAAACCACTTTATTGAAAATTTGTTTTAGCAAGGAAAGTAAATAATGATAACAAAAGGAAAATACTACTATACTACTAGGCCAGAATATATTAAAATTTTTGAAAAATGTCGAAAAATCAAAATTTCCGGTTAAAATGAGGACAAATTCATGGAAAAGCCCACTTACTTCGATAGAAGTCCCCCTACACTTGATATAAACATTGTCCTCAATGTTTAAGCATGTGGGAGTAAACTCCCCTACACTTAGGACATTGTGCACTTTGTTTAAATCTTGCTAAGGAAGGGACAACTAAAGTGACTCCAATGTGAACATATAAGATATGAAATATTGAATCACGACAGTTTAGGATAGAACCGGGAAGATGGGAACACGGGATCACGGTTCGTCAAATGGCATCAAGAATGGATCTTTGAAGCTTTTAATCCCTGCACATCAAAAGAAACAAGGCAACAAACATATACGGGGCTCCCCCCTACACTTATTATGAAAATGGTAAAGGATAGATCAACGGGTTGTCTCCCGAGGAGCGCTTGTTTTTTATAACCGATTCACGAGCCTGACTCGTCCTAGAACTAATTCAAGGGAAACGTAGTGAGGGATGGAAGCATCTCATGAGAGATGTCCTCACCAAAGTACAGCTTTACGCGCTGGCCATTCATTTTAAAATTAGGCCCATTTGGCTGAGAAAGCTCAATGGTGCCATATGGGAAGACTTTGGCGATGGTGAATGGACCAGACCAACGGCTCTTCAGCTTGCCCGAGAAGATCTTCAACCGAGAGTTAAAGAGTAAAACTTGATCACCAACGTGGAACTCTCGTTTCTTAATCCTTGCATCATGAATGATCTTAGTCTTCTCCTTGTTGATCAATGAGTTCTCATAAGCTTCATTCCTCAGTTTATTGAGCTCGTTGAGTTGAATTTTCTGCAGATCACCGGCTTTGTTGATGTCAAAATTGGCCCACTTCAAGGCCCAATACGCCTTATGCTCCAACTCAATAGGGAGGTGGAATGCTTTCCCGTACATAAGACGATATGGAGTATAACCAATAGGTGTCTTATATGCGGTACGAAAGCCCACACAACATCGTCTAACTTATCGGCCCACGAGGCACGATGCTCTCCCACGGTACGCTCAAGTATTCGCTTCAATCCACGGTTAGATATCTCGGCTTGACCATTTGTTTGAGGATGATAAGCGGTGCAAAGGCGGTTATTGACACCATACTTAGCCATGACTCGATCAAATTGATCATTGCAAAAATGAGTCCCACGGTCACTGATAATAGCACGAGGAACACCGAATCGAGCAAAAAGTTGCTTCAGAAAGTTCACAACCACCCTCGCATCGTTCGTAGGGAGAGCCTTAGCTTCAACCCATTCGGATACGTAGTCAACGGCTACGAGGATGTACTTGTTCCCTTTAGATGATGGAAATGGCCCCATAAAGTCGATGCCCCATACATCAAAGATTTCACATTCTTGTTTGAAATTTTGAGGCATCTCATCTTTATGTGTGATCTTGCCTTGTCTTTGGCAAGCATCACAATGCTTAACCATTTCATGAGCGTCACGGTAAATGGTGGGCCAATAAAATCCAGAGTCAAACACTTTCTTCGCGGTGTAGTTGGGACCAAAGTGACCACCAGTGGGTCCTTTATGGCAAGCTTCGAGAATGTATAAAGCTGCGGGTCCATCAACACACCGACGAATAATCAGATTAGCACATTGTTTGAAAAGGTAAGGGTCGTCCCAAAAATACTGTTCAATGTCTTTAAAGAACTTTTTCTTTTGTTGGGACGTTAACCCTTCCTTGAGAATTCCACCTGCCAAGTAGTTTGCAATGTCCGCAAACCACGGGGTGTCATCGAGATTAGAATTGATAGACATAAAGGCATCAAAGGGAAAAGAGTCATTGATCTCTTCATTCGGATGATCCCCTTGATAAGGATCCTCAAGTCTACTTAGATGATCCGCGGCTAGGTTTTCGGCTCCCTTTTTGTCATGAATTTCAATTTTAAATTCTTGACGGAGCAAAACCCAACGAAGAAGTCTTGGCTTAGAATCTTGCTTAGTCAACAAGTACTTCAATGTGGAATGATCGGTGTACATGATTGTGGTGGAAAGGACAAGATAGGGGCAGAACTTTTCAAAGGCATACACTACAACTAAAAGCTCTTTTTCGGTAGTGGTATAATGCAATTGTGCCCCCGTCATTGTCTTGCTAGCATAATGGATTGGTTGGAATTGTTTGTTCACTCTTTGGCCCAAAACCGCTCCAATAGCAAAGTCGCTAGCATCACACATCAATTCAAAAGGTAGCTCCCAATTAGGGGTAACCAAGACCGGTGCCTTAGTTAGCTTGTCCTTAAGAAGATTGAAGGATTCAAGACACTCTTTAGAAAAGATAAAGGGAGTATCTTTTTCCAAGAGGTGGGTTATCGGGCGAGCGATTTTAGAAAAATCTTGAATGAATCGACGATAGAAGCCCGCATGACCAAGGAAACTTCTCACACCCTCACGGTTGAAGGTGGAGGTAATTTGGCTATGACATCAACTTTAGCACGGTCCACTTCAAGACCGGCTTTTGAGATTTTATGTCCAAGCACAATGCCTTCTTTTACCATGAAATGGCATTTTTCCCAATTTAGAACAAGGCGAGTGTCTTCACACCGCTTAAGCATGCGTTCCAAATTGGCAAGGCAAGAAGAGAAAGAATCGCCATAGACCGAGAAATCATCCATGAAGACTTCCATAGTTTCTTCAACCATGACATGGAAGATAGCCATCATACACCTTTAGAAAGTCCCAAGAGCATTGCATAAGCCGAAAGGCATTCTTTTATAAGCAAATGTTCCATAAGGACAAGTGAATGTGGTTTTCTCTTGGTCTTTGGGATCGATGGGAATTTGAAAATACCCGGAGAAACCGTCTAAAAAGCAATAATAGTCATTACCCGCTAGACGTTCAAGCATTTGGTCCATAAAAGGAAGGACAAAAAATCCTTTCTCGTAGCATCATTGAGTTTGCGATAGTCTATACAAACTCTCCACCCTGTAACGAGACGCGTAGGAATCAACTCGTTGTTTTCATTGGGCATAACGGTGATTCCACCTTTCTTACGCACACAATGGACCGGACTAACCCATGGTGAATCCGAGATAGGGTAGATCATTCCTGCATCAAGAAGTTTGATAACCTCTTTTTTGATAACGTCATGGATCTTGGGATTCACCCTTCTTTGGCTTTGAATAGTAGGATTAAAGTCGTCCTCCATGAGAATTTTATGTGTGCAAAAGTGAGGATCAATTCCACGAATAACAGAGATTTTCCAAGCTATCGTTTTCTTGTGATTTTTCAGCACGTCGATAAGTCGAGATTTTTCGTCTTATTCAAATCCTTTGCGATGATGACGGGTGACTTCTTATTTTCTTCAAGGAAAACGTACTAGAGATGAGACGGTATGTCCTTAAGCTCTAAATCCGGAGGATTTTCGATGGAAGGTATAGTCAAATTCGGATCATTGATAGAGATATCCTTAGGAGATGGTGGAGAAATATGGTCCTCATTGAGAAGTTTCTCAATGGTACGAATGTCTTCATCCCAATTGGAGGGAGAATCGTCATATTGTAAGTCCACATCTCCCAAAGTTGCTTCAAATTCTTTCAAAAGGAGATCACTTTCTCCAAATGGAGTTAGTGATGGAGCAATAGAGGCAACGGTCTCAACAATAGGTAGAGAAGAAGAACCACTTTTACAAGCGTCTTTGAAATGTTCTTCACAAGCCTCATCAAGAACGTCGATGAAATTAACGCTCTCGTTTTCATGATGTTGCTTAGAAAGCTTACCCATGTTGAAGACGATTTTATCATCACCAACTCTCATGATTAATTCGCCCACGGCTACATCAATGAGAGTGTGACCGGTCCTCAAGAATGGACGTCCAACGATTAATGGAACACGGGGGTCCATCTCGTAGTCAACGACAACAAATCCGCCGGAAAGGTGAATTTGTGGACACCAACGAAGACATCTTCGGCTATCCCACTGGATAAGCAACCGTACGGTTAGCTAATTCCAATGTCATTCGTGTGGGGACTAGCTCAGGTAGAGATAATTGTTTCCAAATGCTTAAAGGCATTAAGTTGATACTAGCACCTAGATCGGCTAGGGCCATACAATTCTCTACCCAGGGGAAGTTGCAAGGAATTAGAAAGCGACCGGGATCTCCTAACTTAACTGGAAGTTTTCTCAAAAGAACGGCAGAACAATTCTCATTTAATTGGGTATTGGCGATGTCGAGCAATTTTTCTTTATCACTTAAAAGATCCTTAAACATCTTAGCATATTTAGGCATGTGAGCGAGAGCCTCAACAAAGGATATGTTGAAATTCAGTTGTTTAAACATTTTAAGAAAGTTAGAAACCTGAATATCATCCTTATTTTTCAACTTCTCTTTCCTCAACCTTGAGGGATAAGGTATATTGGGTTGAGAGGAAGGCTTTGGAATGGAATTCTTACTCACATCCTAGGGTGGTGGAGGGGTAGAAGTGGAAGGTGGAGGAACTAGTTTTGGAACCGAAGGTGTGGTATAAACTTGAGGTATCGGTGGGACATAAGGTGCAGACGAAGGCATAACGGGTGGTATATCACAAGTAGAAGGAGTCTCGGGTCCTTGGTTAGTTGGTGAAGAAGAAGGTTCAACGCTAATCTTACTGCTCCTAGTAGTGATGGCATTAACGTTGGCCCTAGGATTGGTCACGGTGTTAGAAGGGAGAGTACCTTGGGGTGGGACTTGGGGATTAATGGCTTGAAACATTAGCATAAATTTCTTATCAGTCGATTCTTGCATAGCAGACATGATTTTCTCATGTTCACTCAACTTATCAGTCAACTTTTGAAGAACCAAGTCCATTGAAGGGGAATTCGTGTTTTGCCCTTGATTTTGAAAACCTTGGTTTGGATATTGTTGTTGATAAGCGTTGTTATTATTAAAACCTTGGTTAAAGTTGTTATTTTGAAACCCTTGGTTTTGTCCATTAAAAGCCCCTTGATTTTGATTATGAAAATTCCCTTGATTTGAGTTATAATTCCTTTGATTATTAGAAGAATTCCCTTGGTAGTTACTTCTTTGGCCTTGGTTCCTTGGTGGGTATTGTGAGTTGTTCAATGGAGGTGGTGGTGGTCTATTATGGGATTGAAAACCGGGTGGTGAAAGGAAGTTATTCGAACGATAACCAAGCAAATTGCGGTCACCTTGAGGATGTGCTTGATAGCCTCCCATAGAAAAGTTACTGTTGGCGGCATACACATTCTCCGGATTGTCATGAGTATAAGGACAATCGGTGTATGAATGAGAATCCCCGCAAATCTCATAAGACGTTGCTACAGCTTTAGCTTGTTGTTGTTGATTCGTAGCTATAAGTAGAATATTTTGTTCATATCGGCCATCATGTGAGTGAATTCGGTCATATCTGGGGTTGCGGAAGTAGAAGAAACATTGAATCTCGGGTTTGATCTTGAGGATGCAGATGAATCCCAATTTTTGTGGTGAGTGGTCATGTTCTCAATCAGCTCTCTACACTCCTCAGGTCTTCTCTTCATGAATGTACCACCGGCGGCAGCATTAATCATATCACGATCACAAAAAGTTAAACCATTGTAGAAGGTATCAATCAATGTAACGGGGAGCATGTTATGGTTCGGACAACGGTCGATCAAGACATTATAACGTTCCCAAGCATCGAAAAGCGACTCATCAGGTTCGTGAGTAAATCCACTGAGTTGGTTGCGAAGACTAGTGACCATGGATGGTGGAAAGTAGGCGAAAAAAATCGTTGAGTCATGTCATTCCATGTATGAATTGAGTTTTTGGGAAGACGATCAAACCGTTTTTCGGCATGGTGGGATAAAGTGTGTGGAAAGAGGTGAAGGCGAAGGAAATCCATAGTAACACCGGGAAGTTTCATGCTTTGGGTGACGGTAATGAATTTGTCGAGGTGTTTATTGGCATCATCATCGGGTAATCCGCGAAAAGGACAAGCGTTTTGAACTTGCTGGATCATGTGATGCTTCAACGAAAACTCAGGAGCCATGATTTGCATAAGCGCAATCGGTCCTCCGCGTCCGTTCATTGTTGGCTGACAAAGCTCCTCCATTGTTCGTAGGTCGGGTGGGGGAACATTGTTGTTGTTGTTATTATTATTTAAATTGGGTAGAGGTGGGTTGTTATTGTTGTTGTGCACACCAGCCATATCTAAATCTTCACGAGTCTCGGGCTCTGGATAAATTGAAGATCTAGTACGCATACACCTGCAAAAGAAAAAGACAAAGATACCAAAGAACAAAGAATATATATGTACTTCTAAAAATAAAAATAAAATCTTTTTGGTGCAAAACTTTGGAAAAGAAATACTTTTTATGATTTTTTAATTTTTTTGTATTTTTGAAAAAATTTTAAATTTTTATGGATTTTTTTGAAAATTTTTAAGCAAGGAAAATAACGTTCACGAATGAACGGATCCCAAAATCCAACGCGTCTCTCACTAAAAACCGTTAATATTAACGAAAAGAGCCGGCAGCGGCGCCATTTAATAACTAGGTTTTAACTTAGTTATGAAAGTTCGTTAAACCAATCTTTTCGAATTGATTACAAGTTAAGAGTGCGACTCAGTCGTTATTGGTGGATAAAAGAAAATGGTTTGTTTGATTATCTATTTTAAACTAAAAGCAAATATGTAAATGTCGTTGAGTAAAATAAAAGCTTTAAAAATTAAACTAAAAATTCATAGAAAAACACTTGGTAAAAATAGAGATTTCGGGAAGCGTGCAATTTTTGGAAAATAAAACGTAATGAATTTAAAACTTGAAAACTTTGTAAAAACAAGAAATTAAACCCGTCAGAATGTTGCCATCGGAATCAGATCGGAATGTGATCGGAATGTCAAAGGAAGAATCCTATCGGAATACCAACATCGGAATATGGTCGGAATGTCCAAAAGGAATCTTATCGGAATGTGCATAAAATAAAACTATCGGAATAAAGGAAACAAGCACACCATCAGAATGATGGTCGGAATCCCAATCGGAATAACAAAAGCCCTTTCCGATCCTTTGATCGGAATAAAAGGGTTGCTTGTCGGAATATACTAAACCCTATTCCGATCCTTGTGATCGAAATACAAATGAACCAGATCGGAATAAAGAGCTCTGGTCGGAATACCCAATCGGAAAGGGGTTTACCCTTTTCTGATGGAATGTACTTTGCAATAAGCCAAGTTTATAAGCTATTTTTATAAGCTCAAACTAAAACTTAACCAAATCTTTAAAGAAATAACTAAATAAGCACAAATAAGAACTTTTTAAACTTTAAATAAGCAAAACTTTTAAATCAAACCATAAAAAGATAAAACTTTTAAGAAAAATGAAAAGTAAATAAGATAAACACAAACTAAGCCAATAAGCATGAAAAGCTCAAAACTTAATCCGTATTAAAACTTAGAGATGAATAAAAAGATAAACTTTTTAATCACATAAACATCAAGATTAAAAAAAATCAAAGATAATAACGAATCAAGATTAAAATAAAGAAAGGTAGAAGAAGATTAAAGATCAAAACAAGATTAAACTCTCAAAAGTAAAGATTTGATTCAAACAAGAAAGGAATAAAAGATGAAGTTTTCCTAGTGAGAGAAAGTTAAACACTTTCTCTCTCTAAAAACTAAAACTCATAAAATTGAAAATGAACTAATTAACTAACACCCTCCTAATGTGTCATTAGGAGGGTATATATAGGAAGTGGGAAGGTGCATGTGTTGCTTCCTTTTTCTTTCTTCACGACTCGATTTAAAATCTTTGTCTTTCTCGGTGTCGTCTCGGGATTTGTCGATATAAATTGAACTTCTCTTATAATTTTCTTCTTCTATTAGACTTGAGTTCTTCGACTTCATTAAACTTCCGTCTTTGGGCTTTTTCTTTGATAAATATTCAGAATAGGCCTTGGACTTCCGTTCTTTATGCACTCTTGATCTCTTAACTTCGTCTTTTCTCATTTTCTTCGATAAAAGCCCCCGTGAAAGCCAGTGTTTTCTTCCTTTTTCATCTTTTGGTCCTAAAACACAATAAAAACACAAACCACGCATAATTCCGACTTTTACGACATAAAATACACGTTTTGGTCTTGTTATTTTTGGAAATAAGTGGTAAAAGGATAAGTGTTTTCACACTTATTAATGTTTCTTATGTGTATGAGATTTGTAATGAGGGGTATGCATTTGAAACATGTCTCGAACATATATGTTTTAGAAAGTATGAAACATGTATATTTTACGTTTTAAGAAACATGTATGTTTTAAATATGGTTTCTTTATCGTTATAATAAAAAAATAAATATGTTTTTTGTTATAAAAATATTTATGTTATAAGAAACATATGTGTTTTATCGCTCGTATAAGATTAATGAAAGAAATGTGTATATATGTTTTTGATTTGATTTGTTTTTGTGCATGCTTATTTCGGATATATGAAGATGATGAAAGATGATGATGTCGACTTAGAAGTAGATGAACACATATACAGATGAAGATAAATATATGATTTTTTGTACTTGTTATTAAATGAAATGTAATATGTATGTACATGAATAACTTTTTTCATTCATAAAGAAACATGAATTTTTTTTTCATTTATAAAGGTTTAGGTTATTTAGTATTTGTTTCAAATTCAAAAAAGTAATACACACAATAAAAAAGATGTATATTTATGTTCATATAGAAAAAAACATACATGTTCTTAAGAGAAAAACATACATGTTTTTAAGAGGAAAACATACATGTTCTTAAATTATTTAAAAATATGAATGCTAAAAAACAAAAGAAAAAAAGTATTTTTGAAAAAAACGAAAATTAATGATTTTTGAAAACGTTTTTAATAAAAAAATAAGTAAAATGTATGTTTTACTATTATGCCCTTTTGATCTAAATTAAATCTATTAATAATATTATACTGTGATTGGTTGAAAGGAGTTCTGCAAGTTCTGTCATTAAGATTGATTCTGTAAATAAAGTCCTTACATATATATATATATATATATATATATATATATATATATATATATATATATATATATATATATATATATATATATATATATATATATATATATATATATATATATATATATATATATATATATATATATATATATATATATATATATATATAGAGAGAGATGGGATCAATAGAAAACCTTCTTTTGATAGAAAACATAGAAAACAATACAAATCCTCCTTCTTTTTTCGCACAAAAACTACAAGGGGTCGAAATATAATTTATCAATCTTTATGGGTAAATCTTACAATTTTCAAACTTTCACCCATCAGATATACTTAATGCCTATTTCTTAATTCATTTTTTCATTTTCTTCTTCTGTTAACACGTTTCTTCCCCACCGCAGCTATATCTGCCACAACCACCACTGGCGATGATGATGGAGATAATCTCCGGTAACAAAACGGTGATGGAGATCATCTTTGGCAGATTAACGTCTATTTTGTACAATCATTCCCACGGTAAATCGTTATTTTGAATCCTGTAATTAATCAGATTAACCTTTTAGGTTTGAAAGTAAGTTTAAAAAAATCGTGTGTTATCATCAGTTATTGTATTTAGAATAATTTGTTTTGTATTTTGATTTTTGTTTATCAAAATATGATAAAATCATGCTTAATAGGGTAGCACACAAGGTGTTTGATCAAATGTGTCAACTATATGGTTGTGATATTAGGAGGATGAAAAAAAACTAGTAATGATTGTTGGAAAACATGTAAAAGGTTTATTGTAGGAAGTCGATGCAGGTGAAAAAGTATTACAAGTTGTAGGACACGATGCTGAATGTATGTTTATGGTGTGGATCGGGATATGGATAGACGCATAAGGAGGAGGAATAGCGAAAACCGGAGTATGGATCAGGTTATAGAATGAGGTAGGAGTAGCATAGGGGTATATATCTGGATATGGGAGGAGGCAAGTGTAGAGGAATATGGTGGAAGAAGGGAGGATGAGGAATATAGGAAGCCGAGTTATGTGTGGCGTGATGATGAGGAGGATAATGATGGCTATGATGGTCGTATAAAAATATGTAATCTAGATCACTTCTTTTGAATATAAATATTAACTTTACATATTGGATCAGTTATTAATCTAACGTATTTTAGATGTTAGTGCGTCGGTGATGAATATGTGTGTTTATAGAGTTGATAAACTTACTGTATGTATGTTGATACAGTAAGTGCATTAGTGGTCGTAAGATATATGTAAAATACATATAGAGAGAAAGAGCGCCCTTAAGATCTTAGAGTAAGAGTAGAAGAAGCTGGTTATTTAATCGAATCAATAGATAAGTCCTGACAGCCTTTAATGACTAAAGTTTCAAGATTCTTGTGATGGTCAATATTCCAATGATGTTAGTGCAGCCTTGCAATTAGTCGTACGTTTATGATGTTGGTGCATCCTTAGAAAATCGATTATTGTGACACTTTCGAACAATTCCTGCTTTCAGAGAAAGGAAATTATATGTAATGTATTTGTCACAGAACTATTATTACATTACACACACATCCAAACACCTCCTTAGTCTTTTTTTAACAGTTCATATTTTCCATTATGTCAATCCTCAATTGAACGGTTTACTTTAGATATGTTACAATAATAATTTACATAAAATATGTTAGTTTTACTAATACGTATCATATCATCCATCCTTGTTGTTAAAATAATCATTAACTCTTCTTTTTGGTGCATATGTTGAGGAGTTGGTTCTTAATGAAAAAGAGCTGGAAGAAAGGATTATGACAAAACACAAAAAGATATGGACGGGTGGTGGACTCAATATCCTTGGTCAGATACTTACAAAGCTTGCAAAAACGTGTAATGTGCCATTTGAGTTTCATGGTATACTGATTTTTGATACAGATTTAACATCTTAGAGTTTAGCCTCATGGGATTCAACTAGATTGATTATTGGAAGTGCGAGTCATCCTTAAATAGACATTAAATGGATACATTCTTCTTGTTAAAAATGCAGGATGTTGAGGAATAATATATTCCAAAAGCTTCGGAAGGGGCTGTAGTATTCAGGTGAATAAAAAAAACCAAAGATCAAGAAAATCCTGGACTAGTCAAATGAGCTGATAATGGTCATGGTTTTCGATGAGTTCACCACAGAGGCTACTGTTGACTACAAGAAGATATTTCATGATGTGTGCAGAGAATAGTATTATTGCGTGTGTATATTTAGATAATCACTTTCTTTTACCCACACATTATTCAAGTTAATTTGAAATATTTTATAACTCTATTTATTATACCTTGCCAAACATAATCACTTTCTTTTATATACCGATGCACCCTTATTTTTAGCACGGATGCACCATCATTGTTAAAAATTTGATTTTGGCTTAGCAAAGTAGATATTTCATTTCACTGCAGCTCTCTTTGAAATTCTTCTAAATTTCAGATACATAAACTAAAGTTAAAAGAAAACTGAAGTTTCATAAGAAATAGATAATAACAAATCCATGTCCTAATATTTGTACAAAAATGCACTAACCATAAAAAAACCCAAACAATAACCTGATTCCATACGTGACATAACAAAAAAACTACACGACTACTATTATAATTAAACTACAGCTTTAAACAATATTTACACGAAATGTACATGCCACGTCGACATTCCTATACAACCAAAAAAAGTAGACACTAAGTCGGACACATGACTACACGCCTAGAGTCGTGGCCAAAACAAAAGCAGAGCCAGACCATTGTGTTACACCTGAAGTGCGATTGCCATCCAAACTGTCAGTAGAGGGCGGGGGTGAGGTGGGGGTGGGGGGGGGCCCGAAACACATGTAAAGACCCAGGTTGCAGGCCTTAGCCTGCACATTTTTTATTAAATCTTGTAGCACTTGGACACGAGCTGAGTTCCTTATTGCACTTTCACACGAGCTGGTTTCCTTGTTGCTTTGTAGTATAGCGACATAACCCATGCTACCTAGTTAAACCTAAAATGCGATAATCATCCAAAATGTTAGTATATTCCTACATCATTTTAAACTTGTTAACCTACACATATTTGGTTACTAACCAAGTAACATAATACCAAAACTAAAACTAAAATATCAAACATATGCCGATATTTGGGGCATATTGAGCTACATACAACTGAGCATAATACATTGAGGATAGTGAAACTCACATAAGTATCATTAGATTCAAGGAACTAGCTGAAGCATAACAAAGCATTCAAACTTTAAACAAAACAGATGCACTGAATACCTCAAACATATGCATTGTATAAACAAAACCAAACCCACTGCACTAAGGCTCATTTGCTTTACAAGGATCTATTTGGACAGGTTGCATTAAAGTATCTCAGATCGATGCACTAAATACCTCGAACGGATGCAGTAAATACCTCGAATGGATGCACAAAACACCTCGAACGGATGCACCTCCATTCTGCGTAAAAAATGACACATTTAAATAATAATCAGAAATTTTTCCTTCGATATATGCTGCTACACATGTGTATTTGGATGCCATAAACATGATACAAACAAATGCACTAAAACCCTATCTTTCGCAACAAGCCAGTAAACGAAACACAATTCTACCAAGTGTTCTACAACTTCACTCCTCTTTGTCATTTTATTTAAGATGTATTATATTTGATAAATCCAAAATACGCATCTCTCATTGTTGTGTCGTGCTATGTAGATGAGGTCCCATCCTTGAGCCAACATTAGTTTTCCTATGATAGCCGCAAAAAACCCGCAAGCAATAAAAAACTAACTGATTTATTATTATAACCAATTACGTCAAACGGATGCAATAAAATATACAAAATGATGCATGCAAACATACCAACAGATGCACGAAAATATATAAATGGATGCATCAAATATTCAAACAGATTTAGTACATAAATATCTCAAAAAATGATCACTCGATAAATAAAAAACAAATTTTAACTGACTGGTGTCTTAAATTTAACTAACAGAATCACCAACTATACATTAAAAAAATGTTAACTTCTAGCAAATCAACATCCTAACATGTCCCATTTAGGCTTAAACCTAAACAATGCAACTGACTGATGTTAACACACTCTCTAACACACTCTCTAACACACTCTCTAACACACTCTCTAACACACTCTCTAACCCGCTTTACCAGCTTCATGTGAATCTACATGTTTAGGATTTGAGCGTGCTGTCAACATACTTTTGAAGAACTCAATTTCTAACACATGAGCAACAACTAAGTTTCATAAATGAGAGGAATTGGAATAGGGTATCTAATAGAGAGTTCGCTCAAATATCATGAATGCGGAAACGTAAGCACCTTGATGAGCTCCCGTCACATGTTATGTAGCTTCATAATGAGAACCAGCAACTTATGCAAAAAAAAACATTTTCAAAGAGAATACTCAGCTCAAGGAGGATGTTTATGGAATACGCAAAATGGTCACTCACATGCAGTTTAATGGCACCTACACTACTTTGATTTTATATGTCAATACTTAAACTTAAGTATACTCATCATAGAACCAAAAAACCTAGTGTAAATACTACTGTTCGTTACCAAAACTACCAAAATCAGTCAGTTACTTTAGTGTGTTGGTTCTATAAAACATGTTCGAACTCAACTATAGTAATATGAAGTACACTTTCTAACAAAGATTAAATCGGTAGATATATTTGACTCCTAACAAGCGTGAAAGCTAATGCAATATGTATAATAAACGGATTATGTAACTTACTGAGTTACGATCAGCCGGTCTTCAGTGTAGAGTTGGGCATATTGAAAGTTGTCTGAAAAGAAAAAGTTGACATTACATTCCGGAGTGTGGTTGGATTTTGTTCAACATCACATAGACTGGGGGTGCATACTTCCACAACTAGTACAAGTCCGCCTATCACACCTACATCATAATCACCACAAATTAAGAAACGGCTACAATAAAATATAAAACAGATCCATTAAACCAGAAAAAAACAGATGCATTAAACCAAAAAACAAACGGATGCATTAAACCTAAAAACAAACGGATGCATTAAACCAAAAAAAAGCGGATGCATTAAACAAAAAAAGACGGATGTCAAATACAAATGCTTTAAAAAACAACCAAAATGATGAACTAAACACATAAACATATGTCATAACCAGTCATTTGATTCTGTAATCATAAACAGATGTTATTTTACTAACTAATACTTGTGAATTGTAGTTCCACAAATCAAAAACTAGTTGGATACACTGAGTCGGCTTATCATTCTTTGATAAGCAATCTCATATGAACAATCAAATATGCTTATTTTCCTAGTAAAGTAAGCACTTCAATAAGAAATTCCAAACTACCCTCTTAAAACTGCAACTTATATTTAACTGACGTATATACTATCTAGTGCTGCATTTTATCTGGTGCTACATTTGATCTTATCACCAGCATGTGTCTCGATTGTTTCCTCTACCGTACAAATGGATGCACAAAAAATTATAATCGGATGCACAAAAATATATAAAGCGGATGCACGAAAATATATAAAGCAGATGCATGAAAATATCCTATCTCTCACCCGACGAATTCCTTATATTTATAAAAAAAACGACAATTATTTTAAAGACAAATGTCCTTTTCTTTTATCCATCTTAGATGACACTTTGTCGAAATTCTTGCTTTCATTGTTAACAAGGTTCATCCTAGAAGTTGACTTGGTCCACTTATTCACTTCATTTGGCTGATCCCACGTAAGCTTTGACTTTTAACTGTGAACATGTTGTTCTGGTTTCCTCGTTATACCTAGGTACGTCTCGAGTTTGGATTGTGCAGAAGTCTTCCGTTAATTCAACAGCCATTTGTGTGTCAAAACAAGCCTTTATATTCTATTGAATATGCATGCCACTTGAAAATAGTTTATCTGTTGAGAATCAGTAGGTCCATAAAAGAATTAGCACATTCAGAGGATATATTTGAAACTGACGCACTAAAGTATACAGACGGATTTACTAAAAATTTTAAATAAATAAATTGTTCAGTCATATCCAATGAAAAACCCAATGCTCTTGATTAAGTAATAAGCACATAGTGGTATAACCAAGGTTCTAAATAGCATAAGGCGTGGCGTGGCGGAAAGGTCAAGCCTCAAGCTTTTGCGGCTAAGGCGAAGCTTTTGCGTCTTTAAGGCGTGAGTTAAGGCGACACAAAAATATGATTTTATTTTTATATTTAAATAGTTTTTATAGAAACCGAGATTAAAAAAAAAAAGTTGTAGTGCATAGTGAATAAGGTTAAAGTGCTATTTTTACATGTAATTTTCTTCCCTTAAAAAAATAAAAAAAATGGAGTGGAATGAAAAAACCTTGCCACGCCTCACGCCTTTACCGGCCATATCGCGCCTTTCTCACGCCACGCCTAGAACCCACGTCATGGTGTATATCGTAACGTCGAGGCCACACCTCACGCCTTGCCGACGCCTTTGCGCCGCCATGGCTCGCCTTTTAGAAAGTAAATAGGAAGTAAAATGTTCACAATAATGAGCCTTGTAATCTTTTAAAATATATGAACCAAAATATATCAGATTGTCGACATACTATGATACACCAAGTCTTAAAGGACGCCACCAACTCACCCACTACATATTTTGGTAGTTATTTTTTATCAGAAACTTCATGTACAAGTGTGCTTTCTATCCCACAATAGCCAAAATCCTAATGTATACGGACGAGCTCATAATCCTATACCACAGTCACTTTTATTCAAAGGCTGCAAATCATGTAAAATAAATTACTCTTGGTTTTCCTATGTTGTCTAAGCATCCAAATACATGTTCTTTAATCATAATTATAACTCAAGTATGATTTTCTACAAGATTGAAATTGGGCTATTGCACTTTTATCACATAACTTCAACCATACCTTAACCATACCTTACCAATGATACCATGGCTGTTATCAACTTCAACATTCAGTGCGGATCTACAGATTCAAACATAAAGGCAAAGTGCATTTTGATGATTTAATCAAACAAGTACATGTTCTAGCCATGAATCAATTTTTCACCTATCACAAACTAACAAGTATGTCCTAATTTTTAGCATGATGCTTCAAGAAACACATTGGTATTAAATTTAAATAAACCCATTTTTTATTCATTTTTGTCTAATGGGTTCTTATGCACTGTTTTGTATCTATACAATTCTAAATCGACACAAACGCTCTAATTTGACACATACTCACAAAAACTATAAATATTAATACCTGATGTATGTATTTCGACGGTGACATAGATGGTCAACAATTCGTGACATATATCGCTGAAAATTAATGTCTGCGACTTAACGGATAGTTGTAGCGTTCGACGGTGGCATTTCGATAGTGATGGTGGTTTTCGTAATGGTGGTTGTTGGTGTTAAATGGTGGTTTATGTGAATGGGATTGATGATCAAACATTAGTGAGAGCGAACAGAATAACATCAAGAAGCTCAATTGAGCGATGGAGATGACAAAGACGGAGATGGAGACCCCAATAATGATGGCGGCAATGGATATGGTGGTTCCGATGAGATAGAGTCATGAAGATGTTATCCGATCTGTGTGTGTTTTTTTATCGTTGTGTGTGTAAAAATGATCGGTGATTGGAAACTGAGAATGGGTGGTTGGCAGTTTTGACCCCTCCAATTTTTATTAGTTTCATTTTTTACCTTCCGTTTTGATAAGTTTCAAATTTTACCTTATTACTTTGTTTTCTAGGTTTTCTATTAACATAAGGTTTTCTCTAGAACCCACCCATATATATATATATATATATATATATATATATATATATATATATATATATATATATATATATATATATATATATATATATAGGTATAAATATGATTTGAAACCACACTTTTATCCCAGTCACATCTTTAAACCAATAGAATTTGAGATTTTCCTAAAAAATCTCAAAATTTGCCTAATTTTCGTCACTTTTGGCTGGTTACCTGTTTTAAAAAACTTAATTTTAAGAAAACCACGTTTTCATACTACAGGTACATATACTAATATAAAATTATTCTTTTTCATTTTTTCTACCACATGCGTCTGGTAAAAAACAAACACAAACAGCCGAAGACCTCCCTATCTCTCTAATCGACGGCATGTAAACCCTAACCCAGAAAACATACGAAATCAATTTATCTTTGATCTTTGAACGAATGAATCAATCATAATACCTTTTTTTAATAAACCTGATCTCGGTACACCTTCACTCTAAAACCCTAATATCATTTTTCTTTTTAAGCCTTAATCTCTGTGACTACAATACTGTCTATAAACAATAAAGAATTATTATTATTATTATTATCACCTATAAAAAATTCTGAATGTGGTCATTAACGATCTGGGTTTGACAACCACCTGGAGTTTTTTTCTTAATCCAAATCAACTACCCACTATCTCATATACGAGTAGCCAGTCAGGTAAATCATCTTCGCCAATTGGTTATTCATTGATTCTTATCGCTTAATTTATCCGGTTTAGTTGACCCAATTAAACATTATCTTTGTAATCGAAAACCAAACCGAACCAATTCAAATGGGATTAAATCAAACCAAATAAAATTAATTAAGTGTTGGTTTATTGTTAATTGATGTGGGTTTGTGTTATTTTTGCAGATTGTGTTATTTTATTTTTGTTATATATAATTAATTAGGTGTTGGTTTATTGTTAATTGATGTGGGTTTATGGTACTATTCAATTGTACTAAAGTGATCTCATGTTTGAGTTTTTCTTCTTACACATCTTAGTTCAGAATCATGAGTTGGATGCAAAAATGAATTAATTATTGTATATAACAAAGCTGTTATTTATGAGGCCTTTGTTGGAGTTCCACAACTTTGACGTCCCAGGTCTCATGTTTACTCCAAGTGTGGTAATGGGGCGGCAATGAAATACTAATGGAGTTACATCACCACCCGGAAAAGAATCCCCACTCCAGCACCCTCCCGCACCCTCATTCCCGACATACAATGCAAGAAAAACAATGCATGATATAGCTTCCCAAACCAGCTCAACCTCATCAAAAAAAAGAATGTATTCTATCAAAGGGATTCCTCAAATTTTACATATGGGTAATTATCAAAAACCACAGATCCGCAATTCACGTTCAGTTAAGCATGAATCTTTTCAATCTCCAACAACAAATATTTCTGCTAAAGTTCTGATGCAAACCAGATTGTTGGTTCTTCTCTAGACCGACTAAAATTTCTACGACTAATTTCTACGACTAATATCCCCGGACCGTCAACCCCTGGCAACATGTTAGTTGCTATTAGCAGTATATTTGATAAAAAAAATTAACTCAAGGTCTCTGTTACTGAGTGGTCCTCCTCCAACTCAGCTTACATCCTTGGGTTCACACGAGTCCATCTTCACATGACAATATATTTCTTTCTACATCTACACTTCAAGATGACAAGGCACGCCTCAACAATATAATACATTAAACTTTATAGAAAACTACTGGTGTATATATGTTTCTGTATTGAGGTTATCATTTGGGTCTTATATGTTTTCTTTTCAGGGATCCATATTCAAGCATCGTTGATGGTGATGAATTAAGAGCATCACTAGATCTTAAAACCAACTTGACTGACGGTACCTCAGCAAAGGTTGTTACCGGATGCAGGGACTTTGACTGACCTCTCGACCCTATGCTTCCTGTGGATGATTGAAACACGCAAAATAACATTTTTAAATTTTGAGGTGCTTGTATGATTGGGTGATTTACTTTGTTTAAAAATTAAGAACACCATCACAGAAATAAGCGTTTAAATATTAAATCAGCAGTGGTTCCTATTAAGAGAAAAGATGTAGCTAATGCTTACTTAACAACTTAGATATATGCTTACTGTTGAATTTTTCAGGGTTGGAAGAATATCTCCTGTTGTAAAGACAGCAGTACCAGTTGACTGAAGATTTGAGCACATGGTTCTCTCGTGCCATGTTTATACTGATGATTCTATTGCTCTCATGGAGCAAGGATTTTCAAATGCCCTTGATGTAAGCCTACCAGTTCTGAATAAAGTATATAGCAGCAGCGGTAACAGTTTCCATCAAAGGAGCATGGCCAGCTATAGCTGCTTTTCGTATTCTACAAAGACTTCCAACCAGTGGATTGCGGGAGCTCTTGTGCTTCCTGCTGTAGGTTTAAAACTTTTTATTCCTTAATTTAATTGGTGGCCTTATACTAATCTATCCATTTTGACTACAAACTAATATATCATAGTTTGCAGCTATTCTGCTGCACATTGAAGCACCATTTTCTGAAATACATATGTCACGGTTTATTATTTGATTCTAAATTTATAATATACCAGTCTCAAAGCGCACATCCAAACACCTTTGGCATTGACTGATGACTAAATTTAATTATAGCTATATTTTTTATTTTGGTTGAATGAACTGATTTGAAGTTGTCAGTATACTTCTGACTGGTCTTTTGAGGAACCCGCGCGTACAAACGTTACAAAACCTTTCTAATTGATTATAATATGCAGGTAACAAAGCATCCATCAATCTTCAAGTTGGTTTGTTCAAAAAAAATGGGATCGGGCAAGACTATTTATACCATCTCCTTGATAGCGTATCTCATGGAAAACAAGGGTGTGAGTGGGCCCCACTTAATCGTGGCCCAAAAAGGTGTACTACCAAACAGGATTAATGAATATTCAATATGGGCTCCCCTGCAAGAATTGTTTATTTATTTAGATACAAGGTGAAACATATGGCTTTTGTCATTTAGCTTCATCCTGATTTTGTTTTTCCACCAGTATTGTTGTTGCTTATCTATACGAGAGACGTCGTGACGAGAGAAAAGCAATGCAAAAAGAGTTGTCAGAAGGAAAATTTACCCCATAACATCGAAACCTCAAGAACTGAAGTCACAGATATATCAATAGTTGATTTACCATAAGTTGTCTAAAATCAGTAACTTTATCTAAAAGCATGTTGAAAATATTAACTACTTAGAATCAATTTCGTCATTGACGAGTCTCTAAAGATGTAAAAATTCGTTCATTACCTCTATTATATGCATGCTCATATAGAAGTAACCGACTATAGGGATTTAGGAATGAGGTTACTTATAGGTATACAGCTTCTCGAATCTCGACCATAATAAAAATCGGGCATCATGTTATTAATATGTCATAAACGCTTTGTAGTTAATTTTTTGGTCGGTTTGGGTCACATCTAAGTTTTGTTTCCTCTAGAAATCTTATATATAAGTATATTGGACATGGTTTGAGACCTGGTTTGAGACATGGTATCATGGTGTAGAAATCTTAGCAATCCGTTGTAGTGCCATCAAGAGCATAAAATAATTAACTCCCTATCTGGTAAGGAATATTGTCGGCTGATAAGAGTCTGGAATCGGTAAGCAGCCAATTGAGGTACCCTCAAATGGCGATCACATTGGAAAGTCAAGATTTAAGGTGAAAGATATCTTAAGTGAACTCATGTTATCATATCCACGTGAGATAATTATTGATAGGCGTAATATCTGTCTTTTTAGTTCGTTTTTCTCGATATCGATTCGAATTGATATAACGTTTAAAGCTTAACTTGATTGTTTTTGGTTGTAAAAGATCTTTTTTGTAATTTATGTCTAATTGGCACAAAGCATGTAAAAAGGTAAAAATATCTATATAACGAAATACGTACTATACTACAACATATTGCACGTACAAAATTTAAGGAAAAATTTCAACAAGAAGAATTATAAAAATGTAAAACAAAAATTTAATCTGAAAATTCAAAAATATAAAATGAAAAATTATGAAGGAAAAATAACTAATTCTATGTTACAACTATTTTTACTTCTATTCTACTTCTAAACTAGAACGATATTAAACGAGAAAACAAAATCAAGCTATGAAATGCAAATGTCCATCAATCCAATTAACAGTCCAACAAAATTACTCTAAGCCCAACAGGTTTAATTACACGTCCATCTAAAGCCCATCACATTTAACTGTCCATTTAAAGGTAACTAATACGGGGATTGTTCATGTAACATGCACTAACAAAAGAGAGGACTAAAATTGTACACTGGATAAACTTCCTTAGGATTGAAAGTCTACTTTCCTTATTACTTCTAAACTATATGTTTATTATACTGTATGTTGACTTCCTACAAACAAAATCTTCACCAATTTACCAAAAGCTGATTTTTACTACTTTTAACCAATCTACCACAGTGAAATTTAAAAGTAAAAGGTTGATTTCTCTATGAACTCTAAACCAAACACTCATATGCAGAAATCGAGAATTTACTAAGCTGAAAGTATTGAATTCAAGAACTAAGCTAAAACACATAACATATTATCAGCTAGCGATTAAAGGAGAAACCAGCAAGAATTACACTACTCTACAACAAGCTAGCAGATTAAGCTATTAATACAGAAAAAACTAATGCGCTTAATCTGTTTCATCCAGGCCAAGTCCTTTGATGACGAAGGGTCAGCGCTGAGCTGCCTTGTAACTAACACTGAACACGAAGCTACTCCTGTAACTGGAATCAACTGAACTCCACTGAACTCCACTCTAGATGTCTGCTGACGGGTTCTTTTGAATCAGCAAAGCAAAACCTACAAAATCGAAATAAATCGAAGAAAAGCCAAACAGAATCTACGATTCTGAAACCTGCAAATGAAAACTGAACCGTAATTAAAACCTATTTCTAACTCAAACTAATATTACCAATTGACTTACTTACTATCTACCTAATTCAGTTTATAACCTGCTGTCCCTAAACACTGATAATCAAATTTTAGCTAGGATCAATAGGCTACAATTTCACACAAAACTTTACAAGATCAGTAAGCTCACACTAATTCTAATAAGCAGATCAAACAGAATTACCGTATCATTCTATGACTACAATCACACTTAACTAATTCATGACAGATTTTAACTGAATCAACATGAAACACTTCTAAATTTGAAAAGCTGTTAAAACTCTAAACTGATTAAACCTTGCTCAAACTGTCAAGTACTCACAATCCTACAATCTAAGAGCTTAAAAGACCATCATTTCAAGCTTAACAAACTGACGAAGAGTAACCGGTCGAAACTTTAACTAGCACAAAATCAATCTAACAAACTCAAATTACTCACCATCTTCAAATGAACAGTAACTCGAAATCAAAACTGTAAATAAAAAGAACACGAATCACTGTTGCTGAAAATCAAATCTCATAAGCTAGAAAAAGTATATTACTCAAAAGCTTATTCAATTCAGTTCATAAGAAGAAAAGAATAAAAGAAAGAAAAAGATTAAGAAAACTAAACTTCAATCTTTCATTAATGGCGGAAAATGAATTCGGTTACACTAACGGATTTAGTTACAATATTAGAACAAGAATCATAACAGAAATTTATACTAACTAACTAACTCTAATCTAACTAGGTGTAAACTACTCCTAGTGCTAACCGTCTCAAATGAGGGCCATCGTCTTCTATTTATAGGCGTCGAGAGAGGAGAGGTGATGTGTCTTAGCCAATCAGGAATCGCCACGTGTAAAATACGAGGATAAGCTCGTTCTTCTTTCTTCATCCCATTTGGGGGTTTCTTCGTCTTCCATTCTTGGTCCAATTAACTTATACCCTCTTGTAGAGGAGATGAAAACGAGCATTTTTGTAGTTGACATCTTCCTTTGATTCCTTGTAGATCTTCTGCGATTTGATCTTGCAGGTTTGTGGAGGTGGAATGGAGAAAAAAGTCGGTTTCTTTCTCTCTCTTCTTTGAGAAGATGAAGGAGACGTTTGTGTTTGTGTGTTGACCGAGTTTGGTCAAATGACCAAGTAAATAAAAAAACTATTCATTTAATTTCTTTTTGGTCCTTTATCTTGTCTCCTTTATCCAAATGTATATAAACTTTTAAGCACATTTTCCTTTCATCCTTATCTTTGTAGAAAGTTACAAGCTAAGCCCTCCTTCTTTGAAATATTGACAAGTAAGGTCCTTGAAAGCTATTTCGTCTCTTTCTTCGTCTTTTTATCAAATAAATCCTTGAAAACGTGTATTTGCTCCAAAATGTATCTTTCTTTTCCTGAAAACACAAAAACACAAACACACGCGTAATTCTGATATTTTACAGTTTAAAATCAGGTATTTGACTGTGTTTTAAGTGGTTTTTGGATCATTATTGATGAGTGTTTTCACACTTATCAACTCCCCTCCACTTGACCATTGCCATGACCTCATGCAATGCAGCATTTTAAAGCACCAAGTTACACTTCTCTCATAATTAATCCACCTTGGCCATTTTATGATTTAATAAACTATGCTATGCTACATGATGAATGATTTTGGATATTTACAATGCAATGCAAAGAAAACAATTCTATTTATATATTTTTGAATTTATAAATGGTTTTGATGGAAATAACTCATAAAGAAATCAATGACTTAGATTAGGGCTTTGGTACCATGGACACTTATCACCCTCAAGTTTCACTTTCTCCATACCATGCTTAAAAATGGGATCATTGTATTCACAAGTAAAAAGTGCATCAAATTATTCATGAGAATTAAATGTGGAACCGGTTATTATTTGAGCAAATTGCTTTTGGGCAAATTTGTCATTATTTAAAGCGTGAAGTATAAGAAATGTAAAATCCAAAAATAAGGAAGCACGGTTTTAATCCTAAGTAATCCTCTCATCCATTACTTGAAAAACCGCTCACAATTAATATAAGTCCGTTTCAAGAGTAATAAGTCATTCGCCTTATGTGTAAAATCCTCATGTCATGCTTTCATAAGTAGCTACACACTCGCTAAGGAAAGAAAAATAAAACTCACGCAATAATTTACATCCGCCGCCTTTTTGAGACCTTGGATCTTCAACCCCGCAACCCGTCAAGGTAATATTGGATTGGAGCAATCTATTGAATCCCCGCAACCCGTCAAGGTAATATTGGAACTCAATAGTCACTATAATTAACCCACACTGCCCCTCTTGGGAGTCTTGTATATATATTTTTTTCATTTTTTTTCTTTTTCTCTTTTTTTTTCTAGCCACTCATTTTTTTGTAAGCCGCTCTTATTTTTCTTTATTCCTCACTAAGAAATTTGAAAAGAATAAAAGGACAAACACCCGCTAAATATTGAGCATGACATAAGTCTAGTACACATAAAACGTTCTAACTTAGAATCTTAAGACGTACTTATATCAACCATGAATGATTAGTCAAAAATGCATAAGAGATTACAAATCAATTAAAACCGTTCTTGATTATTTATTAACATATATACATGCGAAGAAATTAGAGGTAAAGAAGAGAAGGGTCTAGCCACAAGTAATTATCATGAAGTTTATCTAGCCCTTTTATACTTGCTTCAACTCTATCATTTCCCATTCTCCACAAATTTAAAATCTCAAATAATGAGAGTGGTGGATGTTTAGCCTAATAGACCAATTAAGGTCTACATGGTTAAGGATACTAGCTAGAGAATGCTTGATAAGCAAACTCGGGTTGAGTCAAAATATCCATGGCGGGCCTAATATGTCAAAGAAGTCTAAATTTGTTAAACCATGTTCTTATTATATTTGTTCTTTTTATATATTTTTGATGAAAGATAAAAGAAGAAATATATACAATGCAAATGTGTTATGCAAATGAAAAATGATTAATGCAAAAATTATGAATGCATATTTTTGGTGGCCAAAGTAGATCAAAAATTTGAAAAATGTTTGAAAAATTAATTTTGCATGTTATCATGAAGTTAAGGCAATGGTCTAGGTAAGGTTACTTCGATAGAAGTCTCCCCTACACTTAAGCTAAACATTGTCCTGAATGTTTAAGAGTATTGGAGTAAACTCCCCTACACTTATGACATTGATTACTTTGCTTAACCCAAGTTAAGGAAGAGACAACTAAAGGGTATTCATTTTAAGCACAATGTTTAATATAACGATAGCAAAAACTAATCAAAGTGAACCGGATACACGGGCCTCCTCCATAAGCTCCAAGCATGAAATGAGAGAGAGCAACCCTTGAAACAAACACCAAAAGACGAAGAAAGGTACCCCTCCACTTCAACTCTACTATAACATCCTTTTAATTAAACCTAACCTATTTAGATCTACTCTACGTTGTCTAACCTAGTTATTCAAGCTTGATTTTTTTTAACCCTAAGTCTCTAGCTCGACTCAGCCCCGAATTAGGTTGTCCTTGGGGAAACCATCATGGAGAATAAAGGATATCCACTTTGAAGCTCGTCTCACATGATACACTCAAACTTAGCACGTTGCCATTTACTATAAGATCTACAATATTCGCCTCGATAAATGGAACGGTCCAACGTGTCTCAAGTTTGTCCAATCATACGAAATCTCTCAAATAAGAAGTACCCTAGGATCAAATACATAGTTTCCATCTCGACATGTGAACAACTCCAAAGTAGGTAGCATCACCAAAGTAAGCTCATACGAAAAGCACAGATCAATCAAAATCGCACTCATAAGTGGAGTAGATGAAAACCAAGGTGTCTCAAACATACGTATCCCAGGATCAAAAACCTTTCCCTTCATGGAAAAATAAAGAGATGAACTCGTATCAACCATATAAGATTCCCCCTTAGTGATCAAATCATCATGAGACAATGAAGGTGTAGGTATCAAAACATTCATAACTATTATGTCCATGTTGGGCTCCTCATCATCATCAAAAGGTGGGTAATCTTCCATAGAAGGCGTAGAAAAAGGAGGATCAATAGTAATAGTATCTTGTGAAGGAGGTGTAATCTCTATGTTCCCAAAAAGCATGTTCTCACTAAGACGAATATCCTCTTCCCAATTAGAATCACTATCATCAACCTCAATATCAATATTAGCAAGATAAGCCTCTATGGTGGCATCAATATCCATATGAGAATCCATATCAAAGGTTTTGGGTGCTAAAGGTGCCATAGGTGAAAAAGGATCAATCTCTAAGAGTATAGGATCTTCATCAATAACCAACTTCAAGGGTGGAAGGGTGGTAATAGAAGGCTCAAAAGAAAGTGTATTGAGAGAATCACTCAAAGGGATGATATCATCATAAAAATCAATAGGTGCAACCTCAAAAACTGGTGAAGAAATGTCAATGAAAGGTTCTTCTTCTATGGAATCATCATTATGGTGTGTGTTCAATGCTTCAATCGAGGAGATAAGATGATAAACGTTTGATAAAACCTCACGAATCTGAACATCTTCCACTACTTCTATATGAGCAACATCTTCATCCAAATTAGGAATGTCATCTTGACATGAAAAGTCATCGGATAATATATCATAAGATGTCTCACTAGAATCACAATCATCATCCTCTATTCGTGGCAAATCTTGCATAAACTCTTCCTCAATCTCATTATCCCTTTCTTTGAACAATTCATCAAGATCAAAGTCACCAAAATCACTAGTAGTAGCATGAAGGTCAACATGTAATGAAATCTCAATGTGATCATGAGGAGAAGAGGTATCAATACAAAGCTCATTACATGGTTCATTGGAAACACCCTCGAGCTCTCTTTGGATTGGGATAAGGTTCTCAACACTAGAAGAGGTTAATTCATCCAAATCGATATTTGTATTAGTGCTAAGAGGCTCGTCCCCCATGGTTAAAGAGTCGGTGGGTTCCACGTGAGGTAAAGGTGATGAAGGTGTGTCATCATTAAATGTCATACAAATCGGAGGATCGTCATCATCGTAATATAAGCATTGTTTAAGCAAACGAGCACGAGGAGCAAAATATTGTTCTTCTTCCTCGATTGTAACAATCTTAAAGAGGAAATCATTTAAATATTTCCTGAGGCGACAAGAAAATTTGTTCAACGATTCACGATACAAATCACCGAATTCCTTGTCATTATATTGCCAAGACTTAATTTCCTCTTCCTTGGTAGAGTTAATTCTTTTCTTTAACCATCGATGTGTGTCTTTCATTTCCTCGAGGCTCATGTCTTTCATACTATCAAGCATCTTATAAACGGCATCGTTCGACTTGTTTATTATCTCAAGTAAAGAATGAAACTTCTTGACAAGATTAGGGTCATAGGATGGCGGATCCCTCGGTCTACAATCATAACCATAATGGGAAGCGTTCCCACAAAACTCACATGAAAAAGTCGAAGAACATGGTGGAGGTGGATTTCCATAATTAGGTGAATTATAGGTTTAAAAAGAGTCTTGATTATGAAAGTTCTCATGATTGTAACCTTGAAAATTTCCTTCATTTTGAAAACCCTCATAAGGTGAAAATCCTTGATTTTGAAAAGTAACTTGATTATAGCATGGAAAGTTTTCATCATTTTGAAAACCTCCATAATTGGAAAATCCTTGGTGTTGGTATGGCTCATTAAAGGTTTGATCATGAAATGATGGTGGATTTTGTGATGAAAAACCGGAATATCTCATATAGTCATTACAAGTATAGTCCATTTGAAGGTTAGGTTGAAAACTAGGGTTCTTGGTTCCATTGTAAGCATATCCCTCCCCATAATAGCCCTTGTTTTGATCACATAAATAAGTATCGTGTGGACCTCCACAAGTCGAACAAGGCGAATAATTAGCGTTGGCGGATCGTTGTTGCAAAATCTCCAACATGGAACGAGTATCCATGTTTAGCAAGGTGGCCGAATGTATATACAAGTAAAATGACGTTTAAAAGCTTCCTCGGGGAAGGAAGTAATACACCAAAGGTGGTATGTTTACACGTGTGCGAGTACACGTGTAAGTAAACACGAGGAATGAGGGAGTAGCCCTCGGTCGACTTTGAAGAGAAAAGGATTATCCTCTTCGAGGTTCGATATGAAATATCCACAAGAAAGTATAATATATATAAGTACTACTTGGGTGCAAGACCCCCAATAAAGCCTTCCTTCTTTGAATACGCACTAGTAAACGGGGGGTTAGGTGGCGTGAAGCACTTAAGTACCTATTGACCCTTAGATGGCATTTTATAGCACATCGCCTTTCTATTCACTTTGTAGTTTGTATTCTTCGAATTATTGCCTATTGGAAGTATTTATCTATTCTTGCTTTATTTTGTTTGATCGATACGCGTGTCAAGGACCGGAACGCCCCCTAACACGGTGTATTGCCTCGGCAATACTTATGGAAATAGGTAACTTGGTTGTTCTTATACGTATACGTATTTACTTATAATATATATAGAAAAAATATTTTTGTATTTATTTGATTTTTTTAAGAAAAATACTATATGTACGTAAAAAACGATGAAAACGATATAATATATATTTTTTGGTGTAATCTTTTAGGAAAAAGATTACTTTTTGGATTTTTTTATTTTTTTGGTTCAATTCTTTAGGAAAAGAATTGATTTTTGTGATTTTTTATTTTTTTTGTATTTTTATCTTTTTGATTTTTTTATGTTTTTTATTTATAATACGTAAAAATAACGTTCACAAAGTAAACGGATCCCAAAATCCAATCGTCTCACTCGAAACCGTTAATCTTCACGAAAAGAACCGTCAGCGGCGCCATTTAATATCTGTCTTTTTAGTTCGTTTTTCTCGGTATCGATTCGAATTGATATAACGTTTAAAGCTTGACTTGATTGTTTTTGGTTGTAAAAGATCTTTTTTGGAATTTATGTCTAATTGGCACAAAGCATGTAAAAAGGTAAAAATATCAATATAACGAAATACGTACTATACTACAACAAATTGCACGTACAAAATTTAAGGCAAAATTTCAACAAGACGAATTATAAAAATGTAAAACAAAAATTTAATCTGAAAATTAAAAAATATAAAATGAAAAATTATGAAGGAAAAATAACTAATTCTATGTTACAACTATTTTTACTTCTATTCTACTTCTAAACTATAACGATATTAAACGAGAAAACAAAATCAAGCTATGAAATGCAAATGTCTATCAATCCAATTAACAGCCCAACAAAATTACTCTAAGTCCAACAGGTTTAATTACACGTCCATCTAATGCCCATCACATTTAACTGTCCATTTAATGGTAACTAATACGGGGACTGTTCATGTAACATGCACTAAAAAGAAAGGTCTAAAATTGTACACTGGATAAACTTCCTTAGGATTGAAAGTCTACTTTCCTTATTACTTCTAAACTATATGTTTATTATACTGTATGTTGACTTCCTACAAACAAAATCTTCACCAATTTACCAAAAGCTGATTTTTACTACTTTTAACCAATCTATCACAGTGGAATTTAAAAGTAAAAGGTTGATTTCTCTATGAACTCTAAACCAAACACTCATATGCAGAAATCGAGAATTTACTAAGCTGAAAGTATTGAATTCAAGAACTGAGCTAAAACACAGAACATATTATCAGCTAGCGATTAAAAGAGAAACCAGCAAGAATTACACTACTCTACAACAAGCTAGCAGATTAAGCTATTAATACAGAAAAAACTAATGCGCTTAACCTGTTTCATCCAGGCCAAGTCCTTTGATGACGAAGGGTCAGCGCTGAGCTGCCTTGTAACTAACACTGAACACGAAGCTACTCCTATAACTGGAATCAACTGAACTCCACTCTAGATGTCTGCTGACGTGTTCTTTTGAATCAGCAAAGCGAAACCTACAAAATCGAAATAAAGCGAAGAAAAGCCAAACAGAATCTACGATTCTGAAACCTACAAATGAAAACTGAACCGTAATTGAAACCTATTTCTAACTCAAACTAATATTACCAATTGACTTATTACTATCTGCCTAATTCAGTTTATAACCTGCTGTCCCTAAACACTGATAATCAAAATTTAGCTAGGATCAATAGGCTACAATTTCACACAAAACTTTACAAGATCAGTAAGCTCACACTAATTCTAATAAGCAGATCAAACAGAATTACCGTATCATTCTATGACTACAATCACACTTAACTAATTCATGACAGATTTTAACTGAATCAACATGAAACACTTCTAAATCTGAAAAGCTCCTAAAACTCTAAACTGATTAAACCTTGCTCAAACTGTCAAGTACTCACAATCCTACAATCTAAGAGCTTAAAAGACCATCATTTCAAGCTTAACAAACTGACGAAGAGTAACCGGTCGAAACTTTAACTAGCAGAAAATCAATCCAACAAACTCAAATTACTCACCATCTTCAAATGAACAGTAACTCGAAATCAAAACTGTAAATAAAAAGAACACGAATCACTGTTGCTGAAAATCAAATCTCATAAGCTAGAAAAAATATATTACTCAAAAGCTTATTCAATTCAGTTCATAAGAAGAAAAGAATAAGAGAAAGAAAAAGATTAAGAAAACTGAACTTCAATCTTTCATTAATGGCGGAAAATGAATTCGGTTACGCTAACAGAATTAGTTACAAGATTAGAACAAGAATCATAACAGAAATTTATACTAACTAACTAACTCTAATCTAACTAGGTGTAAACTACTCCTAGTGCTAACCGTCTCAAATGAGGGCCATCGTCTTCTATTTATAGGCGTCGAGAGAGGAGAGGTGACGTGTCTTAGCCAATCAGGAATCACCACGTGTAAAATACGAGGATAAGCTCGTTCTTCTTTCTTCATCCCATTTGGGGGTTTCTTCGTCTTCCATTCTTGATCCAATTAACTTATACCCTCTTGTAGAGGAGATGAAAACGAGCATTTTTGTAGTTGACATCTTTCTTTGATTCCTTGTAGATCTTCTGCGATTTGATCTTGCAGGTTTGTGGAGGTGGAATGGAGAAAAAAGTCGGTTTCTTTCTCTCTCTTCTTTGAGAAGATGAAGGAGACGTTTGTGTTTGTGTGTTGACCGAGTTTGGTCAAATGACCAAGTAAATAAAAAAACTTTTCATTTAATTTCTTTTTGGTCCTTTATCTTGTCTCCTTTATCCAAATGTATATAAACTTTTAAGCACATTTTCCTTTCATCCTTATCTTTGTAGAAAGTTACAAGCTAAGCCCTCCTTCTTTGAAATATTGACAAGTAAGGTCCTTGAAAGCTCTTTCGTCTCTTTCTTCGTCTTTTTATCAAATAAATCCTTGAAAACGTGTATTTGCTCCAAAATGTATCTTTCTTTTCCTGAAAACACAAAAACAAAAATACACGCGTAATTCTGATATTTTACAGTTTAAAATCAGGTATTTGACTGTGTTTTAAGTGGTTTTTGGATCATTATTGATGAGTGTTTTCACACTTATCAACTCCCCTCCACTTGACCATTGCCATGACCTCATGCAATGCAGCATTTTAAAGCACCAAGTTACACTTCTCTCATAATTAATCCACCTTGGCCATTTTATGATTTAATAAACTATGCTATGCTACATGATGAATGATTTTGGATATTTACAATGCAATGCAAAGAAAACAATTCTATTTATATATTTTTGAATTTATAAATGATTTTGATGGAAATAACTCATAAAGAAATCAATGACTTAGATTAGGGCTTTGGTACCATGGACACTTATCACCCTCAAGTTTCACTTTCCCCATACCAAGCTTAAAAATTGGATCATTGTATTCACAAGTAAAAAGTGCATCAACTTATTCATGACAATTAAATGTGGAACCGGTTATTATTTGAGCAAATTGCTTTTGGGCAAATTTGTCATTATTTAAAGCGTGAAGTATAAGAAATGTAAAATCCAAAAATAAGGAAGCACGGTTTTAATCCTAAGTAATCTTCTCATCCATTACTTGAAAAACCGCTCACAATTAATATAAGTTCGTTTCAAGAGTAATAAGTCATTCACCTTATGTGTAAAATCCTCATTTCATGCTTTCATAAGTAGCTACACACTCGCTAAGGAAAGAAAAATAAAACTCACGCAATAATTTACATCCGCCGCCTTTTTGAGACCTTGGATCTTCAACCCCGCAACCCGTCAAGGTAATATTGGATTGGAGCAATCTATTGAATCCCCGCAACCCGTCAAGGTAATATTGGAACTCAATAGTCACTATAATTAACCCACACTGACCCTCTTGGGAGTCTTGTATATATATTTTTTTCTTTTTTTTTCTTTTTCTCTTTTTTTTCTAGCCACTCATTTTTTTGTAAGCCGCTCTTATTTTTCTTTATTCCTCACTAAGAAATCTGAAAAGAATAAAAGGACAAACACCCGCTAAATATTGAGCATGACATAAGTATAGTACACATAAAACGTTCTAACTTAGAATCTTAAGACGTACTTATATCAACCATGAATGATTAGTCAAAAATGCATAAGAGATTACAAATCAATTGAAACCGTTCTTGATTAATTATTAACATATATATATGCGAAGAAATTAGAGGTAAAGAAGAGAAGGGTTTAGCCACAAGTAATTATCATGAAGTTTATCTAGCCCTTTTATACTTGCTTCAACTCTATCATTTCCCATTCTCCACAAATTTAAAATCTCAAATAATGAGAGTGATGGATGCTTAGCCTAATAGACCAATTAAGGTCTACATGGTTAAGGATACTAGCTAGAGAATGCTTGATAAGCAAACTCGGGTTGAGTCGAAATATCCATGGCGGGCCTAACATGTCAAAGAAGTCTAAATTTGTTAAACCATGTTCTTATTATATTTTTTTCTTTTTATATATTTTTGATGAAAGATAAAAGAAGAAATATATACAATGCAAATGTGTTATACAAATGAAAAATGATTAATGCAAAAATTATGAATGCATATTTTTGGTGGCCAAAGTAGATCAAAAATTTGAAAAATGTTTGAAAAATTAATTTTCCATGTTATCATGAAGTTAAGGAAATGGTCTAGGTAAGGTCACTTCGATAGAAGTCTCCCCTACACTTAAGCTAAACATTGTCCTCAATGTTTAAGAGTATTGGAGTAAACTCCCCTACACTTATGACATTGATTACTTTGCTTAACCCAAGTTAAGGAAGAGACAACTAAAGGGTATTCATTTTAAGCACAATGTTTAATATCACGATAGCAAAAACTAATCAAAGTGAACCGGATACACGGGCCTCCTCCATAAGCTCCAAGCATGAAATGAGAGAGAGCAACCCTTGAAACAAACACCAAAAGATGAAGAAAGGTACCCCTCCACTTCAACTCTACTCTAACATCCTTTTAATTAAACCTAACCTATTTAGATCTACTCTACGTTGTCTAACCTAGTTATTCAAGCTTGATTTTTTTTAACCCTAAGTCTCTAGCTCGACTCGGCCCTGAATTAGATTGTCCTTGGGGAAACCATCATGGAGAATAAAGGATATCCACTTTGAAGCTCGTCTCACATGATACACTCAAACTTAGCACGTTGCCATTTACTATAAGATCTACAATATTCGCCTCGATAAATGGAACGGTCCAACGTGTCTCAAGTTTGTCCAATCATACGAAATCTCTCAAATAAGAAGTACCCTAGGATCAAATACATAGTTTCCATCTCGACATGTGAACAACTCCAAAGTAGGTAGCATCACCAAAGTAAGCTCATACGAAAAGCACAGATCAATCAAAATCACACTAATAAGTGGAGTAGATGAAAACCAAGGTGTCTCAAACATACGTATCCCAGGATCAAAAACCTTTCCCTTCATGGAAAAATAAAGAGATGAACTCGTATCAACCATATAAGATTCCCCCTTAGTGATCAAATCATCATGAGACAATGAAGGTGTAGGTATCAAAACATTCATAACTATTATGTCCATGTTGGGCTCCTCCTCATCATCAAAAGGTGGGTAATCTTCCATAGAAGGCGTAGAAAAAGGAGGATCAATAGTAATAGTATCTTGTGAAGGAGGTGTAATCTCTATGTTCCCAAAAAGCATGTTCTCACTAAGACGAATATCCTCTTCCCAATTAGAATCACTATCATCAACCTCAATATCAATATTAGCAAGATAAGCCTAGATTGTGGCATCAATATCCATATGAGAATCCATATCAAAGGTTTTGGGTGCTAAAGGTGCCATAGGTGAAAAAGGATCAATCTCTAAGAGTATAGGATCTTCATCAATAACCAACTTCAAGGGTGGAAGGGTGGGAATAGAAGGCTCAAAAGAAAGTGTATTAAGAGAATCACTCAAAGGGATGATATCATCATAAAAATCAATAGGTGCAACCTCAAAAACCGGTGAAGAAATGTCAATGAAAGGTTCTTCTTCTATGGAATCATCATTATGGTGTGTGTTCAATGCTTCAATCGAGGAGATAAGATGATAAACGTTTGATAAAACCTCACGAATATGAACATCTTCCACTACTTCTATATGAGCAACATCTTAATCCAAATTAGGAATGTCATCTTGACATGAAAAGTCATCGGATAATATATCATAAGATGTCTCACTAGAATCACAATCACCATCCTCTATTCGTGGCAAATCTTGCATAAACTCTTCCTCAATCTCATTATCCCTTTCTTTGAACAATTCATCAAGATCAAAGTCACCAAAATCACTAGTAGTAGCATGAAGGTCAACATGTGATGAAATCTCAATGTGATCATGAAGAGAAGAGGTATCAATACAAAGCTCATTACATGGTTCATTGGAAACACCCTCGAGCTCTCTTTGGATTGGGATAAGGTTCTCAACACTAGAAGAGGTTAATTCATCCAAATCGATATTTGTATTAGTGCTAAGAGGCTCGTCCCCCATGGTTAAAGAGTCGGTGGGTTCCACGTGAGGTAAAGGTGATGAAGGTGTGTCATCATTAAATGTCATACAAATCGGAGGATCGTCATCATCGTCATATAAGCATTGTTTAAGCAAACGAGCACGAGGAGCAAAATATTGTTCTTCTTCCTCGATTGTAACAATCTTAAAGAGGAAATCATTTAAATATTTCCTGAGGCGACAAGAAAATTTGTTCAACGATGCACGATACAAATCACCGAATTCCTTGTCATTATATTGCCAAGACTTAATTTCCTCTTCCTTAGTAGAGTTAATTCTTTTCTTTAACCATCGATGTGTGTCTTTCATTTCCTCGAGGCTCATGTCTTTCATACTATCAAGCATCTTATAAACGTCATCGTTCGACTTGTTTATTATCTCAAGTAAAGAATGAAACTTCTTGACAAGATTAGGGTCATAGGATGGCGGATCCCTCGGTCTACAATCATAACCATAATGGGAAGCGTTCCCACAAAACTCACATGAAAAAGTCGAAGAACATGGTGGAGGTGGATTTCCATAATTAGGTGAATTATAGGTTTGAAAAGAGTCTTGATTATGAAAGTTCTCATGATTGTAACCTTGAAAATTTCCTTCATTTTGAAAACCCTCATAAGGTGAAAATCCTTGATTTTGAAAAGTATCTTGATTATAGCATGGAAAAATTTCATCATTTTGAAAACCTCCATAATTGGAAAATCTTTGGTGTTGGTATGGCTCATTAAAGGTTTGATCATGAAATGATGGTAGATTTTGTGATGAAAAACCGGAATATCCCATATAGTCATTACAAGTATAGTCCATTTGAAGGTTAGGTTGAAAACTAGGGTTCTCGGTTCCCTCGTAAGCATATCCCTCCCCATAATAGCCCTTGTTTTGATCACATAAATAAGTATCGTGTGGACCTCCACAAGTCGAACAAGGCGAATAATTAGCGTTGGCGGATCGTTGTTGCAAAATCTCCAACATGGAACGAGTATCCATGTTTAGCAAGGTGGCCGAATGTATATACAAGTAAAATGACGTTTAAAAGCTTCCTCGGGGAAGGAAGTAATACACCAAAGGTGGTATGTTTACACGTGTGCGAGTACACGTGTAAGTAAACACGAGGAATGAGGGAGTAGCCCTCGGTCGACTTTGAAGAGAAAAGGATTATCCTCTTCGAGGTTCGATATGAAATATCCACAAGAAAGTATAATATATATAAGTACTACTTGGGTGCAAGACCCCCAATAAAGCCTTCCTTCTTAGAATACGCACTAGTAAACGGGGGGTTAGGTGGCGCGAAGCACTTAAGTACCTATTGACCCTTAGATGGCATTTTATAGCACATCGCCTTTCTATTCACTTTGTAGTTTGTATTCTGCGAATTATTGCCTATTGGAAGTATTTATCTATTCTTGCTTTATTTTGTTTGATCGATACGTGTGTCAAGGACCGGAACGCCCCCTAACACGGTGTATTTCCTCGGCAATACTTATGGAAATAGGTAACTTGGTTGTTCTTATACGTATACGTATTTACTTATAATATATATAGAAAAAATATTTTTGTATTTATTTGATTTTTTTAAGAAAAATACTATATGTACGTAAAAAACGATGAAAACGATATAATATATATTTTTGGGTGTAATCTTTTAGGAAAAAGATTACTTTTTGGATTTTTTATTTTTTTGGTCCAATTCTTTAGGAAAAGAATTGATTTTTGTGATTTTTTATTTTTTTTGTATTTTTATCTTTTTGATTTTTTTTATGTTTTTGATTTATAATATATAAAAATAACATTCACAAAGTGAACGGATCCCAAAATCCAATCGTCTCACTCGAAACCGTTAATCTACACGAAAAGAACCGGCAACGGCGCCATTTAATATCTGTCTTTTTAGTTCGTTTTTCTCGGTATCAATTCGAATTGATATAACGTTTAAAGCTTGACTTGATTGTTTTTGGTTGTAAAAGATCTTTTTGGAATTTGATAGGTGTGAAAACACCCATCTTTTCTACCACTTAATTACAATAATAACCGGACCAAAACGTGTATTTTATGTCTTTTATGGCGGAATTATGCGTGGTTTGTGTTTTTGTTGTGATTTAGGACGAAAAGGTGAAAAGTGGAGAAAACACGGGAATTCACGGGCATTTACGGACTTTTATTGAAGAAAAAGATGAAAGACGGAGTCAAGAAGTCAAGAGTGCAAAAAGAACGGAAGTCCAAGACCAATTCTGAAGATTTATCAAATAAAAAGTCAAAAGACGGAAGTTTACTTAAAGCCGAGGAACTCAAGTCTTATTTGTCGAAGAATTAAAAGACGAGTCCAAAGAAATCCCGAGCCAAAAGTCATCAAATTCCAAGATTAACAAAAAGATTAAGAAGGAAGGACTTAAGGGCGCAATTAAGAAGAAAGGAAGGAGGGGAGGAAGCTTCCTCTAACCATCCCCTAATCACCTATAAATACTTCCCATTTTCATTCATTTGTTCTTGTTGGCTAGATTGACAAACTAGTTCTTCCACCTTTATTTTATTGCACTTTTAATTACTTGCACCTTTAATTACATGTCTTGCACTTTATTTACCATTTAATTTCAAGTAAATGTTTCTTTTAATTCTCGCACCTTTACTTTATCTTGTTGATCTCATTCTTCCTTTCGTTAATCTTTGATTTATATGCTTTTTATCTTGTTTACTTGTTTAAAGATTACATTTTTATGCTTTTGATTGTTTTAAATCTTTTAGTTTCATAGCTTATTTTGTTTATTTTCAAGTTTATATAGTTTTTATAAAAGTTATTTTCGTATAAAAAGTTATTTTTCTTAAAGCTTATTCATTTCTTGTTTTAAAAGTTGTTAAATTTCAGTCTAGTAGCTTATTTTCATTCGGTTTACCTTAGGATTTTAGTCTTGTGCTTATTAGAATCACAGCTTATTTTTCTAGCTTATTTTGTACTTTTTCTGCCATATTCCGATTGGGGTAAATCGGAAAAGGGTTTATCTTTCCGATTGGCGTGATCAGAAAAGGGTTTTGACATTCCTATCTATATTCCGATTGGGGGGATTTGTATACATTCCGATTGGTGGAGTGGCCTAGTATTCCGATCTGAGGTATTTGAGGTATTCCGATCAAGGTAAGGTGACATATTCCGATTGGTACCACATTGTTCATTCCGATTGAGGTGTTAGTTTGGTATTCCGATTGGGACTAGTGACAGTATTCCGATCAAGGGGTTCCGATCTACATTCCGACCAGCATCTTTTCCATATTCCGATCAAGGTGAGTTTACATTCCGACAAGGTAGGTTTGTGGTATTCCGATTGGATTAGTGACAGCATTCCGATTTGGTTCCGACCAACATTCCGATCTAAGGTAATTGTGGACTGATCGGAATATATTCTGATTGGAGTGGTTTCTACGCTTTGTCTTGTTTAATTTTTAGCTTATATTTTTATACTCTGTCCATTTTTAATTCTTGTCACGCTTTATTTTAAGTCATTTAGTTAATTTGCTTTCCGTCACGTTTTTAAATATCGCACCTTATTTTTAATTAGTTTAGATTTAATTTTCACGCCTTTTAATTTTACGTCATTTACATTTACGTCTTTGCACATTTTCATATACTACAACGACAACCTTTTTGTTTCCACCAAAATAAAACTGAGTCACACATTAAACAAGTTTTTCAATTCGAAGAGATTGGTACAACGATAAATTTTAACCTGAGTAAAAACCAGTTATTAGAATTTATGTCTAATTGGCACAAAGCATGTAAAAAGGTAAAAATATCAATATAACGAAATACGTACTATACTACAACAAATTGCACGTACAAAATTTAAGGCAAAATTTCAACAGAACGAATTATAAAAATGTAAAACAAAAATTTAATCTGAAAATTCAAAAATATAAAATGAAAAATTATGAAGGAAAAATAACTAATTCTATGTTACAACTATTTTTACTTCTATTCTACTTCTAAACTAGAACGATATTAAACGAGAAAACAAAATCAAGCTATGAAATGCAAATGTCTATCAATCAAATTAACAGCCCAACAAAATTACTCTAAGCCCAACAGGTTTAATTACACGTCCATCTAAAGCCCATCACATTTAACTGTCCATTTAAAGGTAACTAATACGGGGACTGTTCATGTAACATGCACTAACAAAAGAGAGGACTAAAATTGTACACTGGATAAACTTCCTTAGGATTGAAAGTCTACTTTCCTTATTACTTCTAAACTATATGTTTATTATACTGTATGTTGACTTCCTACAAACAAAATCTTCACCAATTTACCAAAAGCTGATTTTTACTACTTTTAACCAATCTACCACAGTGAAATTTAAAAGTAAAAGGTTGATTTCTCTATGAACTCTAAACCAAACACTCATATGCAGAAATCGAGAATTTACTAAGCTGAAAGTATTGAATTCAAGAACTGAGCTAAAACACAGAACATATTATCAGCTAGCGATTAAAAGAGAAACCAGCAAGAATTACACTACTCTACAACAAGCTAGCAGATTAAGCTATTAATACAGAAAAAACTAATGCCCTTAACATGTTTCATCCAGGCCAAGTCCTTTGATGACGAAGGGTCAGCGCTGAGCTGCCTTGTAACTAACACTGAACACGAAGCTACTCCTATTACTGGAATCAACTGAACTCCACTCTAGATGTCTGCTGACGTGTTCTTTTGAATCAGCAAAGCGAAACCTACAAAATCGAAATAAAGCGAAGAAAAGCCAAACAGAATCTACGATTCTGAAACCTGCAAATGAAAACTGAACCGTAATTGAAACCTATTTCTAACTCAAACTAATATTACCAATTGACTTACTTACTATCTACCTATATCAGTTTATAACCTGCTGTCCCTAAACACTGATAATCAAATTTTAGCTAGGATCAATAGGCTACAATTTCACACAAAACTTTACAAGATCAGTAAGCTTACACTAGTTCTAAAAAGCAGATCAAACAGAATTACCGTATCATTCTATGACTACAATCACACTTAACTAATTCATGACAGATTTTAACTGAATCAACATGAAACACTTCTAAATCTGAAAAGCTGCTAAAACTCTAAACTGATTAAACCTTGCTCAAACTGTCAAGTACTCACAATCCTACAATCTAAGAGCTTAAAAGACCATCATTTCAAGCTTAACAAACTGACGAAGAGTAACCGGTCGAAACTTTAACTAGCAGAAAATCAATCCAACAAACTCAAATTACTCACCATCTTCAAATGAACAGTAACTAAAAATCAAAACTGTAATAAAAAGAACACGAATCACTGTTGCTGAAAATCAAATCTCATAAGCTAGAAAAAGTATATTACTCAAAAGCTTATTCAATTCAGTTCATAAGAAGAAAAGAATAAGAGAAAGAAAAAGATTAAGAAAACTGAACTTCAATCTTTCATTAATGGCGGAAAATGAATTCGGTTACACTAACAGAATTAGTTACAAGATTAGAACAAGAATCATAACAGAAATTTATACTAACTAAATAACTCTAATCTAACTAGGTGTAAACTACTCCTAGTGCTAACCGTCTCAAATGAGGGCCATCGTCTTCTATTTATAGGCGTCGAGATAGGAGAGGTGACGTGTCTTAGCCAATCAGGAATCACCACGTGTAAAATACGAGGATAAGCTCGTTCTTCTTTCTTCATCCCATTTGGGGGTTTCTTCGTCTTCCATTCTTGATCCAATTAACTTATACCCTCTTGTAGAGGAGATGAAAACGAGCATTTTTGTAGTTGACATCTTCCTTTGATTCCTTGTAGATCTTCTGCGATTTGATCTTGTAGGTTTGTAAAGGTGGAATGGAGAAAAAAGTCGGTTTCTTTCTCTCTCTTTTTTGAGAAGATGAAGGAGACGTTTGTGTTTGTGTGTTGACCGAGTTTGGTCAAATGACCAAGTAAATAAAAAAAACTTTCATTTAATTTCTTTTTGGTCCTTTATCTTGTCTCCTTTATCCAAATGTATATAAACTTTTAAGCACATTTTCCTTTCATCCTTATCTTTGTAGAAAGTTACAAGCTAAGCCCTCCTTCTTTGAAATATTGACAAGTAAGGTCCTTGAAAGCTCTTTCGTCTCTTTCTTCGTCTTTTTATCAAATAAATCCTTGAAAACGTGTATTTGCTCCAAAATGTATCTTTCTTTTCCTGAAAACACAAAAACACAAATACACGCGTAATTCTGATATTTTACAGTTTAAAATTCGGTATTTGACTGTGTTTTAAGTGGTTTTTGGATCATTATTGATGAGTGTTTTCACACTTATCAGCAGGGCACCGTTCTTAAGGTCTGTAAGGTATTATAGACCAGAATGGCCAACCAGTGGTATGGGTTATTCAGTTATCGGTCTTGCATAGTTTATATTTACACCCATGTTTATGTCCATACCATATATTTTCATATTAGCCTTTAAGTGTAGGTAAAATGCTAAATGAATTGTAGTTTATAGTTTTCATATTTGTCTTTCAGCTGAATGCTTGAGTATTTATGAAGATAGGAACTTGATTTGCTGTTAGGGGTTTTGGTTAGTCGTTTTTTGCATTTGGACATAGAGGTTTACTCAATCAGTTTTATATTGGTTATATGTTTATTTCCTCTTGTATTTTCTACTTTGGAACTGTTGGTTATAATTCGCTGTTGCTTATATGTTTATATTTTGTTGGTGGAACTAAACATTGCATTTGATAGGTAGTTCTGAATAATTCGCTTTGTGTTGATATTGGTTTCCTGTTTTCTTATACATGGTACTTACCTGCTGCGTCTTAAAGGGGTTCTGTCATTTTCCAAATCTACAAATTAAGTGTCACGACGTACGAAAGGTAACTGACAATTCACATAAGTAGTTTTTGTATAAATTGCACGATTCATGAATTTTTTTGGTTTATGTCATATACAAAAACAAGTATGCTTCTGATGCTTGGTCATAAAACCAGTAGGCGGTAAATATTGGATAACGGTCAGTTTAATCCAAGAATTATGATTTGTATCAGGCGAAACCAAGCTTATAGTAACGGTGATCTAGCTAAAGCGGAGGATTATTACACGAAAGGATGAAACTCAGTTTATCATAATG
This sequence comes from Glebionis coronaria, assembly GCA_025667525.1. Taxonomy (NCBI): domain Eukaryota; kingdom Viridiplantae; phylum Streptophyta; class Magnoliopsida; order Asterales; family Asteraceae; genus Glebionis; species Glebionis coronaria. The sequence continues at coordinate 81,436 of JANFOE010000061.1, forward strand.
AACTATTGAGAAGCTGCGAAATCACGCTTCGATATATCAAATCCCAGTAAGTACTACAATATATTGTAATTTGGGCTCTTTTTTATATCATTGGTTGTTAAACAAAATTACTCTTTAGTTTACTAAATGTCTTTTGTTGGTGTATAAGTTATTCTGTTATAGAAATAGGTTGCACATCATTTAAAGATATCGTCCCCGATCACCAATAATCTAATTGCAGATATGTGGTTTAGAAGTTTAGTTTTTTTATCATACCTTAAATATTTCCTGAAGCGTATATTACAGCACACCTCGATTATATGTTATTTCCTTAAATTACATGTCTAATTCAAAATGCGTCATAGCATGCATGCAAAAAACAGTGGATTGTCTTCTCTTTGTTAAGGAGGAGAGCTTTTTCCTTTGATATCGGTTTGCATTTTACTTGCTCTTTGTCACTCGGTTACAAGTTTTGCTGAATGATGCTTCTTTGGTCACTCATGATGTTCAGGAACTGATTGATTCTTCGGGATGTTGCGGGAAGAGAAAAAGAAGCCCGAAAGGAGACCAAATAAGCTCCCAAGGCCATGGTCTGCCTAACGCACATTGTGGTAAAAATGCCGCTGCGCCAATATGTTTGAATACTGAACCTGCAATAACCACCTTCATTCCTTTTGAAAGTGAGTGTTCGTTGTTTTTCATAGTCTCTTTTTGTAAATCGTTATGAATGCCTGTGCTTTTAACATGTTCCCGGTTTAGCCTTATTCGATTTGAATAAATGGTGCATCACAATCTTTTCATTTAGGAATCCTTGCACTATAAAGAGACTTTAGAGGCCGCTCAACCATTCACCATCTGACTATTTTTATTTGACCATTGATGAAACCTAAGTTGACTCATTTAGAAGGTTCTGTGTCGCATTTGCTAACTTAATTTCTTTAACCTAAAAACTATGCCGCCACTCAAAAACCTCTCTCCTAAATGTTTTAGATCCATATCCTATCAATCTTGGTTAGGCATATTGATGTCGAAGATAAATAGTAACAACCATTCGTGGATTCATGTATATATGTATTATTCTTTGTTAAGGATTAAAAAAATACATCGACCTCTCAACAGTTTAAGGTATGTTTTCTACTATTATAATGAGATCAAAATTTATATGAGATTTTAGTTCTTATCATAAAATGGTTTTCGTTTTATATTTTGGGTATTGTGTTATAAAGTGTTATTTTTAGTTACTTTCAACATTTGGTGTTATAATAAGACTACTCAAGTGGTTTGATGTGTTTTTTCAAAAAATATAAAAAATGGATGCATATTTTAATCTACTGTTTTCATTTGTGAAAGAATGTTTCGGTGTTGTTAGATCAAGGTTTAAAACAAAGGAGTTTTGCTTCTTCCATCCACCAAGCTGTTCCACAAGCTGAAGAGCTGTAGCTAGACCTTCCTACAGAGTTTGCCTCCTTTGCCTAGCCTGATAACCATTATGAATTGTATAGTCATGCACCAGTCATCTGACTAAATTAATTGCTGAGATAAAAATAATACTCCTTACTATTGGAGAAAAAACCACAAGGAATTTGAATGGTCTGTAGATTTGAAGTTTTTTAACCCAAAGCGGTCAATCTGGAGGCATTCCAACGTGTTTGTTCTATGCAGCTGTCACAGATTCTATGGTGATTGTTTCCAAGAAGACTCATTAGCTACTGAATTTATATTACCAAACTCCCTACAGAATATATCCAGTTACAATTCTCCTGGTGAAGGCAGCTCGATTGTTGGTAATGTCGAACCTCGTACAAATTTCCTTTTTTTGGGTTTCATTTACTGTTGTTGTCCCAATCTTTTTCGCTTATTTATATAATGTTGTAGGCTTTAAACATCCATTTTAATCCAACTTATACAAAATCTGGTGTAACTTTAACTTTGATATTAATAGATGGAATGGAAAAAAGAACTGTGCACAAGGTGTTTGAATTATTTTTCCATTTTTATTTCAAAAGTTTAAGTTTTTTCAGGCATGACTTTATCATAAGTTACCAACAACTTTTCCCCCAAAAAAAAGAAGTTACCAACCACATATTTATTTCCTTTTTCTTTCAACTTAGGTCTCAAACATAATCACTTTGTATAGGAACATTTAATACTCGCTATCCAGATCATTGAAATCCAAAACCAACTATGTTTGGAATACACCAAAAACTTTTTGCGTTCAAATTTGTTTTTTGTAAAATTTTTGTGTAAAAATAATATAATTTGGTGCGGATGTAAGTCATCCTCAACCAGGGGATAAAAAAAGAAGAAAATGAGTCCACATGTCTACCTATGAGGCTGATGAAATGATTTTGAGACGTTTCAAGGACCATGTCTGTGCTTTACCTTTCGTTTGTTAATTCTGCTTTGCTATATGTTAACTGGATCAAAATCATTTTCCCCGAATATCAAAATCATCATACATAATCTTGTCTTAAATGAAAATCATATTCATGTTGAAAGAGGTCATTGAGGAGTGGGCTAGGTCTGGTTGACTACAAACACTTCTTTTGTCCATTTGTTTATGAATATTCACTGCATGAATTATAATTAGTGATATAGTATATGTGCAATAGTTATCTGAATCTTTGAATTAAGTGATTTCTGAGGTTGTATGCACTACGGAAAAAACTTTAGGTGACTTTCGACCCTATTTGACATGTTCCGTCTACAGTTAAAGTTTCCAGTTGACCTGAAACATCAATAGTGGCAGTGTTTGTGGCAGGTATCGTGTGCAACTATTTGATCTTTCTCCAGCACTCCTGACAGAAGCCTGTTGAAATGCTTTCAAGACGTTTCAAGGACCATGTCTGTGCAGCTATCACAGACCAGAAGTATACCTATGGCAACTGACCTTGAACCAGACTAGAAGTATATAGAGACAAGGTTTCAACTTGCTCTTCATTTTCACCACATAAAAAAACGAACTTCATATCACAATAGATTATATTTATAGAGTTTAGTGGCTATGCTCACCAATATTTGAGCATTATAACATGTACACCTAGGCGACAAAAAGCGTTGAATGTCTGCCTTTTGTAACTGGTCTGTTATCTACTATTTCCACGTGCATAACGACAGTTCCTATGTTATCTATAGCTTTATAAGATGACATTTTAATAAGCATACACTTACTTTGATGTTTTGATTCATTCAGTACTTTACCAGTTTCCTTAATGACGTATCATGCCTTATGTCAGATAGCAGCTCACCTCTAAAAAGAAAAGCAGGTATGTACTTGTTGTGTATACTTCATTATTGAAAAGTGTATTATACGTGGTTGCGGCTATTTTCAATCTTTGTGAGGAATAGGCTTAAAAAAAGTTCATTGTTTACATTTGGCCTAAACTTACTATTGTTTAAAAAAGTTCAAGAACTTTTTACTTTGCAAAATTACGGAGGGGTAAGTTCATTATGCATACATATTATCATAAACATCTGTTGCTTTTGATAAATTACACAGAGAAAAGTAGGTATTGGGTCGTATATCCAGACATGCAAAAAATGACTTAGACAGTTGCAATAAGAAATGCAGGAGCAAAAGCTTTTCCCAAACGCGGATGGCCAGCTAAAAGAATATGAGGTATCACCAGATTTTGTACTTGAAGTTGCTCCAATAATAGAGTTTAAGCTCAAGAAAGCAGAATGCGGATTGCTTTTTTCTATAGTGGTCGTACTACTATTCTTCTCTAAAAGAACATGCCATTTGCTAACTTTCAATATTGTCGTTCTTGAAACATTTTTGTTTTAGTCCATGGATTTTGGGTTGAGAGCTACCACCCAAAGCATAAATTGTTCCAATTGCAGGTACTAACACTGCACAGCAAATCCAATGTTCCAGCAAGGCTTAAATGTAATCATAATTTCATCATGACTGAGTTTCACGTTTGCCTAGCTGTGTAAAGGTCGTAAGTGTTGTTCAAAGCATGAATTACCATTCAGAAAAGTATTACTCCCTCCGTCCCAAAATTATAGTCCACCTTTCCATTTCGGTTTGTCCCAATTTAATTGTCCACTTCTAAACTTCTAAAAATAAGTAGGAATTTTAGATCGAGATTACTAGTTTACCCTTAAGTGAAATCATAATTACAAATTTTACAAAAGTTTTTAATTAATTGGTTAAGGGTAAAACTGTCTTTCTTCAAAAAGTAAGAGAGAGAAAGCTGAAAAGGTGTTACTTTTCTTAAACTGTGTGATTTTTGTCGGTGGACAATAATTTTGGGACGGAGGGAGTAATAATTTTTACAACGTGTTCTAATATTGCTCCAACACCATCTACAGAAGATGTATTAGGTATATGTATCAATGTTTGCTCTTTCCTTGCTAAAAAAAGAAAAAGACCTGCTGGAAAATGACCATCTAGAACAAGACCGATTGAAAAATGACCAGCTAGAGCAGGATCGGCTGGAGAAAGACCTGCTGGAATGGGACCGGCTGGTGTAGGACCCGCTGGAGTAGGACAATTTCGTAGGTAAGTTGCCAAATCTAAATTTTTAACTAATTTACTTTTTATCATTCTCAATTGTTTGCTGATTGAGGATAATTTGATCATTGCTGATTAAAATTAACAATTTTTAAATGCTATTTGACGTTGCTTATTCAAATTGATCATAGGGGTTTTCTAGAATTATCTTTCGAAACCTGATAAAGGCTGTTTGGGTAATTGGACCCGAGGTATGCATGACATAACACATTATTCGTTAAACTAATGTTGATTACATTAACGACCTGTTAAATATATATGCAGGAGGTCTAACCGCTTCAAAGAACTATACCATTAAAATAATAATCTAATTTATCTTATTAAAGCAAGTTAGAAAGTTGTGCATTCACAGCTATTTTCTCCCTTATATAAGATATATATCTTCTGGCTAAAATTTAGACTTGCTGGTATGACCTGTCAGGTGTGTAATATTTCCCATATCTACCCATATTTCTGCAAATGCTGCTCATGATCATTTCGCTTTTCTTGGACTGTCTGTTTTGCGGTGATTTATTTGTTGCACTAACTTGATAATAAAGGGTCACATAGATTACTAAATTGGGACTTATACATGCAAATCCATATCCATGTATATTTTCTCTTCAGTATGAACAAAATGCAACATAACAAGTAACAATAGAGAAATATTCATGTATGATTTATCTCTCTTTGGCCACACACACATACACTATAATTTTTATTTTTTATCACGAGATTGTATATAAAATGCAGATACATATCTCTCCTGCACATTCGTGAGATAACATTTCTTTCTTGGTTTATTAGGATTATGGTCTCCTTGACTATGAGGACAAAGTGGTGGATGGTTTTTACGATGTATATAAGATTTATATGGAAATGCCATCCCAAGTGAAAACACCTTCCCAGTATGACCTTGAAACGGACCCTGGGACTCCACGTTTTGAAGTCATAATAGTTAACAGAACAATTAATGAGCTGTTGCAGATAGTGCACTGTATTGCATTAGACAACCCTCATGCTATCTCTTTTTCAGGAAACAGGAATGCTTTAAATTCATTATCTGATAGTATGCAGGTGTGAGATCATGCTTCACCAACTCGCATTCTTTAAATAGAAGCTAATATACAGTTGGTTCTATGAATGTAATGGTATGTTGTCTTTTGATTCCACCCGGATTCGTCATAAGGTCTTCTTTTCTTGCCTACTTGCCTACATCACAAAAAGAATATTATGCCCGCACAAAGCAGTTTTACAGCTTGGTTGTTAATTTTTCATTCTTAGTTTACTAACCAGTTATAAGTTATGTTTACAGTTGGCTTCCACCACAGCAGAAGCTGATTTATCTCCTACCCACCCATTTGTTTTGTTTGGCTTTGAACTTCTTCTTTTATTACGAAATTATGAACTCTCCTGAAAGGCATGTTTTAAATTTCACTCTTTGATATTTTTGCACAGTTACTGTCAACAGTGTGCTAACCTATGATCATTAGAGTTGAAGAACCTGCACTGACATGAGCAATAGAACCAGTTAAACCACAGCCACAAGAACCAACATGGTTTGATGAAATGATAGCCAATGCTCCTGCCAACATTCCTGAATATAGCACAACGGTGCAACACACAGGTGACGTCACTGTTGTATATGATGATGGCTAACCAAATGAATGTCTGACAAGATAAAAAATGTTACCAGCATAATGCTATACGTAAGTACATTACTTCTTTTACCATGTCGTTTGCAGCTGTTAAGTTACTTTCATGAACCTACGTCTTCTTACTTGTATTTTGCAGCTACTGTAGGAAGGTGCTTCGCCACGCCCTCACGAACAGTCATTAGTTGCAACGGAAGCCAAGGCTTCCGGTACCAATACACAGAGGCATTTGACCCTTCGTGCTTTCGTAAGAAAATATTTTTGAATTTGGCATCTAAGATGCCATGTTGCAAAATGAGAATTTTAAGTCGAATGGCCTTTATAGGTGGGGACCGGAACTGGGGTATACTATTAATTCATTTTTATCTTGTGTAATTCCCCGATTTGTACTATTTGTATCAACAGTGAACAATATGGGAAGATAACTAATACATACAGCATCTTTATACTTCTTTTTGAAGTCATCCCAGACTTTCTTCTCATAATTGTTATTCAATGGATAATTGTCGTGATAATTACGGGAACTTCTGAAAAAGAAACACATATCCACATTATCTTAGATAAGAAACTTGGTCTTTGTTTTCCTCATAACACCTCTTATTTTAAAAAGAAAACAAAAGATATTTGAGCTAAACCTTTGGTCAAATACAGACTCTCATTAAAAATGGAATTGTACCATGTACATGGCCGATTATTTATACCTTTTCATTGTTAACAACAAAAAATGGCCTCTTTATAGTTTACACTTGCACATATATTTAGTTAGAAAAATAAAATAACAGATTTTTTTCAATATCATTCTAATTGCTTTCTAAAAAAGTTAATCAACAAAAAGGGAACCTACGGACTATGTAGCATATATCCGTGCTCTTTTACTTTTTTTGTTGTAACCGTAGTGCATGTGTACAGTCTCTTGTGATAACCCTGGCACACTCTTAGTAATAGTGTATGTCCAGAAGTAATCTTTGTAAAACTTGCATTACTTATAACTTAGTTGATGTATTATAATTGTGGTTTTCTTTTATAAGTGTTGGCAAACAAAGTTCACATCAAAAAAGTTCTCATCAAAACAATATAGTTTCAAGAAATAATTTCAAAGGCATGAATATCGATGGTTTTTTAAATCGGTCCGATCCGATATTTCGTAACCGGTTTAATTAAATGTTCGGAACTATATTAAAAATCTAACTGATCCAGTTAAAACAATCGGATCCCGTTCAAACCATTCTGATCCAGTTAAAACCTATCCAATCTGGTTAAAAACCGAGTAAAACCTAACACAAACCCATTTTAAACCAATCTAGTATAAGTCAAATCAGTCTACTTAAACCGACTCAGTTTAAAAGAAAATCCGATTTGACCACCATTACATAATTGAACAAGACGGGTTCAACAAATTGTATTATTCACATGAACCCACCTTGTATTTGAACAAGTTGGCATACATTTTCCAATAAGCAATTTATTTCACTTAAAAAAATATTAGTAAAACAAAACATTGACACGAGATAAAACAAAGTTCGTTAGGCCGACCGAAGACTAAAAAATTCAAAAAATACATTCGTTTATGCTTTATTTTAACAAAAAAGACTCCCACTAAAAAAGGCAACATTTTAAAAAGTATTACAAAAAACCTGTCTATTTTAATAAAACAAAAGATTGATAAGGGTTTAAACAAATCGATAGAGTGAACCAAACACTAAAAATACCAAAAAAAATAAACTAATACACAAAATAAAGATACAAAAATGTGTATACATATATATAGAAAAACAAAACACGTCACTGGGTGGGCTAAAAAAAAAGCGGAAAACCAAACTATGATTGTAAACAAATAAAACTAACACACGCGTACTCTTAGAAAAGATTTACAAAATGACCCCGCCCATTGGGCGGGTTACGCCGCTAGTATATATATATATATATATATATATATATATATATATATATATATATATATATATATATATATATATATATATATGTGTGTGTGTGTATGTGTGTGTGTGTATATATATATGTATATATATATATATATATATATATATATATATATATATATATATATATATATATATATATATATATATATATATATATATATATATATATATATATATATATATATATATATATATATATATATATATATATATATATATATACATATATATATAGTGTAACTTTCTTTTCAGAACCAATATTAGTGCGAGAACTATCAGAACTTTTTTTTAGCCATTAGATTAGATGATCAAAGGTTAAGATGACTTGTGGCATAAATGTAATTAAGTAAATATTATTAACCTGTTAATATGATGAGAGGGCATTTTAGGAAGAACAAATTACTATTTAATTTGAGCTATTCCTCATTATTTAGATATTAGATTAAGATCAATACAAAACCTAAAAAACATCTCCTCATCTCTGTCATTCTCATATAACTGCCTCCCTCACACAAGATCCGTATGTTCGGCGGATTAAAAAATCGCTTGAACTTTACATCGATCGGTTATTACGTCTCCATCAACATCTATAAATCGACCCGTCATTGGACATATGTACAACGAACCAAAGGTAAGTATTATTATTGAAGGACATGTTTTTAATGTGAAAAAGAACACATCATCTACTCTTAAACTGCTTCATATTATAACTGTAAATGTTTTGCTATTCTGTTAAAATATCAAAACTTGATTTGGATTTAATTGTATTTTATAAAAGAGTGTTGTTTTACTCGGTTAATATCTATATAAATAATCATGTTATTATTCTGTTTTTTTTTCAATATTGATAAGATCTGGATAAAATAATGTTATGTATTGTTACTAGTGGTTGTGAGATCTTTGTTTTGTATTGTTAGAATGATTCGAAAAGTACAAAACGTTGGTCATGAACCATAACCAATACTGTATGTTTTTTTAAGGCAACAAATAGTATATTGTTATTTACCATAGAGTATTGAAGCATGAGGCGTGTATCACTATATTCGCTAGATTTCTTTTGTATTGATAAAGGATGTAGACACTTCTAATATTTTAAGACTAGTTTATTGTCATTTGTTACTTTGGCATGAAAGATGATACGTTAATACATACAAAGATAATGAGGCAATTGGTATATTCACTGTTATTTTTATTTTGCTTGAATTGGTTTATCATTAATATGTTGCTTTTTAGTTGCAAATGAAACAAGTTATTTATTCTCTGTTAGTTATTTTTTACAAGATGGACATGTATGTTTTTAGAGGCGGACATATATGTTTTTAGTACAAGTATATATTTTTGGAGGCGGACATGTATGTTTTTTTGAAGGCGGACATATATGTTTTTAGTACAAGTATGTTTTGGAGCGGACATGTATGTTTTTTGAGGCGGACATGTATGTTTTTGCGGCGGACCTGTATGTTTTTAGAGGCGGACATGTATGTTTTTAGTACAAGTATGTTTTTAAAGACAGGCATGTATGTTTTTGAAGACTTCAAATAAATATTAGTGCATGTGTACTTTTGGTATTATTAATAATTTCTATTTTAATGGTATCAAACGTGTATGTTTTTAGTTTGATATAAATTTACATTATTAAAAATATATGTGCACACGTGACAACTTTAACGAAAAACATGTATGTTTATAGAAAAATTCAAAAAATTGTAAAGTACAAAAACATGTATGTTTATACGTGTAAAGTTGTTTTTTTCAAAACACTAATGTTTTTGAATTTTGAAAAATAAAAGAATTTTAAAAGCAAAAGAAAAAAAATTATTAAAAAAAACTAATTTCAAAAAAACTAAACAAAAAAAATTCGAAAATTAAGAAAAAAACTTAATTTTAATTTCGGGAAAATAAAGAAATTAAGAATTTAAATAAAAAACTAATTACAAACAAAAGTAAACTATAAGTTTTCCTATTATGCCCTTTTGATTTAAATGAAATTTTTTAATAATACTAAATTCTTATTGGCTGATTATAATTCTGATAGTTCTGTCACTTAAAATGGTTCTGAAAAGAAAGCCCCCCTATATATATATATATATATATATATATATATATATATATATATATATATATATATATATATATATATATATATATATATATATATATATATATATATATATATACATATATATATATATATTACCCTTTATATTAAAGAGGGGAATCACGTTTCCATAGAAACAGTGATCCCCCTCACACTCTAATAAAAAAAGTTTTCATCTCCCTCTCACAGAAACTCATCTCCCCCACATTTCATACACGCACTTTATTTTATCTCTCACATAGTTTCCCACCGTCCCATTGGATCTTCTAATTAATACATACAAGCATTAAACCCAATTGTTGATAATGGCTATAGTGATTGATAATGGCTACAAAAACTCAATTGATTACTGTCGTTGATTCTTAATTAGCTGCTACATCGTGGCCGTTCATTCTGATTTGGGGTTTTATATACCTCCCTCTCACAAATGACCTCTTATTATTGCTACCCATAAATTGTTTTTCCCTAGAAAATTGATCGGTTGCCATTGTTGATCAAGATCTGTCTGATGCGTGTTTCTGTTGTAATGGATTATTAGGTTTACTTTCGATCTTACAAATGAGATGGTTTTTTCGATCCAGTTATAATAGTGGGGTTGCTCTTTAAGGGAGATGGTTTTGAATGTTTATGCTGGTTTTCGTGATTCTGGTATATCTTATTAACCTGTTTTTTGTTGTTTTGCTTGCCTATTGTTTGTATGATGGATCATATTTTTTTGTTCAGGCAAGTGTGGTTTTGGGCATAGATCTAAAAACTCAAAATTATGCCTGTTATTGAGTTTAGAATGTTTCGTTTTGCTCGGTTGGCTTAGATTGTTCCTTAGCTGTGATGCTACTTTCTGGCTGCTTAGTTTATTTATGTCAACAATAGAAACTCATTGAGAAAAGTGTAGCCATTGGCTTTTTATGGTTCTTCGATGCTACTGTCACTTTCGTTGCCGCTATTAATCGCTGGCGACGAAAGGTACGAGTGTGTGGCATCGATGTTTGATGCGACCGGTCTTTCATTGCCGCTGTGTATGCTGGTAGCGAATTTGACCGATGGCTGATCGTACGGAAATGGATGCTTGGTATGGCTCATGTTTCTTTGACAGTCGTCGCTGGTATTAAAAGTTAATGCCTTCCATGTGTTTGATATAAAGTCGAACATGTTTTTAGATTAAAAAAACACAACATGTTCATTGTTTGATTTGTGGTTCATCAAAGGTGATGAAGATATTGTAGTGTTTGTGCGTTCATTAAACGTACCTTGGCGAGGCAGCACGGTTGCGTGTTTGCACCCATGGCGGGTCAAGTATATTCTGATATCGGCCTGCAAATGCGACTCTGAGCCAAACAGTCTGTAACCTCGCCTTCTACATGTATGTTGATGTGGTTTGTTTCTTTAAATGATTAATATTTACTCATTAAGGTTATTGTGAGATTTTTTGGATTACATAAGAGTAGAGGGGTTTTGGTGGATTAGGTGTTGTGTATGTTTTTGGGTAAAGTATGCGCTAGGAAAGTTCAAACAGCCGTGTCACCTCATCCATTGATTGGTGAAAAGGGTTGTTGAGGATGATTTCCAGTCGAGATGTAGTTGCTGCTTGAATGTGATTGCCTTAATGCATTGCCCAATTGAGAGGGAGAACAACTTCAAGCAACCTGGAGGCATATATAGATTCTTTTCCCAAGACAGGTATATGCGTTGTGTTGTTCATCATGATTCTCGAGTACGTAATATGAGCTTCATTTATTGAGGTGGTTTTAATTTAAATAACTGGTTTTTGATGATGCAAGCTTGCTATGCTTGCGACCATTGGCGATTAGCTGAAGCTCGAGTGGAAGCAAAGTGGAAGAAAGACTTCGACAAGAACCAACACACCATGCATGGTTGGAATACCTTCAATAAGTCTTTCTTCCCTTATTTAAATTGAATTTATTTCTTTGTTGTATAATCAAAATACGGGTAAAATTCAGATTTCGATTGTTTTACAAGTTAAAATTGATGTACAAGCTTAAAGGTTTCCAACGAATCCAAAGAAAGCGAACTTATCGAACATAAGCCCGAAACAAAAAAAAACAGGAGCCGTCGATATATACAACCGAAGATGCATTTTTTATTAGTTTGTTCTTTGGGTTATGTAGAATGACTGGTTTATGTTTAATTTATTAAAGGTTGGGCTTTTTTATGTAGATTATAATTATTGTGTAGTTAACGATGAAGTTAATGATGTGCAAATGGTGATTGAAACGTTATACCAGTTAAGAGAAGTTATGATGATGAGGAAGTTGGATCAAAATAGAAGCTATCACCAAGTTAACAAAGCGCACATCGACATGCATAATAAACTAATGAATATTGTTAGAAGCAAACATAAACCAGAGTATAATAGTTTCCATGCTAAATCTCGGTTTTTTGAATTGAACATGACAACTAAGCAGATAAGCCGATTCGATAAAGACCACAAGTGTCATTTGGAGAATCTTAACTTATGAGGTATCAACACAATTTAGTATAATTTTCGAAATTGCTTTTATGTCCATTTACAGGGGAGTCGATAAGCTTTTTTAATATGTGTTTTCACTTGATTATAATCCAGGGGTGTTGGCGAGTCACTTGAGGTGCAGTGATTTGCTGAAGGTGTGCCGGAAAAGAAGGTAAGAGGTAGTGAAGCACGAAATCTGAAAGACGAAAGTAAGAAGGAAGGTACGTTTATATGGATTTTGCTGTCAGTTTAGTAAATGAGGTGTTGACGATTTTGAGGCTGTAATGGGCAACTAATGTCAGGTCGGGTCAGGTCAAGTGTTATGGGAATTGGTTACGAGTTGGATCAAAACGACTATTTCTATGGTTTTGGAACACAGAGGGTCGAAATAATCGGTGTCCCAAAAGTATATATTTTAAAAGTTCCATCATGATTTAAGAGGTCTTACCATTAAGAAACACTTCTAGGATTAACGGTGGCCATAACTTTTACGTGTTGGCATTTAACAATGACTCTATTATACATATCTGGTATGTTCCGGTAGTGAATAATTTATTCGTTTTTGTTTTACCAAACTATCAAAACTAGGACTACAAGCTGATCCAAATCAGTTGCAATAACTACAATATACTATTTTTTTCTCTTCTAAAAAGTTGGATGCTTTGTGACGTTAGTGTCATGTGCAGACCAGATTCTTGATTCAGGTGTGCTCCAATTACGCAACTGGTCTACATTCGTGCTCGGTGTAAGTTGACTCAGTTTTTTTTCCGAGTGAGTTAGTAATTAGTCTTATGTTAGATTTGGTTTGCAAAGATCAGAAATGTGGAAATTCAGTGGGCCGAGATCAAGTGGGATCATGACATACGCTAAGGATGTTGTTCTTGGATGTTTTAGCTTTTACCCAAAATTATAAGTGCAGGTGATGCACTTTCTTTCACCTTTTTTCTCTTTTATTTATTAAATCTTATGTGTGCACAGTCTATGAAAATCTAAAAACTTTTTTCTTTCTGTTTAGTTATTGTTTTTACAAGGCGCGTGTTTTAAACATGTGGCGCCGGCCTTTTCAATAAATGTGCTGGTTATGATCGGACAATGGGTTACAAATAAACTTATGATGAGTTATGAACTTGAGTTGATGCATTGCAAAAGCTTAGATGTAAGAAAATGAGCTCATGAGCTTCTAAAAAATGACCTTATGAGCTTCTAAAAATAAAAAATGAGCTTATGTGTACATTTTTTGTAGTTTCCTAACGATGTCTGCACTTCATTTACTGATGTACATAAATATAAATTTTTAGACAATTATTAGTACATTAGTGCAATATATACGAGGCACCGTACTTAAAAGGCCTTTTTAACTAATGAACTTGACTATGCAGGGTAAAAGACCAAATAAACCTGACATACACAAGTTCATCTCAACAGTCGCAACAGGAGAGATCCATCAGCTTTTGCCGAGTCTCCGATCTAACGGCATGCAATAACAACTAAACAAACACTTTTATATACCTAACTAGAATAGTAACATAAATATCCCCGATTAAAAATCAGTAAAAGGCTTTGAGTTACTTAGTAATCATAGTTTTCTTAAATCTTTGTATGTGGGAGTGCTCATAAAACTTGCTTAATTTAAACGAATAACTATCTAGAGCCTATGAGCTTTTTAAAGGAAGAGAGTTACCAAAATCGAATTTAGACACCATCAACGTATGTGCTAATAAGGTAAGAGGTTCAATTTGTACACTTTAGGCTAATTCTTGGTTTAAGTGGAGGGAATCCTCAATCAAAGCTCACTTTTTGAATCCAATTTTAGTGACCTTTAATAAGTGCACTATGCTTTACAGTACACATGATGTTATATTGATGAGTAACTTTTTTACAAGCTAAGATAACAAGAGCTAATTGTGGCTTTCAAAGAGGAGGTAATGGTGTTTAGAAAACTTGCGTCCCCAAGAAAGGAAAATAGGTTTATGTTTTTGTAGCTCCCTCCGCAAGTCAGAAAGTATGTATGCAGGTAAGTAATAAATCTGTGGATTTTTTACTATAAAATGGATTCATTATGACTTATGGGTTGTGTTGTTGGATTTATGTTGTAGGCATGGTTCACGGATGATGTGATTGAAGGGAATATGTTGGTTTTATCATAGTTTTCACTATTCTTTTATGGACTAAAGTAATGCTTTTCTTTCCTACGCTCTCTGACGCACTTTTTTTGGATGAATGTTCATTTCTTTTATCAGAACTTGAGTTTATACAAATCGGGAGTGTAGCTCATATGGTAGAGCGCTCGTTTTGCATGCGAGAGGCACGGGGTTCGATTCCCTTCACTTCCATGTTTTAAATCTTTTATGTACCGGCAAATCAGCCATTTAGACTGCTCAACATAGCACTTAGACAAACTGCTTCATTGCTATTCGGTGTCGACCAACGCGTGTAACAGAAATACGTCGCCAAAAGCAAACACAAAACACCGCGGCGAAGCGCGGGTACAAATCCTAGTGTATATATATATATATATATATATATATATATATATATATATATATATATATATATATATATATATATATATATATATATATATATATATATATATATATATATATATATATATATATATATATATGTATATATAGTGTAAGGTAATTTTCAGAACCAAATAAAAGTATAGAACTGCGAGAACTATTCTTTTACAACTAATAATGCATGACTTACATCATATCAATGCTAAATGGCATATCTGAAATTTCATGCAACTTAATTTAGTCGACTAAATTATATTAGGGGCAAATTCGGAATTTAATGCTTTGCATAAAAATAGCATCTATCATACATACCCAAAGCTGTTTTCCAAATACGTGTTTTATTAACAATTCACATACTAATAAACTAGATCTAATTAGTGCTCCCATCATCATCATTCATGCCTTTTGGTATTTATCATCATCATCATTTATCTATTGATCTTATATTAAAAACACCATCATATATTGATCAAGTTTATTTACCCATAGATCCTAGATCATATAAAACATTCTCAACGACTAATAAGCAACAACCCGCTATGTGGCCTCCAAATCTACATGAAGGTTAGGTTCTAACTAAGTTTGTATTGTATATTATTTGGTGCTTTTATTTTTGTTTGGGTGTTTACACGTTCAAGCAAACAGGGTTTTTGTTTTCAATTAAAATATAAGAATAATTTAAAGACCAATTAAAAAGTATGACGATAACTTATGACATGGATTAAAAAAAATGCAAACTGGTTTGATTAGTTTTTTGTATAAATTAAAAAGTGAAAGGTTTTGAAACAAGGAATTTTAGAATAAACTAGAAATATTTCAATCACCCAGATCATTTTGACATTAATATGTAAAGGTTTATTACAAGTATAGTTTTTTATAGCAGGCTTTGCTTTAACTTTAATGTTATAGTCATCTAATCAAAATATAAAAAATGTGTAGAATGTTATTTTGTGGTTTTTAATGTCTTATAAAATTATTTGACATGATGAATCATGAATTTTACAATTGATAAAACTAGCTATATTGGTCACTTAGGTTGGTAAATAAATAGAAAATTGAGTGTCTTTGTAGATTTTATTTCTATTATCATGTGAAGTACTTGTTATGTATATATGTTTATTCATGTTGTGCGTAAAGTACTTGTTTTATCCCATTTATTGGATTTTTTTTTGTTAGATAATGATGATGACGACCAATGATGCATATGTGTGTATAGCTTAAGATAAGTGTTTCTAATGTACACAAGTGTATACATCATAAACATGAGAGTTGGAAGAAAATGCACACGTATTTTACAGGATGAAGATCAGAGTTTGATAAGGAATGCACATGTGTTTATGTCATGAACCCGAAGAAATTGAGCTCGATGATGAAACTAGTGCACATGAGCATATCGACAAACAAGAACATACATAAGCTACCTATAAGATCGCAAAACACGTTCATAGTTCCGAAAGTTGATATATGAATATGGTTATCTAGCTGATAAACTTTTTTCTCGATTTTACAGTTGTGTATATAATAGCATGGTCATGTATTATATTAAATCTTGTGCATCTTTTCATTGCAAATTATCAATAAATGGTAAGTGTTAAAAAAATAATATATATGATCCTATTTGGTGCACGTGTAAGTGATTGCACATGTATTTTATTATTAATGACTTTGGTGCACATGTATTTTGTAAGTGTTAATGTATATATATTATTATTTATTTAAAAGATTGGCTTTAAAGAAAGTGGAAAAAAGGTACTATGTATTTTGTTTTTGAAATTTCTCAGTGAATTTCTCTATTATCAAAGCAAAATAAAATATCCTAAATTTTTTAGACTGTTAAAAAGAAATTCGGTTAAAACATGAAAGAAGTAGAAAAATGAAAAAAGGTACACTTTTACTATTATACTCTTTTATTTAAGAATAATGGTTTATTATTTGAAAAATAATGATTGGTTTAAAATAGTTCTCGCGGTTCTGTACATTATTTTGGTTCTGAAAATAACCTCACCCTATATATATATATATATATATATATATATATATATATATATATATATATATATATATATATATATATATATATATATATATATATATATATATATATATATATATATATATATATATATATATATATATATATATATATATATATATATATATAGAGTAGCGATCCAGTAAGAAGAGAAATAAAAATAAGAAGAATAAGAAGAACTCTGGACCACACATTTTAAATAAGAGTGAGAATTTTAAGGGGAGATGCAGGAGTTTTTGTAGGTGCATCTGAAATGAGTGGTTGTGGTTTCTTCTCATCCTTCTTATTTTAGTTAATCTTCTTATTAGATCCTAACTCTATATATATATATATATATATATATATATATATATATATATATATATATATATATATATATATATATATATATATATATTTACATTATATATAAGAGGAGGGATATGCCACATAAGTATGCTATTAATCCACCTCAGCAATATTATGACGTCATCACTTAAATCCACGAAAATTTGAATTTTTGTAAAAAATCTGTCTGTTGTGAGATTCGAACTCAGAACACTGTGCCCAGCATGCAATATACTCAACCACTGAAGCAGGCCTATGATTTTGATATAGCATTCAAAATCAAATTCAAAAACCCTCGAAATCATTTACTGCATCAAATACCTACCCCTAATATACACAGTTTCAATCAATCCATCAGTAGTCACAGCAAAAGAAAAACCAATAGAGAAAAGATGAAACCCTAATAACATTCATCCACACACGTCACACGGTATGCTTACATGTTTGATGTGTTAAGTTGTCGTATCAATACATGAATTGATTCTTAATTTGTTTGATCAATCGTACACTTAACCCTAATACCATGATTTTAGGTGTAATACAAAGAACTCACGTATCTAAATTGCAGATTCAATACCTCAGTATCATCATCACCTAAACCCTAGATAGTCGAATCATTCGAATCATGAAGAAAAAATTTATGAAGGTTTCAGAAGCAAAAAGAAGCAAAAATAATCACAGCGTTAAAGGTATTTTTTTGTTATTTTATTGATAGGTATTGGTGTTGTTGTAGCAGTGAAATCAGTCATTGAGGATACAAATTTAGCCTAGCAATTTTAATTAAAGTGAGTTTGTAACTGTTTTCTGATGTCAATTGAAGATGCAGATCCAAAAACATGATGCCATTGATGCAGCTATAGTGGGTGATCCGATAAAGGTAAGTACGATCTTTTAAAAACATATTTGGGGTACGTTTTTCTGTTACAAAGTTTTTAGATTAACTTATTTTCCCGGTTTATCAGCTTATTTGATTTTGGGAAACCTCAAAACCATCTGCTGATGTATCATTTGTACATTTTGTTTATAATGCAGGGGTATTGGCAATTCAATCGAGACATAGGCATTTCCTCAAGCTTTGCCATAAAAGATTTGATATTCAGTTACATTGTATTTGTTCCAAATGGATGTAGATATTTTTTAGTGCATTATGTGAGCATATGTCTGTGTAGTCTACTAACATATTGTATTTGTTAGAGCATAGTCTCAGCAATCTAGATCCTCTATCGCACCCAATGGCTTGGAGATCCCTCAGTTAGTATAACGATTCTCCCTCTTCCATATTTATTAGTTCACTATGATGTCCGTATGTTGTAGGACTTTAAAGGGATGACTTTTGGAGAGCTAAGCCCACATCTTTTTGATGTTGCAGATGACTGTTACAGGTATAAACATTGTACCTGACCCTTTAAGGAAATATGACTCGATATTTTTATTCATTAGATGCTAGGTTCAGCAATTGTATTTCTGAATTTATGTCGTATTCCTTTTTATATGGTCCATCTATTAGAGAAATAGAAAGGGAGAGACAAGGTTTGCAGACACAAGAAGTTTTGCAGAGATTAAGAAAAGCGCGAAACAAGTGCAAATGGTAATACTTTTTTTAGACTTCTACTTAAAATGATACAGTACTTTCATATAATTGGTTTTCTAAGTTCTACTATTCGGATAAGTTATATGTGTTGTTTATATGTATGTACTTAATTTTTATTTGCGTTTGTTAGGGGACCTGCGTATGGTTACAAGGGCAAAGTTCTACTTCCATTTGAAGAGAACAGATCTTCTAACATTGGTGTTAGATTCGATAGGTCAATTCAAGAATGCTATGATCTCGGAGGCCTTTGCGAGGAAGCTCATGGGGTTTTCTGTTCTGGTAATTACTGAACAAGCAACTATTGGCTATTGTGGAATTTCTAATTTTAATCAATGTGTAACACTTTTTTTTTGGATTTTATGCAGCTAATTCACTTTGCCTTGATTCTTCGATTGCTGGTGACATCCAGAAGCTTGCCATTATTGAACTTTTTGAGGTGAGACGAGTTGTTTATCTAAAATTTACATTTTCTTTCTTTGGCTACTTCTGTATAAAAATTATTTCTGTATGAAGGTTGCTGTTAAAAAAGCAAGAGAAATCTATACTGGGAAATAAAAAAGCCTATGGTTCCGTTAGAAGCAAGCTTCAGAACTTGCCTCCCTGGTACCCTTACGCTTACCTAAAAATTATCATACACATTATATGAGTTATTCTAATTCATCAATTCAGTAACTATAAAAGTTCCAGAATCCAACATGTAAATAGAAAACTTTTACGGAAAAACAGAAGTATAAACCATATCCAGAGTGGCGTCCCTTTCTCTTGGCTTCGTTCATGCGACGAGCACGTGATTGGGAGTGGATCTTGGTTGGCTTCCTGATGATGAAGACACCCTTAACCAACTTCTGATGTTTTGGCCTGTAGTTAACAAGTATCACAAAAAAAAATGTATGAGCAATTAAGATTTAGATATCAACAAATTTGCTTGCTCATACCGGAAATCATGAACAATCAATTAATTTGAAAAAGCATATCTTTTTAGAGTTTAAAACTATTTAAGGACCATGCTTTTGAACAATGGCCATATATGACCTGTGCTCCTTTATATTTCTAATCAAAATTAGTATTGCCCATTATCTTACCTCCTTAATGTATTTTGCGCTTATTTGTGGATGTCTAGCAACCCACATTTTTGTATGACCTATGGTTCCATTCCTTTTATAATTTCTTCCTTAGAATGTAGAAAACTCCATCAAATGATAACTAAAAAATACTGGGTGTTATGTGTTCATAAGTTTAGGCTGAAATGTGTTCATAAGTTTAGGCTGCAATGAGAATTGGAACCTGGATGTCCTATTAGAAATTCTTGGCTGTTATGGGGTCTCGGTCTGCTAATGGTCAGGCTCGACCTTTGATGAGGGAGACAAAACTGCCAAATAGTTCACCTGATTTATTGTGAAAATGAGCTGCTTGGTGCGCTTATATGAATGTACATTAATAAAACTCATGTGTATAACATGCTACGAGTAGTGTTTTATTGATAAACAATTATAGCATACAAGCGTACAATACATGAAAATTAGTTAGGAGGTGTATTGGTGTAATAGCGGCACGGATTTTTATGTTTCTTTCACATTTGTGTTGCCACTTACTCTTCGTAAGCTGATATGTATATCATTATTCCACCAATTTTGTTTTGTTTTCTAGGCATGATAGATGCCAATAAGGAGGTGAAAGACAGAGATGTTAGATCAGTGGGAAATAAAAGGGAAAACTGTTAAGTTTATAAATTTGTTTTGTTTTTTTTTACAGTTTTGATGATTACGATACTATATCAGTGGGAAACAGAAGGGAAGATCAAATCATATATGAAACTATTTCCTGTGATGATCAAATCAATGATATAGTTGGTTGTCGTTATATTGCTCTTAGGCCTTATCACATAAAGTAAGTGGCACACTCAACCATTGACATTATTAATTTTTATGCAGTTTATAAACGAGCAAAATTGAGCTGTCACACATACCAAGCTTCATCTGATATGCGTTGACATGTCGAGGAGAGGAAAAGCTCAAGATTTTATCACACATGAAGGATAATATTTTGATGATATAGTAGGGTGGCTAATCTAATTTTATTTGACCACTATAACAATGTTTAGTTTAACCAGCAGGCCATGACCTTATAACCATGATAAGTAACCATGATAAGTGGTTCAAAATGTGAATGATGCTGGAACTTCTCACCCAAGTTGGTTATCACCCACAATTTGAAAATGATGATATGATGTCGTTGTTGGTCAAGCACTTCCTGATCTTGCTTCTGTCAGCTGAGCTATATCATGCAGGTAATCTCTCGATAAAACTTAGTTTATGTTGTTAGTGTCAAATTTTAGACCCATATACTTATGAATGGGTTCATTCTGGTTATGGTATAATCTTAGATCTCTAATTAGCCATATGGGTAATATATTTTTTCATTGGTTAAGTCATCTAAAGTGTATTTTATAATACATAAAACTTCATAAATCATTTTATAAACAAAATTTGTGTGTTTGTTGTACTAATACATTTTTTCATAGTCATTTGACACCTCTCGTCCTTTTTGTGGTCGTCGGCTTATTCTTGAGATTATGAGTTAGACATTTCATTATGCACAGTGAGGTGAGCTCGGTTCCAGAACCGCACGGAACCGACCAAGAGAACCGAGTCAAGTTTTGTGGTAGGCTTGAATTAGATTTGTGTGCTATATTAGACGCAAATCAAGCAGATATACTTATGGCTATATCACAGTTTAAGCGTCTTTAAAATGTTTGTAAATCTCAGATGGTAAATGCTAAGAATATGTTAATTTATATATAGGTTCTTGCTCAAGAAATTGAGAGGTCACTGACATGGATGCGAATTGAGCAAATTATGGTTAACAATGACTCCTTTTGGTGTTTCAAATCCAGCTGTAGACCTCAAATTCATATATGTTGTCACGTGTCAGATATACGGATGGAAGATCAAACAACAAAGGCTACTGATGTTGGGGTAAGCACGTCCTTTTTAGTTTTATATACATATTTCATTAAAGGTGCTTACAAAAATGAGGATCTAAGTGCATAACTTTCTTTTTTCATATTTATTTCATTTAAAACGATATCTCAAACCATTTTCATGTGACTAGGTTGCTTTAGAGGATGTTTGGATTAGCTTATTATTTGGACTGTGAGCTTATTTGAAGTTAGAAAAGCTCAAAAGCTAAGTTTTTTGGGTGGACTTATGAGATTATCAACTTGAGCTAATTGCTTATATAAACTCGCGATCTTAACGTAATAAGCTTATAAGCCTTTTTTTAGTTCAACCAACTTATTTAGCTTAAGATCCCTCTACTTCTAGAATAAATGCCTCAAAATGCAAACCAATTATTTCTAAATCTACTGAAATATCAAGATTGTATCTACAAGCACCAATTACCAAGTATCTATCTTTGGATGAAGCTGAGAGAATGCTTTATATTGGTTTTGAACCACAAATCAGGAAGATCGTTCAACAGTTGGACATGCCCCCACCTGGTGTCTGACAAACAATGTTATTCATTGCCACTCTTTCCAAGGAGATACAGGTTAATTTTTCCACACATAAATATACGACTTTCGTACCTAAAAACACTTGATAACAATAGAAACCTTATTGGCCCTTATATCAGAAATTAGAGGGTTAAGATTGAACCTCTTCGTATGCGAGTTATCTTTTTTGGGTAATTGGTTAACCAGATACAAGTGTGGGGAAGTTAAAGCCAGTAGTTGACTCGGGGCTTTGAAGATTACAAGATTACTCCTTTTACGAACGCATGTTCAGGTAGCAATCTGGGAAGAACCTCGGAATAAGGCCCTCTTATTGGTGAAACACAACCATGAATCATATAAGATTATCTCCGAGCGACTATATCGGTTGTAATGTCAAATTATAATAACGTACACCTGCTGTTGTTGACAATTTGAGTTTGAGTGACTCTGCGCCTATTTTAAATCATTGTAACTACAATCATGATTCTATTTGTAGCACACATGTTTATCCAGGCCAGCTAAGCAATGACAATGATTTATTTTCTTTTAACTTTGCAGAATCTGATCATACCGCTAGCAGTCTGGGAAGACCACAGAATCAATCCCTCTTATTGGTGGTGCACAACCATGGATCATATCAGATTATCTCCAAGCTACTGTTTCGATTGTAATGTCAATTCATAATAAGATACACCTGATGTTGTATAAAATTTAAGTTTGAATGATTTTGTGCCTGTTTTGAATCACCAAAACTACAACCATGATGCTCTTAGTAGCATATATGTTTATGCGGGCCAACTAAGAAATGGCAATAGTTTCTTTTCTTTTAACTCTGAGGAATCCCATCATACCGCTAGCAACGACTCCTCTATGTTTTCCAATAAGATTTCAGGTAATATTTTAAATGTTCTCTATTGTTATAGTTATATGAGTTCTATGATTGTATCATCATTCAGTTATTATTTTGGGTCATATCTCAATATGATTGTTGATGTTGTTCTCTTTGCCGATCCTTCTTTATGTCCAATATGGCAGCTTCCACGTCCCAATTTTGGCCCCTCCTGGATTTTTCGGGCCAAGTAGATCCCCACATTTGGGCTTTTCATCAAATGAGAGGATGGAACAGAGTTAAATAGCCTATCTGGTTTGTATTATGTTCATATATCCTTATGTCTAACCTATGTAATTTGTTTTGTCAATTAATCAGTCTCTTTCATGCACTTATTCTGTGGGAATCAAATGTTAGACACTTCTTCTTTACTAAGAACAATGAATCAAGCACCACATCCTGTATATAATGGTGGTGTTAGTGACCTTGAATTCATGGATCCTGAGATTTTTGCAGTTGGTGGTAGAGTTCTTAATGGACTTAGTACTTCAGCGCTAGACATGAAATCAAATTTTCCGTTCAAAACATACTTCTTTTGAAAATGATAAAAGGCTTCAACTATTGATGCAAAGATCTTTCACACGGAAAAATCACAAATATACCGACCTAGGAGATCATTTAGCCTTTCCCTAAAGAACAGATTCCTATGGACTTCCTTTTAGAATGGTAGAAAAAACTCTGCCCAACAATCAATCTCCTTACCAGCAGATGGGTAGATTCGAACAACCATAAATGTCTAAAAATGGCCATTAGGATAGTTTTAGGAAGTTCAGAATAGGAATGATATTGTAATTGCAGAGTTGCTAAGAAACGAGAGGCTGGGCTTAATAAATATTATTCAGGTTACGGAGATACAAAGTACCGAATGCCAAGTTCAGGTGATTTAGGTGATTTGTATAATCGATAAGTATGTATAAGAACCAACATTAGGGACATACCCATTTAGTTACATGAAGCATTTGCAGTTTTAAATATATCGTATTGTTGGGAGAGGATTTGCTCAGCTATTGTCTGTGTTGCTTGGTAGCGCGTAGATGGTTCACAAGTAGACGTTTTTCCTAATTAGCAATTCATGTGAAAAATACATCGTTATTTATTATAGTTATGCAAAGCTAATAAAAAATTTTGTGTGTAGATCTCTTTAGACTCCATTTGTAATTTTTTTTCTTATATATGCATTGTTGCTCTCAAATTATTATATATCTTTTTGGGTTTGCATTCTTGATTGCAGCCTTTTGGAGAATGGTATCCTGAAGTAAAAAGTATGAAAGTTTAATGCCTAAATTCTGATAGAATCGTCAGTCTTCCTCAAATTATCGAGCATGATTCATCCAGCAAAACAGGCCGGTGAGGTTTCGAATTTCCTTTTATCGTTACGAAACACTATCTGTGATCTTTTTAACCCATGTGACACATGATTTAATAATTTACTTTGTTGGTTAAGAAAATAAATTAACATAGAACACATATTAATATAAGCACTAATTGTTTAGTCTTAAGGTTGATCTGGTCATAGTATCCGCACATCCGATAGGAAGTTGGATAAGGAGAATGATGGAAAATCACACGGTGAGAACCAAAGTGATAGAGATGATCAAGAAGAGTAGAAAAACAGTTACTGAAGGTTGTTCATCTTATGCACCTGTATCAAGATTTTATAAGAAATATGTCATGATTCTGGATTTCGTTTATTGTGTTCTTTTGAAACAATATGAATCGCTAGAAAAAGAATTGAATATGTATTTGTTTTTTTTATTCAAAAAAGTAGTTGGTCTCAGTATTACGTTGAATAAATTTGCTTGCTGATATTTGGTCCAATTTTTTCTTTGTATCAATTGACATTCGATAAACTTACATCATAGAAACATGTGTGTTCTTTTCTGTTTTGGCTCCAACTTTTGAACGAAGTGTTCTAAAAATCTATCTTAAAGAAACTGAAGAAATATATGGATGTTATCTAAAATGGCTTCTCGACTCTCCATTACTGTAAGAGATCATATATGTAACACGGTGTCTATTTTTAGACATGAGTTCTGAAGAAAGATCATACAAACTTTATATTTCATAAATCACTTGGTATATAATTTTTTTTATGTCTGATGCTTTTATTTGAAAGCTACTCCCTTATTACTCATTAGTGAGGAGATATTCGTTTACTATTCCAATCATCATCAACTTCTTTTTATATTCAACTTCATTTTGATTCATGCTTGGTTATATGTTTTATGTCTTTACTTACTTTAAGCGATATGTTTGTTTGATCATCTTTTTTGGTATTACAAAATAGTATGTTGAAACGCGTTGTTTTGTGTACAGCCTAAAAAGGGTCAATTTATTAGAATATAACATGGAAATGTAACACTTATAGTACATTTAATAAAATAACCAAAAGAAACCAAATTTACTTTTGTTTTACTAACATCGTGGTTATCAATAATACCACTAAGATGGTGAAAAAAGTAAAAAATAAATAAATTTGGACTGTTTCCAATATACTTGATACATCGATACATATTTAGTATGTTTATTATGGGTACTCAACAAATCCATGACGTAACTGATTCAACGTTGCATAATTTACTTCCGTAAGTAAACACTCTGGAAGCGCTCATTTAAAATTTTCAAAATCTTTGTAATTAAACTTTGACCATAAATATTTGTATTTGTGTTATATAATACATAACGGAATTTATATGAATAGATTCGATTTTTAAATGTATTTTCAGAGTTATAATTTTCATCAAATATTATATAAGACAAATAAAAATATTTATACCCAAATTTAGACGAAAAACTAAAAAGAATCCAAGTGGACACTTATTATGGGACGAAAGAAGTATATAATACTCTGATTTTGTGTATTCAAATTAAACTCTATTACATGTACATATTATTAGAGGCGGAGACAAAGGGTATCACAAGGATCATTTCATTCCTTTAGCGAAAAAATGATAGTGTAGATTTTTAAACAAATTCAAGTTTTTTAAATAATATGACTTCTAAAAACATTTTGTAGTATAATTTATAAAAAAAATAAAGTGTGACACTTCGAACTGATCTTTTTGAATTCGCCATTTCATGTTACCACCACATTGCGAAAATAAATAAACGGTTATTTGGCACATTAGTTCGCGAAACACAAGGTTTATGCACAAAATTAGGACTGATAATATTTATCTTAAATATCGTTGACTTTATATTTCATATGTTTGATAAAGTCTAATTTTTTAGAAAGTTGGCATTAAAATACTTTTGTAATAACAACATAAGCCATTTAGAATGAGCCCATAATATATATTGGAGCTGTAGTCTGGATTTTTTTAACAACATTTTTTACAACTCACACAACTATCTTACAAATGTTATCTCACATGTCTCCACCGAGAATTGAACCCACAATTTTTAGGTTAAAGAGGCTACTCACATATAAGTTTGTTTGGCTCCATTTAAACATTTCAAATGTATTCATGCCAACATTAAAATAGGTTAATAAATTGTTGGTTAATGTGAACATGCTATCAAAAAAGTTATTTAAACATCTTAAGAGTACCGAGAGTGATATACTAATGCCATAGAAAAAAAATGATGTCGTAAAATTTTGTTGTTGCCACATAAGCTATGACGCAAGAAGCCTAATGACACCATATTTTGTGAGAAGTGGCAAGTTGTAAAGAAAGTGGTGTCATAAATATTTTTTTATTTAATAACATAAAATGAGTGTTATAAAATATATTAGAAGCGTTATAAAAAAATAGTGTGATAAGAAGGTTTTTATAAATTTTTAAAGGAATAAATTTTGAAAAAAAAAATTAAAAATTATAAACGGCCACTTTAGACTCCCAAAAGTCACATTTAAAAAATAATAATAATAAAACTTTTGAAAAAACCACTTTTTTTTGCTGAGAACTATGACGCGAGAATCCATGGCGTCATCAGCAGAGTAGTGTGCCATGACCAAATCGCGCCATAGCCCACGAGCCCAACCATTGTGCAACCGCTCCTTAGCTTTTAATGTAGTAGTGCTTGTCTTGAGTTGTGCTAAGAAATACATGTTATTTAGAGCAAGGCATTTCAGTAAGAGATTACATATTACATTTTCGATGATTTCATAGTTTTTCATTAGTAAAACTTAAAGATCAGACATTGTTTAAGATTAGGTTGTTCATTTAGAAATCGAGTCAATATTCAGTATGAAATTTATTTATGCGTTACTTACAAAAACATATTTACAAACAAATATTTACCAAAAAAACAAAGCTAAACGACAATCATAAGTCATATCCGCCCATCGGGCGGGTTTTGCAACTAGTATATATATATATATATATATATATATATATATATATATATATATATATATATATATATATATATATATATATATATATATATATATATATATATATATATATATATATATATATATATATATATATATGTATATAAACTTCATTACGATTAGTCGCACCCTAATTCTTTGTTGAAGCTAATTTCCGTACCCGAACAGCTCTTGAAGCCGTATGTCGTCATCCTCAGCTTGGAAATATGATGTCAATCATTAAAGAACCCGTTAGAAGGGGTCTCAGGCAGAAGCCCGGGGAACAACCCTCCGACGGTCAAGTCAGTGCCTTGTTGAAAGGTCTTAGCATGATATATGGATGTTACAATATATGGAGCAATATGTATAGAGAGACAATGCAGAGAGAGTATGTGTAGAGAGAGAATAGAATCTGCTTTAGAGAGAGAAAAGTGGGGGTATTTATAACCCAACATTTACAAATAGGTCCTTTGTGTATTGGTCCTTTGGCTATTGGCCTTTTACTTATTGGCCCTTCAAGTATTAACCAAGTCCATTTTACCACATATGTCAACATTCCCCCCAGTATAGTATTATTGACTAACGGTCAATGATGTTATACTTATATAGCGCATAGTAGATCTCGAAGAGAGATATGAACCTCTTCCGGTTACCCCGGATTGGGTCTATCAAATCACATACACCGACATGTCCCGCCAGTATAGTATTATTGACTAACGGTTAATGATGCTATACTTAAATATCATACCTCACCGTCGAACGAAGAACTCAAATATTCTTCCTCGGTTTCACCCTTTAAACCCTTTTTTTTGTTAAGAGGCTTCAGGGGAGCGTTGAGCGTCAGAGAAAGATAACGGCAATCGCTTCGGTTTGGTATTCTGGTGCTTGCACAGGATTCCCCTGCTAAACCTGATAATTCTCTAGCCATTCCTTTCATGTCTTCATCTCTCAAGGGTGTTCCTGCATGATATGGATTGTTGATATTGCTTTGATGCTTTCATACTTTTATTTTTATTTGTGTATCCCCGGAGTGTGCTCCGGTAATCATAGTTGGTTCCGACTTGTTATGCAACAACATACTTTTACTGATGTGTTGTGCTTTTGTGATACCGGAGTGTGCTCTGGTGATCATATTTGGCTTGCTTTATTACAATGCTCTATGTTTCTTTCATGTTCCATGTTGTGCTTTATAAGCACTTTAATTTTTTAAGTTGCTTTCTTTCAATCCGATAAGGGCTTACCCTTTACGGAGCTGTTGGTGTTTCTCCGGTCTGATGAGCGCGCGACCCTTTACAGCCGGTGGGTGTATGGGGCTCTTAACATTTACCACGGTTGATGAGGTTCTTAACCTTTACAACCAATAGATGTTGCATCGGCGGATGAGGCTCTTAACCTTTACCACAGTGGATGAGGCTCTTAACCTTTACCACGGTCGATGAGGCTCTCAACCTTTACAACCAATAGATGTTTCTTTGGTGGATGAGGCTCTTAACTTTTACCATAGTGGATGAGGCTCTTAACCTTTACCACGGTCGAAGAGGCTCTTAACCTTTACAACAAATAGATGTTGCTCTGGTGGATGAGGCTCTTAACCTTTACCACAGTGGATGAGGCTATTAACCTTTACCACGGGCGATGAGGCTCTTAACCTTTACAACCAATAGGTAGCCGCTTGATGAGGCTCTTAACCTTTAACAGCGGTCCTCTTCCTTCGAGTTGATCAGACTCGTCGGGGGTGTTACTTCACGATTATGCCAAAAGATTATGCCACAAGATTATGCCTCAAGATTATGCCTCAGATTATGCCTCAAGATTATGCCCAAGATTATGCCTCAAGATTATGCCTCAGATTATGCCTCAAGATTATGCCCAAGATTATGCCTCATATTACGCCTCAATATTATGCCTCAAGATTATGCCTCAAGATTATGCCCAAGATTATGCCTCAGGATTATGCCTCGAGATTATGCCTCAAGATAATGACTCAGATTATGCCTCAAGATTATGCCCAAGATTATGCCTCGATCGACTAATTATTCATATGATCAAACCTGAAACATATAACTTGAAAGCTTTTTCTTCCTCCATTAGATATGAAAAATGATATAACCTGCCTCGGCCAAAATCCGGATCACAACAAATTATAATATAAGTTGTAGAGATATCATACCACTATACTCCCTCTAGTTAACGATATTATTTTTAAGTAGTATCGTTGAACTAAATACAACATAAACAAATTATCACACTTGTAGTGCAAAGGATTGTCGATCTACGAATCAACTAGTGTAATGCGATTGTATTTATTTTCTTTTGACTTGTAGGGCTTTAGTTGTATCACTACTAGTTACACTATTTGATGAATATTTTCGAATTATATTTTATAAATGTTTAAAAAACTTGAAATGACAAATCATAGTTATGGACACTGCTCTACCACTCCCTATCTTGCATGACGTAGACGTGGGCTTGATATATGGTAGAAATACGTCTTTTAGGAAAAAGAACGTAAATAGGGTAAGCGTGCACGACGATTTAGGAAAACCGTGTGTGAATGACCCTAAAAGTGAGTTCGTTCTCGAGGAGGCTAGTGTGTTGTGTAATGAATTGATTTGATTGATTTGTTTTTGATTATTAACAAGAAAAGAGAAGAGAAAATGACGAAGACGTAAAAATAAAAAAATGACAAAAACACTACTAGAAAGTTAAGACGTAGAAACGTAAAAGAACACAAAAATTAAAATTTTAACCTAAAAATTCCTAAAAATTACTAAAAATCCACAATAAAATTCTAAGAGTTTACAAAAAATCCAAACTTGCTAAAACCTTTTAATTAATTTAATAATGACTTTTTAATGCTAATTAAAGCCCTAAAAATCACTTTTAAATATTAAAAAGCCCTAAACAAGATTTAATAGTTTGTAAACCTCAAAAATGACCTAATTAAGCTAAAAACTATTTTTA
Organism: Glebionis coronaria; assembly: GCA_025667525.1. Lineage (NCBI taxonomy): Eukaryota > Viridiplantae > Streptophyta > Magnoliopsida > Asterales > Asteraceae > Glebionis > Glebionis coronaria. The sequence continues at coordinate 112,215 of JANFOE010000061.1, forward strand.
AAAATTTAAAAACCAAATTAAACTATTTTTAAACTCCTAAAAACTATTAAAATCTATTATTCTTAAATTAATTCTAAAAATTAAATGAAAAGCCTAAAAAATAATTGGAAAGTGACAAAGTTCCTATTTTAATGTTTATAACCTAGGAAAAATGAAAAAAAGTTAAAAATAAAACTTTGAATTTTTGTGAATAAAATAATATTAAAATATTATAAAAAATAAAAAGTTTATAAAATAAATTCTAAAAAATTTCTAAAATCCTAAAATAATCTAACTAAGAAAGAAAAACAATTAAAATTTCCTAAAACCTTTTTTACAATTTTATATTAATTATTAAAGTTTATAAAAAACCTTAAAATAAAATAAAATTAAAAATTAAAGTTTTTGAAACCAAAATAAGATGTAAACCTCAAAAAGATTAATTAAAAACTAAAAATTATTTTTCCTAAAAATTAAACTACTTTTAACTATTTTTTATTTAATTAACAAAGTACGGCTAATTAAAAATTAATAAAAAAGAAATAAATAATGGGAAAAATAAAACTTTGAGCTAGAAAAATCCTAAGGGCTAATTCTATCCTAGGAAAAATAAAAACAGGCCAAAAAGCTTATCCAATAAGCTGGAAATGGCGAAATAAGCTACGGCTTATATTAATAAGCTCAAACTAAAAAGGGGTTAAATACCCTTTGAAATGAAACAATAACGTAAAAAGGGCATCTGGATCACTGGTTAACACATACACTCCCCCAACGAGGGGTCCCGTGTTCGAGTCCAGGCGGGGTGCACCTTTTTGCAATTTTTTCTTTTTATTTATTTTTTTACTTTTTAAACCAAACCAGTTACACTTGTAAGCTAGTAAAATCAAATCCAAACCTTTTTATGAAGATTAAACAAGATTATAATCAAAACGTGTCCAGTTAACACTTTACAAGAACACAAGCAGTTCTTTTATCTTTTCACTTGTGCATAGAGTCCAAGAGTGGCCTGGATTTGCTTGTTTGTGGTGATTTTTGTGGAACAAAGGCACCCCTACACTCTTTTTGAGTGTAGGGAGTCAAATAAAACACAAAAAACACAGGTAGCACACAAGAAATCAAGTAAGCAAAACACCAATAGCAATTGAAGGTTGCTGTAAAGGCTTGCAGGTCTGGTGGTTGTTTTAAGCTTATAACTTGCACACAAATGAGTTTCCAAGTCCCAAATTTTGCACACAATCTCTCAACCTAGCATGCAAACAAACTCAGTCCTATATCACCCTATAATCTAACAAGCAATCAAGATCCAAGAACAAAATTCATCAAAACTGAGCAGAAAAATGACTTGGTAGATTTAAGCTATGTTTTTCAAACTTTTATCCACCAACTTGTTCAAAATCTGTTTCAAACTGAAATCAACACTATCTAACACCCTATTGATAGAATCCAACAGTTTTTCAAACTCACAATCTATCAAAAAGACCTTGTTAAAGCTTGATCCAAACACTCTTTTAAAAATCTGTTTTCAATTTTTAACAAACCAAATCCTTCTAAACCTTAACCAAACTGATTCACTAGGCATCTAACATGCATACAAATCTCTAACTACTCAAATCAAGCCAATAGCACAATCTCAAACAACTTTTCTATGCTAAATCATACAATCCACCAATTTTAACTAAGAAAACTTTTAACAAGAAAATACATTGTTGGTCTTACATCCAAGACCAACAGTGGTAGCAATACCACCTCCCATATACTGGGGTATATGCAGAACCTTTGATCAAAACCAATCTCCAAAACCTGCTCAAGAAAATCAAAAAGAAAAACAAGCAATAATATGTATATTCTGTTTTCTTTCTACTTTCTTAAAAATCTTTTTAAAATCTTGAAACCTTCTCAAAACGTTTTCTTTCAAACCTTAACACCTATTAACTTAAACTCCTTAAACACAAAACCTTCTAACAGATTTTTCACCAAAAATCTCAATTTCAGAAAACCTTGAAATAATTTTGAAAAACAAAATTAATTTCACCAATAATATGTGGAACTCAGATTTAGCCAATTTTAATACCAACTTTTTAAAATAAGTAAAAGGAATTACTTTGCTACACAAATACCAACTTTAATATATTAAAAAAGGAATTACAAAAAAAGTTGCTAAAATCTGGAACAGGAATAAAGGTCACAAGTCGACCTCTATTTATACAGGAAGTAGAACTATCTAGAAAGCTTTAAACCCTAGCAACTAAAATGCCAAGTATGCCTTTGAAGTCTTGATTTTTGAATTGGGTCAAATCGTCCCATGTGATTGACAGCTTGGAATCTTGATCAGGAGCGTTGGATTGAACTTGGGGACCAAGTAGAAACATCCTAGACGTTAATGTGGTCGGGTTTGGGGTTTTGGGCGAAAGTGATGTTGCAGGGGAGGTACGGGGTGGGTCCCATAGCCCATGTGGTGCTGTTTTGTGAGGTGGGATCAAGTGAGGATGAGGGGAATTAGGAATCTGGAGAGTTTAGGGGTAAAACCCTTTGTTTTGGGTTTGATTTAATCTGGGTGGGATTAGGGTTTAAGGGTGATTAGGTAACGTTTTAATCTGTTTTGGGTAATTTGTTTTTTTAAATAAAGTGTTAGGAGGGAAAAAAGGGGGTTTGACTGGGGTGTTGACCCTGGTTTATTTAATAAACCGGGTGTGGATGGGTGGTGGGTACGGGTTTGGGTAGGATATGGGTTATTGGGTGGGTTGTGATGAAGTGGCAAGCTGTGAGTGGTGGTGTATGTTTGGCTGGTTGGCAAAATTGGTCCCCAAGCTTCTATCTCTTGTTCACTTTGTAATAAATCCATCAGCGCCCAATTTGCACTAGACAACTTTTGGAAAGTTGTCAAAATGGCACAAAAACTTATAAACTTGAAATAAGGGCTTCAAATGCATATTGTGGATTTTTTCAAGGGCTGATCTTGTGCAATCTTCAAACATGGGGGACCATACTTGTACAAATGACATTTGGAGGGTCAATTGTGACAAGTTCTTCAAAGATGAGGGGCCATTCTTGCCAATCTTCAATTCTTCAAGGGTCATTTTGCAAAATTCTAAACTTGGGCCCGGTTCATTGTGCGGCTTCGTTTCCCGTGTTCGTTTTTGAATGATTCTTGTGATCTTTTTCCATTTCCTCAATATCTGTACCTAAAAATACACAAGTAACAAACACGAGCATATATTTGGCATATTTTATGATATTTAATGCAATTAAAGGCCGTTTTGGACGATGACACCATGTATAAAAGCAGTCTCATCACTCCCCCATACTAAACCATTGCCGTGCCCTCTCGCAATGCTAGAATAAAGTATCATAGCATCTCCAAAATTCAATTTTTATTCACTTTATTGAAATGATAAACTAGCTACACTACTACTATTGCTACTACTACTTGCGTTTTAGACATAATGTATGATTTTCATCGCAAAATGGGACGTTTAGGTTCATAGAACAAGAACACGTGAATGCTTCGTTAGAAATAATTTCACCGTCCTCGATTTTCACCTTAATTCCATGCCAAGCGTGCAACGAGATCATTGTCATTATAAGTTAGTAATGCTAACACTACTCATATGCCCTAATCACGTACTTATTCTCCCATTATTCCTAAGTTGTATCTCTTATATTTTATTATGTCTTAATGATCACGAGGATACATTATTTGACTTATGCGATAATAGAGATTTAGGTCTAAAAATAGAGTCCTAACGGTGTAACTAAGACCATCAAATCAATAACCCCTCCTAATAGACAGCGATGTTAAAAAATTAGGTTGACAAGAAGAATCGATAAACACGGTTTTATAACGGTTTTGAACATGAGACTTATTACCAAGACTTTTATATGCCCCCTAACGGAAGGGCCTTATTATCTTTGGTTTACCTCCATCTTTTATTCAACTTCGCCATGAAGCTTTTATTATGACTTCGGTCTTGCCTTGCCTTTTATTATCCGCCTCATCGGTGGTTTTATTAGCCAAAGACGTATATCCTCACGCTAAAGCGAATTTTGGATCTTTAAAGCTTCGAAGATTAAGGCTTGATTCACTTTCAATTTTGCATAGATTTTAGGCCTTGTGGGGCTTCAAATTGTTTGCTTGATTTAGGTGAGCACTTGAAATCTTATTATTGGGTGAAGCTTTCGATTATTCGGGTGCTAATACTTCAAAACCGTGACGCTGGCGATACCTTAATGTCTTCCCAATTTAATTACACGGAAGCTACTAGAAAAGACTAGAAACCCAACAATCAAAACTAAACCGCTAAGTCAATATTTATTAAGCAAAAAATATTTACAAGCGAAGGGAGAATAAGCAAACAACGAGAACACATGAGTTTTTGAAAGAATACGAGTACTCTACGTTTAGCATAGTAACTTATAATTAACTCTATCATTTCTCGTCCTCATTTAAGAGACTTAGCCTAATGTGTAGTTAAGGAATCAAAGCTAAGTGCTCAACACGCACGGTCGAGTCAAAAATTACTCTTATTCTCGCCATCGGAAAACCTACATTCGTGTCTTCAAACACTTATAAAACATGAGAAAATTTTTAAAATTTGGCCATTTTTAGCCTTATTTTGCAACAAAACGATAAACTTTGGAAAGCGTGAAGGTTTGGCAAGGCAAGTATCTATTCACCCCCCCATACTAAAGTTAAACATTGTCCTCAATGTTTCGAGTCTAGGGGTGCAAACACCCCCATACTAGAGACGTAGTCAAATGCCTAATCTAGCATGGAAAGGGTGTAACCATTAAGTAATAGCCGTTTATGAAGTGTGCTAAAAACCTAAGGTTAGATCATAAAAGGATATATCATATGGATATTGGGAAAGGCCTCCAAAGCAAACGATCGAGTGCTCCCATAAAACGAACACGAGAGGCTCCAATCGTGAAGATCATGATCTAAAAACCATAATTCACAAACAACCACGGAACAAAGGTTGGAAGGGCACAAATCCCCTCACATTAAACTAATTAGAAAGCAATAATATGTACATGGATAAGCATGGGTCTCCCCCACGAGGCACCTTGTTTTTGATAACCGAGTCAAAAGCTCGACTCGAATCCCCATAAATGTGATCATTTAGGGATAATCATGGTTTGGTCAATTTTTGGTGGGGCTTACATGATAAACAAGGCCCAAAAGCACGTGGAGTACTTTTAAAAACCCGATAAACGTATACCGGGGTCAAAGATAGCGTCCTCGTTTTTGGATGAAAGACGAAACAACACTACTCCAACACAAACCCCAATGGGGTAGAAGAAAATAGGAGAGAAGAAATAGAAGGGTGGGACAATGGGTAAGTCATAACATTGAGCTACTCGAGGTAGACTCGCACCAATCAAATGAAAAGATTTTCCATTTATTGCATCGGTGGAAGACCGAGATTTCCCTATATAAGCAATTCCAGGATCAAATATCTCGTCCTCGGTGGAGAAAGGGGAGGGAACATAAGGGGCTTCCCCCACACTAAGTCCACACAAAGCATCGTCAAAAGGAGAAGACGAGCTTGTAGTACTCAATAAACACGGTGATGACGGAGTTAGAATTGTAGAAAAATCTTTTAAATTCAATTCAATATCTTTTCCTTTTTCATCTTTAAAACTCTCCTTGTGAAAACCCGATTTAATTATGTCAAGAATATTTGGTGTATCTAAAGCAATGTTAGTCACACTAAAAATTCTCACATTTTGAAATCTTTTTGGTTTAGGTGGTGGCAAGTTTTCAAATCTTTTGTCAACAAAGAAAACTTCCCCATCGGGATCAACGTATTCATCATCCGAAGAATCATTCGAGATTGGAATCATAGGCTTAACACTCTTAACCTCCATCGGCGGAGGGGACGGAACTTCATTTTTCTCAACAATTCCTAAAACTCTATTGGAAATCTTTTTGCAAATGTTTTTGATAGGATTGACATTGTACAAAGATGTGATAGAATACACATGAGAAAGAGTGGAGTTTTGGGTTGCATTAATGACGAGTTCTTCCTCATTGAAACGAAGAGTGATTTTTCTTGCATGCACATCGATAAGTGCTCTCGAGGTATCCAAAAAAGATCGACCTAAAATTAACGGAACTTTAGGATCGATGGGAATATCAACAACAATGAAGTCTACAGGATAGTAGAACTTTCCAACTTTCACAAAGACGTCCTCGGCAACTCCACAAGCTAGAATCGTAGAATGATCGACAATTTCGATTGACATTCTTGAAGGAGTGAGATTTGGAAGATTGAGCGATTTAAAAATCTCAAGAGGCATCAAATTAATACTAGCACCAAGATCGGCCAAGGCGTAGCACTCTTCCATGTCTTGGATAGCACATGGGATTAAAAACTTTCCAGGATCACCGACTTTTTGAGGTATGCGGCTTAGAAAAACCGAAGAACAACTAGACGATTTTTGCAATTTCTCTTTGTTATTCAACATACTTTTGAAGTTCGCGGCAAATCGAGGCATCATGACTAAGGCGTCGGCAAAACTTATATTAAAATGCAAGTCACGAAACATTTTCATAAAGAGTTCAAATTGATAGTTATTTCGTTCTTGTGCCTTTTCCTTGTCTCGTCTTGAAGGGTAGGGTAAAGGTGGTGTGGGTTGGGGAAAAGTAGGCATAGGCATCAGCCTTGGAATCTCGGGTTCCATGATTGGTATTGGTTCAACCGTAGGTGTGGTTTGAGCGGTACTTCGTGGGATTGTAATGTGCTCCTTTTCAACCACAACCTCGGGTTCTTTCTCTTTTTCCTTCTCCATAGAAGTACTTGGACGAGAAATGGGTTCTTTGAAAGTTTTACCACTACGAGTAGTAATAACCTTCAATTCTCCCTTCGGGTTCACGATGGTATCACTAGGAAGACCACCCGAAGAAGAGGGCTTACACATGATAGCTTCAAACATTTTAGCCATTCGGTCTTCAAACTTAGATTGCCTAGCATCCGCTTTTAACAACTCTTGCTTAATCTCATGTTGTCCTTGCTCCATTTTTTGTTGATTTTGTTGGAGACGTGTGACATTTCCTTCCATTTTATTAGCATGAGTTTTAAGTTCATTAGCAAGTTCGTTTTTAAGCTCGTTTTTCAACTCGGATCTTAAGCTAACCATTTCACGTTGCATATTGTCAAACTTATCATCATTAGCCTTTGCATAATTCAAAAATTCTCCTTGAAGATTTTTGGTGTGATCGTTTTGAAAACCTTGGGCATTGTTTTGAAAATCACGGTTTTGGTTTTGATTAGAAATTTGCCCATTTCCACTTTGGTAATTACCTTTGTTATAATTCCTTTGATTTCCTTGGTAATTTCCACCTTGGTTGTTGTTGCGATAATTATTAGCATTTTGATTTGGTGGAGTTTGATTTGAACGAGAACCTTGACCGATTTGGTTATAAGTTCCCGTGGCTACAAAAGCATTCGAAGTGTTACCATCCGCGGTAATGCACTCGGAAAGATCATGAGCTCCCCCACACGACAAACAACTCTTAGAAACCGCTTTGACCGAAGCGGAATTGGAAGCTTCTTGAGCCTTCCAATGAAACATAAGCTAGAGAAAACCTATCGAAAAACCGATTTTCTTCATTAGCTTCATCATGTAATGCATTGATACTTTGGGACGATGATGAGCCCCTTTTGGCAACACTCGGTGTGTGGCGAGGGCTATAAACCTTAGACCTATTCTCAATAATGACCAAAGCTTCTTCGACCGTTTTACACAAAAAATTACCACCCGCGGCGGCATTTAAATAATCTCTTTCATGATCGTTAAGTCCATTGTAAAACGTGTCGATTTGGTGTAAGTCGGAAAAACCGTGATGAGGACATTCATGTAACATCTCCTTAAACCTATTCCAAGCCGTAGAAAAACTTTCATTTGATTCTTGTGAAAATTTAGAAATCTCATTTTTCAAATGCGTAGTCTTAGAGGGCGGAAAAAATTGGTTCACAAACTTTGAAACGAGATCCTTCCACGTCAATATAGAATTGGGTGGCTCTTTCTCTAACCAAATTTTAGCGGGCCCCGCTAAGGCATACAGAAAAAGCATCATCTTAATCGAGTCATTCGAGACATCTTTAAATTTGCACGTGGCGGTAAGACGATTAAATTGGCGGATATGGTTGTGGGGATTGTCCTTCTCATCACCACGGAATTTGTTGTTTTGGATCATCGACAACAAACCCGTTTTCACCTCAAAATTCTCCGCAAGGATTGCGGGAATCTGTTAGGACCATTGTAATAGTTATATGTAATAGGTAGACTAGGAGGTATGTAGTTCCTCCTGGTCCTAGTCGTAGTAGGAGCAAGTCCTGCTCCTGGTCCTAGTCGAAGTCAAACTTTATTAGTTGCTTAATATTCTGTTAGGATATGCATGAGATATGTTAGGAAAGGATATGCATATCAGTTTTACACGTTTTCTTTAATGATGTATTAGGGTTTCCTTGTAGTATAAAAGGAACCTTAGGCAGAAGGGTTAGACACACCTTCACAAAACGTAGTTCCAGTCTTTATCAATATTAGAAATCCTTAGAAAGGATCAAGTCTTTATAGTTATTTTGTTTCTCTTGTTTATATTTATATTCTACATTCATATTGTGTATAGAGTCTCTTTGTGATTTGACTTGTGATTACAGAAGTCATTCACCGGTCCTGACAGGCTGCAAGATCTACATCTAGTAGACCCAACAAGTGGTATTAGAGCCTGGGAGGGTCTCTATACAAGAAGAATCAAGTTATCTTATTACTAACAATCTGTTTATCATGTGTGCCTCAACTTCTACTCAAACAGGAGAAGAAGGCACTCCTAAAATTGTGCAACCTCAGCAGATCCTGGCTACAGTCTCCAACACGAATGGAAAATTCCCTCTTCTGAAGAAGGGTGAATATGATAACTGGGCAATGAAGATGGAATGGTGGATCACCAACACTGATCAAGATCTTTGGAAGATCATTCTGAATGGAAACAGCAGGAAGCTTACTGGACGAGACAAGAACGGTAATATTACTCTTCTTGACCCTAAATCTCATGAGGAAATCATCGCTATTCAGAAAGAGGTAAAAGCAAAAACAATTTTGCTTCAATCTCTTCCTGAAGATCACATGGGTGACTTCTACCATTTGGATGATGCCAGAGAGATCTGGAATGGCATAAAAGCAAGGTTCGGCGGGAATGAGGAGTCAAAGAAAATGCGAAGGTCCATGCTGAGAGATGAATTTACCGAATTCAAAATCTCAGAAACTGAAGGTCTGAACCAAGGGTATGATAGGTTCCAGAATATCTTGAGCCAATTGAATCAACTACGGTCAAAACCTGATGATGGTGACATTAATGCAAGGTTTCTTAAAGCCTTACCCTACTCATGGAACCAGGTGGTGATCTCTCTCAAAGCCAAAGGTGGGCTTGACTATCTCACCTTTGATGACTTGTTTCATAGGCTCAGAACATTCGAACCTCATGTGAGAGGATATCCGAGTGACTCTTTTCCCACCCCTGCTAATTCAGCCTTTGTGAGCTCTATGGCATCTAGTCCCATGTCATATGCAAGTAACCCGAGCAATACTGTCTCTCCCCAGCATACTATTCAGCATACTGGTCCCATGTCATATGCATCTAGTCCCATGTCTTCTGCTCCTGATCCTGCTGCCAAGTCTGGTAATATGGTAGAAGCTGTTCTTCATTCTTTTGTGGCTGATGTTACTGCTGAACAACAACTTGCTTTTGATGACTTCAAACAGATCGATAAACTTGATCTGGATGAGATAGATCTTAAATGGCAGATGGCCATGCTTACTCTTAGGGTTCACAAGTTTGAGAAGAAAGCAGGAAGGAAATTTAATTACAACCCTCGGGAGCCAGCAAGATTCGATAGAAGCAAGGTACGATGCTATAACTGCCAGCAACAGGGTCACTTTGCAAGAGAGTGCCCTAGCAAGAATGATCAGGAGAAGAGCAGGTACTCCGCTTTCAAGGTTCAGGAGGTTAAAGATGACAGGAAGGCATTGGTATCTGTTGACTCTATGGTCAACTGGAATGATCATCAGGCTTCTACTCTGGAATCAGCGGAATCCTCGACTGATGTGTTGGCAATGATTGCTGGGAATCTCTCTGATGCAGAAGAAGCAGAAGAGTTTGCTCTTATGGGCATCTCACCTCAGGTACAACATTGTCCTCTTGGGTGTCATGATAAATACACAGAATTGTTGTCCCATTTTAATGAAGTAAATGATCAAAATGATAAGTATTTTTTAGAGGTACAAGCCTATAAAGCTTCATTAAACACATTGGAACAACAAAAGAAGTGGTTACAAGATACACAACGTGCGTATGAGGATAAAATCAGGATACTAAGCATTGATTTAGAAAACACTATAAATATGCTTAAATATACAGAAACTGAAAGAGATGCTAGTATCAAAGAAAAAGAGGAGATGCAAGCTAAATTAGACGCTACAATGTTAAGATTTGACAAATGGCAAAAGGCACCTAAAAATCTTTCAAAATTAATTGATAGTAGCATGTCTGGCAGAACTAAAAGAGGCTTAGGATTTGAAAAATATATTGATTCTGAAGATGTATTTGATTTATCTTTCTCAAGTGTCTTTGATGCCGACAAAGAGGATGAGGGCAAACCTAGTTACAATAGGTTTAAACCAGCAGTAGAAATGCATGCTGTCCCTCCTCCTCTTATTGGAACTTTTATGCCCACCTCATGGCGTAATGACTCGGATGGATCACAGATGCTTGAGTCCCCAACTAGTTCTACTAACACTAATGACTTTGTCTCATGTACTTTCAGTGACAAAGCCGGTGACTCTGCATCTAATGGTTCAAGTGAAGAGTCAAGACCTACGAGTTCCAAGTTGAATGAACATGCTGCTACTGGTGCTAGGAAGTGTGAAGAAAAAGTTGCTGTCAAGTCAAGTGTGTCTGGTCCTTGTTTATTGAGTCCTAGGAAGAATGTTTTTCCTAGAAATGTGTGTAATAAAGTAGGCAGTATGAAACAGTCTCATTCTAATAAAAGGTCTTTCAAAACATGTTTTATTTGTGGAAGTTCCTTTCATTTAATTAAAGATTGTGATTATTATGACACACATGCATCTGTTAATCATGCTTTACTTGCTCCTGGTTCACCAGGAGCTGCTTCATATGCTTCTAGAAGACTTAATCCTAGTGCTCCAATGTTTGATACTTCTAGAGTATCCTCTCCTTTCACGTCTGATTATTGGAGAGATAATGGATTCCAAACAACCAGTAATTATTTTCCAAATTATAATCCAAACTATCCGCATCATTTTGACCACACGTATTTTGGTTTGGGAAATTTGGGAACTGCTGTTAAGCCCTCAGCAGGTTGTTCCTGGTCAAATAATAATACCCATATGATGAATAGACAACCAAGGAACAATGGTGGATCTCATCAATCTTCTTGGCATTCTTCTAATGATCCACAAGGCAGGCTCAAACCTTAAAAGGTTTAGGTCCCCTTAAGACACTAACTTTTGCATTCTATTATATTGTTGTTGTAGGTTACTCCATACCAGGATCCTAGTCTAGGCATTGTTGATAGTGGTTGCTCCAGGAGCATGACTGGCAATAAAAGCCTTCTCTCTAACTTTGTACCATTTTATGGAGGCAAGGTCTATTTTGGTGGAGGTGAAGGCAGAATCACTGGCAAAGGAACGATAAAGACTCCAAATCTAAATTTTGAGCAGGTCTACTATGTGGAAGCACTTCAACACTTCAACTTGATATCGGTCTCTCAGATTTGTGACAAGAAGCAGTTTGTACTCTTCACCGATACTGATGCACTTGTGCTTTCCAAAGATTTTCAGCTTCCGGATGACTCACAAGTTCTACTCAGAATTCCTAGAAGACACAATCTATATAGTATCAAGTTGAATGAAGTCAACCCTACTGGTCAACTAGCATGTCTGGTTGCAAAAGCCTCAGAAGATGAAGCCACTAAATGGCACCGAAGGATGGGACATGTGAACTTCAAGACCATTCACAAACTTGCCAATATGAATCTGGTCTCTGGTTTACCTCCCAAGACGTTTCGAAATGATATAAATTGTATTGCCTGCAGCAAAGGCAAACAACACAAAGCATCCTTCAAGGCCATTACTGCTTTAAGTCTTATTACTGAACCATTGCAGCTTCTACACATGGACTTATTTGGTCCTACTTCCATCAGAAGCATTGACCAGAAGCAATTTTGTTTGGTGGTGGCTGATGGTTATAGCAGGTTTGCGTGGGTGTTCTTCATGGCTGCCAAAAGTGAGACCTACTCAATTATTCGAGATTTTCTTACCTTGATAGAGAATCAGTTGTCCAAGAAAGTTAAAGGTATTCGATGCGACAATGGAACCGAGTTTAAAAATAGAGACCTCATCGCACTTTGCAATGCTAAGGGCATCAAAAGAGATTATAGTGCTGCTAGGACTCCTCAACAGAATGGTGTGGCAGAAAGAAAGAACCGGACACTAATAGAAGCAGCAAGAACTATGCTTGCTGATTCCAAGCTTCCGACCATGTTCTGGACAGAAGCTGTTAATACTGCAAGTTATGTTTTGAATAGGGTGTCTATTACCAATCCACACAAGAAAACACCTTATGAGCTGCTCACGGGCAAAGTTCCAAATATTGCTCATTTGAAGCCTTTTGGGTGTCCAGTCACCATTCTGAATACTAGTGACTATTTGGGGAAGTTTGATGGCAAGGCTGATGAAGGATATATTGTGGGATATTCAGCTCATTCTCGGGCGTATCGTGTCTACAATCTTCAAGCCAAACGGATAATTGAAACTATTAATCTCAGGTATTTTAAGGAGAAGACAAACATACAAGGAATAGGTCCAGAATGGTATTTTGATCTTGATTATCTTAGTGATTCGTTAGGATATTTTCGTTTGAAAACTAACCATGATGCAGGACCACAAGTGTTTGCAACTTCAAGTACTGGTGTTCCTTCTAGTCTGTCTGATTCAGATGATGAGGATGACATTTTTGTGGTTCCATCCTATTCCACCATGGTTTCTCCTACTCCTCCTAGTGCTGCAACTCCATTGGATGTATAGGATTCCTAAGCAGCTCTTGATACTCTTCTCAAGCAACAACAAGAAGCTACTAAAGCAGCTGCTCAAGGTAGTTTTGAGTTACCCTTGGTTGAGCCTACTGACAAAGTTGCTCCTGGTACTCCAGCTTCTGCTCCTAGTGCTAGTAACTCAACTACTGGTACTTCGGCTAGTGAGTCTGCTTCCAATACACGTTTCTCCAGTCCTTCTGATTTGGGGAATCATGAAAAGAAGTCTTCTACCAAGCTGGATGATATACATAAACAACCGGTAGACGGGATTTTCCAAAATGCTTCATATGATGCTGATTTTGTTGGTGATCTCAATAACTTGGCACCAGAAGTGGAGGTTTCTTCCAATCCAGTCTTGCAATCCCATAAAGACCATCCTACCACTCAAATTATTGGAGATCCTGGTTCTACCGTCAAGACACGCAGAATGCAGCAGAAGGCCTCGTCTGATCATCATGCTCTTGTGGGCTATATTGAGGATCAAAAGCGTAATAATCATACGGACTTTCAACACTGTTTGTTTGCTTGTTTTCTTTCACAGGTGGAACCTAGGTCTGTTTCTCATGCTCTTGAGGATCAAAGTTGGGTGGAGGCTATGCAGGAGGAAATGCAGCAATTCTTGTTTCAGAATGTTTGGGTTCTGGTTGACTTACCAGATGGGAAGACAGCTATCAATACCAAATGGATTCTCAAAAACAAGAAGGATGCACGGGGAATTGTTGTCAGGAATAAAGCTAGACTTGTCGCACAAGGACATACTCAAATTGAGGGCATTGATTATACTGAAGTCTTTGCGCCTGTTGCCAGGATCGAGGCCATTCGTCTGTTTTTGGCCTTTGCTTCGTATGTTGGCTTTACGGTGTTCCAAATGGATGTCAAGAGTGCATTTCTCTATGGAAAAATTGACGAGGAAGTGTATGTTACTCAACCTAAGGGGTTTGTTGATCCACTTCATCCCAAGAAAGTCTATAAGGTGGTCAAGGCTCTTTATGGGTTACATCAGGCTCCTAGAGCTTGGTATGAGCGACTCTCCACTTTCTTGTTAAAGAATGGCTATAGAAGAGGTACTATCGACAAAACACTATTTCTTCAGCGGAATTCCAAGGATATTATCCTTGTTCAGGTCTATGTGGACGACATTATCTTTGGTTCTACAAGGAAGGAGTGGTGTGATGAGTTTGAACACTTGATGAAAGGCGAATTTCAGATGAGTGCCATGGGAGAACTGTCATTTTTCCTTGGTCTTCAGGTCAAGCAACAATCGGATGGGATTTTCATCAGTCAAGACAAATATGTTCATGAGATTCTTCAGAAGTTTGACATGGATTCTCTTAGACCAGCAGCAACTCCTTATGAAGTTGCTAAAATCAAACTTAAGAATGAGCCAGATCCACCGGTAAATGTTCACATGTACAGGTCTATGATTGGCTCTCTCATGTATTTGACTGCATCACGTCCGGACATTATGTTTGCAGTAAGTGCTTGTTCTAGACACCAGGTGACTCCAACGGTTTCGAACTTAAATGCAGTGAAGAAGATCTTCAAGTATATCAAGGCTCAACCTAAATTGGGTCTATGGTATCCTAGAGAATCTCCCTTTGTTCTTGAAGCATACAGTGATAGTGATTATGCTGGTGCTAATAATGATAGGAAGTCTACTACTGGTGGTTGTCAATTTTTGGGTCGTCGGATTATTTCATGGCAATGTAAGAAATAGACAATTGTAGCTACTTCTTCAACAGAAGCTGAATATGTAGCTGCTGCTAGTTGCTGTGGTCAAGTTTTATGGATCCAAAATCAGATTTTGGACTATGGGTTCAATTTTATGAATACCAAAATTTTTATTGACAATCAAAGCACTATTTGCATTGTGAAGAATCCTGTCTTTCATCAGCGGACGAAGCATATTGAGATTCGGCATCATTTTATACGCGATGCCAATGAGAAGAAGCTGATACAGGTTCTTAAAGTTCATACGGATGACAATGTTGCTGATTTGCTGACTAAAGCTTTTGATGGTCCTCGGTTTAACCACTTGGTGGTTCATATTGAGATGGTCAATCCTTGAGGTCTAGGATTGAGGGGAGGCAAAGCCTAAGGGGAGGCTTTGTGTACATATTAGGTCAGTCTAACGTATACATAGTATTTAACAACATAATTTCTTGGTTATGATGGTGTGTGGTATTTCTGATGAAGGATTTTTGCTCTCTTCTGGTGGATATGCCCTTACATGATTGGCTTCTGGTCCTTTTTGGTCAGCTTCTAGTTATGATTGGTTGCCTTCTGGTGGTTTAAAATCCTTCCATGTCTAGTGGTGTTTGGCTATTGGTACTG
Organism: Glebionis coronaria; assembly: GCA_025667525.1. Classification (NCBI taxonomy): domain Eukaryota; kingdom Viridiplantae; phylum Streptophyta; class Magnoliopsida; order Asterales; family Asteraceae; genus Glebionis; species Glebionis coronaria. The sequence continues at coordinate 127,643 of JANFOE010000061.1, forward strand.
GTACTGGCTGGCTACTGTTCATTCTTTTTGTCCTTTGTTAATCACGTTTTGCTCCTGGTCTGACTATTGTGTACGTTGACTTTTGGTCAACGCTCCCAATACTGGTATTTACAAGTTTGAATTCAGCACATAAATTGGGGGTAAGTTATTGTGTTAAAAAGGGCAAGTGGTTAGTATGCCATTATGGCTTAATTTGAAAGGGCAACCCCCCATTAATAGGGGTCAATGAACAGTTACTACTTTCTTCCTATATGGTCAACATACACCCTTGACTCACTCATTACAATTAACACACACACACAAACCGCTTCTACTCTTTACATCCCAATCCAAAACCTTCTTCCATCCATTCATCAAGATCCATGGCTGCTCTTGCTTACCAACCTGCTCATAATCGTGTTGCTTATCTGGGTGATGGTCCTAATCGTGAACATTTTGCTGATATCTTGGAGTTTATTGAAGCTTCAAACTTAAGGTTTGCATTTACTGTTTGTCCTACCATATATGATAGTGTAGTACGTCAATTTTGGGCGTCTGCTGAGCTTGTGAATGTGGCTGGACGTCCACGAGCACTCCATGCTACCATAGATGGACGTGCTTATGTGGTCACTGAAGCGTCTATTCGCTCTTCTCTTCATCTTCAGGATGAGGGGGGTGTTGTATCACTTCTCAATTCGGAAGTATTAGAGGGTATGACTGCCATAGGTTATGAACATGGGGGGGAGTTTAACTTCCAAAAGAATAGGTTTTCCCCTCAGTGGAGGCTTCTGGTTCACTATTTAATCCATTGTATGAGTCCCAAGTCGGGGAGTTGGGATGCGTTTCCTACTCCTTTGGCTACTGGTCTTATTTGTTTAGCCCAGGGTAGAGTGTTTAATTTTTCTCATTATCTATTTGAGGGGATGGCTAGTAATTTGTCGACTGCTGGTTCGAGGAAGAAATTTCTTATGTACCCTAGGTTTCTTCAACAAATACTTGTTTGCATTCCACGTGATAGGGTTGAGCATGTGCCATCTAAACTTACAACGAAAGTGTATTACAATATGATGAATGGGTTTCCTGGGGATTGGAGGCCCCTGACTGAAGCCATGATGGGGTTGGCTCAGGGTCCTATAGGTCAGGAGGAGGAGGCTCCTGAGTTGGTTGTGTTAGATGATGACCCCATGGAGGAGGAGGAGGCTCCTACTGGTGGTGCCACTCCTGTGGTAGAGGAGGAGCTAGTTGAGGAAGTGGTGGTTGACAAACCATCCCCTTCCAAGGCTGGTCCTTCCTCTATTCCACACCAGTCTCCATTTGTGGAGACTCCACCTCCTAGCCCTGCCCCACACTCGACTGATATCCCGTTTGATGCTAGTTCTCCACAGGTTGACCCACATGTTGCTTCGGGCTCCCGTGATGCTTTCCCTGATCCAAGTTCTCTTGGTGGGCAGGCGGAGGAGCCTACTACACTGACATCTTTGCTAGATCTTATGCACAGGTACCATGAGATGATGATTTGTTTGGAAGCTGACTTGAACCAACATCGGAAGCTCACAAGGGAGTTTGTTCTTCCTCTGGCCGATCGTATAAAGGTAATGGAGAATCAACAACGTCGTCGCAAGAAGCATGTGGTTCTTTTAGATTCTGAGGATGAGGGTGCGGAGAATGTTGAGGATGGCTTGACGTTGCTGGCAAAGGCTGCCTTTGCTGATAAAGTTTATGATGATCTGCCCGGTCCTCCAATGCCCTCCAATGCTCCTTCTTCTAGTGCTATTCCCCCTTCTATGGGTGGTGATTCTGATGCTGCTGCTAGTTCTCATGCTTGTCCCTCTCATGATCCGAAGGGAAAAGCTCCAATGACTGATTCTCCATCTCCTACTCGCAAGCGCACTCGTTGGCAGATTGAAGAAGAAAGACTTGGTGAAGAGGCTGCTCGTCGGGTTCAGGCTGAGATTGATGAGGAGGATAGGGTTGCTGAGGAAGAGCTTCGAGAACGAAGGCGTGCGCAAATTCAGCATGATGCTATGCACTGGACTGATGGTGAATGGATGCAAGTGTTGACTGTTCTCACTCGGGATTATGCTCAGTTTAAAGATCTGTTGGGTGATGATGTTGATGAACACAATTGTATTCCGCGTGCTATGGTGATGATGCGTAAGCACCAATTGGCTCTTGCTGAAGAACTAAAGAAACAGCGAAGGAACAGACCTCTATCTCGGACTGAGCAGCGCCAGCAGATGCAACGTTATGTAAAATATCAATCTGCTGCTCATTTCAATGCTCCGTGGTCTTGGGCTCGGGTGAGAGCTCTGACATTTGATGAGCTTAAGGTCCTTTATGAGAAGATGGTGAAGCGTCAGAGCCAACCCATTCCGGACAAATTTATTTACCATCCTCGTGGTGTGACTGCTTCTATGCCTGCTGATTCTACTGGTCCTTCGTCTGTACCCACTCCTGGTTCTGATGGTAGTCCTTCTGGTTCTATTGCTACTTCTGTTGGTCCTTCTACTACACCCTTGGTTGCTCCTATTGGTTCTACTGCTGGTCCTGCTACTACCATCTTTGTTACTACCACCACCACTCATGCTTCTACCACCACACCTGTTACTACTACCACCACCCATGTTCCTGCAAGCACGTTTGTTGATCCCCCCATACCTACTGCTGCTACATCTGATGTGCCATCTTCATCACCACAAGTTCCTGCAACACAACCTACTCCTACTTCTGATGCAGCTGCTAGTGGTTCTTTGGGTGGACATGTTCATGAGTCTACTTCTACTGCTTTTCCTGCTGTTGCTGAAGTTACGGTGAAGGTTGAATCAACTCCTTCTGCTCCCACGCCTAGACGTTCCACTCGCCAGAAACTTACTCGTCGTGTTCGCCGTGGTAAATCAGTTCCTTTTGAGAAGCGTGATCCTGACAACTTAATTGATGCAGCTTCGGATAGCGATTCTGACTTACCTTTGGGCAATGGAAGCATTACGGGTTATACGGTTGAGAGGTCTGCAACACTTCCTGGTGGCGTCTCCCATCGGATTACTTTGAGTGATGGGACTGTGCGAATGGTCACGGGTTTGCAGGGTGTGTTATCGTGGGCTGACCGTATGGATCTTATGGCGTTGTTTGGGCTTGTTGATTCTTGTATGCCGTTTAACCCCATGGCGGTGTCTTCCTGGCCTGGTATCCGTCTCTGGGCCGATCTCAAGCTGATGTTGGACCCTCCTCCATCTGCTACTCCTTTGGGCGTATGGAAGGATCAAATGCAATGGGAGATTATTCGCTGGAAGCTTTATGCTGGATGTGGATTTCATGTGTTGGAATTAGAATCTGGTCATGTGGTGTTTATGCTGACGGATGTTGTGTATCCTTTGACTATTTCTTCCATGGAAGCAATGTTGGCAAGTCACTTGCAGATTTCTACTGCTCCTTCTGGGAATGAGTCGAGTATGGCTACATCTTTGGTGGAGGGTATTCAAGCACGGTTGCTAGCGGATAAGAAGGCAGCTTCTGGTATGTAAGGTGACTGGGTTGTAAGTGTTTATACTTTGAATTTTTGTTCTTATTTTGATTATTTTCACCAATGTGTACAGTGATTGGTGACTTTTATTCTTTATAGTTAATAAAAAAAAAACACACACACACAAACTAAAAAAAAATAAATAAATAAAAATAAATAAAAAAAATAAAAAAAAAATTTACTTTTTATATAATATCTGCTTATACTTTAACACAATTTAGCTTTTATACTTGTACATAATATCCCTTGGCTGTTTCAAGATGTGGTTCCTGGTTTGCGTTTGTTCTGGTACTTGGTTTCACTTAGTGTTGGACGTGGTCCACACAACAAATGGTTCTCAACTTACCATGTCTCATCGACAAGAAAAAGTTGATTCACCTTGAGGGTACGGCTCCTGGTGTGATTCTCAAATCCGTTGATGGTTGCCAGGTTACCCAAAACTGGATGGTTTTCACTTGCCATAGTTTTGGACTGAAAAGTGGCTAATCCAAGGGGGTACGGCTCTTGGTAAAGATCTTATCAAATCCGTTGATAGCTGTAATAGCTTGCTTAAAGCTATAGGGTGTTCAACTCACCGATGCTTCATTGCTAAGAGTTGGCGAGTCCAGAGGGGTACGGCTTCTGGTAAAGACGTATCAAATCCGTTGACGGCTATGATGGTTTGCCTAAAATCATCAGGGTACTCCCACTCACCATTGATTCACGTTCTAAGAGTTGGGCTGGGTTCTAGTCTCCCAGGGTGATGCTTATTCCACCAGAATGACTAGCTAGCCCAAGAGCGAGCAGCTACTTGGTAAAGGCTCATCAAATCTGCTCATGTTGCTGAAAAGATTCAACCTGATGCTGATTTGTTACAAGCTTTGGAGAAGCTTCTAGTGTTTCATGCGGTTGTTCTTCTGATTCTTATCTTGTTAATGCTGCTATTTGTTTTGCTGATACAATCCTCGGGCTTTCTTTGCACGTTTTCCAGGAAACTTGAACTCAACAGGTCAAATTCAAGTTTAGGGGAGGATTGTTAGGACCATTGTAATAGTTATATGTAATAGGTAGACTAGGAGGTATGTAGTTCCTCCTGGTCCTAGTCGTAGTAGGAGCAAGTCCTGCTCCTGGTCCTAGTCGAAGTCAAACTTTATTAGTTGCTTAATATTCTGTTAGGATATGCATGAGATATGTTAGGAAAGGATATGCATATCAGTTTTACACGTTTTCTTTAATGATGTATTAGGGTTTCCTTGTAGTATAAAAGGAACCTTAGGCAGAAGGGTTAGACACACCTTCACAAAACGTAGTTCCAGTCTTTATCAATATTAGAAATCCTTAGAAAGGATCAAGTCTTTATAGTTATTCTGTTTCTCTTGTTTATATTTATATTCTACATTCATATTGTGTATAGAGTCTCTTTGTGATTTGACTTGTGATTACAGAAGTCATTCACCGGTCCTGACAGGCTGCAAGATCTACATCTAGTAGACCCAACAGAATCACAATAGCTTCTCCATAACCCTCGGTGGGTGCTTGAAGTAACTCCATCATAGTTCGATTCGCCATGGTTGGTTCTTCTTGTACAATGGGTTTGTCAATAGGAGACTCCTCACTAGAATGAGTTGGAGTGCGAGTTTTGTTCTTTCGTCTACGTGCACGTTTTGCTTGATTACGAGTGAGCATAAACGTCACGTACAACGTGGAGACGAGCAAAGAAGATTATTTTTGGTATTTTTATGTTTTTCAATTTTTTTTTGTGGTTTTTGATTGTATTAACTTTTTTGGAAATTGGTGAAATGTATTAAGTAGACAAAAAGTCCACAAATCTCCTCCTCAATCAAATCTCTTTATTAAAAAGGCCTCAAGGAATGAAAACGATCACGTGGAGTGAACGCCTTCGATGACTTTAGAACGATGGTGGAACACCAAATCGTTCAAGAGGGTTTAATCAAATAGAAACCAAGAAAATATATATGATATGTAATAATACTTTGGGCGGCAAAACCCTCGATTCACTCTCAAAATCAAATACGCACAAGCAAGCGGAGGAAACGAGGCGGCGCGAAGCACTTAAGAGCCTTTTTCCTTTAGGTCGTGAAATACAACCGCCTTATACCCACCTTATAGTTTGTATTATCAAGATTAAGCTTCACGAAAGTATTTATCTATTTTTGCCTTTTTTCTTTGGTTTGAGATTCGAATACAATGATCGAGTGATGAAATCCCGAATCAAGGTTGTGATTGCTCACGTATTTGGAGTACTTGTGAATTTATTGTTCTACGTATACAATATATTAATAATATTCACACAAAAACCAAAAAACGATAATACGTATTAGTAGAGTGCTACTAATACAATTACTATTATGGCTAATATAAAAAACAACAATGGTTCAATCAAAACACAACACGCCTCCCCGGCAGCGGCGCCAAAATGATATATGGTAGAAATACGTCTTTTAGGAAAAAGAACGTAAATAGGGTAAGCGTGCACGACGATTTAGGAAAACCGTGTGTGAATGACCCTAAAAGTGAGTTCGTTCTCGAGGAGGCTAGTGTGTTGTGTAATGAATTGATTTGATTGATTTGTTTTTAATTATTAACAAGAAAAGAGAAGAGAAAATGACGAAGACGTAAAAATAAAAAAATGACAAAAACACTACTAGAAAGTTAAGACGTAGAAACGTAAAAGAACACAAAAATTAAAATTTTAACCTAAAAATTCCTAAAAATTACTAAAAATCCACAATAAAAGTCTAAGAGTTTACAAAAAATCCAAACTTGCTAAAACCTTTTAATTAATTTAATAATGACTTTTTAATGCTAATTAAAGCCCTAAAAATCACTTTTAAATACTAAAAAGCCCTAAACAAGATTTAATAGTTTGTAAACCTCAAAAATGACCTAATTAAGCTAAAAACTATTTTTAAAAATTTAAAAACCAAATTAAACTATTTTTAAACTCCTAAAAACTATAAAAATCTATTAATTTTTAAATTAATTCTAAAAATTAAATGAAAAGCCTAAAAAATAATTGGAAAGTGACAAAGTTCCTATTTTAATGTTTATAACCTAGGAAAAATGAAAAAAAGTTAAAAATAAAACTTTGAATTTTTGTGAATAAAATAATATTAAAATATTATAAAAAATAAAAAGTTTATAAAATAAATTCTAAAAATTTCTAAAATCCTAAAATAATCTAACTAAGAAAGAAAAACAATTAAAATTTCCTAAAACCTTTTTTATAATTTTATATTAATTATTAAAGTTTATAAAAAACCTTAAAATAAAATAAAATTAAAAATTAAAGTTTTTGAAACCAAAATAAGATGTAAACCTCAAAAAGATTAATTAAAAACTAAAAATTATTTTTCCTAAAAATTAAACTACTTTTAACTATTTTTTATTTAATTAACAAAGTACGGCTAATTAAAAATTAATAAAAAAGAAATAAATAATGGGAAAAATAAAACTTTGAGCTAGAAAAATCCTAAGGGCTAATTCTATCCTAGGAAAAATAAAAACAGGCCAAAAAGCTTATCCAATAAGCTGGAAATGGCGAAATAAGCTACGGCTTATATTAATAAGCTCAAACTAAAAAGGGGTTAAATACCCTTTGAAATGAAACAATAACGTAAAAAGGGCATCTGGATCACTGGTTAACACATACACTCCCCCAACGAGGGGTCCCGTGTTCGAGTCCAGGCGGGGTGCACCTTTTTGCAATTTTTTCTTTTTATTTTTTTTTACTTTTTAAACCAAACCAGTTACACTTGTAAGCTAGTAAACTCAAATCCAAACCTTTTTATGAAGATTAAACAAGATTATAATCAAAACGTGTCCAGTTAACACTTTACAAGAACACAAGCAGTTCTTTTATCTTTTCACTTGTGCATAGAGTCCAAGAGTGGCCTGGATTTGCTTGTTTGTGGTGATTTTTGTGGAACAAAGGCACCCCTACACTCTTTTTGAGTGTAGGGAGTCAAATAAAACACAAAAAACACAGGTAGCACACAAGAAATCAAGTAAGCAAAACACCAATAGCAATTGAAGGTTGCTGTAAAGGCTTGCAGGTCTGGTGGTTGTTTTAAGCTTATAACTTGCACACAAATGAGTTTCCAAGTCCCAAATTTTGCACACAATCTCTCAACCTAGCATGCAAACAAACTCAGTCCTATATCACCCTATAATCTAACAAGCAATCAAGATCCAAGAACAAAATTCATCAAAACTGAGCAGAAAAATGACTTGGTAGATTTAAGCTATGTTTTTCAAACTTTTATCCACCAACTTGTTCAAAATCAGTTTCAAACTGAAATCAACACTATCTAACACCCTATTGATAGAATCCAACAGCTTTTCAAACTCACAATCTATCAAAAAGACCCTGTTAAACCTTGATCCAAACACTCCTTTAAAAATCTGTTTTCAATTTTTAACAAACCAAATCCTTCTAAACCTTAACCAAACTGATTCACTAGGCATCTAACATGCATACAAATCTCTAACTACTCAAATCAAGCCAATAGCACTATCTCAAACAACTTTTCTATGCTAAATCATACAATCCACCAATTTTAACTAAGAAAACTTTTAACAAGAAAATACCTTGTTGGTCTTACATCCAAGACCAACAGTGGTAGCAATACCACCTCCCATATACTGGGGTATATGCAGAACCTTTGATCAAAACCAATCTCCAAAACCTGCTCAAGAAAATCAAAAAGAAAAACAAGCAATAGTATGTATATTCTGTTTTCTTTCTACTTTCTTAAAAATCTTTTTAAAATCTTGAAACCTTCTCAAAACGTTTTCTTTCAAACCTTAACACCTATTAACTTAAACTTCTTAAACACAAAACCTTCTAACAGATTTTTCACCAAAAATCTCAATTTCAGAAAACCTTGAAATAATTTTGAAAAACAAAATTAATTTCACCAATAATATGTGGAACTCAGATTTAGCCAATTTTAATACCAACTTTTTAAAATAAGTAAAAGGAATTACTTTGCTACACAAATACCAACTTTAATATATTAAAAAAGGAATTACAAAAAAAGTTGCTAAAATCTGGAACAGGAATAAAGGTCACAAGTCGACCTCTATTTGTACAGGAAGTAGAACTATCTAGAAAGCTTTAAACCCTAGCAACTAAAATGCCAAGTATGCCCTTGAAGTCTTGATTTTTGAATTGGGTCAAATCGTCCCATGTGATTGACAGCTTGGAATCTTGATCAGGAGCGTTGGATTGAACTTGGGGACCAAGTAGAAACATCTTAGACGTTAATGTGGTCGGGTTTGGGGTTTTGGGTGAAAGTGATGTTGCAGGGGAGGTACGGGGTGGGTCCCACAGCCCATGTGGTGCTGTTTTATGAGGTGGGATCAAGTGAGGATGAGGGGAATTAGGAATCTGGAGAGTTTAGGGGTAAAACCCTTTGTTTTGGGTTTGATTTAATCTGGGTGGGATTAGGGTTTAAGGGTGATTAGGTAATGTTTTAATCTGTTTTGGGTAATTTTTTTTTTTAAATAGTGTTAGGAGGGAAAAAAGGGGGTTTGACTGGGGTGTTGACCCTGGTTTATTTAATAAACCGGGTGTGGATGGGTGGTGGGTACGGGTTTGGGTAGGATATGGGTTATTGGGTGGGTTGTGATGAAGTGGAAAGCTGTGAGTGGTGGTGTATGTTTGGCTGGTTGGCAAAATTGGTCCCCAAGCTTCTATCTCTTGTTCACTTTGTAATAAATCCATCAGCGCCCAATTTGCACTAGACAACTTTTGGAAAGTTGTCAAATATGGCACAAAAACTTATAAACTTGAAATAAGGGCTTCAAATGCATATTGTGGATTTTTTCAAGGGCTGATCTTGTGCAATCTTCAAACAGGGAGGACCATACTTGTACAAATGACATTTGGAGGGTCAATTGTGACAAGTTCTTCAAATATGAGGGGCCATTCTTGCCAATCTTCAATTCTTCAAGGGTCATTTTGCAAAATTCCAAACTTGGGCCCGGTTCATTGTGCGGCTTCGTTTCCCGTGTTCGTTTTTGAATGATTCTTGTGATCTTTTGCCATTTCCTCAATATCTGTACCTAAAAATACACAAGTAACAAACACGAGCATATATTTGGCATATTTTATGATATTTAATGCAATTAAAGGCCGTTTTGGACGATGAGACCATGTATAAAAGCAGTCTCATCAGGGCTCAAGTAGGCCACACAAAACAATACAACTCCCAATATGATAGTACAACAAATAACACGTACTTTTACTCAAGGTGGTTTCAAGCATGCTCCATGTTCTTATCATTCCACAATAATAATATCCCGTAGTTTCTTTACGTATTGTATTTCTTTCTCGTTATTTATCACTCAACATTGTTCCCAAGTGACTGCTCACATTTTTTAAAGGAAATCCTTATATTTTATGCACATATTAAAGTGATGTTACTGGTTCAATTGTTTGCATTGTTCAAACTCAGATAGCTATTTATTAGCCACAAATTATTAATGCCTACGTGGGCTTCATTTAGCCACCAATCATATAAAGTTAAACATATCTCTTATCCTTTCCTTTTTTTATCATTTCACATGTTTCATCTTTTAATGTGTTTTGACTTATGCGTTCACCAACAAAACCAAAACATACAAAGATCTAAGTCATATGTTAGAGAACAGTTGCCTCCGTCTAACATACCATTTTATGCTATCAATCAATCAGAGATCAAAGTATTAAACGAAAGCCGAAAATATCCGTGGGTGATATTAGCTTTCATGGGGTGATATTAGCTTTCATGGGGTTCCAAAAGAAAGAAGACTTACAGATGATGATTGAGGATGTGGAAAGGGGTAAATCTCTTGCCACCATTGACCGGATCACAAGATCTATCCAATCTTGCTTTCTATCAACATGACCGGAGGGCCTGACCGGAAGCGTGACTGTACCCGAGAACCGGAGAGCATGTGACTGGAGAAGATGAACCAGTATCCGAAGGGTATGAATTACAACTAATATCTCCAACTAATAATTGTGTAAACACTTATCCTTTTACCACTAAAAACAATGAAAAACAAGACCAAAACGTGTAATTGATATCGTAAATGTCGGAATTATGTGTGGTTTGTGTTATTGTTGTGAGATAGGTACAAAAGATCAAAAAGAAAGGAAACACGGGATTTCACGGTCATTTATCGAAGAAAAAGCGAAAGATAAAGTCAAATGACCAAAAAGTGCCAAAAGAATGAAGTTTGGAAGGCTAAGGATGAAGTTTTGATTAAAATTGTACAACAAGGACCATTTTTACCAATCTCCAAAGTCATCCACTATTAAATCACATTGAAGAGCACAAAATTACGAAGCCAACGGTCCCGACCTCGCGTCGTAACTCTTTATGGTTTGTTTTCTATGAATTTTTTAAGTTTATTATGTTTTTAAATTAAATAAATAGTTTTTAATAATTTAATAATATAAATAGTATAAATAAATTAATTTCCGAAAATAAATAAAATAAAATAAATAAAATAAAGTTTTTATTAAAAATAAATTAATTTTTCGTAATATTATTTATTATTATTATTATTATTTTAAATTAATAAAGCTAGTCAACAAGTCAAAGGGGGTCAATGTGCCAGTCAACCAAGCCACAAAAGGGGTCAAGTATTTTGTTTTTTATATATAAACCTGAAGGTTTGCTTGGCCCATTGGCTAGCAACTTCAACTTTGGCAACCAAGACCAGGGTTCGAATCCTGGCTGAGGCAAAATGCTAGGATTGTTTTTCTCCTGCCACGTGGCACTCACGGAGTGGTCCATGTGGCGGACCCGACCCGAACCACTGAACCGACACGTTGACCCGACGGTTGACCCGGTCGCACCCGGTTCGGGCTAGACCCAGTTCAGTCCTGGGCCAGACCCGGTTTAAACCGGTCCAGACCGGGTGACGTCATGATGACGTAATCATCCACGTGGCGGCGGCTGGCCAATGCCAGCGCGCCGCGTGTCACTAATGATTTATTAACTGCAGGTCTGACATGGCAGGGCGGCGGCAGAGGTGTCAGTACGAGGTGGCAGGGCGGCGCAGAGGAGGAAGAGGAGCAGTGGCGGCTGGTCAATAGGGTGATGATACGTGGCGGCGGCGCAACCACGTCAGTCCAAGGTTGTAGTGGTGGCAGATGACTCAGGGCGGCCGCCCAATCATTGAGTGACACGTGGCACCTGGCACGCGTCAGTATTAGGAGTGCGTGTGTCAGCCAATGATATGCACAAGATCCATAGCTTCTAGAAGGGATTGATATTAACAAGAAAAAGAAGACAGCTGGCCATGTGGGTGCGTATCTTTGAAGCTAAGGAAAGGATGTGAATGTACAAAAATACCCCTGGGTCCATCAGCTTATATAAACCCTCACCCTCTCATTTGTAACATATTAGCTTAGTTTTATTTTAGTATTCTCTCTAGTTTTCTTTGCACTTTTATTTTATAAATGTAATTTTATTTTTTCAAGTTTTGTAATCTTCAAGTTTTTAATAAAAGTCAAGTTCTAGCTTCATAATATTCTCATTCTTCCTTTCTTTTTTAATTTTATAATAATCTATCTTATTATTTTGGGATAAGTTTTTATAACTTTTTCCAAATAAGATAAGATTTATATAAAGTTTGGAATAATTAATTTTATTTCAAGCTTATTGTTGCCTTTTAGTAGATCTAGCTTATTTGTGGAGTAATAATTTAATTAGCTTTTTAAATCTCATAAGTCCTAAGCTTAGGCTTACGACTTATTTATAAGCTAGCTTTTTATTTAATTACTTTTAGTTTTTATTAATTAGTTTTTTTAGATCTATTAGATTTAAGTTTTAAAAATTAAAAATACTTTCAAAAAAAACCAAAAAAAATAATTAGATCTATTAGTTTTTCATATTAAAAAGTTTAGATATATAAGTTTAGAGTTTAAAATTTAAAGTATTTTTAGAAAACCTTAAAAAAATAGTTAGATCTATAAGGTTTTTAAATAGATTAAGTAGATCTATAAATTTGAGGTTTAAAATTTAAAATACTTTTATTAAACAAAAAAATTATTTTAGATCTATTAGTTTTAATTAAATCTGTTTATCATTTAATAATTATTTCTTATTATTCTAACCTTTTATGTTTTCTTTGATCTCGGCGTATCGATCTATCATTTTTGAAGAAGATCTTATAGTTGATTAATTCGGTTCAAGTTGATATGGTTTGATTGATTTGGTTAGAGATTGATTTGGAAGGCCGTGTACTTTACGGGCCAAATTTTGATTTAGCTTTTCATAGTTTTGGTATTGGGAGGCCGTGTACTTAACGGGCCGTATTTTGTTGATGTTGTTGATGTTATTTGTTTTAGAGCGGTTTTCTACGGACTACGGGTACTAAAGCTCTCATTTTTATTTTTCTAGTTTAATCGCTTTAGTTTTATTAATTAGATCGTTATAGTTTAACTTGTTTTTAATAGAAGTTATATATTTTTTATAAAAATCGGTTTAATTACTTTTAGTTATTATTATTTGTGTTAAAAAAATAGTTTAAAAGTTTTTAAAATTGGATTTCATTTAGATAAGCTCATTATTGGTAAAAAGTTTACACCTTTTTGTGATTATTAAGCTTATTAGTATATAAAGGTTGTAGCTTTATCATCTAAAAAGATTAATAAGCTTAAAAGGTTGAAGCTTTATGCTTATTTTTAAGTTTATCTTTGTGAATTCATTTTTTCGTCACTATTACTTGATATTACGTGCTTGCATTAGATTAATTTCGCATTCAGATTTATTTTTAATTTTAGTTTATTTTGTTGCATCTATATGTTTAATTTTTACGTTGCATTTTAGATCAATCTTACGTGAATTAATTGCGCTTTTATTTTATATAGTCCTTAGCCTACATATTTTCCCCATTTTTAGCTTAAATTGACATAGATTACCAATCAAGTATTATTAACCAAAAACAATTAATCTCTATGTTAAAGTTGGATTCCAGTTCGAGTGAGTCGAGGAAACGAACTTAATTGCACAACAAAAACACAACATTAAAATGGCGCCGCTGCCGCTTCGCTCGTTACGATTGACGATTTGTCGTGAGACGATTTGGATTTTGGGATCCGTTCGATTTTGAACGTTATTTTTCTTGTTAAAAAATCTAAAACATAAAAAAATCAAAAAAAATAAAAATAGAAAAAATTAAAAAATTATGAAAAGTAAACTATTTCCTAAGATTTGCACCAAAAAAAAATTAAAAAATCCAAAAGTAATACTTTTCCTAAAGTATTACACCAAAAATACTCCTCTTTATCCTGCATTGTGTTTAATTCTTTTCTCTACCCCTCTTATTTTTAATTCTTCATTGATTCGTACTACGTAAGATGTGGGAGACCATGGAATGGTTATCAAACATGTCAATGGTGTACATGTGAGCGATGCGGCTATCATCTCGACAATACACAACTTGGATTTTGTCCACTTTGTAATTCAGCCAATTCGTACTTCACCTCTCCCATATATGAGGATCCATATCTGCAAAATGCACCGGGTTTTTCTCCATACCCGTGTTGCAACTATTGTGGGGGCCCTCACGATACTTCTTATTGTCAACCGATGAATTATGAGCCACATCCGTGCTATAATTCCGGTTTTCAAAATTTTGAACCCCCACAAAACTCCGTCGTTCATCAACCTTCTTTTGAGGAACAAATCACTATTTTGGATGGAATTCTAGAAAGCTTAAAACAACTCAAAGTTAGTTCGCATGACGAAAGCCGACAAGAGCAAGTATCTAATCTTAGTGCTTCTACTCCTCCTCTTGTGCGTTCTTCCTATTATGATGATGATGACGATGAGAATTCTATTTCTTGGAATGATCTTGTTGCTCAATGTCCTAGTGCAATTGTAATTCCTTCTCTTGATATCCCAAATGCATCTAAGGATTGTGATACCTCGAGTGAGATTAGTGATTTTGGTCTCGACAAATTCTTTGATGAAGTTTGTGATGTGCCGACTTTTGTGGAGCTTACGGACGAGGTCGCTCTTACGGATGACATTTGTCCATGTTATGAGGATTTCACGTTTGAAATTTCTCCTTTTCACCCATTTCCACCGGGAGATGGCGATTTATTCTCTCCGACTTATGAGAAGTTCACCGATGAACTTGCTCTTTTAGATAAGGTGGAAGATGTTATTCTTCGCGACAAATTATTTAAAGTTCATCATCTTATTTTTCAAATTGAAGCGTTGAATTCTACACCTATCAATGAACTTTACCTCTGTCTTTAACTCCCGTTGAGAAAAATGACCCATATATGGAAGAAATTGACAATTTCTCAATACCTCCGGGTATTAATGATGACACGGAGGGGGACATTCTCTTTGATAATTTTATTAATGAAGATATTGTCCCAAGTCCCCCTCCCGAGCACCTTTCATCAACTCCTTTAGACACCATTACGGAGGATGAGTGCTTTGACCCGGGAGGTGACAAAGACTATTCTATACTTGATACCGTTACGGCTTTGCCACTTGGTGCGCATTCATTTTCTTTGCTTCCTTTACCCATTCCACCTCCCGTGGATCACGACCTCACATACTTCACATATGTTGAGAGGACCTTTTTACCTTTCATGACTTATCCTCCTGCCTCTCATTTATTATGTTCCTTCGGGACCGAGGATAAGATTTTTGATCCCGGTATTACATTAGAGGCTTCCCCATGGACCATTTAATTCGGGGTCGAGTCAGGCTCGTGACTCGGTTAACAAAAACAAGCGCTCTTCGGGAGGCAACCCGAGTATCCTTTTTATCTATTTTTTAAATAAAGTGTGGGGGGAGCCGAGTAGCTTGTTTTTGTGTTGTGATTTTGTGCAGGGACATGTGCTTTAATGATCCATTTTTGGTGTTTTTGACGTGACCCGTGATCCCGTGTTCCCATGTACCCGATTTCCTTCGATAAGTTTTTGCTATTGTGATTCATACATGTTTATAAATAAGACGAATAAATGTAATCACTTTAGTTGTCTCTTCCTTAGCTCAATTTAAACAACATACTCAATGTCCTAAGTGTAGGGGAGTTTATTCTCCCACATGCTTAAACATTGAGGAAAATGTTTATATTAAGTGTAGGGGGGACTTCTATCGAATTTTAGCGGGCTTTTCCATGAACTTGACCTAATTTAACCGGAAAATTTAAAATTCTTCAAACGTTTTTCAAATTTTTGATCTATTTTGGCCTAGTAGTATTTTGTTTTATTTTCTTTCCTTTTTGTCATCGCATCGTATTAATACTTTCCATTTCAAGAATAAAATCAAAAATAAATAAATGAATAAAATGGTTTTAACAAGTTTAGATATTTTTGATATAATAGGCCCGTCGTGAATATTTTGACTCAACCCGAGTTTACTTATCCAAGTTTACTCTAGCTAGTATCCTTAACCATATGGACCTTAATTGGTTTATTAGGCTAAGCATCCATGAGTCTCATTCCTTGAGATTTTAAATTGTGGAGAACGAGAGATGATAGAGTTGATAATAAGTTTAAGGGTTAATTCTTGCTTATATAAGTTTTTGTGGCTCTTTCTTCCCACTTGTATATGTAATTGCTTAATAAATGAGGATTTTTGCGGTGTAGATTCGATATCTTAACTCTTAGCCAAATCTTTTATCTCCTTGTAATTAAAGCATGAACACATTGAGGGTGCCAGCGTTGTGGACTTTCGACTAACATAACCACTAAGTAGGAGGTATTCAAGCCATGGGACCGCGGAATTTGGCCTACTATATATATCATAAATAAAGAAAGAATAATATTAAAACATGACCTCAAGGAGCCTTAGGGTGTGGGGCATGTAGCACGAACCTTGTCATTAGAGCCTTAGGGTGTATGGCATGGTAAGTGTTGAATAAAAATTGATCAAAAAAAAATCAATTCCCTTGTTTATCGTTCAAGGAGTCTTAGGGTGTGGACAACAGATGAGGAGCATTTTTACATCTTAAAGAGCCTAAGAGTATATGATGTGAATTTGCTAAACTCCACATAAAGTCAACATGACTTTGGAGGAATAAATGATAAGTAGTACTATTGGCCAAATTTCGGATCCGGGAATTTATTCCCCAAATCGTGTTAAATTATCCTTGATGTGGGCTTACTTTAGTAACAACGTTTTGAGGATGAGGTTAGGTTCTGAGTGTCGGGTTTGCACCGTTTTGCCTTCATTTTTGGACTAATAATTATCAAATAAGTCAAATGAGCCTACGGGTGAATGACAATCTTTAAAATCTAAAGATACAACTTAGGAATTGGAGAAGGAGTATTACATAATTATCTTATATAAGTGGTTTTAACTTAAGAACTTATGGTAAACAATGATCTTGTTTTTAAGCTTGGTATGGGGAACGTGAAACTTGAGGGTGATTAATATTCATGACACCAAAGCCCTAATTTAAGTCCTAGATTTCTTTACGAGTTTCTTCCATCAAACAATTTTATAGTTAATAAATTAAATATTATAACTTTTGTTTCCTTGAATAAAGTTTTTATCTTTTCATCGTTCTTTAGTAGTAACAGTGTATCGTAATAAAGGCCAAGATGGGTTAATTATTAGGAAAATGTAACTTTATGCTTTAAAATTATGTATTGCATGGGGTCATTGCAATGGTCAAGTGTAGGGGATTTAATAAGTGTGTAAACACTTATCCTTTTACCACTAAAAACAATGAAAAACAAGACCAAAACGTGTAATTAATATCGTAAATGTCGGAATTATGCGTGGTTTGTGTTTTTGTTGTGAGATAGGTACAAAAGATCAAAAAGAAAGAAAACACGGGATTTCACGGTCATTTATCGAAGAAAAAGCCAAAGATAAAGTCAAAGGACCAAAAATTGCCAAAAGAATGAGGTTTGGAAGGCTAAGGATGAAGATTTGAATAAAATTGTACAAGGACCATTTTTACCAATCTCCAAAGTCATCCACTATTAAATCACATTGAATAGCACACAATTACGAAGCCAACGGTCCCGACCTCGCGTCGTAACTCTTTACGGTTTGTTTTCTATGAATTTTTAAAGTTTATTAAGTTTTTAAATTAAATAAATAGTTTTTAATAATTTAATAATATAAATAATATAAATAAATTAATTTCAGAAAATAAATAAAATAAATAAATAAAACAAAGTTTTTATTAAAAATAAATTAATTTTTCGTAATATTATTTATTATTATTATTATTATTATTATTATTATTATTATTATTTAAAATTAATAAAGCTAGTCAACAAGTTAAAGGGGGTCAATGTGCCAGTCAACCAAGCCACAAAAGGGGTCAAGTATTTTATTTGTATATATAAACATGAAGGTCTGCTTGGCCCATTGGCTAGCAACTTCAACTTTGGCAGCCAAGACCAGGGTTTGAATCCTGGCTGAGGCAAAATGCTGGGATTGTTTTCCAGCTGCCACGTGGCACTCACGGAGTGGTCCACGTGGCGGACCCGACCCGAACCACTGAACCGACACGTTGACCCGACGGTTGACCCGGTTCGCACCCGGTTCGGTCTAGACCCGGTTCAGTCCCGGTCCATACCGGGTTTAAACCGATCCAGACCGGGTGACGCCATGCTGACGTAATCATCCACGTGGCGGCGGCTGGCCAATGCCAGCGCGCCACGTGTCACTAATGATTTATTAACTGCAGGTCTGACATGGCAGGGCGGCGGCAGAGGTGTAAGTACGAGGTGGCAGGGCGGCGCAGAGGTGGCAGAGGAGCAGTGGCGGCTGGTCAATAGGGTGATGACACGTGGCGACGGCGCCGCCACGTCAGTCCAAAGTTGCAGTGGTGGCAGATGACTCAGGGTGGCTGCCCAATCATTGAGTGACACGTGGCACCTGGCACGCGTCAGTATTAGGAGTGCGTGTGTCAGCCAATGATATGCACAAGATCCATAGCTTCTAGAAGGGATTGATATTAACAAGAAAAAGAAGACAGCTGGCCATGTGGGTGCGTATCTTAGAAGCTAAGGAAAGGATGTGAATGGACAAAAATACCCCTGGGTCCATCAGCTTATATAAACCCTCACCCTCTCATTTGTAACATATTAGCTTAGCTTTATTTTAGTATTCTCTCTAGTTTTCTTTGCACTTTTATTTTATAAATGTAATTTTATTTTTTCAAGCTTTGTAATCTTCAAGTTTTCAATAAAAGTCAAGTTCTAGCTTCATAATATTCTCATTCTTCCTTTCTTTTTAATTTTATAAAAATCTATCTTATTATTTTAGGATAAGTTTTTATAACTTTTTCCAAATAAGATAAGATTTATATAAAGTTTGGAATAATTAATTTTATTTCAAGCTTATTGTTGCCTTTTAGTAGATCTAGCTTATTTGTGGAGTAATCATTTAATTAGCTTTTTAGCTTTTTAAATCTCATAAGTCCTAAGCTTAGGCTTACGACTTATTTATAAGCTAGCTTTTATTTAAGCACTTTTAGTTTTTATTAATTAGTTTTTTTAGATCTATTAGATTTAAGTTTTAAAAATTAAAAATACTTTTAAAAAAAACCAAACAAAATAATTAGATCTATTAGTTTTTCATATTAAAAAGTTTAGATATATAAGTTTAGAGTTTAAAATTTAAAGTATTATTAGAAAACCTTAAAAAATAGTTAGATCTATTAGGTTTTTAAATATATTAAGTAGATCTATAATTTTCAGGTTTAAAATTTAAAATACTTTTATAAAACAAAAAAAAAATATTTTAGATCTATTAGTTTTAATTAAATCTCTTTATCATTTAATAATTATTGCTTATTATTCTAACCTTTTATGTTTTCTTTGATCTCAGCGTATCGATCTATCATTTTTGAAGAAGATCTTATAGTTGATTAATTCGGTTCAAGTTGATATGGTTTGATTGATTTGTTTAGAGATTGATTTGGGAGGCCGTGTACTTTACGGGCCAAATTTGGATTTAGCTTTTGATAGTTTTTGTATTGGGATGCCGTGTACTTAACGGGCCGTATTTTGATGATGTTGTTAATGTTATTTGTTTTAGAGCGGTTTTCTACGGACTACGGGTACTAAAGCTCTCCTTTTTATTTTTCTAGTTTAATCGCTTTAGTTTTATTAATTAGATCGTTATAGTTTAACTTGTTTTTAATAGAAGTTATATATTTTTTATAAAAAGCGGTTTAATTACTTTAAGTTATTATTATTTGTGTTAAAAAAATAGTTTAAAAGTTTTTAAAATTGGATTTCATTTAGATAAGCTCATTATTGGTAAAAAGTTTACACCTTTTTGTGATTATTAAGCTTATTAGTATATAAAGGTTGTAGCTTTATCATCTAAAAAGATTAATAAGCTTAAAAGTTTGAAGCTTTATGCTTATTTTTAAGTTTATCTTTGTGAATTCATTTTTTCGTCACTACTACTTGATATTACGTGCTTGCATTAGATTAATTTCGCATTCAGATTTATTTTTAATTTTAGTTTATTTTGTTGCATCTATATTTAAATTTGTAGTCCTTAGCCTACATATTTTCTACATTTTTAGCTTAAATAGACATAGATTACCAACCAAGTATTATTAACCAAAAACAATTAATCTCTACGTTAAAATTGGATTTCAGTTCGAGTGAGTCGAGGAAACGAACTTAATTGCACAACAAAAACACAACAATACCAACCGAGCAACATAAACCGGATCTTGCAATATCCAACTGCCAAGGGATCGGAACCGGAGGATATGATACCGAAGAACGTATAATCTCCTCTCACCCGAGGAGGTGCGCCGAACAAACACATGTCCTCTAACCCTAACGGAGTATGTGTTAACCATCCGGTCAAAAGAACCGGAGCCTGCAACTGGCTTGTACGGCCATACCAGACGGTAGGAACAAACCTTGGATTCAATTCAGAACCATACTGGAGAGCGTGGTATCTACCGGACAAGACGTGTTCTCCTCTCCACTAGAGTCAAATGCCGGGGATTTTAAGACCGACTATCGTTTAAACGGAGTACACATTCTGAAGGTCAAATACTGTCCCGACCTTGTGGGATGAACTTCTTGCTTGTTTGTCATATAATAACTTTGTACCGGACAACCGAATGACATATAATAGCTTTGAACCGGAATACCGGATAAGGTATAATAGCTTTGCACCGGACAAACGGAGGCAAACCCTTTGTACAACCCAAAGGAAGACCAGAGTATTAAACGGTACCGGAGGCTGGATCACACATGCCTTCTTTTGACCGGAGCACCTTAACCGGAAGTCGTTTAACCGGAGTAATCATACCGTCTTAACCGTAGAGCATTTAACCGGGGAGCTTTTAGCCGGACTACACATAGCCTCTTACGTCCCTAAAACCACACGTCCCGAAGTAAGTGAACCGGGGGAGTAGACCAGACCACACTTGCTGGTATTTTACCGAAGGATCACCATCCAAACACGTGTTCTTCAACGAAGGAGTAACCGGAGATCAAATGCCCTTGTTTCCCTAAAGGAGCCAAACCGGAGAGATGTTAATATAACGGCGGGACAAGCCGACCAACCGGAGCTCATACGTGCCGCTTTTGGCATATCGAAGATATCAAGTATATAACAGGTACTCACCAACCGGAGCTAGTAACATCTGCCGGAGGTATATGCGGCCCATAGGTAATAAACAATTAAAACTATCAAACCCACTTCCTCTAACCGAGTCACACATGGATGCTTACTTTAACCGGGGCCTACATTCAGGGAGATAACCTTGCCCTCCCATGCTGGATGAGCAATCTGATCAACACGCGTCGGATCCGGATCCCAAACGGAAGTATAGTATCATACAGTGAACAAACTCAGTTCAGTGTTGGAGGAACAAACTGAACTGTTATCTCGCTCGTAAGACGCACACCCTCTTTCATAGAAAGTGATGAGCCAACCGGAGACTTTGTTAGTGTAACGAACAGCGGGGGTGATAATAATGTTAATTCTGAAGTGAGACCCGTCATTCGCAGCTGTGGTAGATGGAACAACGAGTCCCACGGATGGCGCCAAATGTTGAAGCTAATTTCCGCAGGGTTGACCCGAACAGCTCCTGAAGCCGTATGTCGTCATCCTCAACTTGGAAATATGTTGTCAATCATTAAAGAACTCGTTAGAAGGGGTCCCAGGTCGAAGCTCGGGGAACCACCCTCCGACGGTCAAGTCAGTGCCTTGTTGAAAGGTCTTAGCATGATATATGGATGTTACAGTATATGGAGCAATATGTATAGAGAGACAATGCAAAGAGAGTATGTGTAAAGAGAGAATAGAATCTGCCTTATAAAGAGAAGTGGAGGTATTTATAAACCAACATTTACACATAGGTCCTTTATGTATTGGTCCTTTGTCTATTGGCCTTTTACTTATTGGCCCTTCAAGTATTAACCAAGTCCATTTTACCACATATGTCAACATTCTTATCAGTCAGTAATAACCCTAAATCATACAAACTTACACCGCTGAAAAATCCAAGGTATAATCGATTTTATTTTTTATTAATTTTGTTATGATTAATTAATCTTTTTTTGTATTTTTTTAGTTAACTCACACCTGGACGTGTATTTGACATGTTGAATGATGTTCTCGAAGCGATCCCAGTCCAACAAAAGGAAGGAAGAGACTTAAATATACTACAGTTGGTAATTAGTGGTCACACCTTTTCTTGATTTTTGTGTGAATGTTAACTAGATTATTCTGTCCGTTGTCCTTTGGCCTATCAGTTATGAGTTCGCTTTTGCAAACCGTTACTGTTTTATTATATACCTGCATTTTAGTTACTTATTAGTAATCAAGTCTCAGTATTGTTTCACGTAAATCATTCAAAGAATTTTTCATGACTAGTGTTGACATATGTGTTAAAATGCACTTGACTAATACTTGAAGGGCCAAAAGGTAAAAGGCAAATAGATAAAGGCCTAATAGATAAAGGAACTATATGCAAAGGTTGGGCTATAAATACTGATAACTAGATTTTACTTAGTTATAAAAGAGTTATCGTCCGATCTTTTCGAATTGATTACTAGTTAAGAGTGCGACTCATTCGTTCTTGGTGGAAAATAAAAAGGTTTTCATTGTCTATAACTAATTAAAAAGTAAATGCGAAACGTAATTAAAATAGGCTACAAGAAAATCTAGAAAAACTATCACTTTTTCTCTCTAAAATTAGACAAACACTTGGTAAAAAAAGAGATTTCAGGAAGCGTGCAATTTTTGGAAATTAAAACGTAATGAATTTAAAACTTGAAAACTTTGTAAAACTTAAAAACTTAAACCATCGGAATGTAACAAATGGATTCTGTCGGAATGTAATGAAAACAAATCCATCGGAATATAACAATTGAAAGCTATCGGAATAATGAAGTTAAGCATCGGAATAATAGTAACCAATTCTATCGTAATGTAACTTCTATCTGAATTTCAATTCTGTTGGAATACTAAGGTATCAGAATAATTAAGATTACACCTATCTGAATATTGGAAACTGTCAGAATGTTCAAAGTATCGAAATAATGTAACTTCTGTCGGAATGTGGCTAACAAAAATTGGGCAGTGTTTCGTCTTAATATAACCTTAAGACCCGTCGCAATATACGATCGCAATGAGCGATCGCAATCACGATTGTAATAAGGGGGAAGTTACTCTATCTGAATGTTGATCGCAAAGTAAAACCCTAAGGGTTATTGCGATCACAATGAATCCTCTGAATAACCGTCGCAATATGTAAACCCTATGATTATGATGGAAATGCCACAATATTCGGATGAATGCAATAAGCTAATAAACCAATAAGCACTTCTAAAAAGAACAATTAACAAAAACTTAACCAACTCAACAAGCACAAATTTGAAAACTTTTAAAATACGAAATAAGCAAACTTTTTGAATCAAACTTTTAAAAAGACTAAACTTTTTCAAGAAAACTAAAAAGGTAAATAAGCTAAACACAAAATAAGCCAATAAGCATGATGAGCTCAAAACTTAATCCGTGTAAAACTTGTAAATCTTCTAACACACGGATCAAGAAACTCACAAAAGTAATGAACTATTGTGGCTTCTAAAGAAAGTAGATGAACAAGAATGATGAACACAAAATCTTAACTAACAAGAGAGATTAAAAAGGTGAAGATTGAAACAAGATTAAGCTTAAAAAGTAAAGGTTTGATTAAAACAAGAAATATAAAAGATGAAGTTTTAGTGAGAGAAAGTTAAACACTTTCTCCCTCTAAAATGAAAAAACTACAAAAAGGAAAAATAAACTAGCTAACACCCTCCTAATGTGTCATTAGGAGGGTATTTATAGGAGGTGGGAAGGTGCATGTGTTGCTTCCTTCTTTCTTTCTTCTCGACTCGATTTAAATTCTTTGTCTTTCTCGACGTCGTCTCGGGATTTGTCGATATACATTGAACTTGTCTTACAATTTTCTTCTTCTATTAGACTTGAGTTCTTCGACTTCATTAAACTTCCGTCTTTATACTTTTTCTTCGATAAATCTTCAGAATAGGCCTTGGACTTTCGTTCTTTTTGCACTCTTGATCTTTTGACTTCGTCTTTTGTCTTTTTCTTAGCTAAAAGCCCGTGATAGACCATGTTTTCTTCCTTATTCATATTTTTATCATTAAACACAATAAAAACACAAACCACGCATAATTCTGGCTTTTTACGACATAAAATACACGTTTTGGTCTTGTTATTATTGGAAATAAGTGGTAAAAGGATAAGTGTTTTCACACTTATTAAATACCCCCGCCTTTCTCTCTCTAAGACAGGTTTTTCTCTCTCTATCATATACTTCTCTCTTTGATATAATATCACATCCCTTTGATATAACGCTGACTTGACCGTCGGAGGGTGGCTCCCCGGGCTCCGGCCCGGGCCCCCTTCTAACGGGTTCTTTATGATTGACACCTTAGTTTCTAGACTCGGGACTACCACATACGGCTTTTGGAGTCGTCCAGTTCTGACCTGAGGAAATACGCTTCAACATTGGCACCATCCGTAGGATACTGATGGTCCACGATACTTGTGCAAACATCGAATCCATGAAGATCTATGAACAACATTTGCACAATTAACCCAATTGACTAACTAATAACACAAGTTTATACTTTTCATCGTTTGTATATCTTGTTAATATATGAATCAACAAATATACAATACTTGCCCGGTTGTTTGAGGAATAACAACCGGGCGATGAATGACAAACTAAACTCCCATGTTCATAGCTAGCTAAGCATGTGCAAGAATGGGAGGATGAAACCCCTTTCCACTAAAGTGTTACATGTGTGTTTTCTGTGGTGGAATCATTTATTATTTTATTACAAGGACCACATATATATAGTGGGGTGTGAAGCTTCCTTGAGAAGCTTTAACTAAAATACATGTAACCACCTTGTAGTCATCCACTAATACTTTAGACAGACACTTCAGACACTTCTTCAGGTCTTCTAACATCTTCAGGTCTTGTAAAGAAGTAATAGTCTTAAGGAGTTAGCAAGCTATTATGTCATCACTTACTAACTCCATCATCCTTGATTCTTTGCACACTTATTGAGATCCGCCTCAGCTAATGACGAGTATATCTCGTAGACACAAAGAACTCTAAAGAATGACACACTGAACTTATAACATACGAGGTTTAGTGACTAACACTACTTAGGATACTTTACATCCAAATCATGTGCAAGGGACAAATCAGGTACTGAATTGGCCCAACAATCTCCCCCTATTTGGATAGAAAAGTAGCCTAAGTTAAATAGCAGTAAGTGAGCATAAAGGCTTCTTCTTACCTTCTATAATACAACAGAGTATACCAAGAATAACTAGCTTCACTAGTTCAAGTCATCCGCTAACTTGTATCGTCTTGTCCCTGTTGTAGTTGTTACTGAACTGCAATGTCTGATCTTGTACTTTGAAAAACACTTGAACCAATTCCCTGATGCTTATATAGAACTCATAAAGGTAACTTCACCTTAGGTAATCAGTGAAGTATATTATATGCTTTACCATAAAGACCATATGCTTCACCCTAGCATATATATTAAAGTAGCATATTATATCCAATGTAGATCACGAGTCATTTACCTTAAATCAGCGAAGTGTGGTCAATAGTTGACGCAACAACCATAAAAGATCAGACAATTCAACTTGTTAAGCAACCCATCTTCAGTGACTTTGCTGAATCAGTCAAATGTAAACATTCTAAGTCCCTGAAGGTTATGTGTTGTGATGTATGATAGTGTGTATGTAACGTGAGTAAACTTGATGTTTCTTCACATAAACACAAGTTTACTTCCGTCCTCGTTTCTCTCCCCCTCAAAATTTGCTAGGGAACCAAGCAAATTTTGACCGGCTACATACTACAACACAATCATAGCGTTATGATATTCATCTCGCCTGAAATACAACTCCCCCTGAATTTCATCTCCTACCAAACGCTAATGTTATCAAACCCTGATGTTATCAAACCCCTGTATAATCAATGTTTCACCAATTCCCTGTAACACAGCCTGGTCTCTTAAAAACTCTATGGCTAGGGTTATAGCTGATGGGGTCACAGTGGTGGGGGAGGGTGACAACTGCTGGGGAGGGGAGGGTGGGTTGTGAACATATCTTCTTTCTTTATCTTGGTGTGAGAAAATATTTCCTGAGTGACCAAGTCCTTCAGTATTTGAAGGCTCTGAAGATAACATCTTTATCAGCTGGTCATCTTGCCAGCGAATTCTTTGTTAAGCTGATTTTATCAGCTTCTTCAATAATCATGGGAGGGGGGATGGCTATGGAGATCAACAACTAAGGAACTAGCTGTGGGGTATTGGGTATTTAGCTGTGGCTGTTTTGCTGTGGGTTTAGTTGGCTGTGGAATCAACAGCTATGGTCTGCGGCTGAATGCCTGTGGGGTGTATTTTTATCACAGCTAAAAGTCTTCATCAGGCACAGCTATCATGCTTAGCAGCTGAAGGTTCAGAGCTGCTGAAAGGTCCAGTCTTGCTGATGGTTCAGAGACAGAGGATTTATGAACTTGGGGACAGGGGTCCAAAGAGAGAGGTTAAGGACAGGGGTCCATGTTTATTGATAGGGATCAGCAGCTGGAGTCACAAATGGCTGGGGGTTCAGCTATCTCTGAAAGTTCAGCTGAGATAAGAAACCAATGGCTTGTGGTTCACCTACAGCGATAGGGGGTTCACAGATGAATATAGGGACAATTGGGGTTCAGGGACAGCTGGGGTTCAAGGACAGCTGGGGGCTCATGGTTCATCTCCCAGCAGTTCATAGTCCAGCGATTTGTAGTTGGTAAACGTTCAAAGACCTAGAGGTTCAGCTACCTCTAGGTTCAGAGACAGGGGTCGTCTGTGGGTTCATTGATATACTTTAGCAATCAGCGACCTGCCCTTTACCAATGGGTTTACTCAGTGATTTGGTTTAGTACTACTTAACACCCTGGAGGTTCACCGATGGGAAGGCTCAACGACATCTTCATATCAGTTGAATAAACATAATTATTGGAACCTACTTCATCCCTTTTTAATCACAACTAATTGATTCACCCCCTTTTTTACGAACACCAATTACATCAGCTCTCCAAACCCTGATTAAATCAGCGGGTCAAAGGTCAGCGGCTGGGAATAATATGATTTCACAGCGTTCGGGTCAACAATATAGTGACATCTGTGACTTACGACATGAGTAACCATTTGTTTCTAGACGATGCTCAGCCGAAAATACACCACATGCCAGTGAACCCATTTATCATTCTGGCTTATTTTTATGTTGAATAAAAGACACAAACATCACCCTGTTGTTCAGTACCAACTCAACGTGAACATGATACATGTATGCCCAAACGGCTTCATCACCTGACCCGTGTTATGCTAAGCCAAACATTTAGAAACAACTCAATCAACAGACGACCGTAGCATAAAGTCAACCCTTCGATTACCATCACTCACATCCCCTTGATTCATAACCCATCATCCTTTTATACCAACCGCAACAACTTGCAAGTGTGAGATTATATTTGCATCATAATAACCCCGAAAACATGAAATCAACATAAACCCACTTAAATAAAATCGATTCTTCAGCTAAACCATTCATTCTTGTGGCCACAAGAAACAAATATATTTTTTCGATTTGATTTTAATTCAGGTTTAATAGATTTGAGTGTTGGTATAGATCGATTAGGACCTGGGTTTTTTTATGTGATAAAGATAATACGTGAGTTGTTGTTGAAGGTTGAGGGTGCAAAGATTTTGGTTGGGAGGTTGAAGATGGAAGGATTTGGATCTGCCTTTATTGGAACCAATCTTGGTTTTGTGATAATAAAGGATTTGGTGATGGTGGTATAGATGAGGGAGAAAGTGACGGTGGTTTTTTTTTCTGAGATAGTATTTTGATTTTGTATTCTCAGATTTGTGTTTTTGATATTAGAAGTGTCGGTGGGTTTGGTGGGAGTAGTGGAAAAGTTATATTTTTTTATAAAACAGTAAGTCAAAATAAGATGTTTTCTAATCTTCAACCATTAGCAGTAGCAAATATTTTTGAAGATTTAACATACACCAATTTGGGCATTACCTGATGTTATTAGCAGTCATATACATGAACGGATCTGGATAAGAATTAATCTAACCCGCTCGGATACCAATTGATGGTCCACGATACTTGTGCAAACATCTAATCCATGAAGATCTATGAACAACATTTGCACAATTAACCCAACTGACTAACTAATAACACAAGTTTATACTTTTCATCGTTTGTATATCTTATTAATATATTAATCAACAAATATACAAGACTTGCCCGGTTATTTACGGAATAACAACCGGGCGATGAATGACAAACTAAACTCCCGTGTTCATAGCTAGCTAAGCATATGCAACAATGGGAGGATGAAACCCCTATCCACTAAAGTGTTACATGTGTGTTTTCTGTGGTGGGAATCATTTACTATTCTATTACAAGGACCACATATATATATATAGTGGGGTGTTAAGCTTCCTTAAGAAGCTTTAACTAAAATACATGTAACCACCTTGTAGTCTTCCACTAATACTTTAGACAGACACTTCGGACACTTCTTCAGGTCTTCTAACATCTTCAGGTCTTGTAAAGAAGTAATAGTCTTGAGGAGTTAGCAAGCTATTATGTCATCACTTACTAACTCCATCATCCTTGATTCTTTGCACACTTACTGAGATCCGCCTCAGCTAATGACGAGTCTATCTCGTAGACTCTAAAGAATGACACACTGAACTTATAACATACGAAGTTCAGTGACTAACACTACTTAGAATACTTTACATCTAAATCATGTGCAAGGAACAAATCAGGCACTGAATTAGCCCAACAGATACGTTATTCAATCTGCCAATGATTAGAATAATGTGTCTCGCTTTTAACTAACCTCCGTCTGCCGTTCGGTAAACACCGCCGGAGAGGTTAGTTGGTTTATCACCTTCGGTATTGTTTGATACGATGATAACTCGGGTATTGTTCGGGGAAAGTAAATGTGCGGTCCGGTTTATGATCTGGTCTGGTGAACATCCATCGGTAGGTTGAAACACCGTCTGAGATAATAGCCCGCTATGGCATGCTTCAGTGTGAACCTCCGGTATGTGCTCCAGTATCCATCACGGTGGTTTTAGGGGTATGGTCTGGTTCATTCCCTTTGAACCTTTTGAAGTGGGTGTTTGATATGCGGTTCTCCGTGAGGGTGTTCGGGCACCTCTTCAGAGTTTTGTCTCCGGCTGTCCGCCGCAAACAAACCATATGTCATCCAGTCTTCTGTTGCGAGGCTATTATATATCATCTAGTATTCCGTTGCGAAGCTATTATGTCATTTTTTGCGAAGCTACTATATGTCATCCGGTTTCCCGATGTGAAGCTATTATATGTTATCTGGTGTTTCGGTGCGAAGCTTTTATATGTCATTCAACCATCCGGTGCAAAGCTTTATATGTCATCCGGTCTTCCGTTGCGAAGCTATTATATATCATCCGGTATTTCGTTGCGAAGCTATTATGTCATCCGGTGCGAAGCTACTATATGTCATCCGGTTGCCCAGTGTGAAGCTATTATATGTTATCCGGTGTTCCGGTGCGAAGCTTTTATATGTCATCCGGTTTTCCGGAGCGAAGCTATTATGTGTCATCAAGACTTCTGGTGCGAAGCTATTATATATCATCCGGTTGTCCAGGGCAAGCTATTATATGTCCCGGAGAATATCTTTAGCCATTGGTCGTCCGGGGCAAGCTGTTATACCCCGGGAATGTTGTTTGATTCGTCTCAGCCAGGTAAACCTCGGATCAACTGGAATGTTTTTGGGTTGCAAGAAGTCTATCCCATGAAGTCCGGAATGAATTGACTAGTGACACCGGTTCACTTCCTCCGGGACTCTTTGGCATGAGGTCCGAACACGGTATGCGTTGTGCGGTTGATGTCACCGACGCGACCTTCCTCGGCGGAAGGAGACTAGGAGTTTTCCGATTTATTCCTCCGAGCCTATGTCCTCCGGTGCGGTTTTACAGTGTATATGAGGGCGAGTCGCATGTCATCTGGCAGGAGTCGACTAGAGATTTTGGCCA
The DNA here is from genome assembly GCA_025667525.1 of Glebionis coronaria. NCBI lineage: Eukaryota > Viridiplantae > Streptophyta > Magnoliopsida > Asterales > Asteraceae > Glebionis > Glebionis coronaria. The sequence continues at coordinate 157,732 of JANFOE010000061.1, forward strand.
CACTTCCTCCGGTGATAACTCCGGTATATATTCTCCGATGAAAGGAGGGTAGGTGCGTTCCGGTCCATTCCTCCGGTATAGATGCTCCGATTTACCCCTCCGATATTGCATATTTGTATGATGGAGGGTAACTCGAGAACGGTAACTATTTCGGTCTGGTTTTAAGGACGTTGGAGGATCTTAACGTGACGGACGATTTGGAACGACTGAAAGCACTGGTCACATGCTCACCGGTAGAAGTACTCCCGACCATGCAAATAGAAAACAAGATGTTGATAAATCTGTAAGTGCTACATTTGAATTCGCGGTCACATGCTCAAATGTATCTAAATAAAATATTGATGGTTGCCTTGTTTTATTGTGAAAGTGACATGTGAGGAACACACATGTCAAGTTATATATAACTTGAAAAGTACACTTCACACAAGGGTAAACACCTACTCAACGCGTGTCTTTGCCTTTCAATACTTGCATATTAATGTAACGATATTGCCCTTGGGTACTATTAAACCACCAATTTTTTTTACGGTCAAAAGCCAATCAAGAGGAATTGTAATATTTCTTTTTTAACTGCCCTTTCTCACTTATATTTTGTAATATAAATAACATGCAAATTCATCTCACTCGGACCTTGGGATAGAGAATTAAATAAGTAGATCGTTTAATGTGTTATTATCAAACTGTTTTAAACTAAAGAGTGTTAATTTACTTACACTTTATGTTGAGTAAAAATTAAACATTACACCAGCCACTTATAATTTAGACTTGAAGCAAGTCACGGTTGGAAATGGTTTACATATATGGTGAGTCATTGGTTTAATCGATTTAATAATAGACAATAGCATAAGAGAACTATTATAGATTTGAATATTTGAATATAAGACATGGGCTAAGATCGGGGAGAATGGGGTGTAACGAGGACAATTATTTGAGTAGTAAATGTTGAAAATTTATACGTAACCTCGCATGCACTTTTTTTTTACTAATTAAATAAGTTATTTACATTTTAAGATACATGCTCATAGATTTGTGAATTTATAACACGTGGGATAATTTCTTTACTTTATACTTGAGTTTAACGACACTAATAAAATATAGTACCGTTAAACTTGAGGGAGTATAGTAATATGATACCTCCACTACTCATGTCATAATTTGTTGGGGTTCGGATTTTCGTCGAGACAGGTTAGATCATGTGTCATATCTAATGGAGGAAGCAAAAGCTTTCATGTTATATGTTTCAGGTTTGAACTTACGAATAATTATTCGACCGAGGCATAGCCTTTGGCATAATCTTGAGGCATAATTTGAGGCATAATCTTGGGCATAATCTTGAAGCATAATCTAAGGCATAATCTTGGGGCTTAATCTTGAGGCATAATCTGAGGCATAATCTTGGGCATAATCTTGAGGCATAATCTTGAGGCATAATCTTGAGGCATAATCTGAGGCATAATCTGGTGGCATAATCTTTTGGCATAATCGTGAAAGTAATACCCCCTGACGAGTCTGATCAACTCGAAAGAAGAAGACCGCTTGTAAAGGTTGAGAGCATCATCGAGCGGCCCTATTGGTTGTAAAGGTTAAGAGCCTCATCAACCGTGGTAAAGGTTAAGAGCCTCATCCACCGATGCATAAGACCGTTTGTAAAGGTTAAGAGCCTCATCGAGTGGCGGCCCTATTAGTTGTAAAGGTTAAGAGCATCATCAATCATGGTAAAGGTTAAGAGCCTCATCCACCGATGCATAAGACCACTTGTAAAGGTTAAGAGCCTCATCGAGCGGCGGCCCTATTAGTTGTAAAGGTTAAGAGCCTCATCAACCGTGGTAAAGGTTAAGAGCCTCATCCACCGATGCATAAGACCGCTTTTAAAGGTTAAGAGCCTTATCGAGCGGCGACCCTATTGGTTGTAAAGGTTAAGAGCCTCATCAACCATGGTAAAGGTTAAGAGCCTCATCCACCGAAGCAACACCTATTTGTTGTAAAGTTTAAGAGCCTCATCAACCCACCGGTAGTAAAGGGTCGCGCCCTCATCAGACTGGAGCAACACCAACCGCTCCGTAAAGGGTAAAGCCCTCATTGGATTGAAAGAAAACAACTCATAAAATTAAAATGCTTATAAAGCACAACACGAAAAATGAAGGAAACATAGAGCATTGTATTAAAACTAGCAAAATATGATTATTGGAGCACACTCCGGTATCACAAAAGCACAAACATCAGTAAAAGTATGTTGTTGCATAACAAGTCGGAGCCAAATATGATTACCGGAGCACACTCCCGTATCACAAAAGCACAAACATCAGTAAAAGTATGTTGTTGCATAACAAGTCGGAGCCAAATATGATTACCGGAGCACACTCCCGTATCACAAAAGCACAAACATCAGTAAAAGTTTGTTGTTGCGTAACAAGTCGGAGGCGAGTATAACTACCGGAGCACACTCAGGGGATACACAAATAAAAGTAAAAGTATGAAAGCATCAAAGCAATATCAACAATCCATATCATGCAGGAAACTCTTGAGAGACGAAGACATGAAAGGAATGGCTAGAGAATTATTCGGTCTAGCAGGGGCATCCGGTGCAAGCACCAAAATACCAAACCAAAGCAATTTCCGTTATCTTTCTCCGATGCTCAACACTCCCCTGAAGCCTCTTAACAAAAACAAGGTTTGAAGGGCGCAACCGAGGAAGAATGTGTATGTTCTTCGTTCGACTGTGAGGTATGATATTTAAGTATAGCATCATTGACCGTTAGCCAATAATACTATACTGGGGGGACATGTCGGTGTATGTGATCCGATAGACCCAATCCGGAAAGTAACCGAAAGAGGTTTAGGTCTCTCTTCGAGATCCCCGAGACACTATTTAAGTATAGAATCATTGACCGTTAATCAATAATACTATATTGGGGGGCATGTAGATATATGTGGTAAAATGCACTTGACTAATAGTTGAAGGGCCAAAAGGTAAAAGGAAAATAGATAAAGGACTAATAGATAAAGGATCTATATGCAAAGGTTGGGCTATAAATACCCCACATTTCTCTCTCTAAGACAGGTTTTTCTCTCTCTATCATATACTTCTCTCTTTGATATAATACAGCCCTTTGATATAACACTGACTTGACCGTCGGAGGGTGGCTCCCAGGGCTCAGACCCGGCCCCCCTTCTAACGGGTTCTTTATGATTGACAGCTTAGTTTCTAGGCTCGGGACTACCACATACGGCTTTTGGAGTCGTCCAGTTCTGACCCGAGAAAATACGCTTCAACAACTAATTACTCTAGATGATTATTGCATTATGTGTCTTTTTGTTCATGAGCTCCTGGGAAATTAGAACTGATGATAAATGATTGTCTATAACATGTTCTTTAGTCAACAGGGTACTCCTAAAGCACACTTAAAAGTTCTCACTTCTCAGTATCAACCCTCTGACAATTTTTTTTAATTCTACATTAGGAGGTGCTTCTATCTTCATGTCAGGGCTCTTAAATAATACTTTAGTGTATTTTTGAAGGATAAAGAAGAATTCTATGTTGTGATCGGAAGTTATTATTCTGCTTCAATCAATGTTTTTAACAGTTGACATAATTATCTAATCTAAATCGGGTTATCAGCTTATAGGCACACTGATTGCCTGTTGACCTTTTTCTTTTGCATTATGATATAGGTTACAGTTTATAAGAAATGAAGATCTTGAAGAATTAATGGAACTTGGTTCTGGTAGCTTTGCAAGATTCTAAATATTAGTGTATGTCAATATGTAATACAGTTGACATGTATGGATTACTGTGTATCTAGGCTATAAAAAGTAGAATAATAATACAAAGTAATTAATACAGCTTCTAACCTACTTTGAATGATTATAGGGAAATGTCATATGTTCGCGTATGTCTCCGGCCAAGGCCTTCGGACACATACGCTTCCCTGCAACGGCACCGAAGTCCATGTATATTTAATAAGGCTAATATTATGGCAGTGGAGCATTAAATGGCTAAACCTAGGGCCAAGGGAAAGTAAAAGCAACCCACAGTATTATCCAGGGGGCCTTCGTCTACCCAGCGGGTAAAGAGAAGCACCGCCGCCCTTGGGGAAACAAATCCATTGATTACAGGGATTTGTGTTACCTAGGACTTGATGCCTAGTCTACTGATGTGACCACACATCCAGGTATGCACTACAGAGTAGTATAAATACCCCTACATTTAACACACACTTACTTACTTCGCAATAACTACTCACCATTTATATAACTATACTCTCTGGTATTCCACACCGGATACCATCCTTGTGACAGTAACTCACTCTCACACCGGAGCTTGGTCTCGGGGTCAAACCTGGGACGAGGCTAACGTGTGCTATCTTGTGTTTCAGGTTCGAGACCAAGATACTCGCACCTTATCATTGTGACCGAAGTGACTTTGCTAGAAGTAGCCTAGCCGGAGAAATTTGCTTCAACAATTGGCGCCATCCGTGGGACCTTAAACTCAAATCTCCACAAATAGCTATAGATGGCAGGAGTCTCGGGAGGGTCACCACCCCCGACATCCCCCGACCGCGATCCAGCTACGGTCGAAAAGGAAACCGAAACACCCATAAACCTAAGAGAAAAAATCTTGGAAAGCATGAGCGTGTTGCAAAACTTAGTAGAACGCCATAATGCCATCTCCAAGAGGCCCATCTCACCTACAAGACTGGTCTTCTAAGACGACACACAGGAAACACCGCGGAACCAAGATGAGGGACGAAGGGTCCAGAAGGAGAATAACCTACCGGTGGATGACTTGCAAAAGCATTTTAAGGATGTGAGGGCTTCTCCTTTCACCAGAAGGATTATACAATTTTTTTCACCGAAGCACATACTGCCCGCAACCCTCAAGCTATACTCGGGAGCGACTGATCCCAACAATCACATCACTCGGTTTGCCGGTGCAGCTAATTCGGGAGAATGGCCAATGCCAGTATGGTGTAGGTTCTTTTAGTAGACTTTGGATGGAGCTGCCGGAGGATGGTTTGAAAGGTTGCCGAGAGGCAGCATAGATAACTGGGATGATCTAAAGGATCAATTCTTGGAAAGGTTTTCTTTAAGAAGGAAGAGTCTGAAAACACCAATGGAAATCACCACCATCACTCGTAAAGCACACGAAACCTTGGCTGTGTTCATAGAGCGCTGGACAGATGAGGCAAGCTATATTCAAGGGGTTCCGGAAGTAATGAAGATATCAGCCTTTGTGAATGGAGCTAAATTCCCGGATTTGGTCCGACGCTTCACAGACGATACGCCCCTAACGGTGACAGACATGATGCAAAGGGTGGATGATTTCATAAAATCTGAAGATGCCTTCCGCAATACAGAGCTACCGACGGGAGAAATGGGTGATGGAAATGCAAAGTACAACAGGGAAGAAAGATACACCCCATCCGGTGCACGTGGACGCAACCGAGGTCGCCAAAGGAATGATTACCGCTCTAAGCCCTCATTCTCCCCAAATGTCCCTCCGGTGAGCCAAAATCAAGGGAGAAGGTTTCCATACCAACGTCCTGGTTTAGAATCTCTAACCAAGTTCCCCAAAGAAATCCTAGCCACTGAATTGCAATTGTGTCTTCCCCCACCATTGCCAACCAAGGGAATAGTCAGACCCAAAAACATGGATAAGTACTGTGACTATCATCAATAAAATGGTCATCTCACCAACGATTGTCATCAGTTAAGGAAACAGTTGGAAGCAGCCTTAGAGTCCGGTAAGCTGAACCATCTAGTAAGAGACTTGCGAGGAAGGGTAAACAAAGGAAATCAAGGAAGGGGAAATGGAGATTACAAAGGAAAAACAATAAACATGATGGAAAGCAGATGTAGCGAAACAAAAAGGAAGGAGGTATGCAAGATAGAGCTTGATTGGATGAACACCCCCATCACATTTCCTCCGATATCCGATGCCGAAGCATCTGACGACCCTTTGATATTTGAGGCCGAGGTGGAAGGATATTGGGTGAAAAGAGTATTCGTGGACGAGGGGGCCACAATGCAGGTCATGTTTGAGCATTGCTTTCTGAATCTAGATTCCTCAATCCGAAGGAGGCTAACACCCGACCACGCAAAGGTTTTGAGTTTCTCAGGTGAAGAAACGACGCCTCTCGGCAAAATTAATTTGGAGGTAACCTTCGGAGCACATGACTTAACAAGACGAACAATAATGAGCTTCACGATTATCAGAGTACCGTCCCCTTATAACATCATACTTGGTAGAACCGGAATCAGGGAGTTAAGAGCAGTGCCCTCTACCGTCCATTCAGCCATGAAATTCCCCACGCCCAATGGAATTGCAACAATGAGAACAACGTCACGGGCAATATACGAATGCAGGGTTATCGAGGACGGACAGAAGATAGAAAAAATGAAAGCGACAGGTGTGGGAAAAGAATTAGACAAATGGGTCGCTCATGAAAAACGCAATCAGCAAGCAAGGGTAGCTGGGGAAATGACGGAACAAATCAGTGTCAATCCCGGTTACCCGGAACAGTTGGTTACCATCGGAAAGTTATTCACCAAGAAATGTCGGCTGCAGCTCATAGACTTGCTAAAAGATAACGCTGAGGTATTCGCATGGGAACATTCGGATATGACAGGAGTACCAAGGATGATCATCAAACACTCACTGAATGTCAACATAGAAGCTGCTCGATCGCACAAAAAAGAAGGACGCTAGGAGAGGAAAAAAGTCAAGCATTCAAAAGGGATGTGACAGAGTTAATGAAGGCCGGCATCATACGACCAATGAGGTACCCGACATGGATTTCCAACCCCGTCTTAGTAAAGAAGCCAGACGGAGATTGGCGAATGTGCATAGATTTTAAGAATCTCAATTCCGCCTGTCCGAAGGATTACTATCCTCTACCGGACATAGACGTAAAGATAGGAGCCATCAGGGGATACAAATTCAAATGCTTCCTGGATGCCTATAAGGGATATCATTCTACACCGACGAACGCACATACTGTTATACAAAAATGCCTTTCGGTCTGAAGAATGCCGGGGCCACCTATCAAAGGTTGGTCGACTCAGCGTTCCGCTCATAAATTGGCACGAACTTGGAAGAATACGTGGATGACCTGATGATCAAAAGTAGGAACGAGGAGGATATGCTCGCAGACATCCAAGAAACCTTCGACAACCTGAAAAAGGATCAACATGAAGCTGAATTCAAAAAAAAGTTCATTTGGTGTCGAGGAAGGCAAGTTCTTAGGATACATGGTAACATCAGAAGGCATAAGAGCCAATCCCAAGAAGACAAAAGCAATCACCGAAATGAGGTCCCCAAGGACCTTGAAAGAGATGCAGTCGCTGAGCGGCAAATTGGCAGCACTCAATCGTTTCTTGTCCCAGTCAGCTGAAAGGTCAATGCTGTTCTTCGAAACGTTGAAGAATATAACCAAAGAGAATAAGGAGGAATTTCGGTGGACAGATAATGCGGAAAAAGCTTTCCAGCAGTTAAAGAAGGCAATACTAGATCTACCATTGTTAACTTCTCCCATTAAAGGAGAAGTCTTGTATGTATACTTGGCCGCGTCCAAGGATGCAATCAGCGGTGTCCTCCTTGCGGAACGAAATGGGATGCAAATGCCGGTAAGGTATGTAAGCAAGACGCTGCATGACGCTGAGAAAAGATACGCTCCGCTAGAAAAGTTGGTCCTCGGATTACTGCACTTATCTTGAAGGTTGAGAAGACACTTCGAAGCTCATGACATCCATGTCATAAGAGATCAGCCCTTGAAGCAGATACTAAGCAAGTCTGAAACCTCCGGAAGGCTAGCAAAGTACGCAGTGGAATTAGGAATATATGAAATATTCTACGTCTCTCGGAATTCTATCAAGGGTCAAGTGTTGGCAGACATCCTGAATGAAGCCCCTTTAGATCAGCAAGAGGCTGCGACGATCCATGAGATCTCCGAAGAAGAGGAGACGGAGGCTCAGTGGGTTCTATTCACAGACGGAGCGACTAACAATAAGGGAGCGGGTGCCGGTCTGGTGCTAATTAATCCGGAAGGGGTAGAATTCACATATTCTTTAAGGTTTAATTTCAACTGTTCAAATAACGAGGCCGAATATGAAGCTCTGCTGGCTGGACTTCGATTAGCCGAAAAAATGGGTGTGAAAGAGCTACAGGCCAAGGTGGACTCTAAGTTGGTCGCTTGTCAAATCAAAGGAGATTTCGAAGCAAGTGATGATAGAATGTCAAAGTATTTGGCCAAGGTCAAGGAACATCTCCTCACCTTCACAAAATTTAACATTGAACACATCCTCCGGAATAAGAACCAGAAGGCCGATGTCTTAAGCAAACTTGCTACGGTTGCATTAAACCACCTGACCAAAGAAGTGTTAGTGGAAGCTTTAGACGCAAGATCCATTGATGTGCAGAAGGTTAACGACATTGTGGAAGAGGAAGTAGAATGTTGGATGTTGCCCATCAAAAGATGCTTAGAAGACGGCATATGGCCGCAGGACCCAGAAAAGGCCAGAAACCTAAGAATGAAAATACCTCAGTACACCATGGAAAATGGGGTGTTGTTCAAAAAATCATACCTATCTACGATGCTAAGGTGTGTCGGACCATTGCAGGCAAATTATATCATCAGAGAGGTCCATGACGGAGCTTGCGGAATGCATGCGGGAGCAAGATCAGTGGTTGCAAAGATAATGCGTCAAGGCTATTTCTGGCCCACAATGCACCAAGACGTCTGGGATGAGATCTCTATGTGTGACTCATGCAAGATACATGGTCCCATATCGAAGCTTCCCAAAACAAATTTGACCTCGATAACATCACCGTGGCCCTTTTACCAGTGGGGAATGGACATATTAGGACCAATCAGCGGAAATTCTGGCAACATCAAATTTGTGATAGTAGCCATTGATTACTTTACCAAATGGATCGAGGCCAAACCGGTAGCAAAGATAACTGGAAAGGAGGTCAAGAAGTTTGCATGGGAAAACATTGTTTGCAGGTTCGGATTACCAGGGGTGATAGTCACGGACAATGGTAAGCAGCTAATAGACGGATCCTTCGGGAAATGGTGCGACAAATGGCACGTTAAACAGATGACTACCGCGGTAGCACACCCGCATGCTAATGGCTTGGTGGAGAGAGCCAAGAAATCGCTCATGCATGGTTTAAAAGCAAGGTTGGAAAGAAGGTTGACCGGATGGGTAGACGAATTGCCTCTCGTATTATGGGCCCATCGGACCATGCTTAAGACCAGTAATGGAGAAACTCCTTTTAGCCTTACCTTTGGGAGTGAAGCTATAATACCTACGGAAATTGGCATCCCGACCGCAAGAACTTTGCTGTTTGAGGAAAACACAAATGATGAGGAGCTAAGGTTAAACTTGGACCTACTCCAAGAAAGGAGGGAGACTGCGGCCATACAAGAAGCCAAATACAAAAAGAAGGTAGAGCAGTATTATAACAAACGTGTCAGACCTTGTTCCTTCCGGGTCGGAGATTTTGTTTATCCTCACAACATGGCCAGTCGACAGGAGAAGATTGGAAAGTTGGGTCCCAACTGGGAAGGACCCTACAGGGTCGTAGAAGCTTATCAAACCGGATCATACAAATTGGAGAGCATGGACGGGAAGGAGATACCGCGTACTTGGCACGCTACCAATTTGCAAAAATGTTTTATGTAATGAAAACTCTGTTGTATCAGCTCTTTTGTTATGATCAATGAATGAACATCTTTTTGTTAAGCATATTTAATTGCAGTAGTTATAAACATCGGCCTAGCTAACCGAATGGTATGTAAATACGCTTTAAAATGTTGGATGCGCCCAAGGGGCAATCCGAAGACAAATTAAAAGCGGCTCGGTGTCGATGTCTTCCATGAAAGCCTAAAAAGGGGATAAGTGTTAATACACACAGTTGGATGCGCCCAAGGGGCAATCCGGAGACAAATTAAAAGCGGTCCAATACCGATGTCTCCCAAAAAAACACACAAATGTAGACGTACAAGTGTTGGATGCGCTTATATAGCAATCCGGAGACAAATTAAAAGCGGCCCGGTACCGATGTCTCCCACATGAATAAGAAATACATGAATAATTATACAAATATCTAAGTGCACTCCTGGATATGCTCCGGTAATCAACAAGCATGATGAACACGACAAAGAAAGATAAGCAATATAAAAAGAAAGATAACCATTAAACGAGGGAAATAAATTATCATACAAGTACTGGGTAGAGCTTGTCCATAAAACTACGAATAGTAAAAGTTTATTACAAATAACCATGATTGTTTGAAAATAACAGATTACAAAACACCCCAGCATCCCGGGTCTTCGATTCAAGAAGCTTCCCCATCATTTGTTGTTGATTGCGGACCAGCACCATCCTTGCCATTTGCCGAGAGCTTGGTGGTATCAGCAGTTTCGGTCACGGGAGCAGTGGTTTTCTCGGCTGGAACTAGCTGCATGATCTCAATGGCTGAAAGCTTGTTGGCTGCCGACACCTTGGCCATGAAAGGATACTCTGCTGAAAACAAAGCCATGAAGTCCTCCTTCCAGGATTTGGCCATCTCTAGGTTTAGGTTGTCCGCAGCAGCAATGGCAGCATCAACTTGTTCCGGTGTACGTCCATATTCGACAGCCTTGAGAAACCATGCGTTATACATACCACCAGCACCCAAAGAGAGGGATCTCATGTACTCATAACTGGAAAGAAGTTTGCGTACAAGAATAGGAAAACCGTCTCTCACCAAGACCTACTTGTCCACCTCGGCTTGAGCGAGGTGAGAGGTCAAGTGTTTGTTGCCAGATTCAAGCTCTTTTATCCTGTCAGAATCTTTGATACGATCCTGGACACTTACACTTAAGAGATGCTCTAGCTCGGCAATCCTCTCGTCCTTCGTAACGATCATGGCGCCGGAGTCCTCAACCTCTTTTTCCAATCTCTTAATGGCACCAAGGTGTTCATACTCCCGGCAAGACAACCGTTATAATTATCTTCAAGCTTCTTTTACGTTAAGGCCATTTGATCAAGCATGCTCTTCCCGGTAGCAAAATGTCCCTGGGATCCCTGTTGGGCTGCAGATAAGCAAGAGTGATCACGGCTGAGAGCCTCATACCTCTTCATCAACTCAGACACAGTAAGCGTGCTTCGGGCAAGGGTCTGATAGGCATGGCTCAGGACATCATAACTGGAAAGAGAGGATAGCATAGCTTGTTCCGCAGGAGTAGGCAGATAAACAACAACTCTCGAGCAGCATAATGTGAGTCAATGCGCACCGATTCATCCAGACGCCATGAGGGAACAAACCGGCGGGAAGGACCCTGCACATCCCTTGAACAAAGGAAACATACAACAATATGAAAGGCATAAGTACAACATTCAGGGACAAAATAAGTCACGAGAAACCGGAACATACCTGTACCATCATCGTCATGAGTATCATCATAAGAGGGAGACGAATGGTCACTCAAGTTGATGTGAGGGGGAGTCTTTTTCTCTTTTCCAACAGTTTTGCTATGCTCACCTCCGGACCCCGAAGGATAAGAATGATTAAGAGGTGGGATGGAATGAACTTCATCATCTTCAGTACCCACCGAAGCTTGAGCTTTACCAGCTTTCTTCTTTGTCCGAAGCCCGGAAGGCTCACCAACAGAAGGTCTCTTCTTAGTGGTCATCACAGGATTCTTCCCTTCGTTGCGAAGACGAGCTGCCAAGATCTTCTGGTCTGGCTTGGTAACAGCTTCTTGCTGAGGGGTCAAGTTGGGAACTAGAGTATTTAGTGGCAGCGGCTGAGTAACCCTTGACGTTGGTGTAGCCATGGTCGCGTTCTCATCCGTTCCCACCTTAGCGTTGTCAAACGAGGGCAACTTGATGAATTCATCCATAGTAAGCTCTACACAAAAAGAAGATAGCAGTTAGAGCGAGCAACAATAGCCCGCGGTAAGTAAAAAAAAGAAGATATATATGCAAAATACCCTTTTTATCAAGATCAACTACGATCCGACGGAAAGGAGGGTTCTCGTAAGGAAACCATAAACCAGCCAAGAACAACAAATGTCTGTGGGGAGGACGAAGTAAGATGGGGTTATCGGCAAGCAGCTGTGCATGCTTTACATTAAAGGTAGTGGGAAAGTCATCACGGACATCCGTACCCCTGTCTCTCCAGGGCATAGCGTGAGGAATTGCCCTCCGGTCAATTAAAAACCATTTATGCTTCCAAAGCTTCAGACTCGAAGTAGTCTCCGTCAAACACTTACCATACCGTTGAGGCCATCGACTTTCAAATGAAAACCAATGTCCTTGCTTGCTTAGTCTAAAGAAAACACGAAACAAGTTCACTGTACAAGAGATATTTAAGCTTCGGCAACGAATCTCGAACATAATAACACGATTGACACTCATAGGAACCAGTTGGGAAATATGTACGAGGAAATGACGGATCACGGATAGGAAGAAAGTGGAAAAAGGAATGCGAAGTCCCCCATGTTTAAGGTAATCCTCATAGATGCCAATGAAACGATCCGGAAGGTTATTTATGGTAAGAATTGGGTCAAGCAAGCGAGGACGAAGCTCGTCCAGAATAAGATACTTCCTACATATCTTCTTGAGGTTATCGTCAATTAGGGTCGAAACCCTAATATGCATATCGCATTTAGGGTCACGAAAGGAAGCCTCTCCCTCGGAATCGTCACTAGACATAACAAAAAATGAGAAAAGAAGGATGGGAAGAAATGCACCTGCTGAAAAGGTAAACCTTGAAAGAAGAACAACAATGGCTGAGACAGAAATGAGAAAGATATGGTAAAAATGAAAAGAGGCGACTATTTATATGGAGAAGGGGGACATTGAAGGGATGTGGCACAAGTTCCCATAAGCAATCTCCACCGTTGAAAAGAGGGTGGACACGTGGAAGCAGATCCTTGGTGGTGTAGCGAAGACCAAAGCATTGGTGGCCGACAATACAGGAACCCAAAAGACAAAACCAATTAATGTAAGGTCAGAAGGGCGGTTCGCATTTATTAGACCCGTTACTGTTCGGGCTAAGCATTTATAGTATTATACCGCCAGCTGTCCCTAACGCTATGATACTAGGGGGGGACATGTTCGCGTATGTCTCCGGCCAAGGCCTTCGGACACATACGCTTCCCCGCAACGCCACCGAAGTCCATGTATATTTAATAAGGCTAATATTATGGCAATGGAGCATTAAATGGCTAAACCTAGGGCCAAGGGAAAGTAAAAGCAACCCATAGTATTATCCAGGGGGCCTTCGTCTACCCAGCGGGTAAAGAGAAGCACCGCCGCCCTTGGGGAAACAAATCCATTGATTACAGGGATTTGTGTTACCTAGGACTTGATGCCTAGTCTACTGATGTGACCACACATCCAGGTATGTACTACAGAGTAGTATAAATACCCCCACATTTAACACACACTTACTTACTTCACAATAACTACTCACCATTTATATAACTATACTCTCTGGTATTCCACCACCGGATACCATCCCTGTGACAGTAACTTACTCTCACACCGGAGCTTGGTCTCGGGGTCTGGGACGAGGCTAACGTGTGCTATCTTGTGTTTCAGGTTCGAGACCAAGATACTCGCACCTTATCATTGTGACCGAAGTGAATTTGCTAGAACTAGCCTAGCCGGAGAAATTTGCTTCAACATCATACAAGTGAAAGAAACCCAGGAAACAAAACTATAGAACCTAATGAACCATAAGTTGCCCCGTTTAGCCCTGTATACTTTTTAACACAAGTTTAAAAATTTGTTACCATTTCAGCTACTCCATCCAATTTAACACAGGTTGTTATCACAAAGTGTATAATGCTAATATTTACTCACGTTCTGTAGGTTAAAAAGGTTGATGAGCCATCAAGTGCCTAAGGTTTTTTGTAATCAAGTGGAGACTCGTGTATTGGAACATGTATATGATTCACTTCAACGGATCATGCAAAGGGAGGGTTGGCCTAGACTATACGAGGGAATTGTGCCATCAATCGTAAAGTTTGCGCGTTTCTTGAAATGGAAGGTCCAATTTGATTGAAAGTGTTATAGGAGAATGGCTGATGTTGTAGCACGCATACAGGCCACATTTTGGGAAAACAAATTAAGCACCTTTTTGTTTTGAAAGACCGGTATATGATCCAAACACTTATTTAGAAATGAAACAAAATGGTATTGTGTCAGCTGGGCATAACATGCTCTACAATGAGTATCTTCAAGGTAGCAGGGGTAGGTATCTTCATGTTAGCAAGAACTGAGATTTAAAGCTATTGCTGACAAGGGGTTCGTATTCTTTGATTTTTATATATTGTAATAGTTTGGCTAATTATAATGTGTGTCAAATTGATGAATTATTGGCCTATGGATCTTTATGTGCAGTAGTAGATACAACAGCAAGAAATCAGGTGTGTTCTCCAAAGGATTTTATGCATATTGTTGATAAGTGTGTTTGTGTTAAACCGAATTGTGTAGAAAAAGGTTGTTTGTTGATATTTCTGATGGTATGGGTTGAGAGTGAATGGTAATTAGATTTCATGTACCGTGTATCCAATGATAGGATCACTATTACGAGTTTGTCGTATCAATGTATTTGAAACCATTACCCCTGGCCATGTCCTGACCAACACCACATGAAATGTGAAACATTTCTGTATGCGAAACGCAAATTTCTCCAGAACGCGATCGTACCGCGTATAGGTACGACAAATCTGGAATGTGAAACACATGCAAGCTAGCGTTTCTTGTGACTGGTCCTCACTATGTAAGCACCCATAACTTGGCACCAGTTTACTTATTTAATTTCTGGTTTTTTTATGTGATTGCCTGTTGTTTAGAAAATTGCCATTAAATGATATAATATTGATTATAGCGGGTTGAGAGTCAATGGTAGTCAAAAACAAGTTGGTCGACTTGGTTTTGATAGGTTTAGCCGTTTAAGTGTATATGTAATGCCAAAGGAAAGACTTTAACCACAGTGTCGCGACTGTTGGAAAAATCCCACATGATCTGACCGTTGCGAGCTCTGATTCAAGAGCTAGTGCACGCATTCAATCTTAATCCTAAAGTAGTTTTCTTTGATTAGTATTTCAAATATGTAATTTATGCATGAAGATAACTTTATGATATAGATATAACGGAGGAGAGTAACTTGATTCTATACAGATACATATCAGCAGCCTTGAGTCGTTGACTCCTGGAAATAATACTATACAGTTTATACAACTTGAAACTTATCATACAATACAGTTTATGTCACCATATTAGCATATAAATAAGCAATGCCAAACACCCCTTATGCTTATCGGATAAAATAAGCTGTTCTAAATAACCAACTCAAATCAAAGCACGAATTATCATACGAAATACTGTATTGACTTGCATAACCTGTTCATTTAGTATAACAAGAAGGTCCTTTATTTTTATCTTTTGTAAGAGAAAGATCAAGGATTTTTTAGCGTCCTATGTTCCCTTGCAAATATTATTTCTTTTATGATATTTGCCACTAACAGGTCACTAATATTTTGAAGTTATGTCATTTTTTAGTCAATTTTAACAATGCTAATGAAGTTTTCTCTCGTCTTACAACTTTATACTTATCGGACAATGCTCCATTCGTGTTTCTTGGTTTTATTCTTGTGTGTGCTACATTTACATAGAAATAAATGATTTTATGTATCTTTTTTTCTAAGCTGTTTTGTTTTTATCTTTGTAGGAAAAGGATCAAGGATGTATTACCAGCCAATGTTCCCTTGCAAGTACTATTTCTTTTCTGATATTGTCCACTAACAACTAACAAGTATAAAACACAATAATACCATCATCTTATGAGCTATTACTAGGTATAAAAACATAGACATGTTAAAAGAAAGCAGAACTGTTACTGGATGACTTTCAGTATCACCTGCCTCGGCTTTACCACACTCGACCTTATTCTTCCCGTTATATGCAGTCGGGATGATGACGGGTATTAGGGGTGTCATTAGGGTCGGGTTGACCCGACCCGAACCCGATAATCAGATAGTATTATCGGGTCAGGTTAGGGTTCAATTATATTTCTTATCGGGTTATCGGGTCAACCCGATAAGAACCAAAAAAATTACGTATGATCTTTTTAAAAAACCTTATATGTTAAACAACATATTTATACATATTAAATATATTTAATATTTGAAAAATGCTATAATGTTAAAACTCTATCTATACAGTAGCTATATGTCAGAAGAAGTCCGCTAAATGGCCTAAATATGTATCTCTCATATTTCTCCTCAGTTCGGTAGCAATGCATCAGTGAACAATATTTGAAACTGAAACCTATACATCACATATCTAAATCTTGTCATTAGCAATAGTATAGAAATACAAAAAAAATAAGTTACCATGACTGCATAACTAAAACACGATATGAAATGAAAAAGAAATTTAATACACCGTATTTAGCAAAAAAGAATACATAAAACGAATCACCGACCCGACTTAACCCGACCCAATAAGCACCCGAACCCAATAACCCGATTTTTTTATCGGGTCAGGTTGTGGGTCACTATTCAAAAACTCAAAAACCCGAGTCAACCCGACCCGACAAACCGATAACCCGACCTGATAACACCCTAATGGGTATAGGTGCAAAGAAGAAGAGTAACAAAGTTTCATATAATTATTTTTATCATAAAACTTCAGGAGCAGTAGCACTACATACCGAAACCTCAGACATTCATGAGGTAAGAGTATCAATTCCTGTTTCTTTTTTGTACATTTTAGGTGTGCAGATCATGTGTTTAGATTTGTTAAAAAAGACTAGACCAATCCTTACTATGAGAATTTGCTAGAAAATTTTGACAACCACTTGTGTATAACACGAATAAATTTTTTGTAGGAACTTAAGGGATGTTTGGTAGGATGGAATCATACATAATGGAATTGCAGCCAGCATAGAATTGTAGGGAATGATAATGATCCTTAGTAACTTATTCCACTGTTTGGTGGTAACTAGAGAATCGGACAGTGAAATGGGGTAGATGATTGAATATGTTGTTTGGCGTGAACAAAGAATGGAATTTTTGTTTAATTAATCAAATACAACTTCTACGCTTTTAACCTTCTTAATAACTGATTGTTAAAGTTGTTGGCCAGTCATATTTAAACTTACAAAATCGGTTTGTATTATTTGAACGACTGTAGGTTTTGATACTTACGTTGTGTTTTAGTTGATTTGAGGCTTCTTATATTTATTTTACCTTTATATATATACCACAATAAGTCGTAGGGGCAGTAAAAACAGACAGATTGAAGCTTAAATATGCATAAAGGAGGCATGAACTAAACATAAAAGAAAAAATAAAACTCCCAGAAACATTTGTATCTGCGGATCAACATGATAACATAAGTCAAATAATCACATACATATTTGTATATTTTCCATAATGCCTTTATAACAATATTTAATTTTCTAACTGAAGTTGATATCATGCTTATGTTTTGTATACTTCTTTTATGCACTATGTATCTCCATATCAACTTTAACATTGAAAGTTACTCCAAAGGCGGCCATGATCCTTGCTCATCTGACTTGGATCACATGTTGGGACAAAGTTGTGACCTCGTCTAGAATCTGTGTTTCTTACGTAGCTTAACAATATAGATAGTAATCCCATATATCGATTAAGCTATATTTATAATTTGATATTGTATGAATACATGAACCCCTTGCTTGATAAATTTGGAGAGCTTAAACTTCGATTGATTCATGTATGATTAAGGATGAGGGTCTTTTGTATTTCTCATGTTAGCTCTCATTTAGTATTTTTATTTGTTTGGCAGAAAATAATTCCATATGATATTTGTAAGTTATTTGCATTCGGGTCGAATCTTTAATAGTTTTTCGAGTTGGCAAAGATATTCATAAGATAAGGCCGCCAAGTATGGTACATTAACAAAGGTTTCGCTTACAAAGAAGTCGCATGTACGATTTGAATAGGGAGCATTGTTTCGTATACACAACTTCACTATCTTTTGTATGGGCTGGTGTTTTTGGCGCGAGCCGGGGAATGGTGCGCCAACGCAAGTCTGACGCCAAAGGCCTACTAGCCGCGCCAACAGCCACCGTTCCCTCCTCTCTTAACGTGTCAATGCGGCTAAATGTGGGCAAATTGACGGCTTATGGCATCATTTTTTTAAGATTATGTTATCTATACTATAACGTAAACTTAGCTATCTTTTATCAACAAAGTTAATACAAATTCTATGCACTTCAAAAATTATAATATATGCTTAGTAATATAATAAACGCAACCAGTTTAAAAAAACATTGCTACTATACACCAAGTACTCCAAGAAATTCCAAGAACTTGACTCAAGCTATTTTGGGTTCTCAAAGATAATCAGATGCAACAAAATGGCGACGTGTACTGGTTTATGAGACTATGAGAATAATACGAATCAATATGCTAATAAGCTAACAAAAGGCATCGTAACAAGCAACAATTCTTCCTCATGATGGTTCGGTTGTGATGAACGTTGCCCGCACACCAGTGCATTCAATAAAGAATTTAGAATCTTTATACTTTAATTTACCTTTACTTATGTTTATATAAACGATATTCACAAAATAAACCAAAAAAAAATAATATAATATGCCTAAAAAGACAATTTTTAAAAAGAAGAGTTTAAAACAATAATTTGTCAAAAAAAGTTAAACGAAAATCATAAGTCATACCCGTTCATCGGACGAGTTTATATATATATATATATATATATATATATATATATATATATATATATATATATATATATATATATATATATATATATATATATATATATATATATATATATATATATATATATATATATATATATATATATATATATATATATATATATATATATATATATATATATATATATATATATATATATATATATATATATATATATATATATATATATATATATATATATATATATATATATATATATATATATATATATATATATATATATATATATATATATATATATATGTATATATACTTTTACCTATTAGTTTCTGCTGAAGATTATACTCTAAATATTTCACTCTAGTAGATGACCCTAACCAATTCCATTTGACTTCTCCTTTAAATTGAAAGTCACACAACATATGAATAAGCCCTCATAATGATCCCAATGTCTATTTCAATGTGTAAGTACCCCAAACATCTCAAAACTTAAATCGAAAACCCGCTGTCCGAAAACAGTTTTTGACTCCGAATCTTGTACAAAGATTTCGACCAACATACAAACCTCCCATTACTACAAAATTTACATATTTGAAAACTAGACTCTCTGTAGATAATTTTTGGTTTTTTAATCACTCAAAAAACTTTTCGTATGATCAAGATATGATCAAAACAAGATTACCCAAAATCTGCCCAGTTTTAAGTGACGAATTTAAATATGATTAAGCCCTAATTACCATTAATAATCTTCATAATAATCCAATTAAGAAATTCCTATGAACCCTAATCTCACTAATCTTAGAAAGCTTACAAATCCTAATCCATCATAAGGGTTAATTACATGACTAGGTTAATTAAAATCACTAATAAAAAAAAGATTTTGAAGGTTTTACTTTAAAAATCAATGAAAATATTAATTTTTTGAAGAAACCCTAGATCCACCATTGTTGAATTTCTCCCAAAGGAAGTTATGAGGAAGGACTTTATCTTGGGAGTAAAATGAGGTATTTTATTAAATTTATAGGGCCTCCTAATTCAATTGCAAATCCAATGGGCTTATTTTTGGGCTTTTTAACCAATTTCCCTCTTTCTTTTACTTTAGTCGGCCAAAACCAAACCCACATTCCTATGATCTAAATTTTTTTTGTCATTTTATATTGCTTAATACCTATTAAAACTAAACATTATCTTCGGGTTACATCCGGGCCAAAACCCAAAAGCCTTACTTAATTCTTTGACTTTTCATGCAAATTTCGAAATAACCTTCATTTCTAAGTTTCTAATCATGGAAAGTAACTCTAAAAGTTATCCTAACCATGTAATATATACATACTACATATATATAACCTATGATACTTACATGAAATTTTATAAAACTTTCACGTAGTTTATTTCTGATTTCATTTCATTTCATTTCATTTCCATCTTGTACCATAATTTACACATCATGTACTTCATTTCATTCATTCTCAATCACGAGTTCACTTATAACAACACATAAAACACATTGTTTACACAATCTAAAACATAAATAGAGTTCAACGGGTGACAACTAATCCGTCAAAACCGTAGTTGTCATATATCCTGATGTTAGAGATGCTTTTAATATCATTTCCAAGAAAGAGTCTCACAAAGGCCTTCTTCCTGGCACAGGGGTGGTGCTGGGAATAAGCTTACTCCTATTATCTTTGTTGGAATAAGGAGTAACTATAAACCAAATGAGTTTAAGAAGAATAATTTTGGTAGTATTACTAACAAAGGCCCTAATCCTATCTGTTGTGTAAACATTATGGTCTTATTGGTTATACTGTTTAAAGGTGTTTTGAAATAATTGGTTACCCTATTGGTTATAAGAAAAATCCTAATCTGTCTAGGGGGTAAGTTATGTGAGTAAGGTGTTCAATGGTACTGCTGGGGCCTAGAGGGGGGGGGGGGGGTTCTTCTGGATCTACTACATTGGATGCTACTTTCTACTAAGGATCATATGCTTAAAATTCTCTCTTTGATTAATGAATCTCCTTTTGGGAATGTCAGTGCCTAAATGGTACGTATGAGTTCTTTTTTCTTTAATGGGAGTGCCTTTTTTAATCTGAACTTAAAGAAATTATTTTGTGATCGTAATTGTTCCTATATGTATAATCTTACTATTGATTGGATTATTGATGTTGGAGCTAATCAACATATAACTGTGTCTACTAAGAATATGTTTAATGTCATGGATATTTCTAGTTTAAATATCATTGCTGGTCATCCTAATGTTACACTTTCTAAAGTGACTGCAATTGGACATTTGAGGTTATCTGATAATATTGTGTTGTTTGATGTTATGGTTTTTCCCGAGTGTTGTTTTAGTCTTATATCTATGAACAAGATGATTAGAGATAGTAAATTATTTGTTGGTTTTTATTAGAATAGATGTTATATCCAAGATTTAAATCTGGTCAAAACCTTGGAGATTGGTAATGAGTCTGATGGTCTTTACTTGTTTGATGATAACCAAATTGGTGAGTCTGTTGTTGGTGTTTCTAATTCTTCTTTTTTTGTTATGTGTCTAAAATCCTTTGGCATAGTAGACTTGGTCACCCCTTTGACTAAGTTCTCTCTGTTCTTAGTAAATCTATTGGTTTGAAATATGATTCCCAGTTTCCCCTTGTGACATCTGTGTGAGAACCCGTACTTTCTCAATATTATTTTATTCTTTTTATTCGTGTTTCTGAATTTTCCAACGTATTACGTTTTCTTGTATTGCTATATGTAAATCCTGAGATTTTTAAATTATACTTTTTAAGTATTATTCTGATCATCGATAAATACTTTGTATGGAATTATAAAAATTTTATTTTATTTTTCCATATTTAATTTAAATCAATGTTTTTGATTTAAAATCACCCGCGTGCGTTTTACAACGAGTTTGTTCAAAATCAATGTACAACGAGAATTCCTAGTGATCGCGATACCGACGGATGCCCAAAATTTTACGTTGTATTATCGATTGTTCGATAATTAGTATTTTCGACGATTTCGTTTTAATTACGTATTAAGTCGTGTCGGGAAATCATATAATCATTTTTATGATGCATTGTAACTTTTGAATAGTATTTTTTACGAAACCCGAGCCCCGTAAATATTTTCAATATTTACCAATAACCATTTTCTACCCTTTAAAACTTTTAATTGTTTTTAGGTCCACAAGTTTCAAAATTGGCAACTTAGGTCCCTCCACTTAAACTACCATATATAAACCCATTTTCTTTCCATTTTCTCACACACATAACTATTTTATAAAAATCAAACACCAACTCTCCCCCCCCACCCTCCCCTTGCCGTGACTTCACCACCACAAACCACCATCATCCACCATGATTTAATCAAAAGAAAAATAAGACCACCTCTTAGAATCTCATGGTGATTCTTATGATCCAAAAATTTCCCACATGCATCAAGTTTTTATAAACTTATGATTTCTTGGTTGTATGGTGTTTTAATCATCATGCATGTGTCATTTTTGGTAAGATTATGTTGTTTTGATCATAAAAAGTCTTGTTTTTAATCTTTGATTTTTGTTAGATTTTTCATACAAGTGTTTTTAGGAGTGTTTGGTTGATATAAATTATGGTATAGTGATTCTAGAGGTATGGGAATGAGTGGTTGTGGTTGAAAAATGGATTTGACTTGTTTTCTAAAGGGCTAATTTGGAACAGCAGGTCTTTAACTGAATTTTCGTGGGTTTAAGGTCTGTGAAAGACTAAGATTATTTTAAATTATTGTATAGTTTTCTGAGACGGTCGTTTTGGTATAAGATAGAGCTTCTAAGTCATTACGAGTCAAAAGTTATGCTAGTTTTAGTTTTCGTGTACCGGGAGACGCAAGTCGGCACAATCCGAAATTGTGGCTGATTTTGGGTCGACTCTCGGGGACTTTAGGCTTGGTTAGATAGTTGATACCACTGATTTTCAAAGTTTACAAACTGATTTTGATGAGTCTAGTAGTGGTTTTAAAAGTCGGATTGTCGAGTTTGTACTTTTAAAGCGGTCTAAACGGTTTTACAAAACAAGTGCACAAATCTGTCCCAAATTTGGAGTCGAGTGAAGTGTCGAGCTGATGGGTTTTAAAGCGTGAACTTTGGCTCAAATTTTGGTGAGGTCTTATACAGGTTTAAGTGACCTTGACACCAATTTTCATGTAAAACGGACACGTCTAGATAGGGTAGATCGGTGTGTATATTCGGGGTGTACTTGCTGATTTTTATTTTGGACACGTAGTTCAATGCTTGTGTTGCGTGAGTTTGAGTGTTCACCATCGGAAATGGTGACTTACTCAAGTGCTTAGTCATTATATAAATGACTTAGCTACTAGTCCAAATAAGGGTAAAGGATAGTTTGACTTGCGTTGACTTGGCGACGTATGACGGGTCATTTTCAAGTGTTCAAGTGTTTTAACGTGTAGTGTTGGAATAAGTGGTTAGTATGACTTCATTTGATTCGTGTCAATGGTTTTGAAACATATATACTTTGAAAACATTTGAGTCATATTATATTTGGTACATGTCGATATTCGAGTTTGAGTCTTAACGCGCGCCTTATTTTGATTGGTTGCGGTTTTCGTGTTTCCCCGGGCATCCATATCGTCGGTGATCGTATACCACTACCGTTTCAACTCAGTTGCTGAGTACCGTGATTGACTTACCTCATGGCCAAGGTGAGTTCATAGCCCCTTTTTACTTGTACATGGTTTCTAAACACGGGGTGAAATTTTACATGGTGGAACACAACCATTTAAAAACTGTGTGCTATCCTCAACTTGTATGCTATCCAGAAATTTTATGCTTTCCAGAACTTGAGGATTTCCAACTGATTTTCATTGATATTATTGTTTTTAGTCTGGCCTTATGTTTCCTCTCCCGATCATGAACCGTTAATTATCCGGTGTGCATTGCGCGAAGCGCGAATGTTGTGGGTGGATCCATCGGGATTGACTATCCCCGTCCTGATTACTTTGACGCACTAATATTCCTTTATACTTGAGTATTTAGACTGAATACTCCCTAGAGGAACTTACACTGAGTTAAGCTTCGGTTCATGAACTAAACAGCGATAATAATGATTACGGACTATGGTTGACGTATATAACCATACTCCATAATACTTGTTTTACAAATGAATGCTTGTGTTCCATATTCTTATTTCTAAACCTATGAATTTCACTCAACTTTGTGTTGACGATTTTACATGTTTAATCTCAGGTATTATTACTTAGCTTTGCTTGGATGGGAGCCCGCAGGATATTATCGCAGCTTTGAGATTTCTGTGATGCTTTTGAGAGATTTGTTTTATATAAACTATCAGAAGTTTATTCAATCTTTTGGGCAACTTATTGTTATAAATCGAGACGAAATAATATAATTTTTCGCTTTTAAAACTCTGGGACCTATGTTTAAAAAAACTCTGACCTTTTATGATGTAATGTACATGTTTTTATTTCGTCATCTTTGTATGAACTATAATTCATTGTTTCTTGTACTATGACGTGTTACCCCCTCGTTGCCTAGTTGTTCCATGTCAGATTTTGGGGGTCTCGCAATCTGTCATATGGCCAAGCAGACTAGAGAGCCTTTTCCTTTCAGTGATCATAAGTCTAGTTCTGTTGGTGATTTGGTTCATTTAGATTTGTGGGGTCCATACAGGGTGGTTAATAGGAATGGTTATAAGTACTTTCTAATTGTGCTTGATGATTATAGCAGAGCTGTGTGGGCTTATTTGATTAAAAGTAAAGATGAAGTTGGTTTTTTTATTAAAAGTTTTGTGGAACTCATTAATACTAAATTTAATTAAAAGGTTAAGATTTTTAGGTCTGATGATATAACTGAATTTGTTAGTAAAATCTTGTAGTATTTTTTAAGAATAAGGGTATTATTCATCAAACTTCTTGTGCCCATAATCCTCAACGGAACGACATAGCAAAAAGGAAACATAGGCATTTATTGAATGTTGCTAGGGGTGTTATGTTTCATGGGGATTCCCTTAAATATGTGGTCTAAATGTATTTTAACTGTTGTTTATCTCACTAACTGGATTTCTTCATATGTCTTGTCTGAATCTTCCCCTTATAAGTTAGTGTATGATAGAGAACCTAGTCTTTCTTATTTAAGGTGTTTTGGTTGTTGATGTTTCTCTACTATCCTTAATAATCATGAAAAATTTAGTTCAAGGTCTGAGAAATGTGTTCTTATTGGTTTTCTACTATTAAGAGAGCTTATAAATTGTATAGTATTGAAAGCAAAACTATTTTTTATTCTAGAGATGTTGTGTTTTATGAAACTATGTTTCCTTTTAAAACGAAGTATGTTAATTCAAGGTTTGGAGTCTAAACTCAATTTATTAAATTTTTTGGTAACATAGGTTGTAACACCCCATTTTGATAAATGGAATATCACAGGATAATTATGCCGTGTCATCAAAGCATTCAAGGTAAATGTACAAAAACATTAAATGACCATAAAAGGAAATACCAGAATCAAACATCAATAGTCCAACATAAGCTCACACACATGAATATAAGTACTGAAATGAAGGGACTAAATAATGAACTTAAGAAAAGAATTAATGTAATGTATGAAAATGCATAAAGTAATGAAGGCTAGATAGCTTCCATCCGTATGCACATACTCTCAAGTCCTACGAACTTTCCTGAGTACCTACCGTTTGGTAACATGTGGCTGAGCTAAACGTCCAGTGAACGGATTTATAAACATAGTATGAAATGACATAACATAATAAGACTAATAGCAGCGGAAATGTATAAGTCCTAGATAACCTAGACCATGTTTATAAAACTGGTTTTATAGTTTGAAAAGACTTATGTTTTTATATGAAAACCATATTTTAAGTTAGCCAATAGCCCATATAGGTCATGAGGTTCCACCGTGTATGAATACTTGGAGGAGTGACCCATCATGCAATTAGAGGTGATGTCTCTAATTAAATTAGTCTGTGTAGGAGGGATCAACTCCTTGTGAAGTATGCAAGACACACACCACATTCACCATGAAAATCCTGTAAAAACATGAAACTAGGATGCACCCATACGCCCCACATGATAATATAAATATGGCCAAAACTGTAAAAGACATCACGAGCAATCACTCCGCCGTGGGGAAGTCATAACACTAGTGCCTCCAGTGTTATGGTTATGGTACCTCCATAACTAGATGACATGGCATGCATGTATATGGCTTAGGCATTTAAAACTAAACATAAGCAATCAAAACATATAAAACATATACTTGGGAAAACAGTTGGCTGCAAACGGGGAATCCTAATAAGGAAAGAGAATGTCCATACTGAAGGACGGAATATCCGTACCTTATGTCCAGTGAATGAGGAAAGATGAAAGGATGAAATGTAACACCCGATTTTGGTAATGGAAATGTCACATGCAATTATGGCGTGTCATCAAAGAATACAAGAAAAAATGTCTAAATATTACTTGACCATAAAAGGAAAATACCGGAATCAAACATCGGTAGTCCAAAAGTAAAGCTCATCACACACAAACATAGTATAATAAAGGAAAGGACTAAACAATGTCCAAAGCAAATGTATCATAAGAAAGGAAATGCATAAAGTAAAGAAGGCTAGACAGCTTCCAGTCCATATGCACGTACTCTTAGTGTCTACGAGTGATCCTGAGTACCTGCCGTTTTGGGAACATAGAAAAGGAAAACGGCTGAGTAAATACGCTCAGTGCACGGATGTACAATAAAGCATGAATAGGATAAGCATATAACATATAACAGCGGAAGAAAACTAAGTCACGAGTAACCTGGTTAAGTCTTGATAAAACTGGTTTTATAGTTTGAAAGCTTTATGTTTATCTTGTAAAAACTGTTTATCATATTTTACCATTAGCCAATATAGGTCATGAAAATCCACCGTGCATGAATACTTGGAGGGGTGACCTCATCATGCAAATTAGAGGGGCTGCCTCTAATTTAATATACTGGTTTTTGGGTAGGAGGGATCAGCTCCTTGTGAAGGATGCAAGGCACACACCACATTCACCATGAAATCATGACTGAAAACATGTAACTAGGATGCACCCATACGCCCCACATGATAAATATAATATAAATGGCCAAAAGCTGAAGGGACGCCACGAGCAATCACTCCGACGTGGTGAAGTCATAACATCAGTGCCTCTAATGTTATGGTTATGGTACCTCCATAAATAGGTGAAACTGGTCATGCATGTATATGGCTATAGGTATACTTAATTAAACATAAGCAAATCAAACACATAACTTATACTACGGGAAAACATTTGGCTGCATACTGGGAATCCTAATAAGGAAAGAATGTCCATACTGAAAGGACGGGAATCCGTACCTTATGTCCAGTGAACAAAGAAGATGAACTGAGAGGTTCCGTATCACTAGTGCTACATAAATACATACATGAATAAGTATCTGCTTACTAAATACGTAATTGGTTTTATGTCATGTCTTAGCTTATTTTATATGTTCTTACCATGTTTTACTGTTTAAAGCCTTAAAATGTGTTTATCTTATATTCTGTTTAATCTGATTAAGTATTTCTGGTATTTCATGCATTATTATACTTACTGTGTAATAATAAGTAACTTTCCAAAAATAGCAGGTTTCTTAAAATAGAAAGTTTCCAAAAATAGAAAGTTTCCAAAAATAGAATGTTTCCAAAAATAGAAAGTTTCCAAAAATAGAAAGTTTCCAAAAATAGAAAGTTTCCAAATATAGAAATAATGCTTAAAATAGATAAGTTTCTAAAAATAGAAAGTTTCCATAAATAGATCAGTTGCCTTAATTAAATAAGTTTCCATAAATAGATTAGCTGCATGAAATAAATAAGTTCCTAAAAATAGAAGGTTTCCATAAATAGATTAGCTTCCTTATTTAATTAAGTTTCTAAAAATAGAAAGTTTCCATAATTTGAAATAAGCTAGTTAAATAAGCTAAGTATATAAGCCTAAGTGTTTTCATGATTATTTTCTAAGTCATATGATATAATGCATAGTTTAATAATTATTTCATGTAATTAAATTAAACTATAGGTTAAAATATTTGATTAAAGTATAACATGTTTTTAATTAAATAAAGTTAAATACTTAGGTTAAAACATGTATTATTATTTATTAATAATATAACCTAAGTCATGTTAATTAATTAATTATAATCATGGTTTTTAAATAGTTAATTAATTATAAGTCTAAATATAAACATACTTAGGTTAATTAATTTCATGATTATTAATAACTAAAATAACCTAAGTCATGTTATTAAATTAATCATGTCATTTTATTAATTTAATTTTTTAACTTAAGATCATAAAAAAAATAAAAACTAAACATACACCATGAACCAGATCTAGACTAAAAAACATGAACCGGACATGAAATCGACACCGTACCCCGAACCAAATTGGGGTACCCCTTGTCTTGATGCTGTCGTGGGACCCACACCAACCAACCGGGACCATATGGTCTCGGTGGTGGTCGGATGGCCAAACCGAAACCCCCCTTGGGTTCGGTGTAGGCTGCGGCCAAAAGACCCCTTAAAACATTACTTTTGATTTTATTAAATCCCAATTCATGTTAGATCCATGATTTTAATTAGGTTTTTGTAAAAAACATAACATGTTCTTGATTAATAAAAGATCAAATCAAAAGAAAAAGGTTTAAAAAGGATTTACCGAATACGTGGATCAAAAGGACGAAGAACAAACACGATCACCAACTAGAATTACAAGATCCAAGATCAACAAACACCCCCTTGTGGTGTTTTGTAGGTGGCGGCCAAAAAGAAGAAGAGAGGAGGGTTTTTAGCTTTTTGCTAAAATCTTCTGTAAAGTGAGTTTGAGTAGTGTAAAAATCTCTTAATGTAACACCCCAAAATGTGATATGCGGAAGCTGTGAAGCTCGGGGGCTGTTACGTCATTGTATCATAGTTCAAGGTACAAGAGAACGACTCTAAATGAGACGTTTTATAAAAATACCTCGTTGCATTTAAATTAAAAGCATCACAGTACAAAAGGTCTCAGTTTTAAAAGATAGTGCGGCGGAATGTAAAAGTTTTAAACATCAACGAGATAATAGTTCAAAAACATAAGTAAACAAATGTCCGAAGATAGCAAAGAAATACATGCGGACTCCAAGTACTTCACACAGCAGGTACAACACATCATCAATTACCTGAGATAAATGTTAAATTGGGTCAACATAAAGTTGGTGAGAATATAGGGTTCAAGTAAAAGTTCATAGTATTTCAACTTCAGATTTCATTTCATGTACACGTGCAACTATAAGAGATATAGTGCCAAGTGTAGGATAAATTGGGTGTTCACAATATTTATGATAGCTAAGCTCGTGACATCGAAACTAGTGATCCAGTGCATACAATAGATTGCATACATAAATTTTGCCCCAATGGAGTACCTAGCCAAGATGACTCCGTTCATACAAATGGTACACACTCGCCCGGCGTCAGAATGCCCGAGTGGAGGTTGTCAACCGTCAATAGATCTATCCGTAACATAAGAGCTTACTCCAGCAGAGTAACTAACGATTCACGATAGTGGGGACTATGGCTAAAGCAACTTAAGCTATCTCATAAATAGTGTTCACAAAGCGTTCACAGAAATCAAGTTTTACTTGCGTCCAGAAGCAAGTCATCAAAGCATTTATCACATCCCAAAACATTAAACATATAAAAACAGTTTAATAGTGATCTATAGACTCACCTCAAGCAACGATTCAAACCGCACAAGTAAGATCAAATAGTAGCGAGCAACTCTAGCAACAACCTAAATATAATACGATAGTTTAGGCGCTAGCAAATAAGTCACAATAGTTTATCATGTATGTTACTCATCGATCAAGTATATATTTTGTTGTTAAAATCGTGACTTGTAAATGTTATATCGTTATAAACATTATAGTATATATATACTTATGCAAAAATATTTATTTTTGACTCGACGAAATTTCGACAGCCTTTCGGCGTAAATTTTAATTTACCAAAATTTATCTTAACAATTTTTCCTACACGATTTCTAACGAAAATTCGGCAGCCTTTCGGCGTCACATAAAAATTGCTATTTTTAGTAAGTACTCAAATCTCGTCCTAAAACCCCTATTTTCAACAATTTCTCAATCGCCAATATTTCAGCAAGTCATTTTCCGCAATAGTATCAATTTTCACTTTCAACGTTCAAACTTTTAATAGTACAACAAGTATTCATATTTCGAGCTAATACGCTTTTACAAAACAAGTCCAACATTCATACATACCATTTAGTAACTATTTCGACACTTAAAACAACTCCGTTTAACTCGAAAATGTCGTTTCGACCACTTTAAAAATCTGGACAGCAACCACTTATAGTGTTGTTCTCCAAAATTTAAGTTTTCCGACAACGAAATTTAAACGACAATATCTTAATCATTTTAGCTCCGTTTTTAGCCCATAATATATCGAAACGAAGGTATTCACTTATATTTTCATAATATCGTAGTAAACTAGTGTCAAAACAATTTTTACGACCCTCTACGCCTCTTACAAAAATCGGACAGATTGTATGTTTTCCGTAAAAACTCGTTTTCGACCATTTTCAAGCGTAACCACTAGTAGTAACACTACTAGTTCCCTCCAATTTTTCATTAACATCAACAAAATCAAAGATTTTCCTTCAAGTTCACAAATCTAAAATATACATACTTATATTTTTCACAAATCTTTCAATTAACCCATTTTCATGTATGGATTTAATAGATCCACACATAATTTCCATAAATCTTAAAATATTTCATGACCAAAATAATTTTTATCATTTTATTTCATGAAAATACTTGATGAGTAACATGCATGCATAGATCTACAAAGATTATGCATGAAAAATGAAAAGATGAAAAAGGTTTAAGAAGTAACCTTGAGTAACGATTCTACGTAATCACAACGACCCGATCTACGCTCTAACCCACTAATAATCAACAAGAACTCTACTCTAAAACTTCAACCCAAAAACTACTCAAATCAATAAACCAAGAAAGACCGTTCTTCTTTATGCTTGTACAAGCTCTAGGGTGATTTTGTTTTGTGTTAATTCTTGTTAAAATAAAGATTTTAGAAATCAACAATGGTGGAATGTGTTTATGTTTGTGTGTCGTGTGTTTTGAGAGAGAAGAAGAGAGATGTGTGTTTTTGTTTGAAGTGAAAATGAGTGCATAAGTGAATTATTTGAAGGGTTTTTGGTTAATAAGTTAAGGTGTGTAAGGTTTGTAACCTTAAGCCAAATATGGAAAAGTGTAAGGCCGTGTACATGGTGCTTGGCATGTGGCCGGTTATGGGGTCCCAAATGGGGGGTAAATTATTCAAAATTTTTACTATGGTAATTAGTTAAAAGGTTTAAGGTAAAAAGGTTAGTTAGTTTTAGGTAAATATCAAAACGTATATAGTTAAGTTAAAAATTACGTAAAACTTAAAAATTTGACGAAATATATTAAATTTACGATTTTTCGACGAAAACTGACATTTTATAATTGGTAAAGTATTTTATGCACGCTAACGACGGTTAAACGTAAAAACGACGTAAAATACAAAAACGCGATACGTTAATTAAATATTCACGGTAAATACGATTTATTACTATAAATAGCAAAAATACTAAAATACAGGCATATATAAACATATACAAAAATATTTAAATACGCTGCTCAAGAAAATACGATCACGCTGTTAAAAACTAAACAGTTAAGCACATAATTCACAGATAACGAATAATCTCATGGATCATCGTCAATTCATTGACCGTCTCAGCACTTTGGTCAGGTTCACAGAAAATGTTCAGAATAATGACTGAGCTCAGTGTCAGGCCATTACTCGTCAGCAAACAGTTTTTCAGAAAACGCGGGATAACTTCCCGGTTCCAACACAGTTAAATCACATAGTTGACTAAATAAAAAGTCAAAGGGTAAAATAGTCATTTTACAAAGTAGGGAAAATTACCAGGTGTTACATCATCCCCTTGATAGAGAAGCTTTGTCCTTAAAGCTTAGGAGTGTCACGGTTTCTAGAAGTGTCAAAGAGTTGCGGATATTTCTTGCGAAATTGATCCTCACGCTCCCAAGTGAATTCAGGTCCACGTTTAGAATTCCACCTCACCTTGATGATAGGAATACGACTCTGTTTCAATCGTTTGACCTCATGGTCCATGATTTCAACAGGTTCTTCGACAAATTGCATCTTGTCGTCAATTTGGAGTTCCTCCAATGGAATAACGAGTGTCTCATCAGACAGGAACTTCTTCAAGTTCGACACATGAAAAGTGCTGTGCACGCGGCTCAACGCTTGCGGTAATTCGAGACGATAGGCTACAGTTCCAACCTTTGCCAGAATTTTGAAAGGTCCAATATAACGGGGGTTCAGCTTTCCTCGCTTGCCAAAATGTACCACAGCTTTCCAAGGCGATACTTTTAGCATCACTTTGTCTCCCACTTGAAATTCGAGAGGCTTACGTAGAACGTCAGCGTAACTCTTTTGACGATCACGGGCTGCTTGAATTCGGCTCTTGATTTGAACAATCTTCAAAGTTATTTCACGGATGAGTTCAGGGCCAGTAAGTTGACTATCCCCAACCTCACTCCAACACACAGACGAGCAACATTTACGACCATACAACGCTTCAAACGGTGCAGCCTTAGTACTGGTATGATAACTATTGTTGTAAGAGAATTCCACTAGAGGCAAATGTCTGTCCCATTGCTTCCCGAAGTCAAGCACACAAGCACGCAACATGTCCTCCAGCGTTTGAATAGTTCTCTCACTCTGTCCGTCAGTCTGCGGGTGATAAGCAGTACTCATGTCCAATTGTGTACCCAACGGTTTTTGAAGTGATTTCCAGAATTCCGAAGTAAATCTACCATCTCTATCAGAAATTATCGAGATCGGTATCCCATGTTTTGCGACTACTTCCTTCAAATAAAGTCTCATAAGCTAATCCATCGAATCATCTTCCTTCATAGCCAAAAAGTGTGCAGATTTCGTAAGTCGATCCACAATTACCCAAATTGTGTCGTATCCGTTGGTCGTTTTAGGCAGCTTAGTTATGAAATCCATGGTTATATTTTCCCATTTCCACATAGGAATTATAGGTTTAACGAACAATCCAGATGGTTTTTGGTGTTCTGTTTTCACTCTAGCGCAAGTCAGACACTTCCCTACGTACGTAGCGATTTCAGCTTTCATATTTGGCCACCAATATAGCTTCTTCATATCCTGATACATTTTGTCAGATCCTGGGTGAATCGAATACTTAGATTTATGCGACTCGTGCATAATCACGTCCCTTAGTCCTCCAAACCGTGGTAACCAACTTCTACCATTCAGACATAGCGTTCCATTATTGCTAGTCTCCAATTTCTTTGTAACCATTCCTCCTAATTTCTCAGCCTCGACATGTTCAGGCTTAAGAGCTTCGGTTTGTGCTTCATGAATTTGCACAGGTAAGTTCGGATTGATAACCATAGCTAACGATCTAATTCTACGTGTCACCAGTTGTTCCTTTCTACTTAGCGCATCCGCCACTACATTGGCCTTCCCAGGGTGGTAACGGATTTCACAATCATAATCGCTGAGCAACTCGATCCATCGACGTTGTCTCATGTTCAGTTCCTTCTGGTCAAGAATATGTTGTAGACTCTTGTGATCGGTATAGAGGACACACTTAGTTCCATACAAGTAGTGTCTCCACAATTTCAAGGCAAATACTACCGCTCCTAGCTCCAAGTCGTGTGTAGTGTAGTTTTTCTCATGCGTTTTCAATTGTCGTGAGACGTAGGCGATAACTTTCTTCATCTGCATCAACACAGCTCCCAATCCTTTTGCTGATGCATCACAGTAGACCACAAAGTCTTCCGATCCTTCTGTTAACGATAAAATAGGCGCACTACACAACATTTGTTTCAACATTTGGAATGCTAATTCCTCCTTATCTCTCCATTCGTATTTTACCTTCTTTTGGGTCAACTTCGTCAATGGTTTCGCGATCTTCGAGAATCCCTCGATGAATCTTCGGTAATATCCGGCGAGTCCTAAGAATTGGCGAATTTCTGTCGGTGTCGTAGGAGCAGTCCACTCCCTAATTGATTCAGTCTTGGCAGGATCAACATGAATCCCCTTGCTATCTATAACGTGACCTAGAAATTGTACTCTTGGCAACCAAAAGTCACACTTCGAGAACTTAGCATACAATTCCTCCTTCTTAAGCAATTCCAATATTATCGTAAGATGTTCCTCATGTTCCTTCTCATTCCTTGAGTAGATAAGTATGTCATCGATGAACACAATGACAAACTTGTCCAAATACGGTTTACACACCCAGTTCATGAGGTCCATAAACACAGCAGGTGCGTTTGTCAAACCGAATGGCATCACTTGGAACTCATAGTGTCCATACCTAGTCCTAAAAGCAGTCTTTGCAACATCTTCCTCACCGACTCTCAATTGGTGATAACCAGACCTAAGGTCAATCTTCGAGTAAGCGCTCGATCCTTGCAACTGATCAAACAGATCATCGATCCTAGGTAACGGGTAACGGTTCTTGATGGTAAGTTTGTTCAACTCACGATAGTCGATACACATCCGAAAACTCCCATCCTTCTTCTTTACAAATAAGAATGGAGCTCCCCAATGTGAAGAACTCGGTCTTATGAATCCTTTATCAGTCAACTCTTGTAGTTGCGTTGCTAGTTCTTGCAATTCCGACGGTGCTAAACGGTAAGGCGCTCGAGCAACAGGTGCAGCTCCCGGTATTAAATCGATCTGGAATTCAACTTGTCTAGCCGGCGGTAATCCAGGCAAATCTTCAGGAAAGACTTCCAGAAAATCCCGTACGATAGGTACATCTTCCAACCGTTTTTCTTTCGTCTGCTTTTCAGTAACACATGCTAAAAATATGTGGCAACCTTCCGGCAACAACTTCTGAGCCTTGACACGCGAGATAATGTTCAGTCGTGACTTCCCTTTTCTGTTACTTGTATCCCCTTGTACCTCCAAAACTTCATCACCAAATGGTAAACGAACGATCTTATCGTCACATACAATCGTAGCACGATATCTCGATAACCAATCCATTCCGACAATCACGTCAAAACTCCCTAACTTAACAGGCATAAGGTCTATTACGAAAGGATGACCTAGAAGATTTAAAGTGCATCCACGAAGTATAGTGTCGGCTTCTATCAACTTCCCATTAGCTAACTCAATAGTGTACTTAGTGTCTAAGGGCGAAGGGGTCACATCAAGTAAAACACTAAAAGCAGTCGACACAAAACTCCTATCGTCTCAAGTATCAAATAAAATAGAAGCATAACGACCATTGAGAAGAAACGTACCCGTCACGACGTCGCGGTTTTGTTGCGCTTCTCCTCCTCCTATCACATAGACCCTTCCACGAGCTTCCCCAGCTTTAGCAATCTTTCCTTGGTCCTTATTCTTTTTCTTTGGGCACTCATTGCTGTAGTGTCCCTTCTGTTGACATTCAAAGCAAGTGACGTTGGCTTTCGTGTTGGGTGGTGACTTACAATCTCTAGCAATGTGTCCAGTTTTCTTGCAGTTGTGACATTGTACATTGCATTGTCCATTATGGTGACGCTTGCATCAACTGCACAGAGGTAACGTCCCATTGTACACTCCTTTTTCCCCAGTACCAGCAGTGTACGCTTTCATAGTGTCTTGCCTCTTATTCGGAGAGTTCCCATGGTTGTTCCTTTGGTTATTACCCCATTTTCTCTTGTTGTCCGTGGCGTTCCCAGCATTTGCTCGCACAACTTGGTCCATCAGACTGTGAGCCATCCTTATAGCATCACTAACTTTTGTCGGTCCAGACGATGTCACATTCCCTTGAACTCTACCCAGTAAACCCCAAATATAGCGCTCAACCTTCTTCTCTTCATCCAGAACCATTCCAGGACATAGCAAACACAATTCTTGGAACCTCCTTGTGTACGTACCAATGTCATTGTTCTTCACAGTCAAGTTCCACAATTCGACTTCCATTTTCTGAATCTCATTACGAGGACAGTATTCCTTAGTCAACAACTTCTTAAGTTCCTCCCAACTCATTCCATACGCCTCCTCGGCTCTAGCCGTCTGCACATGGGTGTTCCACCATGTCAACACCCCAACAGCTAAAGTACAAGTAGAATAAGTCACTTGGTTCTCAACAACACATCCACTAACACGGAACACAGCTTCCATCTTTTCAACCCAACAAGCTAATCCGACAGCTCCTTCAGTACCATTAAAAGTCAAAGGGTCACAGCTCCTAAAGTCCTTTTATGTACACGGCTTAGGCGGTCGATTGTCAACATTGTTCGGTGGTGCTTCGTTCACGTTGTTGTTAGCTTGAACGTTTGCCAGTGCAATAGTCACTCGTTGCGTAATCAGTGCTTCCAATTGTGCGTCAGTCATTCCGTTACGTGTGTTTACCATTGTTTCTCCGCGTTAAGACAAAAATGCAAATAAGGTTCAAGCACGAATATACACGTTATATATTTCTTATGCTAAAATAGAATGCAAAATTTAACAGTACAACAAACATAGAAAGGATAATCACTGGTCAAGGTCATAAAGTTAAATTCCCATTCATAATCAAAATATCGAGTACATAGTCATAAAATAAGAGTATGATTACATCTAGTCTACTCCAACTAACCGAGTACTACTCTAGTTTAGTGGATAAAATACCCAAAAGATAAAGATGTCAATCTACTCTAGAATTAAACATAATAACGATGAATCTCTAAGTGCGACGACGACGATCACACTCAGCACATCTCGGTGAATCACTCCTCGGGTCTCCATCTGCAGCTCGGTCTCCTCCACGAACTGACTCCAACTCACGCCTCAACCTAGCAACCTCCTCAAGTGTGGTATCCAATAAGTCACGGGTATCCTCGTTATCCTCTAACAATCCCGCTGACAGGGAACAGTAGGTTTCTTCCTCAAGTTGGACGTCTTCCTAATCTCACTCCTCCTACTAGGCTCAACTCTCTCAGGTACAACAGTCAAAGAATCAACCCTACTATCATCATCAGCCTCAGCATCCTCGCTATCACTACTAGCCACAACCATCCTAACGTCAGTATCACTCTCAATCTCATCATCCATGTCCTCATCATCCTCACGATCTACCTCATATCCATCCATATCATCATCACCCTCATGATCTACCTCAACACCATCCATATCATCCTCATGACCTACCTCATGTCCATCCATATCCTCATCACCCTCGTGATCTACCTCAATACCATCCATGTCATCCTCATCATCCTCATCGTCCTCACTACCACTAACCCACTCGATCAAAGTACGATGCACAACAGGCGGCATCCCATCAACAACATCGAAAGTATCAGACAACACATCAGGCTCACCCTCATCATCCTCCTTCGGATCCTCGTCAGGGTCATACTCCGCACCTTCCTCCTCAGGATCAGCCTCCTCTGGGTCATTCTCCGGCTCAACATGATCTGGTACCATCTCAATCTCGTCTTCCCACTCTTCATCGGCAGAGTCGGGCTGGTAAGAAATAGTAGATGACGACATAACCTGTAACAACCAAAATGCGTATTAAAGTAGTTGTAGGGTATGCATGAAATAATTATGTATAGAAATTAAAGTATGCAAATCAACGAAATGCATATGTATATAATACATATTACGTATTACATAATATATATTACATATTACTTATAGTGTTATCCTACGTAATACATTACGTAGTACACATATATATACAGAGTAACAAGTAGCCACATCGGTTATAGTCTAGGCCTAAGATGCAAACCTAGTTCTCTATAACCAAGGCTCTGATTACCAATTCTGTAACACCCTAAAATGTGACACGCGGAAGCGGTGAAGCTCGGGGGATGTTACATCATTGTATCATAGTTCAAGGTACAAGAGAACGACTCTAAATGAGACGTTTTATAAAAATACCTCGTTGAATTTAAATTAAAAGCATCACAGTACAAAAGGTCTCAGTTTCAAAAGATAGTGCAGCGAAATGTAAAAGTTTTAAACATCAACGAGATAATAGTTCAAAAGCATAAGTAAACAAATGTCCGAAGATAGCCAAGAAATACATGCGGACTCCAAGTACTTCACACAGCAGGTACAACATATCATCAATTACCTGAGATAAATGCTAAATTGGGTCAACATAAAGTTGGTGAGAATATAGGGTTCAAGTAAAAGTTCATAGTATTTCAATTTCAGATTTCATTTCATGTACACGTGCAACTATAGGAGATATAGTGCCAAGTGTAGGATAAATTGGGTGTTCACAATATTTATGATAGCTAAGCTCGTGACATCGAAACTAGTGATCCAGTGCATACAATAGATTGCATACATAAATTTTGCCCCAATGGAGTACCTAGCCAAGATGACTCCGTTCATACAAATGGTACACACTCGTCCGGCGTCAGAATGCCCGAGTGGAGGTTGTCAACCCTCAATATATCTATCCGTAACATAAGAGCTTACTCCAGCAGAGTAACTAATGATTCACGATAGTGGGGACTATGGCTAAAGCAACTTAAGCTATCTCATAAATAGTGTTCACAAAGCGTTCACAGAAATCAAGTTTTACTTGCGTCCAGAAGCAAGTCATCAAAGCATTTATCACATCCCAAAACATTAAACATATAAAAACAGTTTAATAGGGATCTATAGACTCACCTCAAGCAACGATTCAAACCGCACAAGTAAGATCAAATAGTAGCGAGCAACTCTAGCAACAACCTAAATATAATACTATAGTTTAGGCGCTAGCAAATAAGTCACAATAGTTTATCATGTACGTTACTCATCGATCAAGTATATATTTTGTTGTTAAAATCGTGACTTGTAAATGTTATATCGTTATAAACATTATAGTATATATATACTTAGGCAAAAATATTTATTTTTGACTCGACGAAATTTCGACAGCCTTTCGGCGTAAATTTTAATTTACCAAAATTTATCTTAACAATTTTTCCTACACGATTTCTAACGAGAATTCGGCAGCCTTTTGGCGTCACATAAAAATTGTCATTTTTAGTAAGTACTCAAATCTCGTCCTAAAACCCCTATTTTCAACAATTTCTCAATCGCCAATATTTCAACAAGTCATTTTCCGCAATGGTATCAATTTTCACTTTCAACGTTCAAACTTTTAATAGTACAACAAGTATTCATATTTCGAGCTAATACGCTTTTACAAAACAAGTCCAACATTCATACATACCATTTAGTAACCATTTCGACACCTAAAACAACTCCGTTTAACTCGAAAATGTCGTTTCGACCACTTTAAAAATCTGGACAGCAACCACTTATAGTGTTGTTCTCCAAAAATTAAGTTTTCCGACAACGAAATTTAAACGACAATATCTTACTCATTTTAGCTCCTGAAACTAGAGATTTTGTTACCCTTTTTGTATTACTTTTATTTATCGTTCCTCGACTCGACTCGAATTGATTGCCAATTAATCGTTACGACTTAACTTTGTTTTTGGTGAAAAGAATTTTTGTATTTTAAAACTAATTTAAAACCTATGAAAGCTATTTAATCTAATAAAACTATTTTGAAAACTATTGTAAATAAAAGAAAATTTAATACTAATTTTAAACATAAAACAAACTTTTAAATAAAAACAATTTTAAAATAAAACTTAATTGAAGTAAACTAATCTTAACCTAAATTTTAAATAAAACTAATTTTAAAATAAAACTTAAAACTAATTTAAAAACTTTTATAAGAACTAAAAATTGAGACTTTTTAAATAAAAACTATTTTTAAATGAAAATTAAAACGAAATCTAATTTATAAAAGAAAAATAATTGTTTTTATAATATTTTTATTTTTATATTTTATAAACTGAATAAGGAAATAAAAACTTTAAATAAAACTTAAACAAACTAATCTTAATTAAACTTTTTAATAAAACTGCCACTAAAAAAAGACTATATTAATTAATCGAAATGAAACATAACACAAAAAGATGTCTAGTCTACTGGTTGTGCTGTTTGGCTGTGAG
This sequence comes from Glebionis coronaria, assembly GCA_025667525.1. Classification (NCBI taxonomy): domain Eukaryota; kingdom Viridiplantae; phylum Streptophyta; class Magnoliopsida; order Asterales; family Asteraceae; genus Glebionis; species Glebionis coronaria. The sequence goes on from JANFOE010000061.1 coordinate 197,586, forward strand.
ATGAGTGGTCTGGGGTTCGATTCCCACCCAGACCAAAATTTGCTATTAATATATATATATATATATATATATATATATATATTTTAATTTGGAATTTTAACTTTTGATACAACAGATAATAGCATCTGTTGCTAATCAGCAATACCAAACAGCAATGTATAAGACTCAAAATCAACAAACCAAATAATCTCAAATAAGCTAAAACTAAATAAGCTACTAGATAAAAAAGCAAATAAGTCTATTAAAAACCATAAAGCTATATCCAATAAGAAGACAAAACTAAACAATAATTTGTAATAAACTGATTTAAACAAAATTATATTTAAAACTGATAAATTAAGCAAATCCAAACAATCAAAACAAATTCAGTTCCAAATAAGCAGATTAAACTAACTTCAAACAAATAAGCTATAAAAGCTAAAACTGAAAAGAAAGCAAATCCAAAAACTATATCTATTAAATCTGACTAAAACTTAAACACAAATCAAATAAGCAGATAACATCTAAAAATAAACTAAACCAAGATCAAATTAAAGCAGTCTAAACTTAATATTAGCAGATTTAAACAGATTTAAACTAAACAGATAAAATAAATTCATAAACTAACCAAACAAAAGATTGAATATTAAGCTAAGATTAACAGTAAATAAAAATAAAAAGAAGATTATAAAACCTTTTGATGAAATCCGTTGGGTCAAAGTAGCGCGCTGAGCGTACTTGTGATCCAAATCAATCAAACACCACCGTTAATCAATCCGTATCACCAGCTTCGATCAAAGTACTCCACTCGAACCAAAAATCGAACCGAGAATAGTGGCACTTCAAGCAGTAACTCTCGAACATATTCATTTATTTATTATAATATATATATATATATATATATATATATATATATATATATATATATATATATATATATATATATATATATATATATATATATATATATATATATATATATATATATATATATATATATATATATATATATATATATATATATATATATATATATATATATATATATATATATATATATATATATATATATATATATATATATATATATATATATATATATATATATATATATATATATTATTTTTATAATCCGAATAAGAAACCAACAGTAACTTCAAAAATAAGACAGATTCAAGATGACAATAAAGCTTTGACAGAAAAACTGAACGAGACAAGATTTAATAAAATAGAACTTTTCATTAATAATAAAATCATTACATTCTGAAAATAAAAAAATACATTAAACCTATTAAACTAATTTGCAGAAAAATTAAAACTAATTTATCCTACTCCTAGTTTAATTTAAAAGAAACTAAAAAATAATAAAAAGCTTGATAATGAATTACAATGAAGGGGTTTTATAGAGAAACCCTCAAACTATTCCTTGGTGCCCAAGGTCTTTAATCTTGGCCGCATATTTGTTTTCTTCTCTTTCTTCTCTTGAATCAACGGCAGAGATCATCCAAGCATCACACGGATCGCCCTCGTGGTGGTTTTGTGTTTGTTGCGCTTGTTTAATGCTGAGGTGGAACAAGATTATTGGAGGGTTTGTGTATGGAAGTTGTTTTCACCAATCAGCAACAAAAGATTAGCCACGTCAGGAGGATTGAGGACCGCAATGAGTGATTTCTTCCGAAAAGTTGGGGATTTAATTCCCTTTGATGTGAATTAATTGGGTGGATAAAAACCCCCAATTTTTACTGAAGGATTTTGGTGATGGGTGATCTAGGGTTTTGAGTAAAAAATGGAGGAAAAAGGTTAAGTTTGAGGAGAGGAAAGAGATGGAATGTCTTTGTTTGTATCGAACACAAAAAAAAGAATGAGGTAAAAAGTAAATAAACGATTTATTTTTTTGTGTGGGGAGGTGTACGGTATGTATACACGTGGGAGGTAAAAGGGTGGGTTGTGTTGACCAAGTTTAATGTGTAGGTTTGACTGGGAAATAAACATTTGACATTCCGTCCCATCTCATTGATGTTAATTGGGCTAGGCCCAAATTAATTCGTGTATTATTCCTCTTATATTATTCCCCACGTCTCTTTGTAATATTGGGCTTAGGCCATGTAATCCATCCGTTGCATGTTGGTCTAATATTGGTCTTCTTGTCCCAAAAGTAAATAGATATCTTCCAATATTGGGCTTTTAGGCCCAATACCTAAACGTGGGACCCACTTTTCCCGAATATCTTCAAAAAGATTTAATCCGCTAAAATAAACTCGATTTCGGCTTTCTTGTTCATTTCTTCAAACTTGTGTCGGTTCAGCCGGTTGTTCGTGAATTTGGCACACTTTTGGTCTTTTGACTTTGTCTTTGTCTCTTTTTGGACTTTTCTTCAACATTTGACCGTGAAATCCCTTGTTTTCTCTTCTTTTGATCATTTGTACCTATTTAAACACAAAAACACAAAACCATGCGTAATTCCGACATTTATGATAATAAAACACATGATTAGGTCTTGTTTTTCCTTGATTGTAATGGCAAAAGTATAAGTGTTTACACACTTATTAAATCCCCTACACTTGACCATTGCAATGACCCCATGCAATGCATTATTTTAAAGCATAAGTTACATTTTTCTCATAATTAACCCATAATGGCCTCTATTACTATTATTACTACTACTACGACGAAAAGATAAAACTTAAAAGGAGACAAAAGTCAATTTAACTTGGAAATTATTGATGGAAGAAACTTGTAAAGAAATCTAAGACTTTAATTAGGGCTTTAGTGTCATGAATATTTATCACCCTCAAGTTTCACGTTCCCCATACCAAGCTCAAAAACGAGATCATTGTTATTAAAAGTTAGCACAACTAACACTTACTCATGTGGTTAAGTTAATCACTTAGACTCCCTTATTCCTATGATGTATCTCTTGTATTTTATTTTTGTCTTGAATGATCACGAGGATGCATTTTTGACTTATTTCGATAATTTATTAAGGCCGAAAATAAAGTGGGGCGATTTAATCGATAGTTAGCTAAAGGACAAAATATTTTAAAACGGCTTCTCGAAACCTCATAAAGTTCATATCTTGGCATAACTCGTTTCATGATTTGAGACCTCTCTCGGACCGATATTTGGCTTGTACTTCAAACTACAAATCTTGAGAGACGATCTTGAAATTATGGTCTTCTCTTCATTTAGGTATACATCTTCAATAGGAGTGAAAGATGCTTCAAACGTTGACCACGACTTCTTCATTTATCCTCTTCTTTATTTAGGATTTTGATATACAACGATCCGCCTCCTTTTTGGACTTGGATCTATTTATCATCATACCTTGTTAGGGTCTTTTTGGATAGACTTCTCCATGATCTTTAGGGGAGTAATTGCTTCTCGTCGTGTGTCTTGATCCTTCATATTGAATTGGATTAGTGATCTTCACATCATCTTAGGATCTTTAGCAAAAAGAGAATCCTCATGCCTTGTGAGGGCCTTTTTGGACTCAGGTATCCTCATGCCTTGTTAGGGCCTTTTTGGATAAGCCAATCTTCGCGTCCCGTTTCAATAAGTTATGTCTTGGCTATGAACTCTAATTAATACCGAGCAACTTTTAAACGATCTTGTGCTAGAAGCTAAGTAACCTTTTAAATCGTACAACCTTATTTATTGCAAATATATTTATTAACAAGTGATGGGAGAAAAAGCTTATAACTAACTCACATAAGTTAATGAAAGAATACCGAACTTATAATTAACTCTATCATCTCTCGTTCTCCACAATTTAAAATCTCAAGGAATGAGACTCGTGGATGCTTAGCCTAATAAACCAATTAAGGTCCATGTGGTTAAGGATACTAGCTAGAGTAAACTTAAATAAGTAAACTCGGGTTGAGTCAAAATATTCACGACGGGCCTATTATATCAAAGACATCTAAACTTGTTAAAACCATTTTATTTATTTATTTATTTTTGACTTTATTTTTAAAATAAAAAATAAGATGCGATGACAAAAGAAAAGAAAATAAAAGAAAAATACTACAAGGCCAAAAATAGATCAAAAATTTGAAAAATGTTGAAAATTTTTAAAATTTTCCGGTTAAATGGGGTCAAATTCATGGAAAAGGCCACTAAAATTTCGATAGAAATCCCCCCTACACTTAATATAAACATTGTCCTCAATGTTTAAGCATGTGGGAGAATAAACTCCCCTACACTTAGGACATTGAGTACGTTGTTTAAAATCGAGTTAAGGAAAGGACAACTAAAGTGATTACAATTATTCGTTTTATTTATATACAAGATTGAATCACAATAGCAAAAACTTATCGAAGGAACCGGGTACACGGGTAACACGGGAACACGGGTCTCGTCAAAAGTACCAAAAGTGGATCATCAAAGCACAAGTACCTACACAATCACAACACACAAAACAAACAACCTACATGGCTCCCCCCTACACTTATTGTAGAAAATAGATAAAAGATAGATAATCGGGTTGCCTCCCGAGAAGCGCTTGTTTTTGTTAACCGAGTCACGAGCCTGACTCGACCCCGAATTAAATGGTCCATGGGGAAGCCTCGAATGTAATACCGGGATCAAAAATCTTATCCTCGGTCCCGGATGAACATAATAAATGAGAGGCAGGAGGATAAGTCTTGGATGGGAGAAAAGTCCGCTCAACATACGAGAAGTATGTGAGGTCGTGATCCACGGGAGGTGGGATGGGTAAAGGAGACAAATTGTCATCCCCCAAAGACATAGGATGGTTACTATTCGGCAAAGCCGTAAAGGTATCAATCAAAGAATGGTCAATGTCACCTCCCGGGTCAAAGCAATCATCCTCATGAACGTGAATGTCTTCGATTTCTTCATCATAGACAGGCTCGTCAAACAAAGGTTTGTCGTTCCCCTCATTGAGGATTTTAGAAATTCTCTCGAAGAGATCACGATCAAGTACGAAACCATCATTCATTTGTGGGATTTGTTGATAAGTTAAATCCTCACGAATGTGGTAAACGTAATTCTCATTAGAGGAGTGTTTATTAGGTAACTCCTCGAGAATTGGATGAGAATCGATGGTAGAATCAAAAGTTATTGGCGAAGAGGCAAATGTGAATTTGTCAAAATCCGAGTTCTCAAAATCAATATCAATATCAAGTTTTAAAACACCATTTGCCTTCTCATCAATACCATGATCACAATTAAGCTCATGCGAGAAATCCAATAACACGGGATCATAAAAAGCATCCTCGTGATGGAATTTCTCGATACTCGGGGTATAAAAGTCATCACTAAGGAGTAAAGAATCCGATAAATCATTAGTATCATGGTTTTCAAAAGTCGGTCTTGGTAAAATAGGCGAATCATCCTCATCCGATCCCGAGGAATAATTAAAAATGTAGTCGGAATCACAAGATAACTCGTCCCTATCTACAAACTCCTTAGGTGTAGGACAACTTATGGGTTCTTCTTCTATGCACTCACACTCCTCAAAAATTGGTTTCTCAAAACATGTTTCGCTAAGAGGATTTGAAGAAATCATAAAGTCATTTGAAGGGGTATGTGAAGGAGGCATAAAAGAAATGGGGTCATCAACGGGCAATGAAGGCTCAAGAATAATCTCGGGAATTTCCTCAATAGGTGAGCTAATAGTATCCGTGGGTGTCAACACCGGAGGGTGAGAAAAACTCATGATAATCTCCGGGCCTTGTCTCTCCTTTATTGGCGGAGAGATGGAAGGATCCATAGTGGGAACATCACTACTAGTAGTGGTGTTAGCCTCAATATCATCACTCAAAGACGGCTCAATATCAAATTGATCTTGATAGGTTTCTAAAATGAACATGAATTTCCTATCGGTGGACTCTTGCATTTGTCTAGTAGATTCTAACATTTCTTCCATGATTTTCTCATGTTCGGTCAATTTTTGTAGAATCAAGTCCATTTGAGGGTTGTGCATGTCCATTTGATTAAAGTTTTGAAAATTGTCGTTATTTGGAAAAGCTTCATTATTTAAAAACCCTTGATTTTGAAATTCCCCATAAAACCGTTGATCATATTGTGGTGGGTCACTATTTGTAGGAAAACTAGGGGAGCCAAAATAAGTATTAGTATCATAACACATACTTTCCTCATTATTATAAACCTCCTCATAAGTTTTATCACAAATAAAATAAGCATGAGGCCCACCACAAGTCGAACACTCCTCGGACATAATCTTATAACGCTCTTCTTGCAAGATTTCCCAAATCGGACGATTATCCATGGTAATGTCGAATAAAATCGAAAATAACAATGATTATTAAGCTACGTAATATATTATAATAAAAGAAAAATCTTTTTGTATTTTTTTTAGAAAAATATATATTTACAATAAAAATCGAAAGAAATCGAATTAAGAAAAATAGTACTAATACGTAATATTTTTGGTGCAATACTTTAGGAAAAGTATTACTTTTGGATTTTTAAATTTTTTTGGTGTAAATCTTAGGAAAGAAATTGCTTTTGTGATTTTTTTAATTTTTTTTTTGTATTTTTAAGTTTTTGATTTTTTTTGTATTTTTGATTTTTTTTTGTGCAAGAAACGTAACGTTAAAAAAGAACGGATCCCAAAATCCAAACGTCTTCACGAAAAATCGTCAATCGTACGAGCGAAGCGGCAGCGGCCCCATTTTGAAACTAGAGATTTTGTTACCCTTTTTGTATTACTTTTATTTATCGTTCCTCGACTCGACTCGAATTGATTGCCAATTAATCGTTACGACTTAACTTTGTTTTTGGTGAAAAGAATTTTTGTATTTTAAAACTAATTTAAAACCTATGAAAGCTATTTAATCTAATAAAACTATTTTGAAAACTATTGTAAATAAAAGAAAATTTAATACTAATTTTAAACATAAAACAAACTTTTAAATAAAAACAATTTTAAAATAAAACTTAATTGAAGTAAACTAATCTTAACCTAAAATTTAAATAAAACTAATTTTAAAATAAAACTTAAAACTAATTTAAAAACTTTTATAAGAACTAAAAATTGAGACTTTTTAAATAAAAACTATTTTTAAACGAAAATTAAAACGAAATCTAATTTATAAAAGAAAAATAATTGTTTTTATAATCTTTTTATTTTTATATTTTATAAACTGAATAAGGAAATAAAAACTTTAAATAAAACTTAAACAAACTAATCTTAATTAAACTTTTTAATAAAACTGCCACTAAAAAAAAGACTATATTAATTAATCGAAATGAAACATAACACAAAAAGATGCCTAGTCTACTGGTTGTGCTGTTTGGCTGTGAGACGAGTGGTCTGGGGTTCGATTCCCACCCAGACAAAAATTTGCTATTAATATATATATATATATATATTTTTAATTTGGAATTTTAACTTTTGATACAACAGATAATAGCATCTGTTGCTAATCAGCAATACCAAAAAGCAATGTATAAGACTCAAAATCAGCAAACCAAATAATCTCAAATAAGCTAAAACTAAATAAGCTACTAGATAAAAAAGCAAATAAGTCTATTAAAAACCATAAAGTTATATCCAATAAGAAGACAAAACTAAACAATAATTTGTAATAAACTGATTTAAACAAAATTATATTTAAAACTGATAAATTAAGCAAATCCAAACAATCGAAACAAATTCAGTTCCAAATAAGCAGATTAAACTAACTTCAAACAAATAATCTATAAAAGCTAAAACTGAAAAGAAAGCAAATCCAAAAACTATATCTATTAAATCTGACTAAAACATAAACACAAATCAAATAAGCAGATAACATCTAAAAATAAACTAAACCAAGATCAAATTAAAGCAGTCTAAACTTAATATTAGCAGATTTAAACAGATTTAAACTAAACAGATAAAATAAATTCATAAACTAACCAAACAACAGATTGAATATTAAGCTAAGATTAACAGTAAATAAAAATAAAAAGAAGATTATAAAACCTTTTGATGAAATCCGTTGGGTCGAAGTAGCGCGCTGAGCGTACTTGTGATCCAAATCAATCAAACACCACCGTTAATCAATCCGTATCACCAGCTTCGATCAAAGTACTCCACTCGAACCAAAAATCGAACCGAGAATAGTGGCACTTCAAGCAGTAACTCTCGAACATATTCATTTATTTATTATTATTATTATATATATATATATATATATATATATATATATATATATATATATATAGTGAAGCGCTATATGCAGAACCACTTTTTTGGTACAGAACTTACAGAACCAGTTTTATACTCTTGCAATTGCATAATGTACACTATATTAATGCATGGTGGTAGTTTTGAAAGTATCTAACAATTACTTTTAAGAAAATAAAAAACTGAAGGGCAAATATGACATTTTTTTATCCACAAAAGTAGTTTATGTAGAATTATTAGATTATCTCAGTAATTCAAGAAACCATTTTTTTTCTTCTCAAAAGCAACTACCGTCACTTTTTTTTCTTTCTCTCTAGATCTATTAAAAAACATCTTTTTATCACAAATCATTAATGAAAATACTGGATCTATGACCATCCAATCTTTTTTTATCACACATCATCAATGAAATAACACAAGATCCGATCTATGAGGGTAACATCAGTTCTAATCTTTCTATTTCGAAAAAGGTATCCGATCTATGAAGATAACACTAATTCGATCTATGATAGCACAAATAATCGATCTATGAAGATAACACCAACGTAGTCATTGACATCAGCGGTCGGAGTCGGTTGAACCGAGGAAAAATGTAATGGCTGTGCATGGTTTAACAAGATGGGATTTTTGTAGGATTGTTCAATTCGATAACAATTTATTTTGCTTTTGTCATTGGCTCCGTATCTCTCGAACACAAAAAAGCAGGTAAGTCTTGCTACAAGTTTCAACTTTTATAGTTAGATTTATTTTATCATTAAGTAATATCATTTGAATTGAATTTTAGTGTGTTGTCATCTATGACTTTTTGTCTAGTATTGCAAGTTGTGTGCCACTTAGAAATGTGATCATGCCATATTTCAATAGTAACAAATAACAAGTGGTCTAGTCGTATTAAAGAGATTTGATATATTGTAATTTGAATGTAATTTTTGAATGAGAATAATTTTACTCTCACCGTAAATTATATAGTTCAATGACATATATTTTTAGGTATTAATTTATCAACTAGATATACGGTTTAATTTGATATTACTAGTCTTATGTTTGTTTTTGTATTTATTTCTGTGCAGATAGCTCCTCAATCATATGTGATAAAGATGATCAATGGAGATACACTTGTTCTTTTAGGTGCCGTACATACATGTTTTCGACGCCGAAGTTATACCTACATGTTTTCGAAGACGTACATACATGTTTTCGAAGCCGTACATACATGTTTTCGGAACCGTAAATGTATATTTTCGAAGCCGTACATACATGTTTTCGATGTTTTCGAAGCCGTACATACATGTTTTTTAAGCCGTACATATATGTTTTAGAAGCCGTACATATATGTTTTTAAAGTCGTGCAAAGATTCTAGACGTTGTAGGTATATGTTAGATAGTCTTTTTTATGTTATATTAAAGATCATGAATTCATGATGTATTGTAATTAATGTTATTAATTTATAGATCAAATGTATGTTTATATTTTTGGTTCGGATGTGATAAACCTTACAAACATATATGCTGTGTTCATTTTAAGTCAAAACCAAGTACTTGTTAAAAAATTAAAATTGTATGAAAAAACGTATTGTACTTAAAATACTAATATCGTAATATTTAAAGATTACACATATGTACTTTTTTATTAAAAAATTTGTAATATTTTAAAACTTTAAAACTACAAAAAAAAACCCTGAAAATTAGACATTTAAAAAAACGTATTTTTAATTAGGAGTTCAAAAATAGTCATGATTTTATGGGAACCAAAATACCTATTTTGCCCATAATTTAATTTATTTTTTAAAAATAGAAGTAGATATTTTCAAAATTGCCATCATGCATCAACATAGTGTACATTATGCATTTTAGAGAGTAAAAATTTGGTTCTGTGAGTTCTGTACCAAAAAAGAGGTTCTGCAAATAGCGCGCCCCTATATATATATATATATATATATATATATATATATATATATATATATATATATATATTTTATAATCCGAATAAGAAACCAACAGTAACTTTAAAAATAAGACAGATTCAAGATGACAATAAAGCTTTGACAGAAAAACTGAACGAGACAAGATTTAATAAAATAGAACTTTTCATTAATAATAAAATCATTACATTCTGAAAATTAAAAAAAAATACATTAAACCTATTAAACTAATTTGCAGAAAAATTAAAACTAATTTATCCTACTCCTAATTTAATTTAAAAGAAACTGAAAAATAATAAAAAGCTTGATAATGAATTACAATGAAGGGGTTTTATAGAGAAACCCTCAAACTATTCCTTGGTGCCCAAGGTCTTTAATCTTGGCCGCATATTTGTTTTCTTCTCTTTCTTCTCTTGAATCAACGGCAGAGATCATCCAAGCATCATACGGATCGCCCTCGTGGTGGTTTTGTGTTTGTTGCGCTTGTTTAATGCTGAGGTGGAACAAGATTATTGGAGGGTTTGTGTATGGAAGTTGTTTTCACCAATCAGCAACAAAAGATTAGCCACGTCAGGAGGATTGAGGACCACAATGAGTGATTTCTTCCGAAAAGTTGGGGATTTAATTCCCTTTGATGTGAATTAATTGGGTGGATAAAAACCCCCAATTTTTACTGAAGGATTTTGGTGATGGGTGATCTAGGGTTTTGAGTAAAAAATGGAGGAAAAAGGTTAAGTTTGAGGAGAGGAAAGAGATGGAATGTCTTTGTTTGTATCGAACACAAAAAAAAGAATGAGGTAAAAAGTAAATAAACGATTTATTTTTTTGTGTGGGGAGGTGTACGGTATGTATACACGTGGGAGGTAAAAGGGTGGGTTGTGTTGACCAAGTTTAATGTGTAGGTTTGACTGGGAAATAAACATTTGACATTCCGTCCCATCTCATTGATGTTAATTGGGCTAGGCCCAAATTAATTCGTGTATTATTCCTCTTATATTATTCCCCACGTCTCATTGTAATATTGGGCTTGGGCCATGTAATCCATCCGTTGCATGTTGGTCTAATATTGGTCTTCTTGTCCCAAAAGTAAATAGATATCTTCCAATATTGGGCTTTTAGGCCCAATACCTAAACGTGGGACCCACTTTGCCCGAATATCTTCAAAAAGATTTAATCCGCTAAAATAAACTCGATTTCGGCTTTCTTGTTCATTTCTTCAAACTTGTGTCGGTTCAGCCGGTTGTTCGTGAATTTGGCACACTTTTGGTCTTTTGACTTTGTCTTCGTCTCTTTTTGGACTTTTCTTCAATATTTGACCGTGAAATCCCGTGTTTTCTCTTCTTTTGATCATTTGTACCTATTTAAACACAAAAACACAAAACCACGCGTAATTCCGACATTTATGATAATAAAACACATGATTAGGTCTTGTTTTTCCTTGATTGTAGTGGCAAAAGGATAAGTGTTTACACACTTATTAGCTCCGTTTTTAGCCCATAATATATCGAAACGAAGGTATTCACTTATATTTTCATAATATCGTAGTAAACTAGTGTCAAAACAATTTTTACGACCCTCTACGCCTCTTACAAAAATCGGACATATTGTATGTTTTCCGTAAAAACTCGTTTTTGACCATTTTCAAGCGTAACCACTAGTAGTAACACTACTAGTTCCCTCCAATTTTTCATAAACATCAACAAAATCAAAGATTTTCCTTCAAGTTCACAAATCTAAAATATACATACTTATATTTTTCACAAATCTTTCAATTAACCCATTTTCATGTATGGATCTAATAGATCCACACATAATTTCCATAAATCTTAAAATATTTCATGACCAAAATAATTTTTATCATTTTATTTCATGAAAATACTTGATGAGTAACATGCATGCATAGATCTACAAAGATTATGCATGGAAAATGAAAAGATGAAAAAGGTTTAAGAAGTAACCTTGACTAACGATTCTACGTAATCACAACGACCCGATCTACGCTCTAACCCACTAATAATCAACAAGAACTCTACTCTAAAACTTCAACCCAAAAACTACTCAAATCAATAAACCAAGAAAGACCGTTCTTCTTTATGCTTGTACAAGCTCTAGGGTGATTTTGTTTTGTGTTAATTCTTGTTAAAATAAAGATTTTAGAAATCAACAATGGTGGAATGTGTTTATGTTTGTGTGTCGTGTGTTTTGAGAGAGAAGAAGAGAGATGTGTGTTTTTGTTTGAAGTGAAAATGAGTGCATAAGTGAATTATTTGAAGGGTTTTTGGTTAATAAGTTAAGGTGTGTAAGGTTTGTAACCTTAAGCCAAATATGGAAAAGTGTAAGGCCGTGTACATGGTGCTTGGCATGTGGCCGGTTATGGGGTCCCAAATGGGGGGTAAATTATTCAAAATTTTTACTATGGTAATTAGTTAAAAGGTTTAAGGTAAAAAGGTTAGTTAGTTTTAGGTAAATATCAAAAAGTATATAGTTAAGTTAAAAATTACGTAAAACTTAAAAATTTGACGAAATATATTAAATTTACGATTTTTTGACGAAAGCTGACATTTTATAATTGGTAAAGTATTTTATGCACGCTAACGACCGTTAAACGTAAAAATGACGTAAAATACGAAAACGCGATACGTTAATTAAATATTCACAGTAAATACGATTTATTACTATAAATAGCAAAAATACTAAAATACAGGCATATATAAACATATACAAAAATATTTAAATACGCTGCTCAAGAAAATACGATCACGCTGTTAAAAACTAAACAGTTAAGCACATAATTCACAGATAACGAATAATCTCATGGATCATCGTCAATTCATTGACCGTCTCAGCACTTTGGACAGGTTCACAGAAAATGTTCAAAATAATGACTGAGCTCAGTGTCAGGCCATTACTCGTCAGCAAACAGTTTTTCAGAAAACGCGGGATAACTTCCCGGTTCCAACACAGTTAAATCACATAGTTGACTAAATAAAAAGTCAGAGGGTAAAATAGTCATTTTACAAAGTAGAGAAAATTACCAGGTGTTACACTTAACCCCCTTTAGTAAAAATTAAAAATGGGCTTGGCCCATTTTATCCTTGTAGCCGCGGGTAGGGGGGCCCACATGGGGTACCCGTACCTTTTTCCGTGTCTCGATGTTAAGTTATTCGTTCGTGATTATTTGTGTTCGCGTTTTAAGTGTTCTCGTTAAGTAACTATCGTGATCAAATATATTTATTTACGCTCGTAATAAATATATATACGTAATTAATAATAGTTCGTGTTTTAATTACGTTCATGATTTCATGATCGCATGTTCGTGATTAATTATTGTCAAATAATTATTACGTGCTCGTGCGATAGTAAATACTTATCGTGTTTTAACACGTACGTAATACATAAAATCCTAACACATAATCGTAATCATGGTATATTAGGAAAGTTTTATCTAGTACGTACGATCTTAAGGGTACTGTTCATGGTAAAAGTATGCGGGTTTTACAACTCTTCCCCCCTAAAAAGAATAATTCGTCCCCGAATTATAGATAAAGTAAACTGGAAAAGAAGAACATACCCGAATTCAAAATATGAAATGAGAGTAAGAAGCCCGGATAGACTCCTCTGTTTCCCAAGTGGCTTCCCGCTCGGTATGATCCCTCCATAGGATATTGACGAATGGAATCGTCTTCTTCCTCATGACTCGTTCCTGTCTGTCAAGAACTCGTTCGGGTTCTTCTATAAAAGTAAGATCTTCACGTATCTGTTCCAGTGGATACTGAACCATGTGAAGGGGATGATACTGGTACCCTCTGAGTAAGGACACATGAAACACATGGTGCATATGTGAAAGCTGCGAAGGTAACGCCAATCAGTAAGATACTTCACCGACTCGTTCAATGATATCAAATGGTCTGATGAAACGAGGACTGAGCTTCCCTTTAATCCCGAAGCGTCTAACACCACGTGCCGACGAAACCTTAAGGAAGACGTGATCTCCTACGTTAAAGTGTATGTCCCTACGATGCTTATCGGCGTAACTCTTCTAACGTGACTGTGCCTCCTGAAATTTCTGCTTAGCTACTGCGATCTTCTCATTGGTCATTTCTATGATTTCTGGTCCTTCGAGTGTTCGCTCACCAACCTGATCTCAGCAGATTGGGACGCGACACTTTCTGCCATACAACATCTCAAAAGGAGCACATTTGATACTTGCGTGCCAACTGTTTTGTATGCAAACTCCACCAAACAGATGTAATCGTCCCAATCACCCGTCCATTCCAACGTACATGACCTCAACATATCTTCCAATGTCTGAATGGTTCGCTCCGACTGTCCGTCCGTTTGAGGATGAAAAGCCGTGCTAAGCTTAAGTTGTGTACCCCAAGCTTTCTGCAGACTTTTCCAGAAGCGCGAAGTGAATCGAGGATCTCTGTCTAAGACGATGCTGGATGGTGCACCGTGGAGTCTCATGATCTCTCTTCTGTACCTATCTACGAGTTTACTTACCGGATCTTCCTTGCGGATCGGTAAGAAATGAGCGGATTTGGTAAGTCGATCTATGATAACCCAAATTGCATCGTATTTCCTCTTGGTAGGCGGAAGACCAGTAACAAAATCCATGGTGATTTTGTCCCACTTCCACTCTGGAATATCTAACGGTTGAAGGAGACCGCCAGATCGCTGATGCTCGATCTTAACCTGCTGGCATGTAAGACATTTGGAGACGTAAGTGGCCACATCCTGTTTCATACCACTCCACCAAAAGTACTGCTTGATGTCATGGTACATATTAGTCGAACTAGGATGTATAGAGAATGAGGAGCTATGAGCTTCAGCTAACAAAGCTTCCCGGAGTTCTTGGTCGTTAGGAACACAAAGTCTCGTGCCCTGCCATACGATACCATCCGCATCTACTCTGAATTCCGTCTGTTTCTCCAAATTCTGCACTATTGCCCAGATTTATCCGTCATCCTTCTGAGCTTCCTTGATCTTAGAGAGTAACTCGGGTTCTACTCTAAGATTAGCCCAGTAACCATGCTGTCCACGTACTTGATCTCGATGTCTAGTCGCTCCAAGTCTTTGATGATTTCCTCTTTGATTTTAATGCCCTTGATCATTCCGGACTTCCTGCTAAGAGAATATGCTACTACATTTGCCTTTCCGGGATGATACTGTAGGTTAATGTCATAATCCTTCAACAGCTCTAACCATCTCCTCTGCCTCATGTTCAATTCACGCTGAGTGAAGATATACTTCAAGCTCTTGTGGTCCGTGAAAATGTCACATGATTCTCCATATAAGTAGTGCCTCCATATCTTCAATGCAAACACGACTGCAGCAAGTTCCAGGTCATGCGTGGGGTAATTTTCTTCATAAGGATTAAGCTGCCATCAAGTGTACGCGGTCACTTTCCCATGTTGCATGAGAACACAGCCAAGTCCCTTCCCCGATGCATCGCTGTAGATTTGAAATCCACCCGTACCAGATGGTAGAGTAAGAATAGGTGCAGATACTAACTTCTACTTCAGGTCTTCAAAGCTCTTCTCTCGATCTTCCGTCCAGACGAATTTCTCCCCTTTCCGCATCAGTTTGGTCAATGGTAGTGCTAGGTGGGAAAAGTTCTCAACGAACCTACGGTAATAGCCAGCTAAGCCTAAGAAACTGCGGACTTCTGTCGCTGATGTCGGCCTTGGCCACTTAGTAATGGCCTCAACCTTCGCTGGATCCATAGTGATTCCTTCTGCTGATACAATGTGACCTAAGAATGCCACCTTGTCTAACCAGAACTCACACTTGGAGAATTTAGCATACAGTTGTTTCTGGCGAAGAATCTGTAGTACTGTACGAAGATGGTCTTCGTGTTCCTCCTTGGACTTTGAAAAAATCAGGATGTCATCGATGAAGACAATGACGAACTTGTCCAGAAAATCATGGAAGATTCTGTTCATCAAATCCATGAACACTGCTGGAGCATTTGTCAGGCAAAATGGCATAACTATAAACTCGTAGTGGCCATAACGGGTACGAAAGGCAGTCTTAGCGATGTCTTGCTCCTTGACCCGTAGCTGATGATAGCCTGACCTAAGATCATTCTTGGAGAAGTGTTTGGCCCCTTGGAGTTAGTCAAACAGATCGTCAATGCGTGGCAGTGGATATCTATTCCGAATGGTAATCTTGTTGAGCTCGCGATAGTCTATACAAAGACGCATACTGCCGTCCTTCTTCTTAACAAACAAGACCGGTGCGCCCCATAGAGATGCGCTCGGTCGAATGAAACCTCGTTCAAGAAGTTCTTGCAGTTGATCCTTCAGCTCCTTCAGCTCTATGGGAGCCATGCGATAAGGAGCTTTGGAGATTAGTTCAGCTCCTGGAATAAGCTCGATACTGAATTCCACTTCTCGTGCAGGTGGTATGCTTGGAAGTTCTGCTGGAAAAACATCTTGGAATTCTGACACTATAGGTTGATCCTGAATTGATGGGGATTCAGCATCCATGTCGTGAACCGTAGCTAGATAACCCTCGCAGCCATGTGACAGTAGTGCACACGCTTGCAGGGTAGATATGATTTGTACAGACCGTCCGGGTATGAACCCATTGTGAATGTACTCTGGTGCATTAACATCATCGAAGATAACTCGATATGAATGGCAGTCTATGGTAGCATGATGCTTGGATAGCCAATCCATGCCCAAGATCATGTCGAAGTCATTCATGTCCAGCGAAAGTGCGTCAACGGGTCGAACCTTATCGTTAAATTCTAGGGGAAGACTCTTGTATACATGGGTGATTAATACAGAGTCTCTCAAAGGCGTGGAAATAGTAAGCCTATTTTCTAGTGGCATGGGGAACATCCTAATGTTCTTAGCATAAGCAGTAGAAATAACCGAGTGAGTAGCACCCGTATCGAAAAGAACACATGCAGCTTGACCATACATATATAAGATTCCAGTGATGGTACCTGTAGACTTGTTGGCCTGGTCTCGAGATGTCGTGTAGACACGCCCGATAGTAGGAGGCGGCTTGGTATCAGCATGTCACGATGTACCCTCCATCTCGCCCTTATGACAATCCTTCATAATATAGCCAGGAAGACCACACCTGAAGCACGCGTCAGTATTACGGCGACATGGTCCTGGGTGCCTATGGTGGCAAGTAGAGCAAAGAGGATGAGTGAATCCTCCAGCAGGTGCTCTGGCTGGCTGGGAACCTGATAAAACATTTTACATAAGACATGATAATTGGGTACAAAGGACAAAGCTGATAATCGTAAGATTGAATACCAGTGATAGCTGGACGGCTAGGCTGCGAACCTCTCTGGTTTTGGTCCCTACCGTTTCCATGGTTCCTGGTAGAAGTTTTGCTAAAGTGTCAGAATATGAGTTATAACATGAAATCATAAGGAAAATGCTAAAGTATTAGGACCTGCTGCTGTTGGAGTGCCCAGCGTTGTTACGGTAATTATCATTACCGCCACGCCTATCCGTAGCAGAACGGTCGTTAGTCTGACCGTTTCCCTTGGGCTGATGAGGTTGCTGCTGAGTAGCCGGCTGAGACCGGTCCCCAGTTTTCTGCCTGGAAGATACATTTAAAGAGATGAATAATTGACATATATGGAAAGTATACGGATTGATCACCGCTTGAATACGAAGGTTTACCTCTTGTCGGGTCTTTCAGCTTCCCCGAACTCATCTCTCTCTTGCAGCATCTCCAGCTTACGTGACGCATCGGCCACTTGTGCTACCGTATCCAACGGAGCACCTGATAAGTTATTGGCGATCCTTGGATTAAGAGCCCAACGAAAATGTAGTGCTTGTTCTTCAGTGGTGCCTGCAGCTGCTCTCAGGACACCAACGTAGCGAAGGAAACGCTGCATGAAGTCATTGCTGTCTTCGTCAGGTCGTTGTCTAAGGGTATAGTATTCCCTCATGAGCCGATTCCTTCCTTCCATGGGAAATATGTTAGGCGGGGGAGGATAACCGTCGTTCTGATGAAGGGCGTCTTGCATCTCTGCATCAGCAGCTGCAAATATTGCCCAGAGATTGTTTGTGTTCCATCTGACAGTATAACATAAAACATATGATTAAACAGATCAAAACATAAAATATATATACATGAAAAAAATTATACTAAAATTTCACGAGAAAAATTTTATGCAAGAAAATTTTATGTATGAATGCATGATGCAGTTTTATGAAAACTTTTGTATGCTCGAGAGTGAACGCCTCTGGTCAGTTCACCCAAAACAAAAGACATAGCGAGGGGACGCCTATGGGTCGGTCCCAAATTTAAAAGTTTCGATAAAACACATGCGACTAAATAGGGCCAGTCCTGTACCAACCATTACTTAGTCAAAAATCTGCGACAATAACATGTATATATATATGCTTAAAAATGATGAATGCATGAAAACAACTGTCAGTTCTAGGAAGACCGTAGTGACTACCCACTACTCACAGGTCATATTTGAGAGCCTACAGGTCGAAGCCTTGGCTCTGATACCATAATTTTAACACCCTATTTTGGTAATGAAAATGTCACATGCAATTATGGAGTGTCATCAAAGCATACAAGGAAAAATGTCTAAAAATTACTTGACCATAAAAGGAAAATACCGGAATCAAACATCGGTAGTCCAAAAGTAAAGCGCATCACACACAAACATAGTATAATAAAGGAAAGGACTAAACAATGTCCAAAGCAAATGTATCATAAGAAAGGAAATGCATAAAGTAAAGAAGGCTAGACAGCTTCCAGTCCATATGCACGTACTCTTAGTGTCTACGAGCGTTCCTGAGTACCTGCCGTTTTGGGACCATAGAAAAGGAAAACGGCTGAGCAAATACGCTCAGTGCACGGATGTACAATAAAGCATGAATAGGATAAGCATATAACACATAACAACGGAAGAAAACTAAGTCCCGAGTAACCTGGTTAAGTCTTGATAAAACTGGTTTTATAGTTTGAAAGCTTTATGTTTATCTTTTAAAAACTGTTTATCATATTTTACCATTAGCCAATATAGGTCATGAAAATCCACCGTGCATGAATACTTGGAGGGGTGACCTCATCATGCAAATTAGAGGGGCTGCCTCTAATTTAATATACTGGTTTTTGGGTAGGAGGGATCAACTCCTTGTGAAGGATGCAAGGCACACACCACATTCACCATGAAATCCTGACTGAAAACATGTAACTAGGATGCACCCATACGCTCCACATGATAAATATAATATAAATGGCCAAAAGCTGAAGGGACGTCACGAGCAATCACTCCGCCGTGGTGAAGTCATAACATCAATGCCTCTAATGTTATGGTTATGGTACCTCCATAACTAGGTGAAACTGGTCATGCATGTATATGGCTGTAGGTATTCTTAATTAAACATAAGCAAATCAAACACATAACTTATACTACGGGAAAACATTTGGCTGTATACGGGGAATCCTAATAAGGAAAGAATGTCCATACTGAAAGGACGGGAATCCGTACCTTATGTCTAGTGAACGAGGAAGATGAAATGAGAGGAATCCTACTTCCGTATCACTAGTGCTACATAAATACATACATGAATAAGTATCTGCTTACTAAATACGTAGCTGGTTTTATGTCATGCCTTAGCTTATTTTATATGTTTTTACCATGTTTTGCTGTTTAAAGCCTTAAACTGTGTTTATCTTATATTCTGTCTAATCTGATTAAGTATTTCTGGTATTTCATGCATTATTATACTTACTGTGTAATAATAAGTAACTTTCCAAAAATAGCAGGTTTCCTATAATAGAAAGTTTCCAAAAAAAGAAAGTTTCCAAAAATAGAAAGTTTTCAAAAATAGAAAGTTTTCAAAAATAGAATGTTTCCAAAAATAGAAAGTTTCCAAAAATAGAATTACTGCTTAAAATAGATAAGTTTCTAAAAATAGAAAGTTTCCATAAATAGATCAGCTGCCTTAATTAAATAAGTTTCAATAAATAGATTAGCTGCCTGAAATAAATAAGTTCCTAAAAATAGAAGGTTTCCATAAATAGATTAGCTGCCTTATTTAATTAAGTTTCTAAAAATAGAAAGTTTTCATAATTAGAAATAAGCTGGTTAAATAAGCTAAGTATATAAGCCTAAGTGTTTTCATGATTATTTTCTAAGTCATATGATATAATGTATAGTTTAATAATTATTTCATGTAATTAAATTAAACTATAGGTTAAAATATTTAATTAAAGTATAACATGTTTTTAATTAAATAAAGTTAAATACTTAGGTTAAAACATGTATTATTATTTATTAATAATATAACCTAAGTCATGTTAATTAATTAATTATAATCATGGTTTTTAAATAATTAATTAATTATAAGTCTAAATATAAACATACTTAGGTTAATTAATTTCATGATTATTAATAATTAAAATAACCTAAGTCATGTTATTAAATTAATCATGTCATTTTATTAATTTAATTTTTTAACATAAGATCATAAAAAAAATAAAAACTAAACATACACCATGAACCGGATCTAGACTAAAAACCATGAACCGGACATGAAATCGACACCGTACCCCGAACCAAATCGGGGTACCCCTTGTCTTGATGCTGCCGTGGGACCCACACCAACCAACCGGGACCATATGGTCTCGGTGGTGGTCGGATGGCCAAACCGAAACCCCCCCTTGGGTTCGGTGTAGGTTGCGGCCAAAACACCCCTTAAAACATTACTTTTGATTTTATTAAATCCCAATTCATGTTAGATCCATGATTTTAATTAGGTTTTTGTAAAAAACATAACATGTTCTTGATTAATAAAAGATCAAATCAAAAGAAAAAGGTTTAAAAAGGATTTACCGAATACGTGGATCAAAAGGACGAAGAACAAACACGATCACCAACTAGAATTCCAAGATCCAAGATCAACAAACACCCCCTTGTGGTGTTTTGTAGGTGGCGGCCAAAAAGAAGAAGAGAGGAGGGTTTTTAGGTTTTTGCTAAAATCTTCTGTAAAGTGATTTTGAGTAGTGTAAAAATCCCTTAACCCCTTTAGTAAAAATTACAAATGGGATTGGCCCATTTGCTCCTTGTAGCCGCGGGTAGGGGGCCCCACATGGGGTACCCGTACCTTTTTCTGTGTCTCGATGTTAAGTTATTCGTTCGTGATTATTTGTGTTCGCGTTTTAAGCGTTCTCGTTACGTAACTATCATGATCTAATATATTTATTTACGCTCGTAGTAAATATATATACGTAATTAATAATAGTTCGTGTTTTAATTACGTTCATGATTTCATGATCGCATGTTCGTGATTAATTATTGTCAAATAATTATTACGTGCTCGTGCGTAGTAAATACTTATCGTGTTCTAACACGTACGTAATACATAAAATCCTAACACGTAATCGTAATCATGCTATATTAAGAAAGTTTTATAGTACGTACGATCTTAAGGGTTGTAGGTCCTCGTAATCTTGGATTATCCTTGTGTTCGAATGATTTAAAGAAATAGATAGATAGATGAAGAACTAGAGAGAGAAACTAGAGAGAGGTTGGAGAGAAAATGAAATATTAGATTGAATGTGTGAAAGTGAGAATGACCAACCCCTCCTAACATGCTAGGAGGGGGTTTATATAGCCCACCCTACATGTGGGCTATATGGACTATATTGGATCACGAGCCCAATATCATTGGAGTGACCGATCCTTTCTAAATACGTAAAAACGTATTTCCAACAATCTCCCCCAAAGGGAGGTCACTCCAAGTTACAATGTCCTAAATAGTCTATAGCTCGTGATCTATGCTAATAATGATGTGACCGAGACTTTCTTTGGAAAAACGTATTTCCAACAATCTCCCCCAAAGGGAGGTCACACCATTTTACAAAATCTTAAACCTAGCATATTATGCTTGAGTCTTCGATCTTTTTCTTGTGAATATGCTGATGAGATCTTTGACTTTGGTCTTGAGCATGTGTCCTTGCTTTGACCTTGTGCATTCGTCACTTGTGATATTTGCCTCCTCGTGACTTCATGTTCCACATACTTATACCTTTATAAATTCTTGAAGGCTTCAGAGTTTGATACAGCGAAAGACTTGACCTTCAGACTTTCTTGAATTCGTTGAAGTACTGAGTGTATGCAGTATAAGCATGTGGGGACGACTTCTTCTTGGATTCCGCAACGCCACCGTCTTCAAATGCCACAACATAAGTAGACACGAAAGAAATGGCTTTGAACATTTCATTCTAAATCGGTAGCATTTTACCTCCGGTCGGTGAAGACCGTTGGACGATATTAGATATCGTACCCGTGACGGATAGTTTCAATTAAGTAACTTCCTGACAGGATTTCGCGGGTAAACCCGTTCTCTTTATTCGACCGTCCAAAGCTGACTGCGAACATAAAGAGTGAATCATTTGGATAATAATATCCGCATGGTTTGAAGCCGTCAATTCATGTTCCTGGAACAAGTGAAATTCAATTAAGAACCGCACCATCGTTGCTTTCCAGTTGTCACGAGCTTGATTCGTATAGAATCTTGCAAGTTACCTACCAAGTGCTGTTTGAGGTTAACACTAGAAGGATTTCCACTCATCACCATGAACACAAAGGTATCACTCTGAGTGTTCTGGCAAGATCACTGAGATATTGCGTAGAGGCCTGGAACGTGTTTAAATTCAGTTAAGAATTAAACATCCGTTGCTTTCCAGTTATCACAAATTTGATTCATAAAGAATCGCACAAGTCACCTACCATGAGCTTTTTGATATTCGCTCAAGAAGGATTTCCATCTTCATTGTAAATACTTTCGTATTACTCGGATGTTCAGGCAAGATCATGAAGATTTTGCGTAGGACTCTTAAAATCTTTCTTACTTTTCACAGTGTGTGAAGAAGCAAGGAATTATGAAAGTGTGTCCTAATGAGATATTTGATGATCTCAAATGGCTCTAGACTCGATCGTGCATTTTTGGATTTTAGTGATTGGAGGCTGGAGAGGAGTGCCACCTTTTCAATACCAATTTATTCGGAGTGAATAAATTAGTAGATAACGTGTTGTCTCCGTGTGATTAAAACAAATACCTTTTGAGAGATATCTGAGTTAGCTGGGATGGGTTGTGCATTGCATCACTGGGTCCATGATGTCTATCTTCAATATCGAGCATCATTAAAATGATCTCAATAGCATATGTGTTGACCCGGTTTCTGCCTAAGTTGTAAGGAGGGCTTCTTTCTTTACACCCTTTATCTTTACAATTCTTTTTCATTCTTCAACCCCTTCAATGCTTACCAATACGTCATAACTAGCACCTTGTTGTGATTGTTCCAGTGCTAACTTAAGTACTTGGTCGGCATTCAGCTACGTTCACAATCTTTCTCCTTCTTTCCTAAGGACGGCTATTTCTAGCTACGGAATGTCCTTGGGAAGATTCCTCCGGTTCTGGAAGAATCATAAGACTTAACCTATCCTACCATCCTTAAGTCACCACAATCTTCATCGTCGTGAATTAAATGGGTTTTGGGTAAGTATATGTCACCATGAAAGTCCATTTTGCTCCCCCTTAACATATGCCACGATATTCGAAAACATTTCGCACATGTCGGGATGAGCTAGCACATTAAGTCAAACCATTTGTGATAATATCCCATATTAAATCACATTTTCTCCCCCATATTAAAAATATTAACCCAATCGATGTTTTTAATATCAATTGATTTAATAGCATTTTAAGAAAATTTGGGAAGAAAAATGCAAATCCAATTATCTTCATGAATTACACAAGCTCCCCCTCAAATTAATGAGGGTGTACTTGAAACGTAAATTAAATACCTTTTAAACACAAGTGTAAGGTATTTATCACGTGCAAAGATCATATATGATAATGTATTCACAAGATTAGCGATTTATGAGGTTGGACCTGAATGATGAAGAACATCATATGAAAGAGGCACATGGTTCTTGTTCACGAATGTTGGTCGCCTCATCATTTCTGAAGTTATCTCTTGACTCCATATGTACGATTGATATCGTTGTCTTGACACCAATATGTGAACTTGGCACCTTCGGCGTCAAAGATTCTGAATGCTGGACAATTGCTCCCCCTCAATTGTTGACTCGTGTTCTATTGAAAGAGCTGCAGTCACCGTTTGAGTAGTCGCATCGTCGAGTATGTAGATACCAATTGTATATTGCTATGGTTGTAGAGAGGATAGCTTCATAAAAACAAGATTTCTCTTGTTTTAACAAATAAATGCACTGACACGTACATAAATTCGTGTTAGATTGTGTTATAAAGTAAACACAATCCCTTACATGGTTATAAAGTAAACCATGCCCGAGAAAATTAATTCCCGTTGTTGAGTCAAAGCTTTCCGGTGAAATGCTTGACTAGAGTATAAAAAGCGGGTTACTATCTGAAATAATAGCAAACCATTTTGAGCATGTTTTAAAATATTTGAACTTCTGCTCGAACTTTATTTACAACCCCGTGTCATTATTGAATGACATTTCTAGTATCGTAAATATTATCGATTCCAGAAGACATGCTCTTTTTATCAAAACATTTTTTGAACACACAATTTTGAAAGATTTAGAAAAACCTTTTTGAGAAATTCTCGAAAAATTATGTTCAATGTTTTGAAAACCAATTACTTGAGCTTAAGATGTTGAATATCTTAAAAAACGAGCTCAAGTCCGAGAAGTTGTAAACTTCCCGTTGTTAAGGATAAGTTACCATCGGCGATAAACTTTCCTTTTAATTGAAGAACGAGTTCTAAGCTGACATTTACTTAGAAGTCGTTTTCATGAGCTTGAAAAACTTTGACTGTTTTAACGTAAAGCTCATGACCGAGAGAGGTAAATTTCTCGTTATGAGGAAAAGTTCTCTTATTTAAAAGATTCACTTTCCTTTCTGAGCTTAAAACCTGGAATGTTTTAATACAAGCTCATGACCGAGAAAATTTAATTTCCCGTTACGAGGATAAGCTATCTTTAAAGATAAGCTTTCCTAAAATTGAAGTCCGAGTTACAGTCTGATATTTAACTGTAAGTCATTGTGCATGAGCTTAAAAACTTGGAATGTTTTTTGCATAAGCTCATGCCCGAGAAAATTTAATTTCTCGTTGTTAGGATAAGTTTACCATCGGCGATAAACTTTCCTTTCTTTGAAGAGCGAGTTATAGTCTGTGATGCGACTATAAGTCCTGATGCACTGTAAGCTTAACTGGAAATCCCCTGAGACACTTGTTTCTTAGATATCAGCTTCTTTAGCAACCAAACTCCGAGAGTGTCCTTAATTGAGTGGTATACAATGATTGGACCGCTTCTTTCTTTTGGAACATTCTCTTTGGTACCTGCATTCTCATTAGGATTTTGCATGCTTTGATATGGGTTAGCGATATCTATCTTAGAAGCAAGTGGGGGTTCACAATTTTCTTTTCTTGTGCTAGAGGTGACCTGAGGAGAGGTTTCACTTATCTTAGCTGGCAAACGTTTCCTTTTATAGAAAACCTTAAGTTCAGGCTTAAGTGATGTATCCTCCTTTTCAATTTCCTCCCTAGTAGTCTTAGTAGAATCAGAGACTATCCTAGTTAAAGGGCACTCGTTTCCTACAATAGTGAAAGTTCTACCAGTGGGGCGCCACATTTTACCAATGGGTTTGATTTTAGCTACCCACTGAGATTTAAGTCTAGCACGGGAGTTCACCTCATTAAGTAATTTCTTGATACAAGATTCATGATTGGCTTTAAAGACACATTTCCTACATGTTTTGCAAGTAGCATATTTAATGTCCGAGTAAGATCTAGAATTCCTAGATGATTGATTGATGCTCCTAGGATGTGACATGCTTCGGTTAGCAGTGTCGGGTAAGCTAGAAGGCATCTGACTAGGTTTGAAATTCCTATCTCTTACTTGTGTCTTTTGCTTAGCTTCCCTTAGACCAAATGTATGGCGAACGTCATTCGAACTAGTTCGAGACGTATTCTTTGGACTATGTCTAGGGAGACTAGATGAAATCATGTGATTAGGTCTTGCAAAAGCTATTTTAGTCATATTGGGCCTAGATAGTGGAGTGACTGGTCTAGAAAGATGAACCATATCAACTTGGGAGGCAAACCGCGATCTCGAGGATTTTGGTCGCTCAGATATAAATGCAGTCGGTTGTCTAACAGACTGAATTTGAGGCGGTTTCCCCAAGATTGATGGTTTTTCAAGCTTAGTATCCACACTAGATCCTTTAGTTTTTCTCAATTCATTTTTCAACGCAGCTATAGCAAATACCTTTTCTTGTACTTGAGCCTTTAAAGTTTCATTCTCTTTGAGCAATTCATCTTGGGATGCCAACTTAAATTCAAGCGACTTAATTTGTATTACAAAATTATCTTTTTCAGCTTTAGAATCTTGAATTTTTTGATTTAATTTTCTTTCAAGAACAACGTTTGAATTTTCAAGTTTTTCAAAATACTTTTCAAATTTATCCGTTTTCTTCGAAAATTCAATTTTGGCATCCTCAAGAGCTTTAGATTGCTGAGCTAAAATTGTTTCAAGTTCTTTAATCTTGGAATCAGAATCGGTTAGAGAAGCAGTCATAAAGCATTTATCATGATGAACTATAGCATTCTGAACAATTTCTCCCCTATTTTGACTCACATCGGATGAATCTGAAGTGGTAAAACTATCACCCTTTTCCATCCCATGTTTGTCATAATTAGGTTCAGAATGCGCAACATGCGGTGGTTCATCGGCATAGACATCATATACCACATTCCTGTGTACCGTGTTAGTAGACTCTTCGTCAGATACGGGTATGGTGTCATCAATCCCTGACATGCTGCTTGTATCATGCTTTCCTCCCGAATCCTTGCTCTTGCAATCTTTAGGCTCCAAGTTTTCAACCGTATGATCATTATCCTCTTGCATCTGCATCGTAGATTCTTGCACTCCATTATCATACTCTTGCTGAAGTCGAGATCTTTCATAAATCGAACACGAGACCGAAATCATTAATTTCAACAATGTACCACGGAACTCTTTAATTTCCATTTGTGTGTACTGAAGAAACGATTGACATATCCCTGAATTATCAGACTTAAGAATGTTGAATTTGAAGAAGTGCGTAAGTTGTGTCACTAGAGCTTGATATGCAGATGCTGATGCAGAATGATTAAAGTCTTCTTTGTGAAGTTGCTCAGCTAGTTGGTTCAAGTTGAGGAATATAGAATCGATGAATATATAACGATCTTGACCGAAGAGTGTCAGAAATTCGCTTCCTCCTTGAAACCAAGAAATGGTCACTAGATGAGACTGGAGTAGTCGAAAGAACGTTATACCACTTTCTCTAGCTGTGTTTTGCATGAGATGCAAGTCTCCCTCTCGAGATGTCGATTTCAACGAATCCATTAAAAATCGATGATAAATGAAAGTAAGGATTACTTTTCGATCGATCAATGAAAGAAAGTAATTGTGTTTGTTGTTGTGAGTAGAAGTCGAGAAATAATGTTAAAATCCCCTAATAATTGTTCTCGATAAACCAAAAATTCCAAGACAAAATTTTCAAAAACACGTTTTTGAAAAATCTTGAAATACTTGTCACTGTATCGGAATCCTCAAATTTAATCCGTCGGAATAACCATCGCAATACCCATCGCAATATTACCCATCGGAATGTCACACTATCTTAATGTCCAGATCGGAAAGTCCAGATCGGAATGTCACACTATCTGAATGTCCAGATCGGAATGACCAGATCGGAATGTAGCTAAAATAAAATGGGCAGAGTGACGACACAAGGATCCCTTAAACCCGTCGGAATCCCAGATCGCAATGCTCGATCGGAATGCTCAGATCGGAATAAGGTGTCGTAATACAGTGATCGCAATGTGGAACTAGCTGGTTATTGCGATCAAGTTCCTCTCAGTTGTACTTTCCGATGGTGACCTTTGCTAGAATTTCGGAATGATGAAAAACCAAGAAATTTTGAACGATTGATCCAAGAACTTTTGTGTTTTTAACCAAAACCAAGATACCAAAATCACTACAACAAATAACTAGATAACGTATATCAAGATTAAAGCATAAAAAACACAAAAAATATTTTTGGACGTGGGTTGGATGATCAAAACACAAAATCAAGAACACAAGAACAAAACCAATCAAACCAAGGCTCTTGATACCATTTGTAGGTCCTCGTAATCTTGGATTATCCTTGTGTTCGAATGATTTAAAGAAATAGATAGATAGATGAAGAACTAGAGAGAGAAACTAGAGAGAGGTTGGAGAGAAAATGAAATATTAGATTGAATGTGTGAAAGTGAGAATGACCAACCCCTCCTAACATGCTAGGAGGGGGTTTATATAGCCCACCCTACATGTGGGCTATATGGACTATATTGGATCACGAGCCCAATATCATTGGAGTGACCGATCCTTTCTAAATACGTAAAAACGTATTTCCAACAAGGGTACTGTTCATGGTAAAAGTATGCGGGTTTTACATGAAAAGTCCTACTCTGACATCACTAATGCTACATAAATAAGGGACATGTATAAGTTGCCTGATATCTGAGTGTGTTACCGGTTCTTTTATATTCTTAATTCATTTTATATATTCTTTTCTTATTTTACTGTTTTAAATGGTATACTATATTATTCATGTTTTACATGTCTTCTGATTATGTATTTTTAATGTATTCTTGTATTATTATACTTGTAATGTAATAATAAGTAACTTTCTAAAAATAGCATTTCCAAAAATAGAAAGTTTCCAAAAATAGGAAGTATCAAAAAATAGTAGGTTTCTAAAAATAAAATGCTTCTAAAAATAGTAGGTTTCTTGAAATAGAAAGTTTCCAGAAATAAGCTGGATTAATAAGCTAAAAGTATAAGCTAGTGCTTCTAGTTAAAAGTTATAAGTCATGGAATTAATAGTATAGTTTATTAATTAAATACTATAGGTTATATTTGATTATTGATTAATAATGAAAATACATGTTTTATTAATTAATATCATATCATGGTTAAATTAATAAACTATAGGGTATACAATTTATTTAAGTCATGGTTTAATTAAATTAAGTCTAATAAAATACTTAGGTTAACATGTATTATTAATTTTAATTAATTAACGTAAGTCATGCAATTATTAAACAATTATAAGTTCATGTATTAAAATAATTAATTAATAAACTATAGTCTAAAAAAATAATAAAATGTACTTAGGCTAAAACATGTATTATTATTCCAAATAATATAACCTAAGTTCTAATTAAATTAATTAATTAGGCATAAAAATTAATTTAATTAACTTATAAAAATAATTTAGCAAAAATATCCTAAGCCCGAAACCCGAGACAAACTAACCCGAGACAAACTAACCCGAACACTAACCACCACCAATAGTCACGGATGTGGTGGCGGCCAGTGGCTGCACAGCCAACGACGGCAACCCTCGTTGCTACTGTGCCGTGGCTTCCCCTTGCTGAGACAAAGCATCCCACCGGCTTAAGCCGGTGGTTCCCCCTTCTTGCCTTACGTACCCACTGTCCGAACAAAACACACCCCGGCTTGCGGCGGGATCCCCTTTTATGTCCGAGACGACACCGAGTGTCACACCCCACCATGGCGGAATATGGGGCACGACGTATGGATATCATCACAACAATAGCGTGTCTATAGAGATAACTAAATGATATAAGAAATGTCATAAAATGGTGACAAATGTCATGACAATATCTCAACAATGCAGGAGTCTAGGTAAGTAGGTAACAGTCCTACCTCTTACCCAAGACAAACAAATAACACAAACAAACAAACATAAAGGTGCCAACAGTATCACTTATTAAAATGAACAATCAAATAAAACTAAGAAGGAAACGGGGATTCTCCTTCTATATGCATTCCTAAGCTTCTCCAATCCTAGCCACTTATGTTCTCATGCTTAACCATAGTATCACCTGAAAGAGACACTAAAACACGTCAA
The DNA here is from genome assembly GCA_025667525.1 of Glebionis coronaria. Lineage (NCBI taxonomy): Eukaryota > Viridiplantae > Streptophyta > Magnoliopsida > Asterales > Asteraceae > Glebionis > Glebionis coronaria. Next base: position 227,600 of record JANFOE010000061.1, read on the forward strand.
CATAAAGTTGGTGAGAGTCATAGGTTTAGACTCCAACACAAGACAAGTCATAAGATGTGAAAACCATAAACCAATAAACATATGGACAATGCGCTACAATCATGTACTAACAACTAGCATTCAAGTTCAATCAATCATTACAATTCCAAGGCATCACGCCTTACCAACAATCACAATTTCCAAGGCATCACGCCTTACCAACAATCACAATTTCCAAGGCATCACGCCTTATCATTAACCATAGGTCCCATAGGCGCCCATACACCTATGTACCTTTCCAATCCAGATCACACACAAACAAGAATCACATAGCACTTAATCACATAAATGTACACACAAGTCCATCTCAAACCTTAAAACATTCACAACATTAATTTAGAAAATAATTCAACACAGTGTCTCTTCCATCCCATCTGGAAGTCAAAAACAATAGTAAACATGGGACTATGAAACTCACCTGATAGCTTCTTCACAAGTCCTTGCACTACCAACAAGCTAACAAACCAAAAACACGCAATTAATACACGAACCAATCACTAAGATGGCTCATCTACCTATGATGGACATCTAGCCTATTCCCACATATTTACCTCATTGAAAAGCTCTAATCACCCCATTACCCTTCCTTAACAAGTCCTTAACTTGGTTAAGTTTAATAACTATCTCGTTCATATTTTACACAAAACAGTCCCAGTTTTTAAGTCACAAAACTTTAAGTCAAACGTCCACTTAAACATACCCATGGTTTCTGTAAATAGAATATTCATACCCTTACATATGTTGGCTAACACGTCCCACTTGCCCTAACCTTAAAGCTACTGTTAAGGCCCCGACATACATATATCTACTTTTGTCATTCCAAATTTCCTGATTTTAAACGTACTAAAAGTTTGTTACCATTAAGGGGTCTTACCCTAAACCACAACCTTAGCCCAAGTGCAGATACTTACTACAATATATACACCATCTCTCACATTCGTGAGAAGATCCCAATGCAACCCTAAGTACCCCAAACAACCCAAAACATAAAAAGAAAACAGGTTGAATTCAAAACTGTTTTGACCTCCGACTGTTGTAACCTGTTTTTGACCCACTTCCCACCTCCAATTTAGTTCTCGTTTCTTGCATTGGAAAGCCACTTCAAATACCTTTCCAGGGGTACTTAGATCGTAAAATAAGAGTTTATAGAACTCCCGATATGATCAAAACAATTGACTCAAAAATCTGCCCAGTTTTTAAAAACGGGTTTAACAAAATCAACCTCATTAATTAACCCTAATCCCTCTAATTACAAGCCCTAATTTATGTAATCATCATATTATGATTAATACAACATTAGTTTACTGTTTTTATATTAAACCCTAACCTAAATCCATCATAAGATTATTAAAGAAAACATAAAAACAATTTAATTAAAAAGGGATCTGAAGATTTACCTTGGATTTATGAAAACCCCCAAATTTTATGAAGAACCCTAATTTTTTATAAGACTCACGAATTTCCTTCATCTCCAGGAGAAAAATAATGAATTTGGTTTAGTATATACATTATATAGGGTATGGGTGAATCCTAGTCCAACCCAAAGCCCACTTTCCTTTTTTTCTCTTTTTTTCCTTTTTCCCTTTCTTTTCTTGCGTCTACCAAACCGACCCTACCCCTTAATTTTCGTTTTTTTCCTTTTTATTGTTTAATAATATATTACTAATATTACCTTAATTTGTCTTAATTTATTTCAGCTCCTAAAGCTTCCAAAACCTCAAAACCGTAAAACTAGTCAAATTTACGCGTTTACCGTAAAAGACGTAAAATATACACTTTTAAAAAAAATCTCAAATTTTGAAATAAACTTTATAACTAAGTCCTAAATGACTTAAAACCATCCCGAAAAATATTCATATGGATAATTACCTCACCCGAGACCTCTAAATGCTAAACCGTAAATCCTAAAAAAATACACTATTACGATAATACTTATACGTATACGTAAACACCAAAATATCACCATTTCATTTCATAGTCACTAATTGTGAGCTCATGAACATGAAATAACCGTTCCTCGATTTACTTATGAGTACTTCTATACTCATAAATAATAACCACACCAACCTCGTTCACACAAAATAATCACGTAAACACACAATTCAAGTAAGCACACATAAAATAACTTAAAAGTAAGACCAAGTGACAAATCCAAAACCTAGGGTTGTCACACCGAACCCCAAAGGGGTCTCGGTCCCCTTGTTTTCCGAACACCACAGCCACACCGAGCCCCTTGGGGGTCTCGGTTGGCGAACCAAAAATACACCAATATGATTGGTCTCGGTTGGTGTGCGGCCGAACAAACAAACCTAACAAACCCCCGTTTTCTTGTTTAATTATCATCATAACATGTTTTATCATTTGTTTTTAAAGATCAAATCATAAGAACATTGATTAAATAAAAATACTTAAAAGATGAAGGTTTTTGATATACCGTTTACGTGGGTGGTTGTAGAATCAAAACACGAATACAAACACTTACAAATCCAAGATCAAAAATCAATGAATCGTCCTTGTTGGTTTGTTGAATGCCGCGGCCACCAAGAAGCAAAAGGGAACTAGGGTTTTATTTTTTCGTGAAAATCCTATGTTATGAAAATTCTGTAGTTTTTGTTTCCACTAGTAGATTTTAAAATGGGTTGGGCCCCTTTGTCCCTCCTTGTCCGCGGCTACAACTAGCCCAAAAGGCAAACCCGGGCCTTTTTCCATGTTTACTTAATATTCGTGTTCATTTATGTGTTTAAATATTCATGATTATAATTATTATACTTAATAATTATCGTTTGTTACTATTATGCGTAGTTTTCTGCAATTAATGTTCGTGACACGTGTTTAATATACATAAATGGAAAGTTTTAATTTGTTCGTATGTTTACGTGATGTACTGTTCATGGTATTGATATGCGGGTTTTACAACTCTTCCCCTCTAAAAATAATAATTTGTCCCCGAATTATAGATAACGTAAACTGAAAGGAAACATACCCGAATCAAAACCGGAAATGAGGGTAAGAAGTCCAGATAGACTCATCCGTCTCCCAAGTGGCATCTCGCTCGGAATGGTCCCTCCAACAGATTTTGACTAATGGAATAGTATTCTTCATCAGGACTCGCTCTTGACTATCAAGAACTCATTCGGGCTCCTCAATGAAAGTAAGATCCTCACGAATATGTTCGAGTGGATACTGAACCATAAGAAGGGGATGATAATTGTACCCTATGAGTAAGGACACATGAAATACGTTATACGTGAGATAGCTGCGGAGGTAACGCCAGACGATATGATACCTCACCGACTCGTTCGAGGAAATCAAACGGTCCGATGAAGCGAGGACTGAGTTTTCCCTTGATACCGAAATGGCAAACTCCACGCGTCGGTGATACCTTGAGAAAAACATGATCTCGTATGTTGAAATGAAAATCCCTACGATGCTTGTCAGCATAACCCTTTTGACGTGCACGAGCTTCCTTCAGTTTCGCCTTAGCTACAACAACCTTCTCGTTTGTCATTTCTATCATCTCCGGACCCTCAAGAATTCGCTCACCAACCTGATCCCAGCAGATTGGGGCGCGACACTTCCTGCCATACAACATCTCAAATGGTGCACACTTGATACTGGCGTGCCAAATGTTGTTGTATGCAAACTCTACCAAGCATATATAGTCGTCCCAACTCCCTGCCCATTCCAAAGCACACGCTCGAAGCATGTCCTCTAGTGTCTGAATGGTACGCTCTAACTGCCTGTCTGTTTGAGGATTAAAAGCTGTTCTAAGCTTAAGTCTCATACCCCAAGCTTTTTGTAGACTCTTCTAGAATCGCGAAGTAAAACGAGGATCTTTGTCAGAGGTGATACTGGATGGAGTACCATGTAGTCTCATGATCTCCTTCTAATAAAAGTCAGCCAATTTTCTAGCTGCATCATCCTTATGGATCGGTAAGAAATGAGCTAATTTGGTAAGTCGGTTAACGATAACCCAAATGGCATCATGCTTCCTCTTTGTCTGCGGAAGTCCGGTGACAAAGTACATGGAGATCTTGTCCCACTTCCACTCTGGAATGTCTAATGGTTCTAGGTAGCTGATGCTCGATCTTAACCTGCTGACAGGTAAGACATTTGGAGACAAAGGTAGCGACGTCCTGCTTCATACCACTCTACCAGAAATGTTGCTTTATGTCGTGGTACATCTTGGTAGAACCAGCATGAATAGAGAATGGGGAGCTATGAGCTTCAACCAATAAAGCCTACCTGAGTGTAAGATCATCAGGAACACAATGTCAAGTGCCCTACCATAAGATACCGTCGTCATCTACCCGAAACTGCGTCTGCTAATCTAGGTTCTGAATAATCTCCCAGATTTCACCATCATCTTTTTTAGCTTCCTTGATTCTAAAGAGTAAGTCAGGCTCAACTCTAAGATTAGCCCAGTAGCCATCCATTCGTTCCAAGTCGCATATAATTTCTTCATCTATCTTAATGCCGTTGATCATACCCAACTTCCTACTAAGATCATCTGCCACTACATTCGCCTTGTCAGGATGATACTGAAGATTAATGTCATAATCCTTCAACAGTTCTAACCATCTTCTTTGCCTCATGTTCAGTTCATGCTGAGTGAAGATATATTTCAGGCTCTTGTGATCTATGAAGATATCACATGATTCTCCATACAAGTAATGCCTCCATATCTTCAGTGCAAACACAAAAACTGCAAGCTCCAAGTCATGTGTAGAATAGTTCTCCTCATAAGGTATAAGCTGTCGTGATGCGTAAGCAATCACCTTCCCATGTTGCATCAGAACACAACCAAGACCCTTCCCTGAAGCCTCACTATAGATCTGAAATCCACCTGTACTCGATGGGAGAATAAGAATAGGTACAGATACCAGCCTCTGCTTTAGTTCTTCAAAGATATTCTCTCTTTCTTCAGTCCAGACGAATTTATCCCCTTTGCGCATCAGTTTGGTCAAATGTAGTGCTAGTCGGGAAAAGTTCTCTACGAACCTACGGTAGTAACCAGCTAAGCCCAGAAATCTGCAAACTTCATTTGCCGACGTCGGTATCGGCCACTTGGTAATAGCCTCAACCTTCGCAGGATCCATGGTTATTCCCTCTGCGGATACGATGTGGCCCAGAAACGCCACTTTGCTTAACCAGAATTCGTATTTGGAGAACTTGGAATAGAGCTGCTTCTGGCGAGGTATCTGTAATACTGTACGAAGATGGTCTTCGTGTTCCTCCTTGGATTTAGAGAAAATCATAATATCGTCAATCAAGACGATAACAAACTTTTCCAGAAACTTATGGAAGATACGGTTCATCAAATCCATGAAAACTGCTGGAGAATTGGTAAGACCAAAAGGCATGACTACGAATTCGTAGTGTCCATAGCGTGCACGGAAAGCAGTCTTGGTGATATCCTGCTCTTTCACCCGTAACTGATGGTAGCCAAACCGCATATCGATCTTAGAGAAATGTTTGGGGCCTTGTAGTTGGTCAAACAGATCACCAATGCGTGGTAAAGGATATCGATTCCTGATGGTGATCTTATTAAGCTCACTATAATCCATGTAGAGTCGCATACTGTCATCCTTCTTCTTCACGAATAATACCGGTGCACCCCATGGAGATGCACTAGGGCAGATGAAACCTTGATCCTGAAGTTCTTGTAGTTGTTCCTTTAACTCCTTAAACTCGATGTGATACATGCGTTAAGGATCCTTGGAATTTGGCTCAGCCCCTGGGATGAGCTCAATATTAAACTCTACCTCACGAGCAGGTGGTATGACCGGAAATTCTTCAGGAAACACGTCGGGAAATTCTGACACGATGAGTTGATCCTGAAGGTGTAACACCCCTAAATTTACACAATTCAATACAACGGAAGACTCGTTGGTGTTACGGGATAGCACATTACTCACATCATAGACAACGCTTAAAAATCGCGTCGTTTAGTAATAAAGCATTTCCATTCATAAATATCAAAGTTACATAGGTCCCAAGTCAATGTATTTCATACAGGTTTTACAAAGCATTTGAATGGAAATTATTGTTTAAGTGCGGGCCATGAATTCTTGTCGTCTTGCCGAGAATTACCTTCAAGTACCTGAGATAAAACATGTTAAAAGAAAAGGTCAGCGATAACGCCGAGTGAATTCATAGAGTTTAATAAAACCATCAATATATCATCGGTACATAATCACTATCGAAAATCATTTTGTACAAATCTTTGTAATAGGCCATAAAATAGCCAAAGTCATTTTATACAAATCTTTATCAAAAATCATAATATAGGCTTTCGCCTTCAAAATCATTATACGAACCATTGTCGTTAAAACATCATACAATACGTTTTATAACGTTGTATAGATTAAATAAAAACCATTATATGAATATGGTTATGAAAAAAACAAAACACGAACATAATATCAATAGTAAGACCCCATATTGCTAGTCAGGCAATATATCATAATTCGCTGCGTATAGCAGTATTTCGTTAATTGGATTATTATAAGCCGCATGACATTGTTACCTTACTACAACAAACAACGGGTAGCTAGCCCGAAACTCAATTGCCCATCTAAATTAGCGTGTCGTCACAATAATCACGCTTGTGTAAATCTTCTCATACATAAATTCGCTTACCAATCAATGTGGCACGACGGGGATCAACCGTCAAGGCGCGAACTGGGGTGATCGTCCCCAAATAGTACTATTATATGCATAAGCGTCTACCAAATCCCGGTAGTTCACAATTCATGCTAATGGGACTTTTAGTGACATAACCTAACTCTAATAATCCATTTCATTTCATCTATCGGGTCATTTAATCATTCATCGGGTCATACAATCATTCGGGTCCAAATCAATAAACAGGCCATCGGGACAACTAGTGTCCTATTTCATAAAAACTAACATGTTATCTCCCCCGCGTGTTTATAAAATATTTCATAAAAACATTTAAAAGAGTGCGAGGCTATGAACTCACGTTGATGTGGGAAAGCGGGTTATCGACGACTCGGATGTACGGAACGTGCTTCAATCACGGAAACCTAGACAAATAATACTCGTCTTAGACTTTTGTCCAATGACTTTATCAAAATAACAATTATGTATACATATGATGATTTTATAAATATGATGATGATCAAGTGGGATTGTACAATTTTACTCATTCTAATAGTGTTTATTTGTTGGTAACATTTTTATACTAGTTTTACTAGTTTTACTTATTTACATGTTTTAGGCCCAATAAGCCTATTATAAGTTCTTTAACTTGTATTAATCCATTTTATATTTGGATTATCAGTATTTATACTTTACATGTTGGGCCCAAATGGGTTAAGCCCAAATAAGTAATTTTTATAAATGTTTAACTTATTTAGTTAAATTATTAGTCCAAATATGCTAACTTAGCTCGTTAATGTCCTTATATCATATAGTTCGGGTTTTATCGGTTTTTACTTGTATTAGGTACTTATATATCAGTATATGACTTTTAAAAACTCTACATTAGACGGGTTTGATAGTCTAAGTTTTAATTGGCGAAAAACGTTAATTTTACGATAATAGCCGAAAAAGTCGTAAAAATCACGTTTATAGTTTTTATAACTTATATATCTTATTCAACTACCATTTTTATAAAGTGTCCATTTATTTAACCTTATACATATTCATATAAATGAAATTTATAAGTTAGTGGGTTTTAATTCACATTTTATACTATATTAGTTTGAGTGCTTATATAATACTATTAAACATTAATTCTTTAAAATCTGATTTTTAGTTTCATCTTCACCATTTTTATCATATCTTGAGTTCTATAAGGAGATAGAAGCTCATTTTTGGATGGCATAAACTTCATATTATGTGCTACAAATAAGTTGGTTATAGCTACTGCTCAATCCATGTTTAAGTATCCTTAACAATCCCTACAAAACAGATTATTCAGATTGGTATACTAATTTTGTTTTGATCATATCTCACTCATTTTGATGATTCCATTGCATGGCCAACTCTCACATGTGTATGACATCTAATACTTACTGTATATTGATTCCACTTTACCATTTTATCAGTTTAACATTTGGTTACTTACTGTTTTTATACAACCAACAATTTAAGCAAGATTTTAGCCTTGTTTCTTATGGTTTTTCATCTTTTTAATCATATTTATCAACACTTGATCCCCACACAACATTTTTATCATCATATATTAATCATATATATATACAATAAGAAAGAAAATACATGATTACATAAACAAAATAACAAGAGGATGGGAAGAACAATCTTTATACCACCAAGATTGTGTAAGTATTCATCAAGGCTTGGATTTTTGATGGAAGAACTTGTGATAGATCAAAACCAATCTTCATGGCCACCAATACTTGTAAACTTCATGTAGAAATCAGCCCTTGAACATCACCAAATCTTCTCCTTGGATGTTAAAATCACCACCAATCAATAGAGCTTCAAAAGGGCTTCATCATATGTGTGAATAACACATGATTCCATGGTTAAAATTGATCAAATGAGGGTGTTTATTGATGAGGTTGGACGAAAGTTAGAGAGAGAGGGAGGAGATTTGTGTGAGATTTGCATGTTGCAAATGAAGTAAATGGTTTGGTGCAAGTGTTTTTGTGGTTTTGGTGTAAGTTTAGCTTACATTGTAAGCTTGAATGGACAAGTGTCCTAGTGTTTTTGTGAAATGTTGACACACCTCAAGTGTGTTAGCTAAGTCTTGCCTTCCCATTGTGGGGGTGGGGCAAGATTTATCTTGTCTCATCCCCATTATTTTACGGGTACTCCTCGATTCTAGTTTCCTCGATTTGCGTGCCCTCGGGTCGTTTTACGAAAAACGTTTTTATAAATTATGAATCAACGACACAAAACGCATCTAATAAAAATTGTCTCATCAAAAACGGAGTTCGAAAACGTAAATACGTAATCCTAAGGTCTCCGGTTTAGTCATAAATGACGTTAAATGATAATCGTAAGTCCTAATCTCTTCTCGTAAATTTGTGAGTTTATGAACCAACACAAATTTAAAATCTCAAAATAATATTCACGAAAAAATTTATTTTCTGAAATATCGGACTGTCACCAAAAACGGTGTATGTAAACATAAGCACGTAACGTAGAATCCTGCGGTTTAGACGTAGTCGATGCTACTTCAAGACGTAAATCCAAATTTCTTCCCAAAAATAAGTGAGTTCATAATATAACATTAAAATAATGTTTTTAAATAATAATTGAGAATAAAATATCAACCATAAATTGACGGATTATCACACCATTTACCCCTAAACAGGATCTTTGTCCTCAAATATCATCTTACTACTCGCTTCTTATAGAGTTAAAGCTATGTGGGTATTTCCTCCACGTTCGGTCTTTTCTCACAAGTGTAATTCATTACAATACGCGAGTTTCATGAAACATAACTAGGGGAATAAGATCAGGCTTAATGTTGACTTACTTTCTCTATCCATGATGTTCACAGGTTTTTGATGAATGCAACTTTTCGCCGATCTTAAACTTTATCAAGAAGATTTCAGATTTCTACTTGATAGGCATTTTATCAAGTTCGATATACGAAACATATCTCACGCAGCTCTTGAAGTCCTAGGGTAGATCAAGCTTATATGCCTTTCAAACCAATCTTTTACATCATCTCAATGGTTCCAACCAACGGGGACTTATATCCCATGATCTTTCAGATCATCAATTCATTTTTCCATGTTAAATTTTTTGGCATAACTTTGCTACCCATCTGGCACTTCAAGATCTACATTTCATATTCACATAACCTCATGCCCACTACCGGCAGTCAATAATCAGATCCTAATGTCAACAATCATTTCAGGTTTCGCGAGTCGAGTATTTTGTAAGGTTAGGTTCGCCATCATAGGAAACCTTAAACCTAAAAGACATGTCCAACTCACAATGGGTGTATGTCAAGTGTCTTCATCCCAACTCCTGCTTACAGATGCTCTTATGTTTAGATCCTAACAAGATTCGATCTTGATCCTAATACGATAATTATCAATGATAATCTCTCAAAAGGAAAACGATTTAACAGTTTATTACCAAAGGTCAATCATTCAAACATAAAACAACACTTATAGTATTTTGTATCGTTACTTTACCTCGTCCCTTCGATTGGGGTGGTACAGTACTCTCATCAAGATTCGTTCTCAATGACTTCTGAGCAAATCTCTAGAAATTCGATGCGAAGCGAGGATCTTGATAGAGATGATCGATACAGGCACACCATGTTTACATAAGTCCTTTAAATACAAAAGAGTCAATTTCTTCATCAAGAATCTATCATTAATAGGAATGATATTAGCAGATTTGGTCAGTCTGTCGACGATGACCCAAATCGAATCAAATTCAGATGATGACCTTTGCAATAGCTAGACGGGTACTAATGTATGAGGCGATGTCTGCCTTTATAATTTGCCATCAGTACAATTTCTTCTGATAATGATACATTAAATCAGAAATGACAGGAATAGAATACTTATACTTACAAGATTTCAATATGACTACATCTCTAAATCTCCATATTTAGGCAACCACAAACGACCTTCTATACATTCAACGCCATCGGCTTCTCAATTCTGATGGTTCACATTAGCCGCGAACCCCTTTTTATTATCTATATTATCCTTTCTACAAACATTATTTATTTTTATATCGTTCGTCAATTTATTTTGCACCTTCATTATTAATGAACATGTCCTAATTGGTTCTTTATCTTTTCTACATAATGTGTCAGTATCTACATTCACTTTCTCCTGAAGAAATATATATATATCATGACCGTATTAATTCAAAATCTTCTATGTTTTAGTTTCGTCTCAATTATTATTTTTATCAGTTTTGCTCAGTCCGGCGTCTAAAGCGTCGATAATTATTACAAGTAATTAAATAATAAATGTTTAATTTTATGAAATGTAATCGTAAAAGTTTTAAATTTTCTCAGTTCGACCAATCATATAAAAATGTTCAAAATAAATTTGAATTTAATTAACACAATTTTTGTTGATTTATCGGAAATAATTAGTTAGATCCGTAAATGTTCGAAAAACCTTCGTTTATTCTTTTGTAAAAATTTTCTTAGTTGAAAAGAAAAAATTGTCGTTTCAAATTTTAAGTCATAGTTTAACGGTTTCCTCAATCCCTCTTAGGTTGTCTTGAGGTATGCAAAAACCTTTACCCCTAAACAGAAGTTTAGTTAAATGGTTTGGGTATAAGGGAATAATCCCTCAAAAGATATTTTCGATAAAACATTTGTCAAAACATATTTGCACTTTCTTTTTGGTAAAAATCCAAAGTCTTAAAAGGGCTCTTAATTTTTGAAGAGTCAATATATATATATATATATCTTACCATCATTAATCAAACGATCATTTTATGTAAAGGATCAAGCCTTAAATCACACGTTAAAAATTCAAGGTACAGGTTTTTATTGTTCGGCCAATTCAGTGCAATCTATAATTAATTATTAACTCATTCTTATTCTTAGAATCAAACAAATGGTCCTTAGTGATCACAAGCATGAATTTATCAAATTACAGCCAACACATGTGATTCACCAAATTTATGAATACTACATGTGCATTGATCAATCCAAACGACATCACGTGAAACTCATAATGTTCATTACAAGTTCTGGATGTAGTAATTGAAATAGATAATCTTTTTCGTGGACGCGAAATTGATGATAACCATGTCGTGGATCTAATTTCTGAATATACGCTAGAACCTTATAAATGATCGAACAAATCTATCATCTTGGGTAGTGGATATAGATTTTTAATCGTCAATTTACCTAGTTCACGGTAATCAATAAATATAAGAAATGATAACACCATAGCTCTTCATGATGACGAGCTTGGTAGAATAAAAGTCTTCTCCGACAATTCTCCTAGTTGTACGGTAATTCTTTTAATTCAGATGGTGCTGACGTACAGTGCATAAGCCACAGGTGCAGCACCGGGAATATAATCAATACCAATTTCAACTTGCCTTAATGGCGAAAGTCTAGGTAATTTACCAACAATAATTCCTAAAGTTTCAGATAACAGAAACATTTTTTTTAAAATTCATAATAGGTTCTTTCTAGATTATAATATCTATGACTAGTTCACAACCATTCATGGTATAATTCCAAGTCTAAATGCAGGATATGGTCATTCATCAAGAATTATTTAGATCACTTTTGATAATTAACATCTTATCATTTAGGGGAATTCTACTCGAGTTCCCATCAATTAAGACAACGTCGTCATGTTATAATCAATCAATCCATTCTACTGGCACTATTAACCTTCCAGTTTTATTGTCGTCGATAAGATGTGAATTTCTCAAAAGACTAATAATAACTCATAATCCTTCACAAGTTCAAGGATATCTGGAGACATAACTAACCTTAAAAGAGTTAGGTCAACTCATAATCTACGGGAGAGAATTTCAAATCAGGTACAGACGAAAACATTTAACGAATATGAATATATCCCATGTTTTCATAAATTGAGTACGCATTCGAAAGCTCCTCGGATCGTTACCCAGGTCATTCAAATGAAATCAAATCAAAAGAAATGATAGGAACGTCGATACATCCAGTCGGGTATCAACACTCGATAATCATATACTTTTCCTAAGAATCTCACTACGGAAGAATTGGATAAGAAAGAATTGTCAATTGTCAAATAAGACAATTTCCACAGATGAGTAAATTTGACTCAGAAGAATAGATAATGCGGGCACATACGTAGGTGTCCCTAACACTATGTCCCTATTTTTCACTTCTTGCAGATCTCATAAAATTTAATCTTTCACAATCTTCAAAGAAAATGTAGTGTTTATTCATTAGTTTTATGGTGACTACTAATCAGCCTTGCATGGTCCATTCCAAATTGTATGTAGGCGCGCAACTATATACAATTTCAAGATTAACGATGCAATACTCAGTTCGTCAAAATTTTATCATCATGTTTATAATAAAAACATTTTCATGCTTAATTCTTAAATAAGAATCAAAAATAAATTTACAAAGATTTTCTTTGTTATGAAAACAATTAAGTTTTCCAAGGTGTTTTATAAACAACTTCATTTCGATAACAATCACGTATAAATCTTACTTTGAATAATCCTTATAGTGATGAAAATTCAATTTTTCTCAAGGGATATTGTTTTATCTTATAAAAACAATGAGTGATATGCAAAAGAGTGATGAAAAGTTGTTCACCAAGAACTAACTACAATATATCAGGAAATGAGCTTAGCCACTTTGTCATGAGGTTCATGACCTCGATGGCACTCAGGAAGAATAATCCACAACGTAACTCAATTCGAGATGAGTACTTGTTCAATGGTTTCATCACTAATGCGAACATTAGGAATAAGCAAGAAAAGATAGATAACATCGATACATGTAGAATTTAGCAATCAAAGGTAGTCTTTTCATTAATCACAAACAAGTCAAAATTGTACCGTAACACATTACGTGTCACTATGTCATACAATTTCAAGAACTCATCCTACCAACTGATGTCTCAGTTAAGTTAGGGATTATTTTTAAAAGATACTACAATGAATACTAATCTACAGTAGTCATTAGGTGTTCCACATGTCCCGAAAGATCCATCGGTCCCAATTCAGAAGAAGATTTCTTCAATTTATTTATTGGACACTGGGCCATCATTGGACAATGGTCTTGGAACAACCCTTAACACGAACTAACGATCATTTAAAACCTTATAACTCAATCACAGGACTCAACAACTTCCTCTTAACAATCTCATATTCCATATGTGTTAAATTTTTACTTTATTCAAGTTTTAATCAACGTATACTCAATGCAACATCCTACCTCATTCTCCAATACTTTCAATCTTATTCTTAGACCTTAAAAGGGCAATAAAAGCTCGATATGAACAACACTTAATTTCTAATCCTATAGCTCTTACAACAATAGTTATCAAATAAGTCACTAGTATGAAATGACTCACACATTCAATTAGAATTCTCGGAAAGGTACTAGTGGCATGAGGCTTTTGGGTAATGGTTCCAATGACAACCTCAAGTGCAACATTCACCCTTTCGATTTCATATTTAAGAATTGGATGAAAACGAATCAGATGACATCTTTCTAGGTGTTAAGGTTTTGTCAAACTCCACTCAATAAGGAAAGATCGTCATGACATCGATATCAGTTTTAATCTCGCCAATTCTTCCTCAATTTCACAATCAACTAATATCTACATTTCTACGAATTTCAACCATTTGTTGGGATCATAAATATCCACAACTTGGTTTAGATCTGGAATAGCTAGATTTCCTACAGGAATAGCTTAGATTAATTTACTAGGGGATTTAGGGTTCCTTGTGACAATCTACGTCGTATAAATACCTCGTATAAATATCAAAATAATCATCAAACAATCATGTAATAAAATTAAATCATATATATATATATATATATATATATATATATATATACATATATATATATATATATATATATATATATATATATATATATATATATATATATATATATATATATATATAATCCAAGTTATATATATATTAAAATAACACTTCTCAGTCTGGCCTTGTCGGTAACTTGGGAATTCTTCGGCACCGTTATAGTCAAAAGATTTTTAGACATTTTAAGAAAAATGTTTATAGTTAAAAGATTTTGAAATGTTTTATTCAAAACCTAAATTTTTAAAATCTTTCGTTCTCTATAACGAGAGCTCTGGTACCAAACTGTAACACCCCCAAATTTACACAATTCAATACAGCGGAAGACTCGTTGGTGTTACGGGATAGCACATTAATCACATCATAGACAACGCTTAAAAATCGCGTCGTTTAGTAATAAAGCATTTCCATTCATAAATATCAAAGTTACATAGGTCCCAAGTCAATGTATTTCATACAGGTTTTACAAAGCATTTGAATGGAAATTATTGTTTAAGTGCGGGCCATGAATTCTTGTCGTCTTGCCGAGAACTACCTTCAAGTACCTGAGATAAAACATGTTAAAAGAAAAGGTCAGCGATAACACCGAGTGAATTCATAGAGTTTAATAAAACCATCAATATATCATCGGTACATAATCACTATCGAAAATCAATTTGTACAAATCTTTGTAATAGGCCATAAAAGCCAAATTCATTTTATACAAATCTTTATCAAAGATCATAATATAGGCTTTCGCCTTCAAAATCATTATACGAACCATTGTCGTTAAAACATCATACAATACGTTTTATAACGTTGTATAGATTAAATAAAAACCATTATATGAATATGGTTATGAAAAAAACAAAACACAAACATAATATCAATAGTAAGACCCCATATTGCTAGTCAGGCAATATATCATAATTCGGTGCGTGTAGCAGTATTTCGTTAATTGGATTATTATAAGCCGCATGACATTGTTACCTTACTACAACAAACAACGGGTAGCTAGCCCGAAACTCATTTGCCCATCTAAATTAGCGCGTCGTCACAATAATCACGCTTGTGTAAATCTTCTCATACATAAATTCGCTTACCAATCAATGTGGCACGACGGGGATCAACCGTCAAGGCGCGAACTGGGGTGATCGTCCCCAAATAGTACTATTATATGCATAAGCGTCTACCAAATCCCGGTAGTTCACAATTCATGCTAATGGGACTTTTAGTGACATAACCTAACTCTAATAATCCATTTCATTTCATCTATCGGGTCATTTAATCATTCATCGGGTCATACAATCATTCGGGTCCAAATCAATAAACAGGCAATCGGGACAACTAGTGTCCTATTTCATAAAAACTAACATGTTATCTCCCCCGCGGGTTTATAAAATATTTCATAAAAACATTTAAAAGAGTGCGAGGCTATGAACTCACGTTGATGTGGGAGAGCGGGTTATCGGCGACTCGGATGTACGGTACGTGCTTCAATCACGGAAACCTAGACAAATAATACTCGTCTTAGACTTTTGTCCAATGACTTTATCAAAATAACAATTATGTATACATATGATGATTTTATTATTATGATGATGATCAAGTGGGATTGTACATTTTTACTCATTCTAATAGTGTTTATGTGTTGGTAACATTTTTATACTAGTTTTACTAGTTTTACTTATTTACATGTTTTAGGCCCAATAAGACTATTATAAGTTCTTTAACTTGTATTAATCCATTTTATACTTGTATTATCAGTATTTATACTTTACATGTTGGGCCCAAATGGGTTAAGCCCAAATAAGTAATTTTTATAAATGTTTAACTTATTTAGTTAAATTATTAGTCCAAATATGCTAACTTAGCTCGTTAATGTCCTTATATCATATAGTTCGGGTTTTATCGGTTTTTACTTGTATTAGGTACTTATATATCAGTATATGACTTTTAAAAACTCTACATTAGACGGGTTTGATAGTTTAAGTTTTAATTGGCGAAAAACGTTAATTTTACGATAATAGCCGAAAAAGTCGTAAAAATCACGTTTATAGTTTTTATAACTTATATATCTTATTCAACTACCATTTTTATAAAGTGCCCATTTATTTAACCTTATACATATTCATATAAATTAAATTTATAAGTTAGTGGGTTTTAATTCACATTTTATACTATATTAGTTTGAGTGCTTATATAATACTATTAAACATTAATTCTTTAAAATCTGATTTTTAGTTTCATCTTCACCATTTTTATCATATCTTGAGTTCTATAAGGAGATAGAAGCTCATTTTTGGATGGCATAAACTTCATATTATGTGCTACAAATAAGTTGGTTATAGCTACTGCTCAATCCATGTTTAAGTATCCTTAACAGTCCCTACAAAACAGATTATTCAGATTGGTATACTAATTTTGTTTTGATCATATCTCACTCATTTTGATGATTCCATTGCTAGGCCAACTCTCACATGTGTATGACATCTAATACTTACTGTATATTGATTCCACTTTACCATTTTATCAGTTTAACATTTGGTTACTTACTGTTTTTATACAGCCAACAATTTAAGCAAGATTTTAGCCTTGTTTCTTATGGTTTTTCATCTTTTTAATCATATTTATCAACACTTGATCCCCACACAATATTTTTATCATCATATATTAATCATATATATATACAATAAGAAAGAAAATACATGATTACATAAACAAAATAACAAGAGGATGGGAAGAACAATCTTTATACCACCAAGATTGTGTAAGTATTCATCAAGGCTTGGATTTTTGATGGAAGAACTTGTGATAGATCAAAACCAATCTTCATGGCCACCAATACTTGTAAACTTCATGTAGAAATCAGCCCTTGAACATCACCAAATCTTCTCCTTGGATGTTAAAATCACCACCAATCAATAGAGTTTCAAAAGGGCTTCATCATATGTGTGAATAACACATGATTCCATGGTTAAAATTGATCAAATGAGGGTGTTTATTGATGAGGTTGGACGAAATTTAGAGAGAGAGGGAGGAGAGTTGTGTGAGATTTGCATGTTGCAAATGAAGTAAATGGTTTGGTGCAAGTGTTTTTGTGGTTTTGGTGTAAGTTTAGCTTACATTGTAAGCTTGAATGGACAAGTGTCCTAGTGTTTTTGTGAAATGTTGACACACCTCAAGTGTGTAAGCTAAGTCTTGCCTTCCCATTGTGGGGGTGGGGCAAGATTTATCTTGTCTCATCCCCATTATTTTACGGGTACTCCTCGATTCTAGTTTCCTCAATTTGCGTGCCCTCGGGTCGTTTTACGAAAAACGTTTTTATAAATTTTGAATCAACGACACAAAACGAATCTAATAAAAATTGTCTCATCAAAAACGGAGATCGAAAACGTAAATACGTAATCCTAAGGTTTCCGGTTTAGTCGTAAATGACGTTAAATGATAATCGTAAGTCCTAATATCTTCTCGTAAATTTGTGAGTTTATGAACCAACATAAATTTAAAATCTCAAAATAATATTCACGAAAAAAATTTATTTTCTGAAATATCGGACTGTCACCAAAAACGGTGTATGTAAACATAAGCACGTAACGTAGAATCCTGCGGTTTAGACGTAGTCGATGCTACTTCAAGACGTAAATCCAAATTTCTTCCCAAAAATAAGTGAGTTCATAATATAACATTAAAATAATGTTTTTAAATAATAATTGAGAATAAAATATCAACCATAAATTGACGGATTGTCACAGAAGGGATGGAGATTCAACCTCCATATCATGAACAGTATCTAAGAAACCCTCGCAACCATGTGTCAGTAAAACACGTGCCTGCAAGGCTGAAATTATCTGTACAGACTTAACTGGTATGAAACCATTGTGAATGTACTATGGTACATTGACATCACCCAAAATAACCCGATATAAATGGCAATCAATGGTGGGGTGGTGTTTGGATAACCAGTCCATGCCTAATATCATGTCGAATTCGCACATGTCCAAAAGAAGTGCGTCAACTGGACTAATTTTGTCATCAAACTCAAGGGGAAGACCTCTGTACCCATGTGTGATGCGTACAGAGTCTCTTATGGGTGTAAAAATGTTTAATACATTTTCTAGTGGCATAGGGGATATCCTAACACGATTGGCATAAGCAGTGGATATGACCGAATGAGTCATACCCGTGTCAAACAAAACGCATGCAGCTTGACCATACATAAACAAGATTCCAGTGATGTTACCTGATGACTTGTTGGCTTGGTCACCTATGGTAGTGTACACACGTCCTGTAGTCGGAGGTGGCTTGGAGTCCGCATGCATAGAAGTACCCTCAATCTCTCCCTTTCGGCAATCCTTCATCTGGTGGCCTGGTTGGCCACATTTGAAGCAAGCACCGCTAGCACGGCAGCACGGCCCTGGGTATCTGCGGTTGCACGTGGTGCAAAGAGGGTGAGTATACCTTCCAACAGGTGCCCTTGCTAGTTGGGAGCCCGTTTTAGAAAGTATGCATGAGACATGATTATTGGGTACAATAGGACTACGCAGAAAATTTAAGATGTAATACCATATGATGCTGCACGGTTGGGTTGTGAACCTCTACGGTCCTGCTCCCGCCCGTTGCTAGTATTCATGAATCATAAAGCAACATAACATAGGAATGAGTAAATTTAGGGACCTGCTGCTGTTGGAGTTGTTGGCGTTGTTACGGTAATTATCATTACCGCCCCGCCTATCCAATGTAGAATGGTCCTGAGTCTGACCGTTACCCTTGGGCTGATTCTGCTGTTGAGTGGCCGGTAGGGACCGGTCCCTAGTCTTCTGCCTGAAAGATGTAATTATATAGAGAATGATATAATGGACAGTACTTAATTAAATGAAATGATCACCGTTGATGAAGAAGATATACCTCTTGTCAGGTCTTTCTGCCTCTCCAAACTCATCCCTCTCTTACAGCATCTCCAACTTGCAGGCTGCATCTGCCACATGTACCACAATATTAAATGTAGCACACATCAAGTTGTTGGCGACAGAAGTACGAAGAGCCCAGTGAAAGTGATACGCCTGCTCCTCTGCAGTCCCGGCTACTACGCCTAGGAATCCAGCCAATCAAAGGAACCTATGCATGAATTCAGTGCTATTTCCCCCCGCTCTCTGCCTAATGACATGATACTACCTCTTGATCCTATCTTGCTCAGCTTTCGGGATAACTGCCCCAGAACCAACTCCTTAATTTGTGCCCAAGTCAAGCTAGTCACCCATTCGTCCCCTCCATTCGACTGCTTAAGTGCCTTCCACCATGCAAGTACGTCTCCTTCAAGCTTGTAGCAAGCTAACCTCACCTTAAAGACAGGGTCACATCTCATAGCGTCAAAGATCTCCTCAATGTAAGTTATCCAGCTTTCTGCCTCAGCGGGGCTGTCAGTCTGCTCGAATGATTTTGGACGCTGCTTATTGAAACTTTCCAACCATGTGATCAGGGTAGCTGGAGGTGGAGGAGGAGGATTTTTATTCTGGTGAGGGTGCTGATTGCGGTTGGCTTTCACCTCGACTCGAATCTCATTCCTTAGTTCAGGAAGCAGAACTTGAATAGCAGCTTGGACTGCTGCATTCATTTGTTCTTGTTCACGTGTGAGAACCATCTGACAGTATAAAACAAAATGCAATGATTGATCTGTTTAAACATAATATAAACATGACATTTTTTATGCATGAAACAGTGTATGAAGGCATAGCCAACAAAAATGACATAAGTTTGGGTGAACGCCTGTGGGTCGGTTCACCAAAACAAAATTGACATAACGAGGATGAACGCCTATGGGTCGGTTCATAAAAAAATGACATGAGCTAATGTGAACGCCTATGGGTCGGTTCACCAAGAAAATAATTCGAATAAAAGCACATGCGACTAAATGTGGCCAGTCCTGTACCAACCGTTACTTAGTCAAAATTCCTGCAACAATGATACATGAAACAAATGCACGAAAACAAACTGTCAGTTTTTGGAAGACCATGGTGATTACCCACTAATCACAGGTCATGTTTTTAGAGCCTACAGGTCGAAACCTTGGCTCTAATACCATAAGTGTAACATCCCATTTTGATAAATAGAATATCATAGGATAATTATGGCGTGTCATCAAAGCATGCAAGGTAAATACCCAAAAAAATTAAATGATCATAAAAGAAAATACCGGAATCAAACATCGGTAGTCCAACATAAGCTCACACATGAATATAAGTACTGAAATGAAAGGACTAAACAATGTCCTTAATAAAATTCGTATTGTAATGTATGAAAATGCATAAAGTAATGAAGGCTAGATAACTTTTATCCGTATGCACATACTCTCAAGTCCTACGAACGTCCCTGAGTACCTGTCGTTTGGGAACATGAAAGGAAAACGGCTGAGCTAAACACCCAGTGAACGAATATACAAACATAGTATGAAATGACATAACATAATAAGACTAATAGCAACGGAAATGTATAAGTCCTAGATAACCTAGAACATGTATATAAAACTGGTTTTATAGTTTGAAAAGACTTATGTTTTTATATAAAAAATGTATTTTAAGTTAGCCAACAGCCCATATAGGTCATGAGGTTTCATCGTGCATGAATACTTGGAGGGTGACCTTATCATACAATTAGAGTGGATGCCTCTAATTAAATTAGTCTGGGTAGGAGGAATCAACTCCTTGTGAAGGATGAAAGGCACACACCACATTCACCATGAAAATCCTGTAAAAACATGTAACTAGGATGCACTCATACGCCCCACATGATAATATATATATGGCCAAAACTATAAAGGGACACCACGAGAAATCACTTCGCCGTGGGGAAGACATAAAACTAGTGCCTCTAGTGTTATGGTTATGGTACCTCCATAACTAGATGACATGGCATGCATGTATATGGATTAGGCATTTAAAACTAAACATAAGCAATCAAAACATATAAAACATATACTTGGGAAAACAATTGGCTACAAAAGGGGAATTCTAATAAGGAAAGAGAATGTCCATACTGAAGGACGGAATATCCGTACCATATGTCCAGTGAACGAGGAAAGATGAAAGGATGAAATGTCCTACTCCAACCTTACTAATGCTACATAAATAAGGGACATGTATAAGTTGCCTGATATATGAGTGTGTTACTGGTTCTTGTATATTCTTAATTCATTTTATATGTTCTTGTCTTATTTTACTGTTTTAAATGGTATACTGTATTATTCATGTTTTACATGTCTTCATTATGTATTTTTCATGTATTCTTGTATTATTGTACTTGTAGTGTAATAATAAGCAACTTTCTAAAAATAGCAGGTTTCCAAAAATAGAAAGTTTCCAAAAATAGAAAGTTTCCAAAAATATAAAGTTTCCAAAAATAGTAAGTTTCTAAAATTAGTAAGTTTCTCGAAATAGAAAGTTTCAAGAAATAAGCTGGATTAATAAGCTAAAAGTATAAGCTAGTGCTTTTGGCTAAAAGTTATAAGTCATGGAATTAATAACATAGTTTATTAATTAAATACTATAGGTTATATCTGATTATTACATAATAATGAAAACACATGTTTTATTAATTAATATCATATCATGGTTAAATTAATAACGTATAGGTTATACAATTTAATTAAGTCATGGTTTAATTAAATTAACTCTAATAAAATACCCCCAACAGTCACGGCTGTGGTGGCGGCTAGTGGCTGCACAGCCAATGGCGGCAACCCTGGTTGTTGCTGCACCGTGGCTTCCCCCTACCGAGACAAAGCTTCCCACCGGCTTAAGCCGGTGGTTCCCCCTGCTCGCCTTGCGTACCCAGTGTCTGAACAAAACACACCCTAGCTTGCGTCGGGACCCCTTTTATGTCCGAGACGACACCGAGCCCCAAAGGGGTCTCGGTCCCCTTGTTGTCCGAACACCACAGCCACACCGAGCCCTTTGGGGGTCTCGGTTGGCGAGCCAAAAAGACACCAAGAACCTGATTGGTCTCGGTCGGTGTGCGGCCAAACAAACAAACCAAACGAAACCCCCCATTTTTCTTCTTTAATTATCATCATAACATGTTTTATCATTTGTTTTTAAAGTTCAAACCATAAGAACATAATTAAATAAAAAGAGTTAAAAGATGGGGGTTTTGATATCCGTTTACGTGAGTGGTTGTAGAATCAAAACACGAATACAAACACGTACAAATCCAAGATCAAAAATCAATGAATCGTCCTTGTTGGTTTGTTCAATGCCGCGGCCACCAAGAAGCAAGAGGGAACTAGGGTTTTATTTTTTTTTTTGTGAAAATTCTGTGTTATTCAATTCTGTAGTTTTTGTTTCCACTAGTATATTTTAAAATGAGCTGGGCCTCCTTTGTCCCTCCTTGTCCGCGGCTACAACAAGCCCAAAAGGCAAACCCGGGCCTTTTTCCATGTTACTTATTATTCGTGTTCATTCGTGTGTTTAGATATTCGTGATTATAATTATTATACTTAATAATTATCGTGTGTTATTATTATACGTAGTTTTCTGGAATTAATGTTCGTGACACGTTTTTAATATACATAAATGGAAAGTTTTTAATTTGTTCGTATGTTTACGTGATGTACTGTTCATGGTATTTATATTCAGGTTTTACATTGATGATTTTAGTGCCGAAACCCCAATAATGATAAGAGAGATACACTTAATGGTAATGGTGATGGCAATGAGAGGGTTTCTAATGCTCATAATAGTTCGCCTTATGTTATGACTGAAGCAACTCTTGAAACACCTATAGGTAACACTATTATATTTGAGGGTAACCATTTGGTAAATGAAGCTGTTGGGTTCTAGTTATGGTTCTCATCATAGTGACACTGCTTATAATGAGGAGGAACCACAGGCTGTACGGAAATCTTCTAGAGTTAGGAGTTTACCTGCGAAATTTAATAATTTTTTTTGCCTAGTGGTAGAAAATATGGTATTGAGAATCATGTTAGATATGTTAATCTGTCTTCTATGAAGTTGTGTTTTTCTACTAATTTGAATAAGTCTACTAGCATAAAAGTTATTATGAGGCTTCTCTTGATAAAAATTAGATTGAGGCTATGAACAATGAAATGAAGGCTTTATTTAGAAATAACACTTGATATCTGGTAGATTTACCTATGAATAAAAAGACTATACCTTATAAGTGGCTATATAATGTTGATCCCAAACTTAGATCGATTAGCTTTGTGTTAAAAGATATTGAATCAAGATTAACACGTAGAGAAACTTTGTATTTAACAATCTAAGTGTTATGCGGAATTAACACTTAGAACAAAGAACAAAGCAAAACAATGTAACCCAAACTTTCACTTTGATTAATATTAAGAACTTGCGTACAATAAAAGTTATGAAACTTGTAAAAACTTATATCAAACTATGAACCCTACGACCTCCTTTTATAACACAAGGAGTTGTGTACAAAGGTCTACCTATCAACTATTCTAGGTAAAGATAAACATAAGAAATACAATATTGAACATATCTTTACTAGAATCACAAAACGTGTAGACTAAGAATTCTATCAGTGGTTGAACTTCTTCTTGTCAGCGCTCAAATATGCCTTGTTAGTGTTCAACTATAAGCGCCTCGTTTACTCTTGTCAGCGACCAATTTCTTCTTGTCAGCGTCCCAGTGACTTAGCTAATTTTATTCCCAACAATCCTCCCCTAAACTTGATATCTACTGTAGTAATCAAGTTTCCGAATAAAAGCTAAATACAAAGAGGATTCTTACAAAAACCAACTATTTCTTAATTAGATAATAAAAAATCTAATTAAATCCTTACTAACATCACTGGTATAATCAACCTCTAACTGTACGGATACAATCATCTTCAAAGCATATTGAGGTAGAGGATATTCAACATCAACCAAAAGATATTCTGCAAATTTTGAGTTACTAAGATGGTATACACCAGAAGCTGAATGTAAACACCACTTCAAACCACTAAGATTATCCAAATCCAACCATATTGGATCAGCTTCATCTAGAGCAATCATTCTCTTGAATGTTGTCTAAATCTTTATTCCATTTACTGAATAAGGCTCTTCAGCTTCATACTTGGCTTTCATCAGCTTCCATAGATCCACCAAGTCTTCTCTATCCATACTTGCAAACAATGAAATCAAAGAAGTGAAAGTATGTACCTTGTCACCATATCTGGTGATCACTCCGAAACCACTTGCATCTTCCTCATATTTTATTATAGGATTTCTGAAATCTAAAGGTAACACTTCTGCAAAATTTGAAGCCTCCAAAGGTGAAAGCTTTATATTCTTCCTTACAACAGCCTCACATGGATTTAACTGAACAAGTACTGGAAATTCAATAGGTATTCCCTGCTTCACTGGTCTTGGCATAATGGAAGCCCTCTTAATATGCATGTTTTCTTCAATTTCTTCCTTCCTTTCATCAGAAAGAAGTCTGAGAGTATTCTCCTCACAAACAAGTTCCCAAATAGGATATGCATAAAACTCCAATTGTACAAAGGAAAGATTCTTCAATCTTGCATAAGTCCATCCTGTTTCATGGCACCTAAGAAGCATATAATAGAGCTCTCTTATATCTCTTCTTAGCTCAGAAAGTACTTTACTAGCTTTATGCTTCAACCTTGCAATCCTTTTGAACTCTTAACAGAATTTCCAAACCCCAAATTTGTCTAGTAAGTGACATGTCTGGATTTTCTGCAATTGAAGCTTCCCATGCAAAATACATAGAAACTACCTCAAGCAAGTAAAGTCAACCTGCATCTTTAACTCCCTAAGCTTCTCCCTAGCCAACTCATCCTCCCCATACTCCAATTTTCTGGCTCTTCAATTATCATCACACTAGAACCAGAACTCTCATCATCACTACCATCTTTATTGCTTTCAAGTTGTGTAACCTTTACCCTATCCCGTTCTTCAAGTTGTGCAGCCAAAACAGAATCAAAATGTACCTGATCTGCATCCTTAGGTGCCTATACTTCTACCATAACCCCTTTACCCTTATCCAAAGCTCCAATAGCTGGCAAAGTTGTTGATGGTACCTATGTAGAAACATCTTTGATGATAACTGATGGTTGGGATACACCAGTCATACCTGCAAGTCTGTCAGTGTCTGATTTGTTCTTGTCAGCGTTCAAAACTTGAGTGTCAGCGGCTGACTCTGTAACTTGCTTCATCATCTCTACAAATGAAAGCTTCTTAGGAGTAACCAAAGAAATATCAACAACTGGCTTCTCCTTCAAACTTGTCAATGCCTCAACTATCTCTTCACTCCCATAAGAAACACCTTCTTATGAGCCCTTGTCACTCAAATTCACTGGCTCATCCTCCCCTTTGTAAGAATCCTCCCCTAAAGAAAGTACTCTAGCCTTCCTTCTCCTAGTATTAGCAGTCTCTAAAATAACCAACCTCTCCCTCAGTTATTTGAGTTCAAGGTCTTGCCCTGTGATAATTTGTACAAGATTTGCATTTTGATTTTGCAAGCGAATGAAGATCGCCATCAATTCTAAAGTTGATAATGGTTCCATTCTACCCTCCTCTATCATGGGGATTTGACCCCCCAAGAGAGATTCATTGGGCATGGGTGTGGTCTTAATGATGTTGGATCTGTCTTGACCTGCTTCTAAGCTAGTGTCAGTAGTCCCAGCCCCACCCATGTCACCAACCACACTTGTGGTGGTGGTTCTCTCTTCTACATGGATAGGACAACTAGAGGAGAACACTCCATTAGTCCTTTGTCTCTTCTTAAACCTATAGTCTTGTTGTTATGAGGATGAAGTAGAATGGGGGTCTGTTTGGGTGTGTGGGCAATGGTGTCAGCGTTTGGGTTGGCTGTGTCAGCGCCCACATTGTGAATGTCAGCGCTTAAGGGTTGAGGGTTAATGTTCATGTGTTGTGGTGATTGAGGTTGTTCTGGAAGATGGTCTGGTTGTGGTTCAGGTTGTGCAGCTGCCTAAATGACAGCTTGCGTGGCTGGGGTGAGGGGAAGGTCTCTGAAAGAAGGGGTGTTCATGTTACCAAAAACAGTTTTCTTTTGAGTAGGGACCTCATAAAAGTCATCATGGTCCCTACGACAATATTGTTGAGCATCAAAAAACATTTGTAAAAACCTTGGGTAAGCAAGAGTCATCTTGTTACCCTTGTTGTGACACATGCCATCAAATATCATCTTAGAAAAATTATATTTTTACCCATTTGCAATGTAATCAAGAGCACAAGCGATGGATCGATTGATTTCATTGAAAGACGAGCATTTGGGACTCAAACATTGTAGAATGACATGTATCAGGTACTTCTAGGCTAGGGGAAACTGTTGTTTAGTATATTTGTTTCTGTGCCCAACCGGGGGATATTCATAACCCAAGCCTCGAAGTCCTAACTATAGCTTTGCTAGGGGAAGGGTTGTTATACCATCAGTGTCGTCAAGATGTAAGGCTTGATGAACTAAAGCTTCAGTAACATCCCATCTAGCCCCATGAACAGTGCCAACTAATGTAATCACTCCATCAATTGTTTCAGAACGAACAGTGTTCCAAAACTGCTTGATGTGTGTGATAGGGACGAGTGGAGTATGAGAAAGTGCATACCTTAGAGGAGACACCATCAAATACCCAATCATCTCTGTGTATTGGGGGTGAAAACTATTATCTTTAACCAAATAAGCCACCATATTATGTTGGCTTCTGAACCCCAACTACACACTAGCAGGTTTACACTTTGGTGCCATTTTGAAAGATTTGTGAAAACTGTAAGATGATAACAATGGAGGTATGAAGGTTCTGAGAATTTTAGCAGACAAGAATAGTAGTTACCCTATTTGAAAGAAATGAGCCAAATTTATAGGAGTGAGATAAGCACACGATTGGTTGAAAAATGAGGCAGTTATATTCAAAAAGTAATGATCACAATCTTGAAAATAATATAACTTATCTCTTTCATTATTTAAAAGTTACCAACTCGCTAAAATTACGGCCCAAATTTTCGTCCAAAATAAAAACTGGGTGGTCCCCAATGTTTTCAACGGTCAAAAATTAAACGTCAGCGTGTGACGGCTATATTCTTGTCAACGTGTAAATTTTGCCATGTCAGCGTTTAAATTGGTCTTATCAGCGTTGGAAGTAAACTATGTCAGCGGCCAAAAATAAAAAAAATAAACAAAAAATAAAAAAAAATAAAAATTAAAAAGACCTTAACAAAGAAGTTTACCCTAGTGAAGATAACTCTTACTCTGAAAATGACTATAGGGTGGCAAGCACTGTCCAATCATGCACACTTGCATAAGCAAGATAGACATAATTGTCCTTAAGTGTCCCTTGCTAACCAAAGTTCTTAACAGTGAAGAAATCTCATATAAACTCTTAGTAACTAATAACTAGGTTTTACTTAGTTGAAAAAGTTCTTCTTGTGTTGGTCTAATCGAATTGATCTAGGTTCTATGTGTGACTCAGTTGATTTTGGTGAAACAAATATTCTTGGTTGTTTTTAAATTTAAATGTGCAAAGACTTAAAAGTAAATGTCGTTAAAGTAAAATGGCGTTGAAATAAAAGGCGTTAAAATAAATCTAAATCTAATTAAACGAAAGGGTGCAATATTAAAAACATTGATAAGTAAAATAATAAAATGACAAAAGTTAAAAGCGTGACGAAAATTAAAATTAGACAAAGTATTAAAATGAGAATGTAAAAATTAAACAAGACAAAATATGAAAAATACCCCAGATCGGAATATATTCCGATCAAACTCGTCGGAATGTGCACAACAGTCCAATCGGAATGTTAGATTACCCCCAAATCGGAATGTAGATTGGAATACCAATCAGAATATGTCACTTACTCTGATCGGAATAACCAAACGAATCCCAATCGGAATATCTTAAATCCTCCAATCGGAATGCTGCTCAACACCCTCCAATCGGAATATACAGAAGAGTCCTTGATCGGAATACTTGGTCGGAATACCCAATCGGAATGTATAGAAGATCTCTGATCGGAATACCTGTCACTTAACTCTGATCGGAATATCACTAAACTCCTCAATCGGAATATTGTAAACCCTTTTCCGACCAAGCCAAAGAGCTAATCGGAATATGAAACCCCTTTTCGATCGTACAGATCGGAATACGATGAAATGGATGAAAAATAAGCTAGAAAAATAAGCTCTAAGTCTAATAAACACAAGACGAAAATTCTAAGGCAAACCGTATAAAAATAAGCTACTTAACTGAAATTTAAAGACTTTTAAAACACGAAATGAATAAGCTTTACGAAAAACAACTTTTATATAAAAATAACTTTTATAAAAACTTTAAAAACTTAAAGATGAAAACAAATAGTCTATAAGAATCATTAATCTAACACAATCATAAGCATAAAAACACAATCTTTAATCAATTAAGCAAGATAATAAACATGTAAACATAAAGATCAAGCAAGAAAGAAAGGTAGAATGAGAGATTTAAAACAAGATAATTAAAGAACACTTACTTGGAAATTAAAGATAATAAAAGTGCAAGACAAGTATTTAAATGGACAAGTAATTAAAGTGCAAGAAAAATAAAGGTGGAAGACTAATTGTCACCTTAGCCAACAAAAGCTAATGAAATGAAAATGAGAAGTATTTATAGGAGATTAGGAAGGTGTTTAGAGGAAGCTTCCTCCTCTCCTTCCTTTCTTCTTAATTGCACCATTAAGTCCTTCCCTTCTTAATCTTTTGTTAATCTTGGACTTTAATGACTTATGGCTCGGGATTTCTTTAAACTCGTCTTTTAATCCTTCAATAAAATAGACTTGAGTTCTTCGGCTTTAAGTAAACTTCCGTCTTTTGACTTTTTCTTTGATAAATCTTCAGAATTGGTCTTGGACTTCCGTTCTTTTTCCACTCTTGACTTCTCGACTTCATATTTCGTCTTTTTCTTCAATATTAGCCCGTGAATGCCGTGTTTTCTCCACTTTTCACAATTTTGTCCTAAATCACAACAAAAACACAAACCACGCATAATTCCGACATAAAAGACATAAAATACACGTTTTGCTCGGTTATTATTGTAATTAAGTGGTAAAAAGGATAGGTGTTTACACACCTATCAAATCCCCTACACTTGACCATTGCAATGCCCTCATGCAATGCATTAGTTACAAAGCAAGATTTCATTTTTTATCATAATCAATCCACGTTGGCCTTTATTAAAGAGATAGAAAATTAAAGATATTCAAAATAAAGAAATCAAAAAGCATACCTTGGGTTTTGAAAATGTCATGAATAATCATCATCCTCAAGTTTTAACTTTCTCCAAACCAAGCTTAAAAACGAGATCATTGTTATTATAAGTCAGTAGACTAACACGAACTCATGTGGGCCAATTATTCACTTAGACTCCCTTATTCCTAGGGGTATCTCTTATATTTTATTGTTGTCTTGAATGATCACGAGGATGCATTGTTGACTTATTTCGATAGTTATTTAGTCCGAAATTAAAGTGAACGATTTAATCAATAGTTAGCTAAAGGACAAAATCTTTTAAAACTGCTTCTCGGGACCTCAAAGAGTTCATATCTTGGCATAACTTGCTTCGCGATTTGAGACCTTTCTCGGACCGATATTTGGCAGCGACTTCATACTTCAAACCTTGAGAGACGTTCATGAAATTATGGTCTTCTCTTCATAATGGAATTTCTTCACTTCAAGTTTTGAGAGATTCATACTTGGACCACGACTTCTTCATTTTTCTCCAATCTTTATTTTGGATTTTGATATACAACGATCCGCCTCCTTTTATGACTTGGATATATTTATCCTCATACCTTGCTAGGGTCTTTTCGGATACACTTCTCCATGACTTTTGGGTAGTATTTGCTTTTCGTCGTGTGTCGCGATCCTTCATATTGATTTTCGATAAATGATTCTTCACATCACTTGGGATCTTTAGCAACAAAATGTAGCCCTCATGCCTTGTTAAGGCCTTTTCGGACTAGCCAATCTTCGCGTCCCGCTTCAATAAGTTATGCCTTGGCTATGAACTCTAATCCATACCGAGCAACTTTTAAACGATCTTGGGCTAGAAGCTAAGTAACTTTTCAAATCGTACAACCTTATTTATTGCAGATAAATTTATTAACAAGCGATGGGAGAATAGGCTTATAATTAACTCACATAAATTCACGAAAGAATACCAAACTTATAATTGGCTCTATCATCTCTCGTTCTCCACAGTTTAAAATCTCAAGTAAAGAGACTCGCGGATGCTTAGCCTATTAAATCAAAGTTTTGGGTTTTCGAGTCTCCTATAGGATGTTGCAAACTCTTAGACTTTTTCAAGTTTAGAAATCGCATTTTAAAGTTCCCTTGATAAACGACTCTCTAGGATCAATTATAGGAACTTGCAAAAAGTTCTTGTTCTTAACCCGTTAGAGTTAAGACTTTCGCGTTTTATAGCTCCCTATATAAAAGCCTAGCAAAACTTGACTTAAACACGTTAAGGATACTAGCTAGAGTCAACTTAGATAAGTAAACTCGGGTTGAGTCAAAAGATTCACAACGTTTGAAAATTAAAACCACTTTATTAAACATTTATTCTAATAAGGAAAGAAAATAACTATATAAAGGTAAAAACTAATAGGCCAAAATAGATCAAAATTTTTGAAAAATGTCGAAAAATTGATTTTTCGGTTAAGATGAGGGCAAATACAAGGAAAAGGCCACTTAACTTCGATAGAAGTCCCCCCACACTTAACATAAACATTGTCCTCAATGTTTAAGCATGTGGGAGTAAACTCCCCTACACTTAGGACATTGTGCACTTTGTTTAAATCTCGCTAAGGAAGAGATAACTAAAGAGATTCCTATTTTAATATTGAGAAAATATAAAATAGTGAATCGAAAAGAGTTTAGCATAGAACCGGGAAGAAGTGGACACGGAATCACGGGTCGTCAAGAATCATCAAGAGTGGATCTTTGAAGCTCGAATCCCTGATTAAGAGAGGAGAGGAAATAGCAAACCAAAGGGTCCCCCCCACACTTATGATAAAGAAAACTAAAAGATAGATGCATGGGTTGCCTCCCAAGAAGCGCTTGATTTTTGATTACCGAGTCTTGAGCCTGACTCGACCTTGATCATCATAGGAAGAAGCATGAAACATATCCATCAGGATCAAAGACATAGTTTTCTTCCATCAAATAGCACATTCTTAAGGCGAACAAGGCAAGCCAAAGAAGAAGAGGCAAGGTTCCCTTAAGCAACGATGGAGCACGGTGGAAGCAAGGGTGAAGTGGTGCAAGCATGTCTTCAATATTTCCAAAGATTTTTCCTTTTATTTCATCAGGTGGATACTGAGATGGCTTAAAGATTTCAATACCGGGGTCGAACACCTTTTCCTTTAAGGGAAAATAGCACTCAGGCTCAGCAGAGTGTGAAGAAGATCCGCGAAGAAGCACAACCTCTTCCTCTGAAGGGGGACAAAGAGGTGTTAACTCATACGTGCTGCGGATATTGGTGTCGACCGGTTTCTTCTCCTTAGAAAGAATGTTCTTCAAATCCAAAGTAGGATCAAGACGATAATCTTCAAAGTCCAAAGGAGGTGCATCACTCTCATGAGGGAAGTAAGTATTGAGAAACATAGAGAAATCTTCCTCAAATGAGTAATCGTCCAAACTAGGATCGAGTGATGGCGGAGGATCTTCATTATGTGAAGAATCACTCGACAGAGTATCAGCCTCATCGAAATCATCATATGTGGGCAGCTCGGGATACTCAGAAGTAAGGTCATCATAATCATCCGAATCTGAGCAAGAATCATCATCATAAGCATCAAAGACCGGTGGAGAATCATAAATGGGAGAAGGTTCCAAAGTGGACCGAGAATCATCCACATCATCTTGAAAAAGCGGATTATCAATGGAAGAATCGAATAGAGGATTGTTGTAGACGACAAAGTCATCAAGCACATTAATCATATTCACAGATTCTCGGCCTCCAATGGTTGTACTTGTAAGCTTCCCCATTTTGAAAACTTGTGCATCATCCCCGACTCTTAAGATTAACTCGCCTTCGGCCACATCCACTAAAGCTCGTCCGGTTCTCAAGAATGGTCGACCTAGTATTAAAGAAATACGAGGGTCCATTTCATAATCAACAACGACAAAATCGACCGGGAAAGTAAATGTGCCAACTTTGATGAACACGTCTTCGGCTATACCAACGGGGTAAGCGAGAGTGCGGTTTGCAAGTTCAAGAGTCATCTTTGTTGGAGTAAGGTCGGGTAATAATAGTGTTTTCCAAACACTCAATGGCATAAGATTAATACTAGCCCCGAGATCAGCAAGGGCAGTAAATTCTTCAGTTTTGTTGAAAACGCAAGGCAACACAAAACGACCGGGATCTCCAAGCTTTTCCGGAAGTTCTTTGAGTATAACTGCAGAGCAGTTTTCATTTAAGCGTGTGTTGGCGAGTTCAATCAGCTTCTCCTTCTTGTTAAGCAATTCCTTAAATGCTTTGACAAATTTGGGCATGTGGACAAGTGCTTCAAGAAAGCTAATGTTGAAGTTCATCTGAGAAATCATCTTCACATAGCGTGCCACTTCAGAGTCATCCTTGGTTAGCATTTTGGTCTTGCCTAAACGAGAAGGATAAGGGATATTGGGTTTGGGTGGTGAAGGTGCAGGTGAAGGTAAAGGTTGAGATGTTGAAGGGTCCTTCCTAGGAACATCATCATGACGAGGCGGAGACGGTAATGGTGCACTAATACTAGGTGTAGGAGGAGTAGGGATAAATGGTGGTGGAGGAGGTGTAGATGATGGGGGCTGGATTGGTGGATCGACAATGGTAATTCCACTACGAGTAGTAATAGCACTCACATTTGCTCGCGGATTGGTGACGGTGTTTGAAGGTAGAGAACTTGCAGAAGAAGGTTGAGCTGCGGGCAAGAAACTAGCAAGCATATTCTTAATATCATTGGTTTGATTGCTGAAGGAGGATTGAATGTTATCTCGAAGCTCGGATCTAATCTCATTTCCTTGCTTTGTGATATCTCCTTTAAGATTGATAATTTGGCTCTGCAGATTCTTGATTTGCTCACCTTGGGTTCTCATGATGGCTTCAACATCGGGGTTAATGGGTGGGGCTTGTTGAGCGGGTGGGTGATAAGGATTAGAAGCTCTTGGTGGGATTTGGTTGCTTCTATTGTAGTTGTTGGCGGGGTTTTGGTTTTTAGGAGAAAAACCGGGTGAAAGGTAGTTGTTTGATCGGTAACTCAGCAAGTTTCTATCCCCTTGAGGTCGAGCTTGGTAATATTCCGGTGAATAATTACCATAAGCTGCATACACATTTTCCGGATTTCCTTGAGTAGAAGGACAATCGGTGTATGAGTGAGGACCGCCGCTTTTTTCACAAGGATTAGCAACCGCTTTAACTTGTTGTTGTTGTTGGTTTGAAGCGAGAAGCGTGATACTTTTGCTCATTTCAGTCATCATGCGGGTGAGTTCGGTCATATTAGGGTTTGCTGAAGTGGAAGAAACATTGACTCTCGGGTTGTTCCTTGAAGAAGCGGAGGAATCCCAGTTTTTGTGGTGAGTAGTCATGTTCTCAATAAGCTCTCTACACTCCTCGGGTCTCCTTTTCATGAATGTGCCACCGGCGGCTGCATTAATCGTATCACGATCTCGAAAAGTCAATCCGTTGTAGAAAGTATCAATCAATGTGACTGGAAGCATGTTGTGGTTTGGACAACGATCAATCAAGACATTATATCTTTCCCAAGCATCAAAAAGAGATTCATCAGGATCTTGCATGAAACCGCTGATTTGATTGCGAAGGCTCGTGACCATGGATGGTGGAAAGTAGCGCGACAAAAAGCGTTGAGTCATGTCATCCCAAGTATGAATGGAATTCTTCGGGAGACGATCAAACCATTTCTCGGCATGATGTGATAAAGTATGTGGAAAGAGTTTTAGGCGAAGAACATCCATTATGGCACCAGGCAACTTCATGCTTTGGGTGATTGTAATGAACTTGTCGAGGTGTTTGTTGGCATCATCATCAGGCATTCCGGCGAATGGATTAGTTTGCACTTGCTGAATCATGTGGTGGTTCAACGAAAACTCTGAAGCGTTGATTTGCATCGGCGCAATCGGTCCTCCTCGTCCAAACATGGTAGGTTGACAAAGTTCCTCCATTGTCCGAAGATCGGGCGGTGGATGAACATTGTTGTTATTATTGTTGAGGTGCGGTGGATTATTATTGTTGTTAACACCTGACATACTTAAATCTTCTCGAGTCTCGGGCTCTTGATAATTAGAAGATCTAGTACGCATACACCTACAAAGACAAAAGAAAACAATACCAAACACAAAGACAATATATATACACAATAAAAATGAAATCTTTTTGGTTTTTGGAAATTTTTAATTTTTATGGATTTTTAACAATTTTTAATTTTTATGATTTTTTGTATTTTTGTGCAAGAAAATAACGCTCACAAGTGAACGTATCCCAAAAAGCAACACGTCTCTCACAGAAAACCGTTAATCTTTACGAAAAGAGCCGGCAGCGGCGCCATTTAATAACTAGGTTTTACTTAGTTGAAAAAGTTCTTCTTGTGTTGGTCTAATCGAATTGATCTAGGTTCTATGTGTGACTCAGTTGATTTTGGTGAAACAAATATTTTTGGTTGTTTTTAAATTTAAATTTGCAAAGACATAAAAGTAAATGTCGTTAAAGTAAAATGGCGTTGAAATAAAAGGCGTTAAAATAAATCTAAATCTAATTAAACGAAAGGGTGCAATATTAAAAACTTTGATAAGTAAAATAATAAAATGACAAAAGTTAAAAACGTGACGGAAATTAAAATTAGACAAAGTATTAAAATGAGAATGTAAAAATTAAACAAGAAAAAATATGAAAATACCCCAGATCGGAATATATTCCGATCAAACTCGTCGGAATGTGCACAACAGTCCAATCGGAATGTTAGATTACCCCCAAATCGGAATGTAGATTGGAATACCGATCGGAATATGTCAACTAATCTGATCGGAATAACCAAACGAATCCCAATCGGAATATCTTAAATACTCCAATCGGAATGCTGCTCAACACCCTCCAATCGGAATATACAGAAGAGTCCTTGATCGGAATAGTTGGTCGGAATACCCAATCAGAATGTATAGAAGATCTCTGATTGGAATACCAGTCACTTAACTCTGATCGGAATATCACTAAACTCCCCAATCGGAATATTGTAAACCCTTTTCCGACCAAGCCAAAGAGCTGGTCGAAATATGAAACCCCTTTTCGATCGTATAGATCGGAATACGATGAAATGGATAAAAATAAGCTAGAAAAATAATCTCTAAGTCTAATAAACAAAAGACGAAAATCCTAAGGCAAACCGTATAAAAATAAGCTACTTAACTAAAATTTAAAGACTTTTAAAACACGAAATGAATAAGCTTTACGAAAAACAACTTTTATATAAAAATTACTTTTATAAAAACTTTAAAAACTTAAAGATGAAAACAAATAAGCTATAAGAATCAATAATCTAACACAATCATAAGCATAAAAACACAATCTTTAATCAAATAAGCAAGATAATAAACATGTAAACATAAAGATCAAGCAAGAAAGAAAGGTAGAATGAGAGATTTAAAACAAGATAATTAAAGAACACTTACTTGGAAATTAAAGATAATAAAAGTGCAAGACAAGTATTTAAATGGACAAGTAATTAAAGTGCAAGAAAAATAAAGGTGGAAGACTAATTTTCACCTTAGCCAACAAAAGCTAATGAAATGAAAATGAGAAGTATTTATAGGAGATTAGGAAGGTGTTTAGAGGAAGCTTCCTCCTCTCCTTCCTTTCTTCTTAATTGCACCATTAAGTCCTTCCCTTCTTAATCTTTTGTTAATCTTGGACTTTAATGACTTATGGCTCGGGATTTCTTTAAACTCGTCTTTTAATCCTTCAATAAAATAGACTTGAGTTCTTCGGCTTTAAGTAAACTTCCGTCTTTTGACTTTTTCTTCGATAAATCTTCAGAATTAGTCTTGGACTTCCGTTCTTTTTCCACTCTTTACTTCTCGACTTCATATTTCGTCTTTTTCTTCAATATTAGCCCGTGAATGCCGTGTTTTCTCCACTTTTCACAATTTCGTCCTAAATCACAACAAAAACACAAACCACGCATAATTCCGACATAAAAGACATAAAATACACGTTTTGGCTCGGTTATTATTGTAATT
The DNA here is from genome assembly GCA_025667525.1 of Glebionis coronaria. Lineage (NCBI taxonomy): Eukaryota > Viridiplantae > Streptophyta > Magnoliopsida > Asterales > Asteraceae > Glebionis > Glebionis coronaria. Next base: position 264,364 of record JANFOE010000061.1, read on the forward strand.
AAGTGGTAAAAAGGATGGGTGTTTACACACCTATCAGTAACTTCCCAAGTAAGCCCAATTAAAATTTACATCAAGTCTCCCAACCGACCAATCCCAATTCTAGGCCAAAACGTCTTGGCAACATGCACAGTATATCAACTTTGCATGCTATAGTGCCTCAAGAACTAGAAATTCCAATTCTCACTCACCTGTGGACACAATATAGAATAGTGATAAGAGTATTCTAAGAATACCCAAAATCCTAAAGGTTTCCTAAACCTCCCTTTTAAACTAGGATGTACATAGTTGCAACATAACATGTGTATGACAAATTTTTTTTCAAGATAGGAATGTAAACATTCCAACCATCATAAATAAACTTTTGACACACTCATTGTAAGCTCCAAAGATCCATAGGCAACTTTGTATCCAATTTTACAATGATCACAATGCCTGCATGATTAGATGAAAAACCACAAAACTAACATGTCACTGCCAGCGGCCATTTTTACACTTGTCAGCGTCAAAGTAACCTCTGTCAATGTTAGAAAAATAAAATGAAAATCTAACACTTTACAAAAATAAATAACGGTGCACATCCTGTACATACTATATAATGATTTCAAAAACACATTTAGGTGAGATTGATCATTCTAATACTTGTTACCATGTACTAAAACCTCCCCACATCAAAAGGTTTAGTTATAAGTTCAGCCACATTCTCTTCTGTGTCTACCCTATCTGGATGTATTAAACCTTTTTCAAAACAATCTCTTATAAAATGATGCCTAATTTTTATGTGTTTAGTTTTTGAATGTTGTACAGGATTCTTAATAATGCATAATGTACTGTTATTATCTACAAATATCTTGGTATGTATAAAATTATACCCATAATCTAACAGCTGGTTTTATATCCATAGAACTTGTCCACAACAAGTAGCTGTAGCCACATATTCTGCTTCAGTTGCAGAATTTGCCACCACTGTTTGTTTCTTGCATTGCCAAGATATACGTCTACTCCCAAGAAATTGACATCCACCAGTTGTGGATTTCCTATCAAACTTATCACCTCTATAGTCACTGTCTGAATAGGCAATAAGCTCCAATGGAGAATCTTTAGGATACCATAATCCCAGGGTGGGATAGCACCTAAGGTATCTAAAGATCCTTTTAACAACATGAAGATGACACTCTTTGGGAGTCACTTGATGACGTGCACATGCACACACATCAAATATGATGTCAGGTCTAGAGGGAGTAAGATACATCAATGACCCAATCATGGATCTATAATGCCTAACATCAACATCTTTTCCATCTCTAGTGTTTCCCCAAGGGTATTCTCTATCCATGGGTGTGCTAGCCCGTTTTTCATGAGGAGAAAAACCAAACTTCTTCAAGATCTCGGCCATATATTTATCTTGAGAGATAAAGATACCATCTTCTTTCTGTTGTACTTGTAAACCTAGAAAGAAGTTCATCTCTCCCATTGCACTCATCTTGAATTGTCTGTCATGAGCTTGGAAAAGTCTTCACTCATATTTAGATTAGATAATCCAAAAATAATATCATCCACATAGACCTGTACAAGAAGAAAATCCTTGCCATTCTTCTTGGTAAATAAGGTTTGGTCTATGGTTCCCCTCTTGAATCTATTTTCCACATGGTAAGCGGATAATGTACCATACCATGCTCTTGGGACTTGATGAAGTCCATACATTGCTTTCTTGACTCTATACACCTTTTTTGGATGTTCTGAATCTTCAAAACCTGGAGGTTGCATAACATACACTTCATCCTTAATTGTGCCATTGATATGAGTGATTTTACTCATATCAATTGTATCTTAAAACAATAAATAAATGCAATAAATGTATCAAAAATGCCTTGTATATGCTTGTTTGTTGTTTGATGTGTGTAGGTACCAAAGTTCGCGAAAACCGACAAAAACCAGCACGAGTTTGAAGAAAAGATCGACAAAGCCGATAACAATTCGTTTTACTCACGGATTTATCAAGTTTGACGACAAGTGGGGCCCACATTTGGGGAAATGGGCTCAAAAGCCCAATAAGGAAATCAAGTTTACTACTTTTGGAAAACAAGCCCAAAATAGGCCCATAATTGGTGATTTATACGGATGGGAGATTAAATTCTCTTTTGGGTCAAAGTTTATTCCAAGCCCAAATTGCAAATTGAGACGGTTGGGGTATGAAAATTAAAGGCCCAACACAGCCCATTAGGTTTATGACTGATAACAAACGAAATTTTATATTAATATGCTTTTAATTATTTAACATTCATTTACTCTCACCACACGTTTTTTTCTTCGATGATATCTATATCTATCATTTTTTTTCACCTTCTTCCCCAAATAACAAAAATGACCAGAACCATTATTAATTGTTTCACCCAAACCCTAGAAAATATTATTTGGGTCTTTTCACTTATTTGTGAAGCATGTGTGTTGCACACGAGTGGGAATTAATTCCCCATGTATTCGGAGCAAGAAGATGGATGACGTGGCAGTTTTCTCCCCTGTGATTGGTCTAAACACATCACTCCCACCAATCCACCAATAAGAGAAGGCCATATCAGTTTACAACTAGCACACATCATTGCCACGCTGGCAATCTGTGTGCTAATTGGCTATTTACAGCCACAAGATCAAGAGGAAAGAAGAAAGAGAAGAATGAAGGGTCGAGATGAAAGATTCGTCTTCAACAAACCATCACCAATAGCCTCGGGTTCTCCTATAAAAACCCATTATTTTCATTGTAATATTTATCCTTTTTCCTTTTTTTTACTGTTATAATTTTAGATTGTAGGTAGAATTTGTATTTTTAAAATGTTGTACTGATGGTCGAAATTAATAAAAGTTAATTTTTCTGTTTACTTCTCTTTTTGCTTCATGTTTACTTTTCTGTTAAAAGTTTTTATCATCTTCTATTAATACAAGATAAGATTATAAGAATGTTTGTTTATGAAAGCTCAATAATTAGCTTTTGTGAATAACTATAAGTGAAATAAAGGATGGATGTTTATCCCTACTGGATAAACATGTTAAATTAATGCTGCTAGTTTGATGATCGAGTGATATTTGGTGTTCGTGGTATTTCGAGATCTGAGGTTCGAGATTGAGTGACGGTGTCGTTTAGTCTAAGTCGGTTCCGCACCTGACTTCTGCCCAACGGTTTTCATCAGTAAAGGTTAAGCACGGTTTACATTTTTCTGCATTTTTTTATAATTAATCTGCTAGAATAATTTGTAGTGAATGCTTGAATGAGTTTGTTTTATATGATCTGATCATTTGTATGATTTTCGATGAGTTTTGTCCTAATTGATTATGTGATGTTACTGTAGTGGTATTCGTGTGGCTTATCTTGGTTAGCTAAGCTTTTCGTTGAGAATGTAAGTTTCTATTTTACCTAGTTATAGAGCTGCTGCGTATATGTGCAACAGTGGCTTTTGTTTTGTCGTTATAGAGCTGCTGCGTATATTTGCAACCTTGGCTTTTGTTTTGGTTTAAGATTGCTGAGTTTATTTATATTACTATGCGTTTCTGAATAGCTGTAATAGTGACTCAAATTAATGCTGAAGTTTAGGAACTTGGAGTTCTCTCTCCTAGTGTTTGTTGCTTTTGAAGTTTGCTGTAAATGAATCTGAGTTTGAGGTTGCTTAATAATCGGTTTAGTGTTATTGGTTTCTGTGTTCGTGTGCTACTGTAGGTTGTTTAGAGGAATTAAAGTAAGCCGGTGGTTAGGATCTTGTTAAATCGTTGCTGTGATAACTTTAGTGCTACCATTTTCATTGTTCGATAGTTACTGCTTTAGTATTGTTCTTGTTATCGAGGTTGCGTGAATTTATCTGTTATTATAGCATAAGATAGAGGTTGACTGATGATCTATTTTTGTGTGCTGATGTTGTATAAGATTGATGGTACTTATTGTTGTAGCACGTTATTCAATCTGCTTTGTTAGATTTGATTTAGACTGATATGGTTAACTTTCTGTTTAAGTCGATATAGTTTAATAAGCGTTTTGGTTTTACTGTAATACCTTTATCGATGATTTACTGAATTATAATGAAAATAACTGCGTTATGATCTATGATGGGCGATAGGCTGTTTGGACTGTCATATATTTGAGGTCATTTATATCTGCTGAATGTGTAGTGTCTGCATTTAGGGAGTTCTGTGATATTTAAGTAATTATTTGGAGATTCCTTTTGATCTGCTGATTTCTTTTGACACTAGATTTGTTATTGAGTATCATAACTTGTTGCCTATTCGTTTTATAGTTAATATTCGGTTGTATTAGTTAAAATTGTTATTCCAAAAATTTATTTCAAAAATTAGTTAGTCACAGGACTCGAAACTGTGACCTTTTGCTCATCATACTTGTAACCAAACCGACTGCTCTAGCAGTCCTTTTGATTATTATCATTAATCATTGGATATTTAAATCCCCATTTAGAACTGTCAGATCATTTAAACGTATTAATTTAAATGTATTTTTAATTTTAAAGTAAAATCATTTAAATTGCTTAGTTTTATTTTTTAAAAAAAAACATTAAAAAAAAATGTTTAATTACAATTTTTGTAAAAAGTATTAGTTAAAAAAAATGTTTTATTAATTCTTAGAATTTAAAATTGTTATTTTGATTTATAGATTTTAATTAAATTAGGTTTTAATGAAATAGTTTTATAAATGGATTTTCTTTTAAATAGTTTTGATAATGTTTAATTAGTTTTAATTAAGTTTTCTTTATGGTAAAAGTATTTTTTTTAATAGATTAAGTTTTTAATTAATTTTAAATAGTGTAAATTTTAAATTGTTTTATAATTTTTAAATAATCATTTTTAGATTTAATTTTGGGTAATCGATTCATGCACTTTAGGATTTTTAAAATTGGTAGAATTAATTGTAGATTAAAAAACCGAAAACCAATTCAAATCAATTGTCTAAATCGAAACAAAACGTCTCAAATTCACTCAATCTTCGTGTACAACGAACTTGGTTCACCCACGTGTTTAATTGAATCCGTCTTTGGTAATTTTAGACTATTACTTTTTCCGCAAGGTAATTTTCTAATTTACCCTATAACGTATCTTAATTATCACATATACTATCACGATCACATCAAAAATTTTTGCGCCGCTGTCGGGGATCTTGTGTACGATTCGTTTTCGTGGAGATTTGTTGATCATTGATTTGAAGACCCTTTCCGTCCTCGGAAAGTTTTGTTATTTTCTTATTATATAGTATGTATCGTTTATGAAAAATACCAAAAATAATCTTCTTAATCCTTTATCATGTTTAATTCTTTTTCTCCTCACCCTCTAAATTTTAATTCTTCCATGAATTCCTTCGTCGATTGTGTAGGGTGTGGAGAACCGTTATATGGTTTTTTACCATGTCGGTGGTGTATGTGTGAGCGTTGTGGAAATGACTTACGTCACGATATACGAGTTGGATTTTGTCCTTCTTGTAATGAAATTACTTCATGTGGAAATCCGAATTTTTCGAATAATTCTCTCGATTTTACCACCCTCCACACCCCACATACGAGACACCCTCGTGTGAGTTTTGTGGAAACGATTCTCATTTTGGTGATGATTGTTCGCATCGATTCTCGCTTAATTACGAGCAAGAACCGAGCTACAATCAAAACTTTAATGATAATTGTTATCCACAAGATTTACCAAGTTTATCACAACAATATCTTTGTTGTGAGTATTGTGGAGGTCCTCACGAGAGTTTTTGTTGTCAACCGATGGATCAAAGTTTTTATGAGCCTAGTCCTTGCTATAATTCGATTCCTTCCGGTTTTGACCAATCTCCACAATATTCTTTCGATATTGAACGACTTGAAACAATTTTCCGACAAATAATGAATCAAAGAAATGTGGAAATTGTTGAAAAGAGCATTGAAGATATGTTGCTTGAAAAGAGACAAATAAATCAAGAGATTAATGATATAACTAATGATTTGGGAAGTCGTAGATTTCATGGAGAAATTGTCACAAACGTGAATTTTGAATCTATTTAATTTGCATAAAACGCGATGGTTCGGGTTAGACTTGTAAGTGTATTGATTTTTCCCGATTGATTAAGCGTATTTTGGGTACGAATTTAAACTTTTATGAATAAGGTTGATACTAATTAATTGTTGAATAACTAGTATACGTTATGTTACATACTAGAAATTTTTATTTTAAGAGACAACATTTAAATTCATCAAGGTAAACCTCATTTAGGATTCTCGCTACGCACCTTTAAAATTTCACCCACCATGATTGCGACACACTTTAGAGATTACCTATATTTTTCTTTTCATCCTTAAATTAGAATAGTTATATTACTACTACCTAAACTTCACTTATAGGCAATGCCTTCTTGTTTAAACCTTTATTAATACATTTGTACTTACACCACCAATAAACATTTAAATGTTACCCAAAGTAAAAGAAAAAGGAAAACAATTGACCTTGTTGCTATACAAAACACGCCACACCTACTTTGGGAGCCATTACACACGTTTATTATCCTCCCACTTGGCTCTTTTCAAACTTGATATAGTCAACTTGTACAATCACCTCCTTGTCCTTCCCTTACTGCCATCAAACGAGACCTCAGGGTACTTTCTCTCTTCCCCATTTTGGTGCAACTTCCTATGTTAGTTCCCTGGCAAACCCTAGTTACAAACTAACTAGAAAACTAACCAAGTCCTAACTAGTTTTGTTTAACCCTAAACCATACCCTCTTGCCTATAAATACTCACTCATTTCCTCTCATAAACTCACACTCAAAACTTAATCAAATCTATCAATAAAGACGCAAGCTCTTACTAACTTGGTCACCGCAGAAATTTAACAAAGGCTCCGGTTGATTTCTAAAGCAATAATGTTGATAGTTGATCATTAGTTCTATTCAATCTTCTTCAAATAACTTAGGACCCTTTGTAAGTCCCTTGAACCTTGTTTTTCTCATGATTTGGTTGATATAATACTTGCTCAAAACTTTGAAACTAAGAACTTACACTAATAAAACAAAAAGTCACGGGTTGGGACTTGGATGAGTGTGTATATAAATGAGCAAAGTCATGGTTTCATTAACTAAAAATGATATCACAAGACCATGGTTTTTGTCTTAATGATGACCTAAATGATTCGAATAACTAAACGAACCACTACAATGCTAGCTAGGTGGACGGAAACATTTGAAGGCCAAGAAACTTTGTTCTAGTCTCGACGTGAAGTATTGAGTAGTGTGAATATGAACCAATGCTATGATTTTATGTGAGTTTTATATGTACTGTTCGTGTGCGCTCAATAGAAACAGGAATCATGAACTAGACAAGTACCCACCTACCTTGTTTAGAATTGATGCGTGTATGTGTTATATATATGATTTGCAAGAGTGAGTGCGTGTAAATATTTGGGTGCGATTACGTATGCTGCAACAAACAATCCCCGTGTGAGTAGTAGCATACTGTTAAGCATATGTGCTGCCATGCATGGGATTGTATGCACGACTTTATGTAAACTTGCATGAAACATGGATATGTGTTGTGAGTATAATTTTACCTGTAAGTTTGCATGAGCAGAAACTATGTTATATTGCATGATAGGTTGCGTTGATACCAACAGGAAGAAATCAAGTAGTAACTCTGTGTGTTTATCTCCATGACTTAGTAGTTGTTTTGTGCATACTTGATAACTGTATGTGTGAACCAAGTTAAAACAAGAAGACCATGATCCTATGTCACGTCAGGATTGTATTTTTTTTTACAACATGAATAAGATCCCTGCGTGTAGGGAACATGTGTGAGAGTACCAAGTGAATGCTTAAAAACAACCAGAATTGAGTATTCTAGGAGTTTAATTTCCTGCGTGTGCATGCTTAGAACCCCAACGAATCCCCCTGCTATGGTTAGTATGTAACATGTGTGTATGCAATTTGACTAAAGGGATACCCACTGGTATGATGCTAAGTGTGATTCTATGTGGGTTTTGATTTGTGTGTACTCGATAGAAGCAAGAGAACATGGACTAGATAAATATGCAAACACAAACCCATCCGCTTTATTCATATTGATTTGTGTTTGTGTGTAAACCAAAAACAGGAAACTATTACCTAAAGATAAGCTACTGTGTACGCTTTTTGGTGTGTGATTACAAGTATGGAAAGGCTATGTTGTTTTCATGAAAGGACTTGTGTAGTATGCGAAAATGGTTATGAACAACCAGGGAACGAAATGCAAATCCACTCTTCACTTACATTGATTTGAATATGCATGAAAATGAAGATTGCGTATTTTTTAAAATAGCATGTGTATTTGATTGAAACTACATGAATGCATGAAGTACTTGTGGGTCATTCCTATCTTGCTTAAAGGCATAACATCAGGCGTAAGGTAGCAAGAGTAAAATAGCCAAAATGTGTGATTTAGTAAACAAGTACTAGGACCCATTAGTGTGAACAAGGAAAGGATTACACGTTTCATGTATGAATGTATGATGGGAGTGTATGTATGTATGATAATACAAATGTGACCATCTCCTTCTTTTGGGGCAGCCTACAACGAGCATAGAGTAATCATAGAACCCCCTTTTCTCTTTTCCTTGGACTATATGAATTATATGAATATATATGTACATGTTGCGTGTATATGTGTGTGATCAAACAGATGTATGTATGTAAATGTATAAAAAGAAAAGACTAAATGATAAAATAGATAGTAGAAGTACATTTCTTGTGGTGGGGTGTATAACAGGAACAAAAGTTGTTATTACTTACCAAATTATAAAGTAGTACATTTCATTCATTTTCCCAAGTTGCTAGCTACTTATATGTTGAACAATAAATTCGACCCATAGACCCATCTTTGCACCATATTTTAACTAATCAAATGATCATGCCCCGAAAATCTGAAAACACCATATTAAACTCGACGCGGCCTAGTTTCTAAAACAATTTTCCGTTTGTCTTAATATTAAGTAACGAACCCGCAATTAATTTCTAAAAATGCTTGTTTGACACTTAGAAATAATTGAATCTTTACTTATTTATTCTGTTTGCGAGTGTACCACTTTGTCTAATTATTTTCTATGCTTAGAGACTTCATAAAAATGTGATATTTATCAAATATAGAAGACCTCGCGACCTAGTTTCTATAACAAGAACCCGATTATTTTTCGGACTAATAAATAACGAGTTATCAAACCCCAAATTCGATCCCGTGACTAAAAAGGTTGAACATGAAAAATGTATAAAAAACATTTTATAAATCAAGATCAAGTATAAAATATCAACCAAGTGCATTGTACATTAATATTTCTTGTGTTTAGCCTGAGTACGGATATTTTACTTAGGTTACGAGTAGATCGTTTGCGCATCGTTTTGCGTGCCTTGATATTCCGTGCTATCTTTGTTGATCTTATTTACTACTCCATCGAGGTAAGTTTCATAGCCCCACTTTTAATTGCTTTAACTATTTTGGGGTGAGAACATTGCTTGTTTTTAACGGATGAACATAAGTGCTTTAAACTCATACGTTTGCCTACATGATGTCTAAGTAGTGATATCCCTAGATGCTTTAGCCCACTATCGTGAACCGTTAATTACTTTGTGTAAGCGCGAATGTTATGGATAGATCTATCGGGACTAACCTCCCTATCTAATTTGGTTGTGTGGCCAAAGTTAGATACACTTACATTTGAGGATTTACAAATGCTTCGGGATAGGCATTTGCTCGGGCTCTTATTATATCTTGTTGGTTGAGGTTAACGCTTCGGTGTCACGAGCTTAGACGTAGGTGATTAAAACGTATACCTTTGATTATAATCTTGTATTTGTTATAAGATTATATGCCGGTTGCCTTGGAAAATCTTATGGTTCATCACACTATTTAAACTTAAACCTATGAACTCACCAACCTTTGTGTTGACGCTTTAGTAATGTTTTTCTCAGGTATCAAGACAGAGGAGTGACGTGGTTATGCATGGGAGATTTTAAATAAAATGGTCGTGACTAGTGTATGGATATTTGGATCAATGTTAAAGTCTTTTGAAACAATGTTTTATTATGATCTTGTGTAATTCGCTTCCGAAACAAGTTTTATGCTTTTAATTAAATTAAAACGGCTTTTTAATTGTCGTTCTTTGTATCTATGTCTTGTGATAGTCATGACCGTCGCACCCCATTGCGTTGACTTACTCTGATAATTTGGGGGTGTGACAGATTGGTATCAGAGCTGTAGTTATAGTGAACTAGGTTATTTTTACAAAATGATTTTTATAAACTTGAGTCAAAAAGTTAATTTTGGGAAAAATAATTCTAGACTATAACTAACTCAAAAATCTCCAAGAACCACTTCACTCCACGTCTTCGATACAAGTAAGTTCTGACTTGAGATAGTTTATGATTTTTGCAATGCTAAGTTTTGAGTTTGATTTCTACGTGTTATTAGCATTAGGTATTCCCTTCCCATGTTTGAGTGATACCCATAGGGACATGTAATAAAATGATTTTTTTTAAGCTGGAATAAAATGCCTAACATTCTTGTATGGATTGTTACGATACACAAATGGTTTGTGCCATATTCATTTGAATGGTTTGTGCCATATTTATTTGAATGGTTTGTGCCATATTTATTTGAATGGTTTGTGCCATATCTATTTAAATGGTTTGTGCCATCTTTATTTGAATGGTTTGTGCCATATTTATTTGAATGGTTTGTGCCATATATATATATATATATATATATTCTTTTGAGATTAAACGTACGCATACTTATGCTCAACATATTTTAGATAGTCCCTGGAACTATTATCGACTATGGAAACATTTGTGTGTTTCATACCACTATACGCCAAATTAAAATTATCGCCACGATTCCTAGAACGAAAACTATATGAATATGTTTATTTACCATGTGTTTGGTAGTATGTTAATTTGTTGTAATACTTGAATCAAGCGATACTATTATAAATGTCGACAGGAGCAACTATTTATTGGGTTCGGTAAATTGTTACTCCACTAAACATTTATAATAGACTCAGTTGAGGAAAAGTGACCTACATTAATTAACGGTTTCGAAATTGAAATTGAATTCGTAAGTTATCTATATCAAATTATTTTTTTGAACACGACCGAGGAACGACGACGACGTCATAAAACACTTATTACAATTATTACTTTTGTAATGTTCCAAAGAATACTACAATTCAAAGAACAAATAAATTTCGCAATATATGAACTGTCCATAAATACGCTGACGTGTAAGTCAAATGGTTATCAAAGAAAATTTTTATTGGAAATAAATTACGCAAAGACAAATCGAATTTTTTATTAGTCCATTGGTTGCGACTATGTTATCATGACTTTATTATAAATTTTGAAGTTACGATATAGATATAAATTAAAGGGTTTACCCTTGGTTAAACAAATTATGCCAATTTCTACATCAAAGGGATTATCGCGTTGCGCGATATTTGAGAACCCTAGATGCGAAATATGGGCGTATATTGAGACCTTAAATGCAAGGTATAAATACAACAATAACTGTAAAGTCTATTTAAGATTGCGAGCAAGACGCTAGATGAGAGCAAGATAAACGAAACGTATAAGGTATAACGGAACATATTCCAAAATCAGAGAAATTCTTGTAATGAAATCTAGTAATTGCTTGAATTGAACATTTTGAACGACTATGGGTTAAAAACATATGGAACAATTCTTGTGATGAAATTTTTGTGATAAAATTTTAGTACTCGACTCGTTTAAATCAAATAAACAATTTTTCAAGGTGTAAAAATTGTCGAAAGTGTACGAACTAGTAATACTAAGTTAAGGAAAGACTTTTGAATGAATAAGAACTACTACGGGCTGCGTAATAGCCATAAGCCGACTAAAACATACTTACTCATCCGGGTTGCAAACAGTAGACGTTTAACAAGAGGAAATTGCACAAAAATAAACGTCGTAGTAGACCTAAATTGATGAAAGAATTAATTAAGGATAATTGTATTTATCCATCCATGCATAATCACTACTAAGAGAAAGTATAAATAATAAGTATGTGGAAGAGCATGTTAGAGGACTTTAAAATTCCACGATTCACTTATTGTTTTCCATGTAAGGACTACTTGGACATTTAAGTAGACTTATGGATCGATGTACGAGAACTTACTCTAAATAAAAGAAAATTTACAAGACATCATACAACTCGTTTCTATTTTGAGAACCTTAGAAAAATACTTCGTTTCCACCTATCTAATAACCGTCGTTTTACATTTGGTGACAAGCGAAAAAGGAAAAATGCCTCTCATTCCGTTTGTCATTTTGCAATCCGAATCCGACGAGGAAATTACCCCCATCCGGAGCGTAATCACAATAAATTCGGATGATGAGCAAGATTCGCCAGTCATGATGCCAAATGTCACTACGGGATTTCCTTCCATCGTCCCAAATATTTGTACTACTACCACTATGCCAATCTCCACTCCTATGCCTTCAACAATGCCTGAAACTTCTAGAAAAAGAAACCATTCTCCATCACCACAACCTAATGTTGCTCATTCCCCAGAAGACGAGCCTACTTTAGAAGCACTTGAATTCGATGCAGAACACCTGATAGGCCGTCTGGAGGATGTAGAGGGTGATGTGGATTTCCTTACCGCGCAAGATGAGGACAAGAACTTAGTGATAGCCGAGTTACGAGAGTCTCTTGAGGTTGCTGAGTCCGAGATCGCGGCCTTACAAATGAGGAACGATGATACCGAGGCTAGGCAAGCTGCGGATCATGCTCAGATTCAAGAAATCCTACACCATCTAGGTCTCTAGGATTTTCTCGTCTCTCTAATAAAAGTATGATGTTTTGTAATGAATGTATGACGTGTTGTCAAGACTAAAAGAAGCCATTCATTAGTTGAATGGAATTTTGTACTCTAAGCTTCAAAACTATGTATGGAACGTAGTTCAAGAATGAAATGTACGAACTTTATGAATAGACCCCTTTATAATCGTATTACAATAATTGTGAGAAAAGCTTGGTCAAATTTGAACAATCTTAAGAATTGATAACAATGAAAGAACTAACAAAATATACATCGTTTGTGCGATAATGTTACACAGAAAAATTGAAATGACGGAACAAGGTTGCAAGGACCTCAAAGAGGTCATCACTCGTCAATACCAAAGTGCCATTAGGGCCGTTGATGCGTTTGAAGCTAGTATCCGCACGGTTGACCGAACCATGGATCCTAGTGTTTACGAAAAAGCTAAGGAAACAAGTGCTACTCCGGTTAACACTTTTGGACCTCGAAAGACCCCTTCAAAAACTAAGGTAAATCATACCGTTAGTGGAAGAAAAGGGCCTTATGAGAGGAGATGCTATATGTTGAAGAACCACCCAAGGTTTAACACCATGAAGCAATGTGTCGAAAGGTTTAACCCTCACCCTATGACCAAACCAAAGAATCGCCCGTGGAAAGAGCCACGTGTCCATCAAGGAAGAACCTTACCACCCTCTACTTGTTGTGCAAGAACAAATTTCCCGGAGGATGTTCCCAAACCAACTCCGATCTTGAACAAGAAGTATCTCTGTAACCTTCCATATTGCCTCAAGTGCGACTACCACCACAATGGTAGTTGCGCTAACCATTGCGTGCTTTGCGATGAATTTGGGCACTTAGAGGGTGATTGTCGAGTGGTAAAGTCCCATGAGAAGAAAATGAAGGAACGCTACATGGAGGAACGTCCTTTAAGACAAGCAATACTTGAAATTTCCCAAGAAGGAAGCTCGGGGGCAAAGAGCGTCCAATACCCCACCAACGTTTTACACCGGTTGTCTTTCAAGGAAAATGCGCCAACAATCTTCAAGTATCAACCCAATGGTTTCTACCCTCGTCATGGATAGAGAATGAAAATTCATGTATTAGGAACTATTTTACTTTTATGCAAATCAAGTGACTCGACGTCTGTCGATGTTACCACCAACAAACTTAATTATGTAATCGTACTCCATGTCTTCAATTAAATTGTCTCGTTCAATCTTTAAAGCCTTTTTTGTTTAATCTACGAGAAAAATTTTATTTTTAATTTTCATGTGTCGGAGCAAAATTTATCCACAAAAAAAAATTTACTTAAGAAGGAACTTCCTCTACAATATTTTCTTTACCTATTGAAGAGAAGTAAATAAAATAATTTTTTTTCGCTAAAATACTTTTGTAAAAATATTCTTTAGAAAATATCAAATATTTTTTTTAGAAATCACCATCGTAAACAATTATTAGTGGGAATAATAACGATCGTGATAAGGTAAGTTAGAAAACTAGTAAAGGTGTTATTAATCAAACACCGCAACTAATAATCGAAATATTTTTGGTAAGAACTACCATGTAAAGTTGTGGAACTTGGTTTGACGACCAACTCAATGTGGAGAACAATAACTATTGATAAACTTGACGAGAACTAGTACGAATAATTATGGGAATTATTTCGTCGATTGTGAAAAGTGAGCATTGGTAACAAATAAAATGCACTATGGACTAACTTGTTGGTTATGAAAAGTGGATAATGGTAACGAACAAAATGCACTATGGACTATCAATATATAATTACAACCTCAAAGAGTCAAATTGTGATGAAAAGGAGGATGCAACCGTTTGTCCCGAGACGTACGTAGCCTGATCAACTACGTATGATCGGGGTCGAACGCGAGTATGCTCATAGTAGTCATCTTAAAAATGAAGTATATTAATAGAATATTTTCAAGTTGCCCTATTTATCAAAGAAATATTTATCATATGCTACGAACGTCGAACATTTTTATACCGTCCTAGTATAATTATTTTCTTCGCCACTATTTCATACAAGAGCGTATATGACACGCAAATACTAAGAGCGCCAGTTGTTTTTGACGAAAATTAGACTCAAATAGATTATAGTTGGAAAATCGAAAACAACTTTTAAATAATAATGAGAAGAACGAAAAGTCATTTGAGTAAAATCCAAATTTAACGGATATCCAGAACTCACTGTAACATAACCGATTTTAAAGAACAGTTGGGCCAAGATAAGCATGCTTTCGTATATAATTGAAATACCGAAACCGTCCGGATAAAGATCTATTTTACCTAACTCACACCATACTCATAGGCTTAAGAAATATTATATATTTTCTTCGTTGAAGAAATGCGAGCGAACTGTGATTTAAATGTATTATTAATTTTGCACCCGTTTACCTCTCCATGAAAAGGAGATAAACGAGGAGGAACGTAAACTAAGTTGATTAATTTACGAAATTATCTAATATTGAATATCATACAAAAGGAAGAAACTTCTTGACCACCATGTGTTAGGACGATCAATTGTCCTAGAATTTTTTTTTGGGAAACCGATTCAAGAAACCTTGACGCATACGCTACTTATCACTACCAAGTAGAAGGTTAATGTGAATGGGATAAATCAAACCATGTGGAACGATATTCAAATGTGCGATATATAGTCACCTAGGCGAAAACTGACAATACACGACACTTTAAAGTGGAAATAATGTGCGGGACGACGCAAAAATTAATAATGAGAAAACTCGCTAAACAAAACTGACGTCGTCGAGAAAATTTGACATTCAAGGAAAGAGTTAGGGAAAGTTATAAGATCGTGTACATGTCGAAAGAAATTTTCGTTTGTTTTAATCCTAACAAGATTATAGTAATTTTAATCTTACCAACAAACCAAAGAAAAACGAACGCATTGAACACAATGAAAAGAAGATAAAAATTTAATTCACCTCGTGTTTTCACAACTATATCGACGTGCTAGTTTTGAGGACAAAACTCAATTTAAGGTATTACGGATGTCACAAACGTGAATTTTGAATCTATTTAACTTGCATAAAACGCGATGGTTCGGGTTAGACTTGTAAGTCTATTGATTTTTCCCGATTGATTAAGCGTATTTTGGGTACGAATTTAAACTTTTATGAATAAGGTTGATAATAATTAATTGTTGAATAACTAGTATACGTTATGTTACATACTAGAAATTTTTATTTTAAGAGACAACATTTATATTCATCAAGGTAAACCTCATTTAGGATTCTCGCTACGCACCTTTAAAATTTCACCCAACATGATTGCGACACACTTTAGAGATTACCTATATTTTTCTTTTCATCCTTAAATTAGAATAGTTATATTACTACTACCTAAACTTCACTTATAGGCAATGCCTTCTTGTTTAAACCTTTATTAATACATTTGTACTTACACCACCAATAAACATTTAAATGTTACCCAAAGTAAAAGAAAAAGGAAAACACTTGACCTTGTTGCTATACAAAACACGCCACACCCATTTTGGGAGCCATTACACACGTTTATTATCCTCCCACTTGGCTCTTTTCAAACTTGATATAGTCAACTTGTACAATCACCTCCTTGTCCTTCCCTTACTGCCATCAAACGAGACCTCAGGGTACTTTCTCTCTTCCCCATTTTGGTGCAACCTCCTATGTTAGTTCCCTGGCAAACCCTAGTTACAAACTAACTAGAAAACTAACCAAGTCCTAACTAGTTTTGTTTAACCCTACCATACCCTCTTGCCTATAAATAATCACTCATTTCCTCTTATAAACTCACACTCAAAACTTAATCAAATCTATCAATGAAGACGCAAGCTCTTACTAACTAGGTCACGGCAGAAATTTAACAAAGGCTCGGGTTGATTTATAAAGCAATAATGTTGATAGTTGATCATTAGTTCTATTTAGTCTTCTTCAAATAACTTAGGACCCTTTGTAAGTCCCTTGAACCTTGTTTTTCTCATGATTTGGTTGATATAATACTTGCTCAAAACTTTGAAACTAAGAACTTACACTAATAAAACAAAAAGTCACGTGTTGGGACTTGGATGAGTGTGTATATAAATGAACAAAGTCATAATTTCATTAACTAAAAATGATATCACAAGACCACGGTTTTAGTCTTAGTGATGACCTAAACGATTCGAATAACTAAACGAACCACTACAAGGCTAGCTAGGTGGACGGAAACATTTGAAGGCTAAGAAACTTTGTTCTAGTCTCGACGTGAAGTATTGAGTAGTGTGAATATGAACCAATGCTATGATTTTATGTGAGTTTTATATGTACTGTTCGTGTGCGCTCAATAGAAACAGGAATCATGAACTAGACAAGTACCCACCTGCCTTGTTTAGAATTGATGCGTGTATGTGTTATATATATGATTTGCAAGAGTGAGTGCGTGTAAATATTTGGGTGCGAGTACGTATGCTGCAACAAACAATCCCCGTGTGCGTAGTAGCATACTGTTAAGCATATGTGCTGCCATGCATGGGATTGTATGCACGACTTTATGTAAGCTTGCATGAAACATGGATATGTGTTGTGCGTATACTTTTACCAGTAAGTTTGCATGAGCAGAAACTATGTTATATTGCATGATAGGTTGCGTTGATACCAACATGAAGAAATCAAGTAGTAACTCTGTGTGTCTATCTCCATGACTTAGTAGTTGTTTTGTGCATACTTGATAGCTGTATGTGTGAACAAAGTTAAAACAAGAAGACCATGATCCTATGTCACGTCAGGATTGTATTTTTTTTACAACAGGAATAAGATCCCTACGTGTAGGAAACATGTGTGAGAGTACCAAGTGAATGCTTAAAAACAACAAGAATTGAGTATTCTAGGAGTTTAATTTCCTACGTGCGCATGCTTAGAACCCCAACGAATCCCCCTGCTATGGTTAGTATGTAACATGTGTGTATGCAATTTGACTAAAGGGATACCCACTGGTAGGATGCTAAGTGTGATTCTATGTGGGTTTTGATTTGTGTGTACTCGATAGAAGCAAGAGAACATGGACTAGATAAATATGCAAACACAAACCCATCCGCTTTATTCATATTGATGTGTGTTTGTGTGTAAACCAAAAACAGGAAACTATTACCTAAAGATAAGCTACTGTGTACGCTTTTTGGTGTGTGATTACATGTATGGAAAGGCTATGTTGTTTTCATGAAAGGACTTATGTACTATGCGAAAGTGGTTATGAACAACCAGGGAACGAAATGCAAATCCACTCTGCACTTACATTGATTTGAATATGCATGAAAATGAAGATTGTGTTTTTTTTAAATAGCATGTGTATTTGATTGAAACTACATGAATGCATGAAGTACTTGTGGGTCATTCCTATCTTGCTTAAAGGCATAACATCAGGCGTAAGGTAGCAAGAGTAAAATAGCCAAAATGTGTGATTTAGTAAACAAGTACTAGGACCGATTATTGTGAACAAGGAAAGGATTACACGTTTCATGTTTGAATGTATGATGGGAGTGTATGTATGTATTATAATACAAATGGGACCACCTCTTTCTTTTGGGGCAGCCTACAACGAGCATAGAGTAATCACAGAACCCCCTTTTCTCTTTTCCTTGGACTATATGAATTATATGAATATATATGTACAGGTTGCGTGTATATGTGTGTGATCAAACAAATGTATGTATGTAAATGTATAAAAAGAAAAGACTAAATGATAAAATAGATAGTAGAAGTACATTTATTGTGGTGGGGTGTATAACAGGAACAAAAGTTGTTATTACTTACCAAATTATAAAGTAGTACATTTCTTTCATTTTCCCAAGTTGCTAGCTACTTATATGTTGAACAATAAATTCGACCCACAGACCCATCTTTGCGCCATATTTTAACTAATCGAATGATCATGCCCCGAAAATCTGAAAACAGTGTATTAAACTCGACACGGCCTAGTTTCCAAAACAATTTTCCGTTTGTCTTAATATTAAGTAACGAACCCGCAATTAATTTCTAAAAATGCTTGTTTGACACTTAGAAATAATTGAATCTTTACTTATTTATTCTGTTTGCGAGTGTACCACTTTGTCTAATTATTTTCTATGCTTAGAGACTTCATAAAAATGTGATATTTATCAAATATAGAAGACCTCGCGGCCTAGTTTCTATAACAAGAACCCGATTATTTTTCGGACTAATAAATAACGAGTTATCAAACCCCAAAGTCGATCCCGTGACTAAAAAGGTTGAACATGAAAAATGTATGAAAAACATTTTATAAATCAAGAGCAAGTATAAAATATCAACCAAGTGCATTGTACATTAATATTTCTTGTGTTTAGCCTGAGTACGGATATTTTACTTAGGTTACGAGTAGATCGTATGCGCATAGTTTTGCGTGCCTTGATATTTCGTGCTATCTTTGTTGATCTTATTTACTACTCCATCGAGGTGAGTTTCATAGCCCCACTTTTAATTGTTTTAACTATTTTGGGGTGAGAACATTGCTTGCTTTTAACGGATGAACATAAGTGCTTTAAACTCATACGTTTGCCTACATGATGTCTAAGTAGCGATATCTCTAGATGCTTTAGCCCACTATCGTGAACCGTTAATTACTTTGTGTAAGCGCGAATGTTATGGATAGATCTATCGGGACTAACCTCCCTATCTAATTTGGTTGTGTAGCCAAAGTTAGATACACTTACATTTGAGGATTTACAAATGCTTCGGGATAGGCATTTGCTCGGGCTCTTATTATATCTTGTTGGTTGAGGTTAACGCTTCGGTGTCACGAGCTTAGACGTAGGTGATTAAAACGTATACCTTTGATTATAATCTTGTATTTTTTATAAGATTATATGTCGGTTTCCTTGGAAAATCTTATGGTTCATCACACTATTTAAACTTAAACCTATGAACTCACCAGCCTTTGTGTTGACGCTTTAGTAATGTTTTTCTCAAGTATCAAGACGGAGGAGTGACGTGGTTATGCATGGGAGATTTTAAATAAAATGGTCGTGACTAGTGTATGGATATTTGGATCAATGTTAAAGTCTTTTGAAACAATGTTTTATTATGATCTTGTGTAATTCGCTTCCGAAACAAGTTTTATGCTTTTAATTAAATTAAAACGGCTTTTTAATAGTCGTTCTTTGTATCTATGTCTTGTGATAGTCATGACCGTCGCACCCTATTGCGTTGACTTACTCTGATAATTTGGGGGTGTGACAGAAATAATTGAGGAGGGATTTAAAAGAGATTGTGAACTTAAGATTAGACAACTTTCGCAGGATTATAATGGTTTAAGCATTGAAATTTGAGAGAAAGAACGAGCTCAAGTGGAAGCAAAATACCTTGCTAATCGTGAACTCGAGCGTTCTCTTCTTTTGGAAGATGACGATGATGAGGATATCTTTGATCTCACTCCATCTCATGACATCACCACTCCTATTCATGATTCTTCCATCGTGGAACCCGAAAATTCTCTAAGCAAGGGGACGAGCATCTTAGCACTATTTCGGACACGAAATTGGACGAAGTAATAAAGTCTAGAGTTGAAATTCTTGTCCATAACCCAAGAGAGTTTGACGGTATTTCCAATGAGACGTGTGATTTGACACATTGTGATGACTCTACTTCTTCCTTTCACTTTGATGTTTTCTCCAATTCTAATGATGTAAATTGTGATGGAAATGAAGATTTTGAGAATGATTCTACTTCTAGTGAATTTTCTAATGAGGAGTTCTCCGATGAACTTTATTATAAAGATGATATTCACGACTCGGATTTTGAGGGGTTTACCGATGAACCTACTCTTCTTCACCCATTTCCACCAGGAAATGAGGATGATAGTGATCCGGTTTTTGAGAGGTTCACTTTTGAACTTGCTCCTTTAGACCCATTTCCACCGGGAAATGAGGTTGATTTGACTATTCCGATCCTTGAGAAGTTCTTCGATGAACTTACTCATTTAGATGTAGAAGACGTGATTCTTCGTGAGAAGTTATCCAACGTCTATCTTCTCATTTCTAGGATCGAGGCTTTGAATTCTAAGCCTAATGCCAAGTCTTTCTCTCCATCTCCTATTCCCGTTGAGGATAGTGATCTGCTTATGGAGGAGATTGAAACTTTTCTTGCTTCTAATGATTCGATACCACCGGGTGTTGATGAAATCGACCCGGAGGGGGACGCTTTCTTTTTAGAGAATTTACTTGATGATGATTTCGTCCCAAGTCCTCCTCCCACCCACTTTGACCTTAATGTGTGGGTTTTCCATGTGTCTCATATTGAGTAACATGACCCGATTGTTCACATTCCTAAGGGTGAAATGGTCGTTAAAGCTAAGAATATTGATTCCATTATGGATGAGACTTTTGTCCCACCATTACCATTTGCTTTATATGATTTTGGATTAGCATGGGGGGATGACACCGTGTTGTCTATTCCTTTCTCCACTGAGGACGAGGTATTCGACCCCGGAATCGTTGATTTAGGGAAATCTCGGCCTTTCACCGATGCAATAATTGAAAGACTTTTTAATCATCTTGGTGCGAGTTTATCTCGGGGAGCATGCTATTTTCATATCGTGATTTGTGACTACCATCTCTTGTTAGAGATTTATGTTGGAGTTTCATCCTTTCGTTTGTCATCCGAAAACGAGGATGTGATCTTTGACCCCGGCATCGTGCTTTATGTTGGATTCTATTCCATTATGCCGATTTTCACCATTTTTCCTAAGGACCAATGAATGCGGGGATCGAGTCGAGCTCATGACTCGGTTAACAAAAACGAGGTGCCTTGTGGGGGAGTCTCATACATTCTATCTTCTTTCTATTTTCTAACAACTAATAAGGCTTGATCTTTCAAGCTCGTGCTCGTGTTTTGTTGTGTTGTGAATTTTAGGTATGACCCTAATCATTGAAGACTCTCGTGTTCGGTTTTTGCCGGTCTACTTGATCTTTCATTCTTTGAATGCCAAAAAGGGGCACACTCTTTATCCTTTGATTTTTATCGACTAATGTTTTATCTTGAGGCATAATTAATAAACGGCTTATAGATTTGTGTGCTCTTTCCATGTTAGGATTTTGCATTAGACTCTTCGTGTTTTAGCAAGGGGGTGTTACTCTTGAGCTAAGAAACATTGAGGACAATGTTTGGTTTTAGCATGGGGGAGTCAATCGATATAATCGCTTGCAATTGCTTTTGTCGTGTCTAAACGTAATTGTTTTTCTCATTTTTCATAAAATTTTTAAATTTTAAGTGTTATTTTATGTTTTTAATAAAGAAAATAAGTGCTTTTGACACAAATGTAGGCTTTCCGTTGGTGAAAATAAAAATAGTTTTTGACTCGACTCGGTTTTTAACCTTAGCTTTTCCTTAACGTATTTGAATTATGTTTTGCTAGGCTTTTATATAGGGAGCTTTAAAACGCGAAAGTATTAATTCATACGGGTTAAGAACAAGAACTTTTCGCAAGTTCCTATAATTGATCCTAGAAAGTCATTTATCAAGGGAACTTTAAAACGCAAATTCTAAAACTTGAAAAAGTATAAGAAGATGCAAGATCCTATAGATGACTTGAAAACCCAAAACTTTGATTTAATAGGCTAAGTATCCTTGATTTCACATTTTTGGAATTTTACAATACGGAGAACAAGAGATGATAGAGTTCAATCATAAGTTTCTAAGGTTAAATTCTTCTTTGTGCAAGTATTTTTGTGTTTGATTTAATATCCTCGTATTTACTTTCCACACTTGAATAATAATTACTTAATAAATGAATTTTTTAGCGGTTTAGGCTTGATATCTTAACTCGTAACTCCTTCTTTTTCTTCCCTTGTAATTAAAGTGAGAACACATTAAGGGTGTCAGCGTCATGGACTTTTGATCATGGGATTGCGGAAATTTGGCTTACTATAAATATCATATTAATAAAGAAGAATAAATTAAAACATTTTCTCTAGGAGCCTTCGGGTGGGAGTCATGTAGCACTAACCTTGTCACTAGAGCCTTAGGGTGTATGGCAAGGGGACGTGTTGAATAAAAATTGCTTTATCATCATGAGCCATAAGGTGGCATGGTGATGTCAATTCCCTTATTTTTGTCCAAGGAGCCTTCGGGTGTGGATTTTAAATAAGGAGCACAATTGCATCTTAAAGAGCCAAAAGGTGTTATGATGTAATTGTTGCTAACTCCATATAAGGTCATAATTGACTTTGGAGGTTTTTATTTTTGCTTTAAAGTAGCCATATTAGCCAAATTTCGGGTCCGGGGATTTATCCCTCAAATCATGTTAAGTTATCCTTGATGTGGGCTTTCTTTAGTGACAACGGTTTTTGAAGTCGAGGTTAGGTTTTGAGTGTTGATTTTACACTGTTCTTGCCTTCATTTTTGGACTAATAAATATCAAAATAAAGTCAAATGAGCCTTTGGGTGAATGACAAATAAAATCTAGAGATACAACTAGGAATAATAGGAGATTGAGTTTAACACAAATTACTTGTATGAGTTGGTTTAATTTTTGGGCTTATGATTGATAATGATCTTGTTTTTGCACTTGGCATGGAAAAGTGAAAAGTCGAGGACGATGAATCTATTTGAGTTTTATGATCCTAAAAGTTATTTTTCAATAATGAAAGCAATACATTATGTCTTTGCAAAATAAAATGTCAAAAGTTGAATAAAAGTGTAGTTAGTGTTTTATTTTATCATTGTGTGAGGACACAGCAATTGCTTAACAAGGGGGAGTTTGATATGAGTGATTTTACTCATATCAATTGTATCTTAAAACAATAAATGCAATAAATGTATCAAAAATGCCTTGTATATGCTTGTTTGTTGTTTGATGTGTGTAGGTACCAAAGTTCGTGAAAACCGACAAAAACCGGCACGGGTTTGAAGAAAAGATCGATGAAGCCGATAACAAGTCGTTTTACTCACAGATTTATCAAATTTGACGACAAGTGGGGCCCACATTTGGGGAAATGGGCTCAAAAGCCCAATAAGGAAATAAAGTTTACTACTTTTGGAAAACAAGCCCAAAATAGGCCCATAATTGGTGATTTATACGGATGGGAGATTAAATTCTCTTTTGGGTGAAAGTTTATTCCAAGCCCAAATTGCAAATTGAGACGGTTGGGGTATGAAAATTAAAGGCCCAACACAGCCAATTAGGTTTATGACTGATAACAAACGAAATTTTATATTAATATGCTTTTAATTATTTAACATTCATTTACTCTCACCACACGTTTTTTTCTTCGATGATATCTATATCTATCATTTTTTTCACCTTCTTCCCCAAATAACAAAAATGACCAGAACCATTATTAACTGTTTCACCCAAACCCTAGAAAATGTTATTTGGGTCTTTTCACTTATTTGTGAAGCATGTGTGTTGCACACGAGTGGGAATTAATTCCCCATGTATTCGGAGCAAGAAAATGGATGACGTGGCAGTTTTTTCCCCTGTGATTGGTCTAAACACATCACTCCCACCAATCCACCAATAAGAGAAGGCCATATCAGTTTACAACTAGCACACATCATTGCCACGCTGGCAATCTGTGTGCTAATTGGCTATTTACAGCCACAAGATCAAGAGGAAAGAAGAAAGAGAAGAATGAAGGGTCGAGATGAAAGATTCGTCTTCAACAAACCATCACCAATAGCCTCGGGTTCTCCTATAAAAACCCATTATTTTCATTGTAATCTTTATCCTTTTTCCTTTTTTATTACTGTTATAATTTTAGATTGTAGGTATAATTTGTATTTTTAAAATGTTGTACTAATGGTCGAAATTAATAAAAGTTAATTTTTTTGTTTACTTCTCTTTTTGCTTCACGGTTACTTTTCTGTTAAAAGTTTTTATCATCTTCTATTAATACAAGATAAGATTATAAGAATGTTTGTTTATGAAAGCTCAATAATTAGCTTTTGTGAATAACTATAAGTGAAATAAAGGATGGATGTTTATCCCTACTGGATAAACATGTTAAATTAATGCTGCTAGTTTGACGATCGAGTGATATTCAGTGTTCGTGGTATTTCGAGATCTAAGGTTCGAGATTGAGTGATGACGTCGTTTAGTCTAAGTCGGTTCAGCACCTGACTTCTGCCCAACGGTTTTCATCAGTAAAGGTTAAGCACGATTTACATTTTTCTACAATTTTTTATAATTAATCTGCTAGAACAATTTGTAGTGAATGCTTGAATGAGTTTGTTTTATATGATCTGATCGTTTGTATGATTTTCGATGAGTTTTGTCTTAACTGATTATGTGATGTTACTGTAGTCGTATTCGTGTGGCTTATCTCGGTTTGCTAAGCTTTTCGTTGAGATTGTAAGTTTCTGTTTTACCTAGTTATTTTCAGTAAAATAAGATTTGGTGCTTGCTTATTGATTTAATTGTCGTTATAGAGTTGCTGCGTATATGTGCAACAGTGGCTTTTGTTTTGGTTTAAGATTGCTGAGTTTATTTATATTACTATGTGTTTCTGAATAGCTGTAATAGTGACTCAAATTACTGCTGAAGTTTAGGAACTTAGAGTTGTCTCTCGTAGTGTTTGTTGCTTTTGAAGTTTGTTGTATATGAATCTGAGTTTGAGGTTGCTTAATAATCGGTTTAGTGTTATTGATTTATGTGTTCGTGTGCTACTGTAGGTTGTTTAGAGGAATTAAAGTAAGCCGGTGGTTAGGATCTTTTTAAATCGTTGCTGTGATAACGTTATTGCTACCATTTTCATTGTTCGATAGTTACTGCTTTAGTATTGTTCTTGTTATCGAGGTTGCGTGAATTTATATGTTATTATAGCATAAGATAGAGGTTGACTGATGATCTGTTTTTGTGTGCTGATGTTGTATAAGATTGATGGTACTTATTGCTGTAGCACGTTATTCAATCTGCTTTGTTAGATTTGATTTAGACTGATATGGTTAACTTTCTGTTTAAGTCGATATAGTTTAATAAGCGTTTTGGTTTTACTGTAATACCTTTGTCGATGATTTACTGAATTATAATGAAAATAACTGCGTTATGATCTGTGATGGGCGATAGACTGTTTGGATTGTCATATATTTGAGGTCAATTATATCTGCTGAATGTGTAGTGTCTGCATTTAGGGAGTTCTGTGATATTTAAGTAATTATTTGGAGATTCCTTTTGATCTGCTGATTTCTTTTGACAACAGATTTGTTATTGAGTATCATAACTTGTTGCCTATTCGTTTTATAGTTAATATGCGGTTGTATTAGTTAAAATTGTTATTCCAAAAATTTATTTCAAAAATTTGTTAGTCACAGGACTCGAACCTGTGACCTTTTGCTCATCATACTTGTAACCAAACCGACTGCTCTAGCAGTCCTTTTGATTATTATCATTAATCATTGGATATTTAAATCCCCATTTAGAACTGTCAGACCATTTAAACGAATTAATTTCAATGTATTTTTAATTTTAAAGTAAAATCATTTAAATTGCTTAGTTTTATTTTAAAAAAAAATTAAAAAAAAATAAAAAAAAATATAAAAATTAAAAATGTTTAATTACAATTTTTGTAAAAAGTGTTAGTTAAAAAAAATGTTTTATTAATTCTTAGAATTTAAAATTGTTATTTTGATTTATAGATTTTAATTAAATTAGGTTTTAATAAAATAGTTTTATAAATGGATTTTCTTTTAAATAGATTTGATAATGTTTAATTAGTTTTAATTAAGTTTTCTTTATGGTAAAAGTATTTTTTTTTAAATAGATTAAGTTTTTAATTAATTTTAAATAGTGTAAATTTTAAATTGTTCTATAATTTTTAAATAATCGTTTTTAATTTAATTTTGGGTAATCGATTCATGCACTTTAGGATTTTTAAAATTGGTAGAATTAATTGTAGATTAAACACCGAAAACCAATTCAAATCAATTGTCCAAATCGAAACAAAACGTCTCAAATTCACTCGATCTTCGTGTACAACGAACTTGGTTCACCCACGTGTTTAATTGAATCCGTCTTTGGTAATTTTAGACTATTACTTTTTCCTAAAGGTAATTTTCTAATTTACCCTATAACGTATCTTAATTATCACATATACATTCCACTCTACATAATATAAGAAAGTACTTTTCACATCCATTTGATAAACTGTGAAACCCATACAAGAAGAATAGGCTAGGGAAATCCTTATTGCTTCTATCCTAGAAACAGGTGCAAAAACCTCTTCATAGTCTATCCCTTCTTCTTGTGTATATCCATGAGCAACTAAACGTGCCTTGTTTCTGACCACAATCCCTCTTTCATCCTTTTTTTTCTGAGAACCCAACGTGTCCCAATAGGTCTGACATACCTTGGACAGTCTACTAGCTCCCAAACATCTTGAATTGCAAATTGGTGAAGCTCATCCTGCATTGCTTCAACCCATCTTGGTTCTTTAAGAGTTTCAAAAATCTTCTTGGGTTCCTTTTGTGACAAAAAACAGGCAAATGAACATGCTTGCACAAGAGGGGTATCTTCCTTATTGTGAATATTAGCAATGAATCCACCTTAAGTCTGGTGAGTCCTCCTTGTTTGGACAGGAGTCTGAATATCACCAATTATTTTGGAAGGAGGATGATCTTTGGCCACCTTTGTAAGTATTCCTCCCCCAAATAGTGAATTGTCATGTACAGTAGACTCCATGTTGCTAATATCATCTTCATTGCTACTCCCATCCCCACTTGAACTTGGAGGTATGTTGTTAGTGGTTGGAACTGGTCCACTGACATCTTGATTGGGTATGGGGTCTTCAACATGTTCAAAAATATTTTTGTTGGAGGAAGAGAATAAATTTCCAAACAGACCGCCAGCGGCTGAATTCAAGGTGTCAGCGTCTGAATTGGCTTGTCAGCGAATGAAGATGCATGCATGGATTCATCAACTGGTTTTTCTTGTGCCCCTTCTTCCTCCTTTCCAGCAGCGACAGATGCTTGCACAAACCCATCAGTCCATATAGGTATGGTGACATAATCAAATATGGGAGTTGGCTCAACTGCATGTGGTCCCTCTTCTTTAACAACATGTGTACCTGAAATCTCAACAATAGGTTCTTCCAAGATATATGGATCCTTTTCCATAATGTCTGGATTAGTGACAGGCATATAAATGAAAGCCCTAGATAATGGTTCCAAATCAAACAACCAATTAGGTCCAGACTTAGGATCACTAGGTATACTTTCCAAGAAGTCAACATGAATATTTTCTATTAGAATCTTAGTCTTCTTGTTATAAACCCTATACCCCCTGCTATTTGTGGAATATCCCATAAAAAGTCCCTCATCACCCTTGGAATGAAACTTACCTAGGTTATCACTATTATTCAAAATCACTACATGACATCCAAAAGGCCTAAAGAAGTCTATACTAGGCTTCCTATTCAAAAGCAACTCATAGGGGGTCTTATCATGAAACTTATTCACCAAGGCTCTATTTTGAACATAGCATGCAGTGTTCACAGCCTCAGCCCAAAAAGCAATGGGTAAATTTGCATCTGCCAACATGGTTCTAGCTACTTCTATTAGAGTTCTATTCTTTCTTTCAGCTACACCATTCTGCTGTGGAGGTCTAGCTATGCTAAACTCTCTAGAGATTCCCTTATTGACACAAAAGG
The DNA here is from genome assembly GCA_025667525.1 of Glebionis coronaria. Classification (NCBI taxonomy): domain Eukaryota; kingdom Viridiplantae; phylum Streptophyta; class Magnoliopsida; order Asterales; family Asteraceae; genus Glebionis; species Glebionis coronaria. The sequence continues at coordinate 292,829 of JANFOE010000061.1, forward strand.
AATCTAGAAGATTGTTCCTAACCTCACCACCATTATCACTTCTAATAATTTTAACCTCATTACCTGTTTTCTTCTTAATCTATGTGATGAAGTTAATTAATGTCTTAGCAGTATCACTCTTTAAAGCCAAAATAAAGTCGAAGTAAACCTATAATAATCATCTATGACAAAAAAAACAGTAAGATTTACCATTAAGACTTTCTATATTGGTTGGGCCAAACAAATCCATGTGCAGCAGGTGAAGTGGGTTAGAACTAGAATGCACACTTTTAGACTTAAAGGAGACCTTATGCTATTTGCCTTTAAGGCATGCAACACAAGAATGATCATTGTGGAAAGATTTATAAGGAAAACCACTGAAAAGATCATGTCTCACAAGTCTATTAATGTTCTTAAAGTTAATATGCCCTAACCTTCTGTGCCATAAATTACTCTCATCAACTGAATCTTTAGCATAAAGACATGACAAATTTTTGTTCATCTTAATTCCATTTAGATTAAAATTATAAATGTCCTTATGCCTAGGTGTTCTATACTCAATAAACTTTATATAATGAATCTTAAAATCCTTACTTAACACCAAGCATTCAGTATCAGTAAAAAGAACTTTATTTTTGTTGTCACAAACTTGTGACTCACTAAACAAGTTGTAGTCAAGTTCTTTTACCAGGAAGACTGTATCAAACTGATATGAGCTAAAACTCATATCAATTTATCAACAAATAACCCTAAAACATGAAGCAAAATACCAATTTATCTTGTAAAAACAGTGTTATGTGGTATGTTTGTGTTTGTGTACACTTGTGTAGGTAAAAGGATGCATTTTCAAGCAAACAAGGAATAATCAAGCTTAATTTGATGAAAAAGACAAAGAAAGATCAAAAGTGACAAGACTTTGAAAGTGGAAGGACCTATCTTGAAAATCTGCCAAAGATGAAGGACTAAAGTGTAAATATGTAAAAGTCAAGATTATAGTCAAACTTGGTCAACTCTCAAGTCAACTCAGTCAAAGGACCAATTTTGTTCAAGAATGAAGTTTGAAGGACTAAATATGCCAAAGAAATGAAGTTACAAGCTCAAAAATAATCTGCCAAAGTTCAAGGGTCATTTCTGCCTAGTTTGGAAAGTTAATACAAGTGTGATCCGTGTGCTAAACTTTGGACCAATGAGAAGCCAGGAATAGAAAGACATGGATTGCCACATAATGGCATTAAATACCCACTAGCGCCGCATTAATAAAGGAGCGAATCATAACAGTTCAATCCGTGTGCATCCAGTTCAGCCAGTTATAACTTGACACGTATCATCTTCAAACTATCAAAGATTTCCAGGATCGATTTGGAGCTAGAGGCAATTTCATGGAAAGTTATAAACATCAAAATTGCTCAAAATCACAAGATGAGTTCATTGGTTATGATCAATCAACATGAAATCAACTCAACAAAGAATCCCCAATTTGAGTTCATACCTGCAAAATCAATTGAGCAGAATTATGACACGTGGAGACCTGGGATTGGTTCCAACACGTCACCAACCCCAACTGATCTTCTTCCCAAGTCTATAAATAGCCTGTTTAGTCTTCATTTCTTGTTGTGTAGTTGTAAGTGTGAATACACACACATTTACTTTTCCTTTCACCATTTCTCCTTTTTAGCTAAACTACTCAAGAGTTTGACACACTCTTGAGTTAGTTAGTTAGTTAGTAACCTTTTAACAGCTTTGTAACAAATTCTCCATTAATAAAATTCAAACTCTACTTTCCCGCCAAATATTCTTACCTTCTTTACTGTTCATCTCCAACTTCCATTGATATTCTTGTTGCTTATTTGAGTTTGTTATGATCATACTTTGATCATAACTGACTTTGAGAGAAGATTGTAGCTGTTTGATTGACTTCAGTCCAAGTTCATAGCAAATGTGATGAATTCAAGGCATTTGAGCCTTGTTGATGATTTGTAGTTGTTTAGTTGATTGAAGATATTTAAAACTAGTGCTAAGGTGGTGGTTAGCACTAAACTAGAGAGTTCAACACTCCTCTACTGCTCAAAGGATACTTCACAAGGTGCAAACGCCTCTTGTTTTGGGTTCCACTCAATTGTCAAAATTGCATGCTCAATTCTAGTTAATCTTGTTGTGATTGTATGATAAAACTTGTTTAGACTGATCTTGGTTTAGTTCTAATCATTTCTTGTATCTTTAGCTTTGCTTAATTTGTTTGCTGATTAGATAAGTATCTTAGCTTCTAGCTTAATTCAGTCACTTTTAGCCTTGCTTCCTTATTTGAGTTCTAGTTGCTTTCAATACTTGCAAATAGTTTTCACACATCTCATTTTGATCATTGAGTTTGATTTGCTAAAGGTTTTTACTCAGCTTTGACTTGTTATTTAAAAGGTTTCATAAAAGTCTTCAAAAGTTCAGTAATGAGTGTTTGGCATTAGATGATATCTGATTTTCAAGTGTTGATTTTTGGCAAACTAATGTTCATTTCCAGTTAAGTGGTCATTACAAAAGGTTTTAAGTCTTTTCAAGTCAACTTTAAGATCAAAAAGGCAATTGGCATTGTAAAAGGTTTGGGTCAATTTTCAGTCAGTTTAGTCATAAAAAGTTGTCAAATTCATTTGCTTGGCATTTACTTGATTCTTGATGAAATTCTACCAAACCAGTTCTCATTTGTAGGTCATAACATGAAGTTTCATATTCCATAAGCATTTGATACAGTTTTCAGTAAGCAAGTAGAAATAAGCAAAATTCTAAACTGATAAGCAAATGCAAGTTTCTGTAAAATCAAAACTGCTTTTTCATATCTCTTAATTCTCTTCACAAACTTGTCAATTTTCTTTTACAAATTCAATTAGTTAGTGTTGTTGGTTGATTTTTGAGATTTTTAGCTTTTTGAAAAAAAGCTTGGTCAACGCTGGTCAACATAAGCCAATTTCAGCTTAATTCAATTTTCAAGCTTATTACTGGATGATTTTTGATAAGACTTGATTTCCCGTTCATGTTTTAAGATCATTAATCAGTTTTACTACAAAAATCCAATTGTGCATGTCTAAATTCTTGTAGAGCTTATTTTGTGCTTATTGGAAAGGGCTTATCAGGTTATTAGTCATTTTTAGCAAATTTCCTCTTACAGGTCTAGCTTATTTGTGATTTTAAGCATTTTGCAATTGGTTTGATTGATTTTGGTTGAGAAATAAGCTCAAACGAGCTTATTTGTGTTTAGAACCCGTTTTTGCTTAAAAACTTTCAATAATTGCACTTTAGTCCTTATTGTATTGAACTGGTGTTAATCTTAGCTAAACTTGATACTTTTTAGGGTTTTCAATAAACAGGTCCTTTAACTTTCAAATTTTGTTAAAATTCAGTTAAGTAGTTTTGGAATTTGTTAAAAATTGGTTAGTTTGTTGCATAGTTTACATTTTTGATCCTCATAATTAACTGTTTTACCATTTCAGTCCTTGTACTTGTTAGATTTACATTTGAGCATTTATTTTTCAGAGAATTTACAATTTAAGTCCTTTTAGTTGTAAAATTTACATTTTGAATTTTACTTGAATAAAAACTTGGTATTTGCACGATGTTTTACATATAAGTAGATAATATTTTTCAGTTTTGCAAGGCATTGTTTGAATTAACAAATAGAATATCCAAAAAAATATTAACAACCAAAAACAGTTAAAAACCCGATATTGTTAGGACTTTCAATTAGCAAGAATTGAGAAAAACGAACTGCATTATATACAATATCAAATGGCGCCACTGCCGGTTCTTTGACTTTACGAGAGACTATCGATTGACGGTTTTCATTGGCTATTGGGATCCGTTCACCTAGTGAACGTTATTTTTATGTATCATAAATTAAAAAAAATATAAAAATATATAAAAACTAAAAAATTAAAAAAACAATTCTTTTCCTAAAGAATTTACCAAACAAATTAAAAAATCCAAAAAGCAATCTTTTTCCTAAGAGATTGCACTCAAAAATATATATTATTGGATTCTCTCGGTTTTTATGTACATATAGTATTTTCTCTTAAAAACTCATAAATACAAAAATATTTTCCATATATTATTATAAGTAAATACGTATACGTATAAGAACAACCAATCTACATATTCTCCATAAGTATTGCCAAGGCAATACACCGTGTTGAGGGGCGTTCCGGTCCTTGACACGTGTATCGATCAAACAAAATAAAGCAAGAATAGATAAATACTCTCAATAAGCAACAATTCGAAGAATACGAACATTTAAGTGAATAGAAAGGCGATGTGCTGTAAAATGCCATCTAAGGGTCAATAGGTACTTAAGTGCTTCGCGCCACCTAACCCCCCGTTCACTTGTAAGTATTCTAAGAAGGAAAGCTTCATTGGGGGTCTTGCACCCAAGTAGTACATACATATATATTATTTTCTTGTGGATATTTCATATTGAAACTCGAAGAGGATAATCCTTTTCTCTTCAAAGTCACACGAGAGCTTCTCTCTCATTCCTCGTATTGAGTTGCATGCTCACTCGCGGGCGTGCACAAATACCGATTGGTGTACAACCTCTTCCTCCGAAAAGGAAGAAAAAGAGAAAGAGTAAGACCACCACCGTCCATCAAGCCGATCACGAGAATCGTGCTTTGACTCCTCCACCACAAGAAGCCATGGCTGTTGATAATCGTTCTTTGATGGAACGTATGCAAACCAATGTTCATGGATATGCTAGTGCTATTAGGATTCCCGACATTCCCGCAAATACATTTGAGCTAAAAACGTCTATGATTACTATGGTTTCACAATCACCTTTCTATGGTAACAAGAATGATGATCCTCATGATCACCTTAAGAGATTCCTTTCTCTTTGCAATACCATTAAGCACAATGGAGTTCCACATGATGCTATTAAGTTGATGTTAGTGCCATTTTCACTTGAGGGACAAGCTAAGCATTGGTTAGACACCCAACCACCTGATAGTATCACCACATGGGATGGTTTCACCACTAAGTTTGTGAACAAGTTCTTTCCTCCATCTAAGACTATGGCCTTGAGGACCTTAATTATAGGCTTTCAACAAAAACCTAGTCAATCCTTTAGTGATGCTTGGGAAGAGTATAGAGAGTTATTGAGGCGATGCACTAACCATGGATTGGATGACGTTCACCAAATCAATACCTTCTATGATGGCCTTAAACCTCACCACCAAGATTCACTCAATGCTTCCGCGGGAGGGAATATTCTTCTTAAATCCATGCAAGAGGCCTTGGACATCATTGAGACTAAAGCAATGGTTCAAACAAACAATCAATTTGAAGAAAGGGTTCATGTTATCCAAAACACTTCTCAAACACCTTGTGATAACCAATTCCTTAAATATCACCAAGAGATCCTTCAACAAGTCAAACAAGGACAACAAGAAATGACTCAAGAGATAGTTCCAGCCCTTAAGACCGTTTCATTGAACAATTCTTCAAATAATGTGAATGCCATTACTCTTTCTTGTGTAACTTGTGGAGGTCCCCATTCTTATGAAAAATGTGATAAGGTGCAAGTTTATCAAGGGGAATGCTATGCTTACCAAGAGGAACATTATGAACACTTCAAGCTAAATATAAGTCCAAATAATCTTTCTTACAAGTCCCAAAACTACCTTACTCCACCGGGATTTCCACCCCACCCAACCACCCAAATTCAACAAAATCCTCCTCAAATTTTACCAAGGAATCAAGGGCAAAGACCACCTTATCAAGGAAATAACTACAAGGCACCCAATCATTTTCAACCTCAAGGAAATACCTTTTATCCACCAAATCAAGGATTTAATGCTCAACCTCCACCTTTCCAACCTCAAGGTTTTCAAGGAAATGTGTCACAAGATTATAACACAATGGATTTCTTGCACAAAATGAATCAAGAGAATGAAAGGAGGTTCCAAGCTATTGAGAAGAAAATGAATGACCAAATGAAACGTATAGCGGATGAACAAACCAATAGGCTTTTAATGGCATTAAATCAAAGACCACAAGGGGCTTTACCTTCCAACACACAAACAAATCCAAGGACAAATGTCAATGCTATTACAACAAGGATTGGAAAGTTAACAAAGGATCCTTCACCTCCTAAACCTCCTATTGTTCCATCCACTTGTGCTCCTACTTGTGACAAGCCTTCTACCTCTACTTCACCACCTCAAAATGCTCCCATTCACTCAAACACACCTTCTCAACCTATTCATACTTCTCCTTTACCTTCCACACTTCCCAATGAAGAAGCTAACAAAGACAAATCTTCCACTACAACACCTATTCCACCTACACCAAAACCTACACTTCCATATCCTTCAAGGTTGAAAAAGGATAAGTTAAAGAACAAGGATGACATCCAAGTCTCCAATTTCTTAAGGATGTTCAAGCAACTCAACATCAATATATCCTTTGCGGAATATCTTGCTTATATGCCAAAGTTTGCTAAGATGTTCAAGAATTTACTCTCAAACAAAGAAAAATTGGTTGATTTGCCCAACACATCCCTTAATGAAAATTGTTCCGCCGTGCTACTTAAAACCATACCTACAAAACTTGGAGATCCGGGGCGCTTCTTGATACATTGTAATTTTCCCAGTGTTGAAAATTGCATGGCTTTGGCGGATCTAGGGGCAAGCATTAACCTCATGCCTTTATCGGTTTGGAAAAACTCTCTCTTCCCAAGCTCACTCCTACTAGGATGACTCTTGAATTAGCCAACCGAACCATAGCTTACCCCGTAGGTATAACGGAGGATGTGTTTGTAGGTGTGGATAAGTTTATGTTTCCGGCCGACTTTGTAGTGGTTGATTATGACATGGATCCTAGAGTGCCTTTGATTGTTGGTAGACCGTTTTTGAGAAAGGGTCGTACTTTGATAGATGTGGAGGAAGGAGAACTAATTATGAGAGTAGAAGATGAGAGAGTGGTGTTTAAGTTAGGGAAAGTTTGTGATAGGAAAGAGGCTAAAGAGTCTAGACCTTGTGAGACTATTAACATTGTTGATGTGTTAGATGAGGTGTGTGATGAACACTTTCATGATGCTTGTAAGAGTACTAGTGTTGAGATGCCCCATGTTGAAACCGTGGCCTCAATTGCTCCCTCTTTAACACCTTTTGGAGAGAGTGATTTCCTCTTGGAGGAATTTGAGTCAAACTTTCTTGGTGATGATGATTCTCCCATTAATTGGGAAGAAGATATCCTTACGATCCAAAATTTGCTCAATGAGGACCCTATTCCTTCTCCCATTCCACAAGAAGTTACCATTGAGGAACCTTCCATAGTAAAACCTTCCATAGAGAGTCCACCTCCTATTGAACTTAAGGACCTTCCATCCCACTTAGAGTATGCTTTCTTAGAGGGCAAAGACCAATTACCTGTGATCATTGCTAAAGAGTTGAAAGAGGATGAGAAGGAGCAACTTATTGAAGTCCTTAAGAAACACAAGAAAGTTTTAGCATGGAAAATATCCGACATAAGGGGAATTGATCCACATTTTTGTACACACAAAATCCTTATGGAGGATGACAATAAACCCGCCATTCAAAATCAAAGGAGAGTTAACCCAAAAATCCATGAGGTTATTAAGAAGGAAGGGATTAAACTCTTAGATGCGGGTATGATTTACCCCATTTCCGACTCTCCATAGGTTAGCCCGGTTCATTGTGTTCCAAAGAAGGGTGGAATCACCGTGGTGCCTAATGAGAACAATGAGCTTATTCCCACGAGACTTGTGATCGGTTGGAGAGTTTGTATTGATTATAGAAAACTCAATGAGGCGACTAGGAAAGACCATTTCCCACTACCTTTTATGGATCAAATGCTTGAACGCTTAGCGGGAAATGAGTACTATTGTTTTCTTGATGGCTTTTTGGGTTATTTCCAAATTCTCATTGACCCTAAGGATCAAGAAAAGACCACATTCACTTGTCCCTACGGTACATTTGCTTACAAGAGGATGCCTTTTGGCTTATGTAATGCACCGGGGACGTTTCAAAGGTGCATGATGGCGATTTTCCATGACATGATAGAGCAAACTATGGAGGTTTTTATGGATGATTTTTCCGTCTTTGGAAACTCATTTACCTCATGTCTCACCAATCTTGAGAGAATGCTTAAGCGTTGTGAGGAAACACGTTTAGTGCTTAATTGGGAGAAATGTTACTTTATGGTAAAAAAGGGAATTGTTTTAGGACACAAAATATCCAACAAGGGATTAGAAGTGGATCGAGCTAAAATTGATGTGATTGCTAAGCTTCCCCCACCCACCTCGGTTAAAGGTGTAAGGAGTTTCTTAGGTCATGCGGGATTTTATATGCGCTTTATACAAGATTTTTCTAAGATAGCTAGACCTATGACTCACCTCTTGGAGAAAGAGGCTCCTTTCATTTTTAACCAAGATTGTTTGGACTCTTTTGAGACTCTTAAGGAGAAATTGACTAAGGATCCCGTTTTGGTTTCTCCAAATTGGGAATTACCTTTTGAGCTTATGTGTGACGCTAGTGATTATGCGGTGGGGGTCGTCTTAGGACAACGAGTTAATAAGCATTTTCAACCTATACACTATGCGAGTAAAACCATGACCGGTGCACAACTTCATTACACTACCACGGAAAAAGAGTTGCTTGCTATAGTATATGCTTTTGAGAAGTTTAGACTATACCTTGTGCTCTCCAAAACCATAGTGTATACGGATCATTCCGCTCTCAAATATCTTATGACAAAACAAGATGCTAAGCCTAGGCTTTTGAGATGGGTTTTGTTGCTTCAAGAGTTTAAGATAGAAATTCGTGATAAGAAAGGGGCCGAGAATTTAGCGGCGGATCACTTGAGTAGACTTGAGCATCCTTTTCAAGGAGATTTGCCACATCAAGAAATCAATGAATCCTTTCCATTAGAGGAGCTCATGTCTATCTCTTCCCAAGAGGATGCCACTCCTTGGTTTGCGGATATCGCAAACTATCTTGTGGGCAATGTGCTTATTGAGTGTCTTACTTATCAACAAAAGAAGAAGTTTCTTAAGGAAGTTAAGTACTACTATTGGGATGATCCTTATCTTTTTAGGCAATGAGCGTACCAAATCATTAGACGATGTGTAGATGGGCCCGAGGCATTTAAGATCTTAGAAGCGTGTCATAAAGGACCTACGGGTGGACATTTTGGGCCTAACTATACCACCAAGAAAGTCTTTGATTCGGGTTACTATTGGCCTTCCATTTACAAAGATGCCCATGAAATGGTGAAATTTTGTGATTGTGTCAAATACAAGGAAAAATTACGCAACGTGATGAGATGCCACAAAATTTTATTCAAGAGTGTGAGATATTTGATGTGTGGGGCATTGATTTCATGGGACCTTTTCCATCCTCTAAGGGAAACAAGTATATACTTGTGGCGGTGGATTATGTGTCAAAATGGGTGGATGCTAAACCCTTACCTACCAATGATGCTAGAGCTGTTGTGAAGTTTTTGAAACAATTGTTTGCTAGATTTGGTGTACCTCGGGCCATCATAACTGATCGTGGTACGCACTTTTGTAATGATCAATTCACGAGAGTGATGAAGAAATATGGAGTTAATCATAGACTTTCTACCGCGTATCACCCTCAAACAAATGGTCAAACCGAGGTCACAAATCGTGGTTTAAAGAGAATTTTAGAGAGAACGTTGGGAGAGCATCGAGCTTCTTGGTCGGATAAGCTTGATGATGCTTTGTGGGCGTTTAGGACGGCTTTTAAAACACCAATTGGTTGTACTCCTTATAGGCTTGTCTATGGAAAAGCGTGCCACCTCCCATTTGAGTTAGAACACAAGGCATCTTGGGCTCTCAAGTGGGCTAACTTTGATTTAAACCAAGCCGGTTCCCATAGGAAATATCAACTCAATGAGATGGATGAATTGAGAGCCAATGCCTATGAAAATTCTTTGCTTTACAAGGAAAAGACTAAGAAATTGCATGATGCTAAGATTAAGAATCGTGAGTTCAAAGTTGGAGAGCCGGTTCTCCTCTTTAACTCAAGGTTGAAACTTTTTGCGGGCAAGCTTAAGTCGAGATGGTCCGGTCCATTCACTATTGCTCAAGTGTTTCCATATGGAACTATTGAGTTGTCACAATCCGATGGTCCAAATTTTAAAGTGAATGGTCACCGTGTTAAGCATTACTTTGGGGAGGACATTTCCGTTGAAATGGTCCAAGAGATCCTCATTTTCCTCATGAATTGATTCATTGAGGGACGAGTCGAGCTAGAGACTCATTAACTCAAGCATCGTATAACTAGGTTTAGAGTGTTGTAGGTTAGAAATAAAGGGATAGACTTGGAGACAAGTGTAGGGGAGACCTTCTTTTGTCTTCATGATTGTTTGTAGGGTTGCTCACTCACTTCATGCTTTGGAGCTTATGGAGGAGGCCCTTTTATCCGGTTCACTTCGTTACTATAGTGATTTTTCATTGACACCTTGTGCTTAAACATGATTTCACTACTAGTTGTCCTTTCCTTAACTTGGGTTAAGCAAAGTCTATCCATTGTCATAAGTGTAGGGGATGTTTTTATACTTCCATGCTCTTAAAAATTGAGGACAATGTTTAGCTTAAGTGTAGGGGGGTCTTCTATGGAAGTGACCTTACCTAGAACTTGTCATTGTCTTTCATGATAACATGGAAAATTGATTTTCAAACATTTTTCAAATTTTTGATCTACTTTGGCCACCAAAAATATGCATTCATAATTTTTGCATCAATCATTTTTCATTTGCATAACACATTTGCATTGTATATATTTCTTTTTTATGTTTCATCAAAAATATATAAAAAGGAAAAAATATAATAAAACATGGTTTTAACAAGTTTAGACTTCTTTGACATATTAGGCCCGCCATGGATATTTTGACTCAACCCGAGTTTGCTTATCTTAGCATTCTCTAGCTAGTATCCTTAACCATGTAGTCCTTCATTGGTCTATTAGGCTAAGCATCCACCAATCTCATTATTTGAGATTTTAAATTTGTGGAGAATGGGAAATGATAGAGTTGAAGCAAGTGTAAAAGGGCTAGAAAAACTTCATGATAATTACTTATGGCTAAACCCTTCTCTTCTTTACCTCTATTTTATTCGCATGTATATAATTGTTAATAAATAATCAAGAACGGTTTTAATCGGGTTGTAATCTCTTATGCATATTTGTCTAATCATTCATGGTTGGTATGAGTACGTCTTAAGATTCTAAGTTAGAACATTTTATGTGTACTAGACTTATGTCATGCTCAATATTTAGCGGGTGTTTTTCCTTTTATTCTTTTAAACTTTCTTTGTGAAGAATAAAGAAAAATAAGAGCGGCTTATGAAAAAATATGAGTGGCTAGAAAAAAAAGAAGAAAAAAGATAATAATAATACAAGACTCCCAAGAGGGGCAGTGTGGTGTTAATTATAGTGACTATTGAGTTCCAATATTACCTTGACGGGTTGCGGGGATTCAATAGATTGCTCCAATCCAATATTACCTTGACGGGTTGCGGGGTTGAAGATCCAAAGTCTCAAAAAGATGGCGGATGTAAATTATTGCGTGAGTTTTATTTTTTTTTCCTTAGCGAGTGTGTAGCTACTTATGAAAGCATGACATGAGGATTTTACACATAAGGCGAATGACTTATTATTCTCGAAACGGACTTGTATTAATTGTGAGCGGTTTTTCAAGTAATGGATGAGAGGATTACTTAGGATTAAAACCGTGCTTCCTTATTTTTGGATTTTGCACTTCTTATACTTCACACTTGAATAAATGACAAATTTGCCAACAAGCAATTTGCTCAAATAATAACCGGTTCCACATTTAACTATCATGAATAAGTTGATGCACTTTTTACTTGTGAATGCAATGATCCCATTTTTAAGCTTGGTATGGGGAAAGTGAAACTTGAGGGTGATAAATGTCCATGGTACCCAAGCCCTAATCAAAGTCATTGAATTCTTTATGAGTTATTTCCATCAAAACCATTTCAAGAAAAACCAAAAAGATATATATAGAATTGTATTTAGTTCATTGCATTGTTAAAAGTCAAATCATGCATCATGTAGTTTAGAGTAGTGTAGATGCATTCCATATGGCCAAGGTGGATTAATTATGAGGAGAATGTAAATTTGTTCTTTAAAATATATAGAATTACATGAGGACATGACAATGTTCAAGTGTAGGGGATTTGATATGAGCTAAAACTCATATCAATTTATCAACAAATAACCCTAAAACATGAAGCAAAATACCAATTTATCTTGTAAAAACAGTGTTATGTGGTATGTTTGTGTTTGTGTACACTTGTGTAGGTAAAAGGATGCATTTTCAAGCAAACAAGGAATAATCAAGCTTAATTTGATGAAAAAGACAAAGAAAGATCAAAAGTGACAAGACTTTGAAAGTGGAAGGACCTATCTTCACAATCTGCCAAAGATGAAGGACTAAAGTGTAAATATGTAAAAGTCAAGATTATAGTCAAACTTGGTCAACTCTCAAGTCAACTCAGTCAAAGGACCAATTTTGTTCAAGAATGAAGTTTGAAGGACTAAATATGCCAAACAAATGAAGTTACAAGCTCAAAAATACAATCTGCCAAAGTTCAAGGGTCATTTCTGCCTAGTATGGAAACTTAATATAAGTGTGATCCGTGTGCTAAACTTTGGACCAATGAGAAGCCAGGAATAGAAAGACATGGATTGCCACATAATGGCATTAAATACCCACTAGCGCCGCATTAATAAATGAGCGAATCATAATAGTTCAATCCGTGTGCATCCAGTTCAGCCAGTTATAACTTGACACGTGTCATCTTCAAACTATCAAAGATTTCCAGGATCGATTTGGAGCTAGAGGCAATTTCATGGAATGTTATAAACATCAAAATTGCTCAAAATCACAAGACGAGTTCATTGGTTATGATCAATCAACATGAAATCAACTCAACAAAGAATCCCCAATTTGAGTTCATACCTGCAAAATCAATTGAGCAGAATTATGACACGTGGAGACCTGGGATTGGTTTTAACACGTCACCAACCCCAACTGATCTTCTTCCCAAGTCTATAAATAGCCTGTTTAGTCTTCATTTCTTGTTGTGTTGTTGTAAGTGTGAAAACACACACATTTACTTTTCCTTTCACCATTTCTCCTTTTTAGCTAAACTACTCAAGAGTTTGACACACTCTTGAGTTAGTTAGTTAGTTAGTAACCTTTTAACAGCTTTGTAACAAATTCTCCATTAATAAAATTCAAACTCTACTTTCCCGCCAGATATTCTTACCTTCTTTACTGTTCATCTCCAACTTCCATTGATATTCTTGTTGCTGATTTGAGTTTGTTATGATCATACTTTGATCATAAATGACTTTGAGAGAAGATTGTAGCTGTTTGATTGACTTCGGTCCAAGTTCATAGCAAATGTGATGAATTCAAGGCATTTGAGCCTTGTTGATGATTTGTAGCTGTTTAGTTGATTGAAGATAGTTAAAACTAGTGCTAAGGTGGTGGTTAGCACTAGACTAGAGAGTTCAGCACTCCTCTACTGCTCAAAGGATACTTCACAAGGTGCAAACGCCTCTTGTTTTGGGTTCCACTCAATTGTCAAAATTGCATGCTCAATTCTAGTTAATCTTGTTGTAATTGTATGATAAAACTTGTTTAGACTGATCTTGGTTTAGTTCTAATCATTTCTTGTAGCTTTAGTGTTGCTTAATTTGTTTGCTGATTAGATAAGTATCTTAGCTTCTAGCTTAATTCAGTCACTTTTAGCCTTGCTTCCTTATTTGAGTTCTAGTTGCTTTCAATACTTGCAAATAGTTTTCACACATCTCATTTTGATCATTGAGTTTGATTTGCTAAAGTTTTTTACTCAGGTTTGACTTGTGCTTTAAAAGGTTTCACAAAAGTCTTCAAAAGTTCAGTAATGAGTGTTTGGCATTAGATGATATCTGATTTTCAAGTGTTGATTTTTGGCAAACTAATGTTCATTTCCAGTTAAGTGGTCATTACAAAAGGTTTTAAGTCTTTTTCAAGTCAACTTTAAGGTCAAAAAGGCAATTGGCATTGTAAAAGGTTTGGGTCAATTTTCAGTCAGTTTAGTCATAAAAAGTTGTCAAATTCATTTGCTTGGCATTTACTTGATTCTTGATGAAATTCTACCAAACCAGTTCTCATTTGTAGGTCATACCATGAAGTTTCATATTTCATAAGCATTTGATACAGTTTTCAGTAAGCAAGTAGAAATAAGCAAAATTCTAGACTGATAAGCAAATGCAAGTTTCTGTAAAATCAAAACTGCTTTTTCATATCTCTTAATTCTCTTCACAAACTTGTCAATTTTCTTTTACAAAATCAATTAGTGAGTGTTGTTGGTTGATTTTTGAGATTTTTAGCTTTTTGAAAAAAGCTTGGTCAACGCTGGTCAACATAAGCCAATTTCAGCTTAATTCAATTTTCAAGCTTATTACTGGATGATTTTTGATAAGACTTTATTTCCCGTTCATGTTTTAAGCTCATTAATCAGTTTTACTACAAAAATCCAATTGTGCATGTCTAGATTCTTGTAGAGCTTATTTTGTGCTTATTGGAAAGGGCTTATCAGCTTATTAGTCATTTTTAGCAAATTTCCTCTTACAGGTCTAGCTTATTTGTGATTTTAAGCATTTTGCAATTGGTTTGATTGATTTTGGTTGAGAAATAAGCTCAAACGAGCTTATTTGTGTTTAGAACCCGTTTTTGCTTAAAAACTTTCAATAATTGCACTTTAGTCCTTATTGTATTGAACTGGTGTTAATCTTAGCTAAACTTGATACTTTTTAGGGTTTTCAATAAACAGGTCCTTTAACTTTCAAATTTTGTTAAAATTCAGTTAAGTAGTTTTGGAATTTGTTAAAAATTGGTTAGTTTGTTGCATAGTTTACATTTTTGATCCTCATAATTAACTGTTTTACCATTTCAGTCCTTGTACTTGTTAGATTTAAACTTTGAGCATTTATTTTTCATAGAATTTACAATTTCAGTCCTTTTAGTTGTAAAATTTACATTTTGAATTTTACTTGAATTAAAACTTGGTATTTGCACGATGTTTTACATATAAGTAGATAATATTTTTCAGTTTTGCAAGGCATTGTTTGAATTAGCAAATAGAATATCAAAAAATATTAACAACCAAAAACAGTTAAAAACCCGATATTGTTAGGACTTTCAATTAGCAAGAACTGAGAAAAACGAACTGCATTATACACAATATCACAAACCTTAGGTTGTTGGTGATGAGAGTGCCTTTTCTAGAGATGGTACCAAAACCTCCTCCAAAATACACTTTATCGCCATTCTTGATAGGGATGAAATTGGTAAGATAGTCTTCCGTCCCTATCATGTGCCTTGAGCATCCACTGTCCCAATATCATTTATCATTGACCTGCTTGTGAATACCCTGTACATGAAGAAAACAAATTAGTTTTCTATGGGAACCCAAGCCTTTGCAGACTTGGATTCATCTGGTTGTTCAACAAGAATCGACTTATTCCTTGTAACAACCTCTTGTTCATCTCTTTGTGGCCTAAACACTCAATTTACCCTAATAGGTTTAGTGATGACCTTTGCAAGAAAGTTAAATCTGTTACAGGTCATAGAAATTCTATTAGAATTACGGTTTTGGTCTTGTTTAAATCTCCATGTCAAACTGGATGAAGCTTTAGACCCTGGTCCCATAGGTTTTAGATACCTATTACTTGGTCTAAAATAAGATCTGACAGAAGCCAGTTGTGTCATTTTCATACCAAAACTAGATCTGTCAATGGCTGATTTTGTCTTGTCAACGGACAATTTGTTCCTGTTAGCGTCTAAATTAGGGTTTGCTACAAGAACCCATTGTCTGTTAGACCAAGTGTTGGTCTATTGAAAGGGTCTTTGTCCATGAGTGTTAGTCCCTCTAGAAAAGAAAGGAGCTGGTCTAGTGGCCTGGGGACTAGTTTGGACAAAGGGTCTAGATTTGATCATGGTTGACTTATTATTAGCGATGAATTTAGAGCCGCTGACACATTTATAAGCCAGGTGAGAAAAACTCCCACATGTGTAGCAAGCCTTTCTAGACATAACCATAGGTCTAGATTGAAAGAACTCTGTCCCATTAACACTTGCTTGACTTTGAGGTGATCTAGGTTTCCTATTTCAGCATATTTAACACTAGATTTGGTCTTAGTTGTAGAGCTAAGGTCAATAGGTCTTCTAGTGGTAGGATTAGTGATGAATATTGGTTTAACTATAGTTTCTTCATCACTAAGAAGCCCCCTTTAACAAACAACATAGGGTTTGCTTTCTTCCACTGTTCAAGGTCAGTCATTTTCTGTTTATACTCTTCAACTGGGGAAAGCACCCTAGATGGAGGAATAAATTCCTTTTCTTGGAGTTCTGGAATACCAGTCCAAGAGAGATCCTTTTTCAGGACACCATAGAAGTCCCCAGCAGGTGGTGGAATGGCAACATACTCTTTCATCCTAATCCCCGACATGTACCTAGGGTTTCTTTGTTCACTCACACATATTTCTAGGGTTTGAATGGCTTTATCAAAATTTTCAATTTTAAGCCCTACATTCTCTTTATCTTTAATGGCTTCACTTAACTGAAGTTGTAGGTCAGCTCTACATTTCATTAAAGACTCCCTAGCTTCATTACTGACTCTCAGATCTCTAGTTAAAACATTAATTTGATATTTTAGGTCAAATTCCATTTTCTTATATTCCTCTACCATTCCATCAGATTGTGCAAGCCCCCTTTTATAGTTTGCATGTCTAACTTCTATATCAAGAACATCTGATTTTAATTTTAAAATTTCTTTGTTAAGTTTTTCAGTGTTTAACCTGCAACCTTTACTACAATAGGCATCATCATATACCTCATTATCTGATGAAGAGGATGAGTTGGTCATGAGAGCAAAGTGAACGTTCTTTTCCTCTTCCTTTTCAGCCATCAAAGCTTGATTTTCTACCACATCATCTGCCATAAAGCTCCATTCCCATCCAATGACCTCAATACCTTTGCATGGCAACCATAGCCTTTGGCTCAACATCCTTAATAGCAACCATCTGTCTTGACTTCTTTCTAGCATCATCACTTCGTAGAGCGCTACACTCTCTCATGAAGTGTCCTATCCTATGATAATTATAGCATTCAACCTTGGATTTGTCAAATCTAGCTGTGTCTTTGCCATTAAAAGTCATCTTTCTACCAAACCTCATGTTCCATCTATTGGCCCTTATGCTTGCAAGTGTCATATTCCACTTGATATCCATCTCTTCTAGATCAACATCACGGATTTGCTCCAGATCTTCATAGGTAACTAAGGAACCATTGGGCAATGCAGCAATGTATGCACATACTGTATCCAAATAAATACCAGCAGGTTTAAGACTTGGTGAGCCAACATTGTATGCGTCAGCGTTAAAATTTGAGCCGCTGACAAAAGTTGATCCACCGCTGACAAGTGTTGATCCAGTAACAGGATGTACATTCAATCCATTAACATATGAATCTTTATCAATGGCTTGAGAGTCACTATGTGAGAAGAATGCCATGTTTCCAGATGTTTACTTCTTCCCATGTTCAAGTAAGGTCTCATTCTCTACAATTTTTAGCTTATTGTAGATATCATCAAAAGTTGCACTCTTATGGGCATTAGTAGCAACAATTGATCTGGCTTCAATTTTCCTTGCGTCACCAAGACCTCCAAGGAATGTAGCAATGATATAAGCATCTTCAAGTTCTGTTCCCATAAAAGCCAACTTGCTAGTGATGTCTTGAAGCCTACTTCTTACCTCACTTAGCTTCTCATTAGGATGAGCCTTAAACACAACATATTCACTCAACAGTTGCTTCTTCCTTTCTTTGGTTGTATCATCATTACCACCATGGGTAACTTGAAGGGCTGCCCAAATATTTTTAGCAGCTTCATAGCTTCTTTATTTTTTCTAGTTCTTTGGACCCAAGGAAAGTTTAAGAATGTTCAAGGTCTTTATATCATTCTTTCTCAAGTCTATCTCAGCCCCTGAGATAGCTCTTCCATCTTCGGGTCTTTCATTAAGAGCATCACCAATTTGTCCAGCTATACTTCGTGCTAAAATAGCAGCCTGAATCTTAGCTGCTTTATCAAATTGATTGCCATATTCAATGACTTCCCAAAGAGCATAGTCATTGACTTGAAGATACTGTTCAAAATTGAACTTCCATTGTTCAAAGTTGTCAGGGTCGAGCATAGGGATTTTGAGGTTGTGATTTGATGAGGATGAAGATTTTGTGGTAGACATCTTGTTTGGTTTAGGGTTTCTGGTGATTTAGGGTTTTTTGGGTTTACTGTTCTTTTAGATCAAAGTTCCTTAACAAGCTCTGATACCACTTGTTGATCCCAAACTTAGATCGATTAGCTTTGTGTTAAACGATATTGAATCAAGATTAACACGTAGAGAAACTTTGTGTATTTAACAATCTAAGTGTTATGCGGAATTAACACTTAGAACAAAGAACAAAGCAAAACAATGTAACCCAAACTTTCACTTTGATTTATATTAACAGCTTACGTACAATCAAAGTTGTGAAACTTGTAAAAACTTATATCAAACTATGAACCCTACGACCTCCTTTTATAACACAAGGAGTCGTGTACAAAGGTCTACCTATCAACTATTCTAGGTAAATATATGTGACACCCTAGAATCGAGGTCATTAACGATACCCTAAATTACGCTAATTTTTGAAATTTTTAATAAATTTTAATTTCTATACTTATGAGTATTTTGGTTAAAGCCGATGTTCGAGGTTATAATTTTTACGATTGACGTTTTAAGAAGGACGATGACGATTACGATCCCGAGGGATGCCCAATTTTATATAATTTTTGACGATTCATCGATAATGTAATTTTTCGAGAATTTTATTTACGGTTCGTGTTAAGTTGAGTCGGGTGAGTTTTATAGCCTTCCGAGTACATTTAAAGTATCGCAAAAATATTTTGGAGCATTCGGGAAGATTTCCGACTCCCGTAAAATTTTCAAAATTGACAAATGAGTCGAACCCGCAAAGTTTTGAGGACGTTTTTCATTTAAGGCCAAAAGAAGTTAAAAATTGCATTTAAGCCCCTCCCAACCCACCAAAAAGGCCAAAATTGTCATAAACACAAACACACACAAAATATTCACCAAAAATCAAACACCCTCTCCCTCCTCTCTCTCTCAAACCGACGGACACCCCTAGACACCACCAAAATTCACCAAAAATCTTCTTCCACTTGATTTTTCAAAAATCTAAGGTTAGACCACATCTAGTTTGGTCATTCCCCACATGTTCATGTGCTCAAATCCAACATGCACTAACAAAAATTTTTCAAGATTTTTCCATATGATCCAAATTCGTTTTTGAGGCTAAATGAGCTAATGCATGTTGATATTAAGTGTTATGGAAGTATAAACACCAAGAAAACCCACCAAAATTAATTTGGTTGTGGTGATTGGGTCACCCAAACCCCACGGCAAAGGGGGTGTTTGGGGAGCCATGGTGGTTGTTGATTTTGCATGTTGTTCTTGTGTTTGGTTTAATGTTTTAGGATGTTTTACATAGGTGTAACTAGTTGCATGTTTATTTCTTTGAAGTTTTGATTTTGAGATTGATTGATCAATAGGGGTAGGATTGAAGTTTGATGTTAGGATATGTTTGGGAAGGCTTAGGATGATGTTTAGTGGTGGTTAGAAGGCTTGGAATCGAGCCTAAGTGCGTTTTTGGTATGGTCATTTTTAGGCAGAAACATTTGGTCCATTTCATAAAAATTATTTTTTTTCCAGAACTTGAAAACTAAATGTAGTTATAGAGGGTCTTCCTAGCTTTAATTTGGTATAAGGTAGAGCCCGTGACTCAAAACGAGCTAAAAGTTATGACATTTTAAAGATCGGGTACCGGGAGACGAGGACTTTCATAATCCGAATTTGTGCAAAGTTTTAGTCAAATCCCGAGGGTCACAAATATAAATTGGTAAATGGTCAAGGGTCAAAATTTGGTCCCTAACCTGTGTAAATGGGTCTATATGTTGACTTAGGTGTCAAAGAAGTCAAAGGTATTTTTCATATAGGCCAAAGAGGTCAAAATTGGTCGAAGCGCAATTTCAGCCCGTAAAATGTAGTCGTGGAAAAGAGTTGCGTAACGGGTCGTAAAAGTAAAAACTTTTATTGGGCTTAAAAACATGTTATCTACAGGTCATATAGGATTTTTGGAAATTTTGTCAAATTTTATAAGTGTGGTTAAATAAGGTAAAACAGCCCGTACTTTAGTCGAGTACCGGCGAGAATGAGTAAAAATGGATAGCATAAGTAATGAGAACGAATGGCATAAAATGAGTGATACTTGTTGTTTTGTTTTTGGCGTGAGTTATACTTGTCCTAAGTGACTAGTATATATGTATTTTATACAGTACCGTAAGTATTTAAATGAGATTACTCATTACGCGTTATTTGTGATAGGTGTTGATTTAACCGGGCATCCGTTTTGTCGTCAGTGATCATCCCTCGAACTACCGACTACTTAAGATATAAGGTGTGAATTTATAGCCTCGCTTATATTATTTCAAATTGTTTTACCCGCGAGGGAAATGCATGCTAGTTTTTAAAAGGAACGTATATCATGAATGATTGTTAGACCCGAAAGTTGCCTTAGAAATTGTGTTGAGTACCAAAGTTGCAAAAGTCCCTAAATTCATGAACTATTAACTATTGTCCTGCCCTCGAGTAGGGGGAAATAGCCGCTTATGCAATTTGTAGTACTACGGGGTTAACGACCCAATGCTAGCCGAGAAGCTGTACTTATAGTAAGTTCTGCGGTAGATTATTTTGTATGAGAAATAAGGTATAATTGCAACTGATGCCTTTAGAAGGGGCACCGGTTTCATCTGAATCACGCCGGTAATTATTACGCGGGTGATTGAGTTAACGGATTAGTGTCATGAGCTTAAACACAATTGTCAGTATCCTGATTATAGTTTGTTTGATCGACAAGACTATAAATGATCACGAATGGTTTTTATTATATATACGTTCAAATGGATTGTAAAACCTATGAATTCCACTCAACGTTTTCGTTGACCAAATTTTTGGCATGTGTTTCAGGTAACCGCTGAGGTGTAGGATGGAGCATGCATGGGATGGATGTTGTGTGTACGGCTTGGTGTCCGCTTGTTTTTCCCTCCTTTTCTACTTAAACAATTTTTATGTTTAATGTCATGTGGTTGTAAAACTGAAGTTTTTGGGTTGAGATTCATGGGGACCGAAAACGCTTAACTCTGTGTACTATTTGGGGTTGGAAAAACCGTGGACATGTATCATCTAACGATTTTAATTTCAAATTTTAAGTCGACGTCTTTTTAGCGTCGTTTGATATATCTTGTGTGCAATGAGTACTGTGTAGCACCCATTGTTGTAGTTCCGCTGCGCATAGCAATTGTGGGGGTGTTACAGATTGGTATCAGAGCCACGAGTTATAGAGAACTAGGTCGTTTTTGAAAATCCTAAACTATAACTTTTGGTGTCGTAAGAAAGGGTCCAAGCACACACAACTATCCTGCATGGCTCCGGTAAGATTTATTGTTGTATTTATGGCATTTGACGTATACTTTTGAGTAAAGTATATATGTGGGTAATTATTACATAAGTATGGAATTACTATATGTAGACGTTGAATTTTACGTGAAATATCCGACATTGTAATTTTTGTATTAATCATGCATGAGCATCATATTATTACATTTTGGGCATATGTACCACCTTTGCATTGCATTTGCATGCATATATTTATAATTATTGTATAATTACTTATGTACCCTCCGAAATTCGCTGTTATTGCAGGAATGGCCGAGGTACCGCCTAACGATAACGGAAACGATTACGTCATAGGTCACGAAGGGAGACCGTTTCCTCCGAACCCGCCGGACAATAATAATGGATGGATCGCTCCAGAAGACGAAATAGGGCCGGAAAACGACAATGACGAAAGCGAGGTGGATAACTTCAGCATGAGTAGTGACGAGAGTGAGGATTCCGAAGAAGAGCCCGAGGAGCTATTGGATGATGGCATTCCCGAGGATGCCGTAGGCCAGACCGAACCCGATTTGTTTCAATCCCCGAATTCGCCGAAGGGTTATGAGGTACCACCGACCGGTCGTTACGAGCAGCAACCCTTTGATCGCCCGATGGACAATTGTAAGGATTATTTGAGAACAGTGCCAGGATTTGTTCGAGAAGGTAATGGGAGCAGTGGAGAGTCCAGCAAGTCGCCATCGATTCATGAGAATATTGCAAGGGTCTACTTTCCGAGACCGAGACACTACTGGGATCCCGCAGGTCGTTTAGGGAGGATGGAAAGGTTGATGTATGAGCGGTTTGTAGTTGAGACCAGGGTAATTAAGAAGTTTGATAAGACTGAGAGGGAACATCAAAGACTGTTGGAAAGGACGGCAAGAATTGAGTATGACGGGAATGTGAACAAAAGTGACATCAACAGTTTAAGATCAATGGTTGCAAATTTAAGTGCTAGTCTTGACCGTGTTAGGGAGGATCAGGTGAGGTTGTCGAGGATGCAGAGTTGGGAGCATCGTGTGAGAGATTCATTGCCCCCGGATTGGAGATTCGTGGACGATTTGGAGATGGAGGCGAATGACTTCATGATTCAGCCGCCTACTGGAGGTGCTTGTATTTCGGTGGGAAATCAGGTAGCGATTGAGTATGGATCCACATCAGGGACGAGAAAGGAAATGGAATGTGGGCCAGATGAAAAAGGAAAGAGAAAAGTGGATGATGTGGATGAGGACATTAGTGATGAGGAAACCGAGGAAGACGACGACGAGCCGCCATCCAAGAGGCCATGTGGATCACCACATGCCTAGTTACTTGTTTTGTATTTTCTTTGATCATTGTAATAGAACTATTTTAGACCTTTGTATGATGGTATTATGACGAGAAACTCAAGTACTTGATGTTTTATGGTGAACGATTGTAGTGGCAATACTTGTCACGATTTTGGTTAACTATCAATACAATCTATGTTACCTTTCATGATCTGTGATATGTCTTAAATTTGATCTTTTGTAGTGTGAATTGATGAATATTAGTAACTCCGTAGTGATGTGTCGTTGTATGTATTTTATGTCTGGGAAACTTGATATGAATACTTACATTGTTTTTCTATTTTCTTTGTCTTGTAGAAAGAGATATTCGATAACACCATGCCTCCAAAGTTGACCGCCGATCGTGTTAACACCATGATTCAGGAAGCTATAGCAAATGCGTTGCAAGCAGACCGAGCTGGGAGAAATCAGGACCAGGGAAGGAACGCGGGGAGACAACAAGCCCCGAGAGTGTGTACCTATTCTAGTTTTATGAAGTGCGGTCCCACGCAGTTCCGTGGAACGGGTGGAGCTTTAGAACTTAGACGATGGTTGGAAAAGGTTGAAAGCACGTTTGAAATCAGTGGTTGTGCAGAAGCGGATAAAGTAAAGTTTGCAGCTGCCACGTTTCTGGATGATGCGTTAAGTTGGTGGAATACCCAGGTAGCTACGGTTGGATTGGCTGTAGCGAATGCAAGGACGTGGAATGCGACCAAAGCTTTGTTGACCAAGAAGTTTTGCCCAGAGGAGAAATTGGGGCAATTGGAGGACGAATTGAGGCACTTAACCTTGAAGAACAACGATATAGCTGCTTACACCAGGAGATTCAATGAGTTAAGTCTTTTGTGTCCGGACATATTTGCCAATGATGCCAAGAAAATGAAGCAGTATATTAAGGGTTTATCTAGCAATATCAAAGGTGAAACAACTTCGTCGAAACCTGGAACGTTTGACGAAGCGGTTCAAATGGCTCACGCTTTAATGGACGTTAAGCTTCAGGACAAGCAGAACTACATTGCTGAGGGCAACAAAAGGAAATGGGAAGCGGCACAAGGCAATCAATCCCAAGGCCAGAACCGAGGTGGAAATCGAAACAACCATGGGCCGAACCGTAATCAACAGTTTAATCAGAGAAGGAACGAAGGGATGAGGGCAGTGACGAACCCTAGAGGTGTGAAAGTGACTCCCCATTGTGGTAAGTGCAACTTGTATCATGTTGGAAATTGCCCGCCGGCATGCGGCAAGTGTGGAAAGGCAGGTCATAGGACATCTGGTTGTCGAACGGGAGGAGTAGCCACTGGGGCTAATGCTATTAGGATGAGGGGATGTTATAGTTGTGGAGAAAGAGGGCATGTGCAAGCGAATTGCCCGAAGGCAGGAAACAGGCGGGGAGGAAATAATGCGGCTGCTGTGTATCAAGTGGGAACTGCTGATAAACCACAGGGTCCAAATGTGGTTACCGGTACGTTTTTGCTAGACGCTTGTTATGCTAGTATTTTATTTGATTCTGGCTCCGACAAGAGTTTGCAGCACATTTTAGATCAAAAGGAGTTGAATATGCGACAAAGACGATGGGTTGAACTATTGAGTGATTATGACTGTGAAATTCGCTACCACCCTGGGAAGGCGAATGTTGTAGCGGATGCATTGAGTAGGAAGGAACGGGAGAAACCTTTGAGGGTTAGAGCTTTAGTGATGAGTGAGAGCGTTGACTTAACCGAAACCATACTGAAGGCTCAGGAGAGAGGATTAATGAAAGGGAATGTTGAAGCCGAAAACTTGGGACGAATGTTGAAACCTCTTTTCGTGATTAGGTCAGACGGACTGAGATATTTTGAGAATCGGATTTGGTTACCATTGTGTTCATCTGAGGAAGGAAAGCCTGGAGTTCGAGAATTGGTTATGAATGAGTCGCATAAGTCGAAGTATTCAATACATCCCGGATCGGATAAGATGTACCACGACCTGAAGAAAGTTTACTGGTGGCCGAATATGAAGGCGGATATTGCTCGTTACGTTAGTAAGTGTTTGACTTGCGCGAAGGTTCAGGCAGAACATAAGAAACCATCTGGATTGTTGGTACAACCAGAAATCCCAGAATGGAAATGGGAGAAAATCGCAATGGATTTCGTGACGGGTTTACCTAGGACTCCTAGTGGAAGCGATATGATATGGGTAATTGTGGATAGGTTGACGAAATCTGCTCATTTCTTACCTATGAAGAAGACGGACAACATGGAAAGACTCGCCAGCGTGTACGTGAAGGAGATCGTCTGTAGACATGGAGTGCCGTTATCGATCATTTCGGATCGCGACAGTAGATTTACGTCGGAATTTTGGAAATCGCTTCAACGTGCGATGGGCACTGAACTGAGTTTAAGCACGGCTTATCACCCGGAAACTGACGGCCAGAGCGAACGAACGATTCAAACGATGGAGGACAGGCTCCGAGCATGCGTGATCGATTTTGGAGGAAGTTGGGAACGCCACTTGCCTCTGGTGGAATTTTCGTACAATAATAGTTACCATGCAAGTATCAAAGCAGCACCGTTCGAAGCATTGTATGGAAGGAAGTGTAGATCGCCTGTGTGTTGGAGTGAAGTAGGGGAAAGTCAATTGACTGGACCCGAAATGGTTTTAGAAACGACAGAGAAGATCGTGCAGATCAAGAACCGACTACTTGCTGCGAGAAGCCGACAGAAGAGTTATGCCGATAACCGAAGGAAACCGTTGGAGTTTGAAGTTGGAGATATGGTTATGCTCAAGGTATCGCCGTGGAAGGGTGTAATTCGTTTTGGGAAGAAAGGAAAGTTGAGTCCGAGGTATATTGGACCGTTTAAGATCGTTGAACGAATTGGACCAGTAGCGTACAAGTTAGAATTGCCGACCGAGCTTAGTGCTATTCATGACACGTTTCACGTATCGAACCTGAAGAAGAGTTTGGCGGACAAGGAATTGGTGATTCCTTTGGACGAGATTCGACTAGACGACAAAATGCACTTTGTGGAAGAACCTGTGGAAATTATGGACCGGGAGGTCAAGCGGTTGAAGCGTAGTAGGATTCCTATTGTGAAGGTCCGATGGAATTCTAAGCGTGGACCGGAATACACCTGGGAACGTGAGGACTTTTTCAAGGAAAGGTATCCTCATCTGTTCCAGTAAGACGAAATGTGAGTACAATAAGAGGCGAGCGCCGGGACGTCGCTCTCTTTAAGGAGGGGTGGATGTGACACCCTAGAATCGAGGTCATTAACGATACCCTAAATTACGCTAATTTTTGAAATTTTTAATAAATTTTAATTTCTATACTTATGAGTATTTTGGTTAAAGCCGATGTTCGAGGTTATAATTTTTACGATTGACGTTTTAAGAAGGACGATGACGATTACGATCCCGAGGGATGCCCAATTTTATATAATTTTTGACGATTCATCGATAATGTAATTTTTCGAGAATTTTATTTACGGTTCGTGTTAAGTTGAGTCGGGTGAGTTTTATAGCCTTCCGAGTACATTTAAAGTATCCCAAAAATATTTTGGAGCATTCGGGAAGATTTCCGACTCCCGTAAAATTTTCAAAATTGACAAATGAGTCGAACCCGCAAAGTTTTGAGGACGTTTTTCATTTAAGGCCAAAAGAAGTTAAAAATTGCATTTAAGCCCCTCCCAACCCACCAAAAAGGCCAAAATTGTCATAAACACAAACACACACAAAATATTCACCAAAAATCAAACACCCTCTCCCTCCTCTCTCTCTCAAACCGACGGACACCCCTAGACACCACCAAAATTCACCAAAAATCTTCTTCCACTTGATTTTTCAAAAATCTAAGGTTAGACCACATCTAGTTTGGTCATTCCCCACATGTTCATGTGCTCAAATCCAACATGCACTAACAAAAATTTTTCAAGATTTTTCCATATGATCCAAATTCGTTTTTGAGGCTAAATGAGCTAATGCATGTTGATATTAAGTGTTATGGAAGTATAAACACCAAGAAAACCCACCAAAATTAATTTGGTTGTGGTGATTGGGTCACCCAAACCCCACGGCAAAGGGGGTGTTTGGGGAGCCATGGTGGTTGTTGATTTTGCATGTTGTTCTTGTGTTTGGTTTAATGTTTTAGGATGTTTTACATAGGTGTAACTAGTTGCATGTTTATTTCTTTGAAGTTTTGATTTTGAGATTGATTGATCAATAGGGGTAGGATTGAAGTTTGATGTTAGGATATGTTTGGGGAGGCTTAGGATGATGTTTAGTGGTGGTTAGAAGGCTTGGAATCGAGCCTAAGTGCGTTTTTGGTATGGTCATTTTTAGGCAGAAACATTTGGTCCATTTCATAAAAATTATTTTTTTCCAGAACTTGAAAACTAAATTTAGTTATAGAGGGTCTTCCTAGCTTTAATTTGGTATAAGGTAGAGCCCGTGACTCAAAACGAGCTAAAAGTTATGACATTTTAAAGATCGGGTACCGGGAGACGAGGACTTTCATAATCCGAATTTGTGCAAAGTTTTAGTCAAATCCCGAGGGTCACAAATATAAATTGGTAAATGGTCAAGGGTCAAAATTTGGTCCCTAACCTGTGTAAATGGGTCTATATGTTGACTTAGGTGTCAAAGAAGTCAAAGGTATTTTTCATATAGGTCAAAGAGGTCAAAATTGGTCGAAGCGCAATTTCAGCCCGTAAAATGTAGTCGTGGAAAAGAGTTGCGTAACGGGTCGTAAAAGTAAAAACTTTTATTGGGCTTAAAAACATGTTATCTACAGGTCATATAGGATTTTTGGAAATTTTGTCAAATTTTATAAGTGTGGTTAAATAAGGTAAAACAGCCCGTACTTTAGTCGAGTACCGGCGAGAATGAGTAAAAATGGATAGCATAAGTAATGAGAACGAATGGCATAAAATGAGTGATACTTGTTGTTTTGTTTTTGGCGTGAGTTATACTTGTCCTAAGTGACTAGTATATATGTATTTTATACAGTACCGTAAGTATTTAAATGAGATTACTCATTACGCGTTATTTGTGATAGGTGTTGATTTAACCGGGCATCCGTTTCGTCGTCAGTGATCATCCCTCGAACTACCGACTACTTAAGATATAAGGTGTGAATTTATAGCCTCGCTTATATTATTTCAAATTGTTTTACCCGCGAGGGAAATGCATGCTAGTTTTTAAAAGGAACGTATATCATGAATGATTGTTAGACCCGAAAGTTGCCTTAGAAATTGTGTTGAGTACCAAAGTTGCAAAAGTCCCTAAATTCATGAACTATTAACTATTGTCCTGCCCTCGAGTAGGGGGAAATAGCCGCTTATGCAATTTGTAGTACTACGGGGTTAACGACCCAATGCTAGCCGAGAAGCTGTACTTATAGTAAGTTCTGCGGTAGATTATTTTGTATGAGAAATAAGGTATAATTGCAACTGATGCCTTTAGAAGGGGCACCGGTTTCATCTGAATCACGCCGGTAATTATTACGCGGGTGATTGAGTTAACGGATTAGTGTCATGAGCTTAAACACAATTGTCAGTATCCTGATTATAGTTTGTTTGATCGACAAGACTATAAATGATCACGAATGGTTTTTATTATATATACGTTCAAATGGATTGTAAAACCTATGAATTCCACTCAACGTTTTCGTTGACCAAATTTTTGGCATGTGTTTCAGGTAACCGCTGAGGTGTAGGATGGAGCATGCATGGGATGGATGTTGTGTGTACGGCTTGGTGTCCGCTTGTTTTTCCCTCCTTTTCTACTTAAACAATTTTTATGTTTAATGTCATGTGGTTGTAAAACTGAAGTTTTTGGGTTGAGATTCATGGAGACCGAAAACGCTTAACTCTGTGTACTATTTGGGGTTGGAAAAACCGTGGACATGTATCATCTAACGATTTTAATTTCAAATTTTAAGTCGACGTCTTTTTAGCGTCGTTTGATATATCTTATGTGCAATGAGTACTGTGTAGCACCCATTGTTGTAGTTCCGATGCGCATAGCAATTGTGGGGGTGTTACAATATAAGCATAAGAAATACAATATTGAACATATCTTTACTAGAATTACAAAACGTGTAATTCTATCAGTGCTTGAACTTCTTCTTATCAGCGCTCAAATATGCCTTGTCAGTGTTTACCTGTCAGCGCCTCGTTTACTCTTGTCAGCGTCCAAGTTCTTCTTATCAGTGTCCCAGTGACTTAGCTAAATTTATTCCCAACATATAAGATTAAATATAGATCTATTAGTGATATTGAAATATATAAAGCTAGATTAGTGGCCAAAGGTTATAGTCAAAGAGAAGGTATTAACTATGAGGTAACCTTTAGTCCTGTTGTGAAAAGGTTACTCTGAGATGTGATATTAGTTTAGTTGTGCATAACAATTAGCCTCTTTATGAGTTAGATGTTAACATGTTTCTATGTATGGTGACTTACATGAGGAAGTGTATATGGATTTACCTCCAGGGTACTATGATAGTTCTGAGAACAAGGTATGCAAGCTGGTTAAGTCTCTTTATGGGCTTAAACAAACTCCTAGACAATGAAAAGAGAAATTGACTAGTACTTTGGTTAAGGAAGGTTTTAAGCAGAGTATCAAATGATTATTCTCTTTATGTTAAAGATGATAATGGTGTTTTTCTGATTTTGCTTGTTAATATGGATGATATTGTTAAAACTAGTAATGATAAGTCTAAAATTGATGAATTCAAACTATTTGTATCTAGTAAGTTTCAAATCAAAGATTTGGGTACTTTGAAATATTTACTTATTATTGAGGTTCTTGAGAATAAGTCTAGGTTATGTTTTTCTCATAAAAAGTATTATATGGAGTTACTTTGTGAGTATGGTTTGTTAGTATGTAAGCCTGTTGCTACACCTATGCAGTAGAATGTAAGTTTGAATTATGTTGAGACTAAGGCTGATAAGAATTTAACTTCTTATTAGAAGCTTATGGGAAATTGGATGTACTTGTCTGACACTAAACCTGATATATCTTATGTTGTTCATTATTTATCTCAACATATGCACTCACCTTTGAAGTCACATTTCACTGCCAGGTTGAGAATATTAAGGTATTTGAAACAAATTCCTGGACTTGGTATTCAGTTTTATCATGTGAAAGAGTTGAGTCTGCATGCTTTCTTAGATGTAGATTGGGCTAAGTATTTGTTGACTGAAAGTTTGTTTAAGGCTTTAGTATGTATTTTTATGGTAATTTGGTGTCTTAGAAGAGTAAGAAACAAACCAGCATCAAAAGGTATTTAGCAGAAGCTGAGTATAGATGTATGGCATCTACTATATGTGAGATTATCTGGATTACTCATTTGCTGAAGGACTTGAGATCGGAAGGTTTGTTTCCTATTCCCTTGTATTGTGATATCACTTATGCTATTCAAATTGCAGCCAATCTATGTTTCATGAAAAAACCAAAATTTTTGAGATTGATGTGCATTTGGTTAAAGAGAAGGTTGCTTCAGGTGTGATAAGTGTTATAAAGGTAAATTCAGCTAATAATATTGCTGATATCTTTACTAAAAGTCTGAGCATTACTAAGCATATGCATCTTTATTCTTTGTTGAATGTGTTGAATATGTTTAAGGTATGAGTATGTAGAGGGGTGTTGGAAACTCTAGGTATATATTGTTTAAACTCATACTTGGAGGACTATCTGAGTAATTATGTTTTTATGTTATTTTGGGTTGTTTGTATGTTTGTATATGTGGAGGGACTACTTGTACAATTATGGATATTTGAGCTCAGTATATAAGGTACTAGGGTTTGGCTATATAGCCATAACTTCCAATCACTTTACACCTACAAATCGTCTCTATTGTTTTCTGTTTCTTAGTTTGGTATTATCTTATTGATCATCTTGATCAAGATAGTCTAGTGTTTGTATTGATCTTGAGTGTTGTAGTGAGGTACTTTGTTAAAGGAATATGTACATGAAATAATATATGTCCATAAGTCATCCCAATCCTAAGGAGACGCACGCGTAAATCCGTATAATTAATATTATATTAAGTATTAATAATAGTTAAACAAATAAACAAAGAAAAAAAAGTTGAGGAATAGAAAACAAAAGCCTTTGGGCTTGTGAGCTTGATCACTAAGCAACTACAAGTATATAAGGAGGTCTCGGATACCTCATGATTCACTAGATATGATCCCTAAATTCCTCTCTCTCTCTCTCTCTCTCTTTCTTTCATGTGATCGACCAAACAAACCTATAAGGGTTGTTTGGTTTGTTGCGATTGAGCCAAAGAAAGTAACTGAAGTCTTTGGTTGTTGATTGATTCAAGAAAATTGGTTATTTGTGTAAATGTAATTAGATAAAAAGGTTTTAGGCGAGGTATTATGTTTGGGTAAATTTCGAGTAGTATTAGGTTTAACAAGTTTAGTTTGAGAAGAAAAATGGATAAACTTCTTAATGCGTTATGAACATATTAGATGAATAGCTTAAATTCCGTATTGAACTCTTAAATTAATTTACGTTGATTTAATAGGAGTTGGTTCCTATAATAGTGATTCCTAACACGTAACGTAAGTAAACAAATAATAATTCAAGTAGGAATTGTCATGAACGTCATTCATAAAATTTAAATTCGTACCTAAATTACGAGGAAACAATCGAGAATTCTAATAGACACACAAGTCTAACCCGTAACCATCGCGTTTCACGTAAATTAAATAATTTAAAATTCTTGTTGTTACATTGTGCATGTCTTAATGGGAGCTGAAGAAATATGTACATGAAATAATATATGTCTGAAAGTCGTCCCAAGCTTTAGAGGACGCACGCGTAAATCGTTAAGCAATATATAATTAATATTGTATTAAATATTAATTACAGTTAAACAAATAAACAAAGAAAAGAAAGTGAGGAAAAGGATACAAAGGCCTTTGGGCTTGTGGGCTTGATCACCAAGCAACCACAAGTATATAAAGAGGTCTAAGATACCTTATTATTCACTATATTTATCCCTAAATTCCTCTCTCTTTCTTTCATGCGATCTGCCAAGCAAACCCATAAGGGCTGTTTAGTTTGTTGTGATCGAACCAAAGAATGTAAACGAAGGCTTCAGTTGTTGATTGATTCAAGAAGATTGGTTTATTGGTTGTTTATCACATAGTACTAGCATACTTATTACTTTTATACATGTATTGTGTGCGTATTTTTAGAGAGATCATTATTTGATATTTATTGGGTTTTCAGTTATTTTATGGTTCGATGAAGGTGAATTAATCCATTACTAAAAGGTACACTTTTCTTTATCATTTGTTAATTACCTTTTTATACGTGTTCTTATTATTATGCCGCTGCGTACTCGTGATTATTAACGTGTCAATATGGTAAAAGGTTTTTATAAATTCCAACATTTGTTGTGTTTTCTTGTATAGAGATCGCATTTAGTTGAGGGACGATCTATTTTGGTTGTATGTTGATAAGCACACATTTGTGACTTATCTGAGTTGTATTGGATTAATAAGAAGTACATGGAGAGGTTAGCTGAGTGTGTTGATTATCGATTTATTAGTTTTTACAAGTATCTCACTTGACGTTTTGCTTTACTAAGTAAAAGATTAATTTTACTTCAACATTTTACATATGTGGATATTCTAGTTTTTTGGCTTTGTATTTTAAAAGTAGTGTGAATAAGTTGATTATCTGGAAATTCATATTGTTGATGTGATCATGAATTACGTGTGAGTGTATTATATAAACTCTTTTGGTACAATGCATTTTGATGCCCAAAGCATTTCCACCTAGTCGACTTGGTTTTTCGAGATAAATGTTGAACCATTTAGGCGCTAAGCATGCATACATCCCCAAACAGAGTACACCATCACATGTATAAAAAGATGTACACAATCAGACCGTCAATTTAACCATCTAGCTAGCTTGGGTGCTCTTATAACTGATGGGTACATTTTACATCTATAACTTCTACAGTATTAAAAAGGAGTTTTGCATGATGTCATGTTTAAGGCATTTTTCAGACGTATCATTCAATTAGCTATCCAATGAAGAAGTTTATGACATCATTGTCTATTTACTTTTTCTTTAAAAAAAATGTATAAGGCTCTTGTATTTCATACGGTACATTGCTTCTTGATACTATTTCCTAGGTACATAGCAAACAGAAAAACGACCATCACTTCATCCAAGAATTCAAAATTTAAATCTCCTAAATCTTTAATATAACATACAATTGTATTATTTTTCTATCTTCAAATACAGTCCCTCATTTCAAATAATTTATGATTACACAAATTCCAATCGAGTCCAAGTATTTGAGACTTGAGTAGATATGCCAACGAAAGAAGTCATATGTAAAACAATACAGTATATAGTTTGTAGCCATTGTTTGACAATATACATTACATTTTATGTATTTGAAAATTATTTTTAACCAAATTGTATTTGGTAGTTTATATGTTGTATAGGTTCCTAGATATTAAGAAAATGAGATTCGTAGAGATGCAACACCGTCTTAAGCTTGAAGATTATAAAGACTTTTTTCCACAAGAAACATGTTCCTTTGCAGGGACATCAACACGCAAACTAAAAAAAAGGTATGTGATACGATCACTAAGTCGCCTGAACACTTTCGCTTACAAGACATCCCATCAGTTACTAAGAGTGAATAAGAAGACTTGGTCTTCCTAAAGACTTAGACTAGTATATTTAGTCATTCAATTATTTATTAGTTTACATGCATTTAGGAAAGGTAGTTGCATGCATTTAGGAATAGAAGCATATCACTACTCTCTGCACTTTTGTTCCACGTTTAATGTAACTTCCATATCAGTAGTCTTTTTCTTAATTTTAGGAAGACATGCATTTGTAATTTGGCTATTTAAAGTCTTGCATTATGGAATATAAACACAACAGAAAATTGATCCAAAGTACTCTAGTTTTCCTCCTTGATTTTTAGAGATTTGCTAACTCAATTAGCTACTTATCTTTAGAGATTTGCTAACTCAGTTAGCTACTTATCAATTGGTGCTTTCATTCTCGTTACTCGTGCCTCCTAAACGTGACCCCCTCCTCTTGAAGAAGCCTTATTTTTCTTGAATGAAAACTTACAACAAATTCTTAAAACCACCACTGCTACCTCTGAAAAACAAGACATTTTAGTGAATCAATTGGCACACAATTTTGAACAAAACAACAAACTCCTTCTTACCCTCCAAAAACCCGAATCCTCCAACACCAAAGATGACAACAAACCACCACCCGACCATTCCACCACGGCTCATGGATTACAAATCAGGCCACCGAAAATCACTCTTCCAATATTCAATGGTTCCAATCCTCTTGATTGGCTTTTCCAAGCCGAACAATACTTTACTTTCTACACTATTGCTCCACACCAACGCCTACCAATTGTTACATTCCATTTATCAGGGGAAGCACTAAGTTGGTAAAAATACCTTGTCAACAATAACCTCCTTTCGACATGGGATAAATTCACTCGTGCCGTCGAAACCCGGTTCGGTCCATCTTCATATGACAATCACTAGGCCACCCTTTTTAAACGTTGTCAAACAACCACCATCACGGCTTACCAAACAGAATTTGAAAGGTTGAGAAATTGCGTTGTGGGTCTTTCCCCGCAAGCTTTACTTGATTGTTTTATATCGGGTCTTCGCCACGATATTTGATTGTGGTATAATTACACTCGTTTAGGAAAATGAGGTAAAAGCGGTAAGTATTAAGTATACGTTTAGGAAAACGTAAACACTTATGACCCTTTTTGTGAGTTCGTTCTCGAGGAGGCTTAATGTGTGTGTTTAATTTGATTAAGATTTGTGATTAACATTGATGGAAATGCGAAGGAAAAAGACAAATTACACTAAAAATTATCCTACGACGTAAAAAACGTAAAACCATAAAATTCGACGAAAATAAAAAGTGCTCAAAAATTTACCAAAAATTTAAATTAAACTAAGAAAAATATAAATAAAACAAAATTGAAAACTAAATTGTCCAAAAACTTTTTAATAATTTTAAATTAATTTTTAAAGTTTAATAAAAACCCCAAAATTAAATAAAATCAAAAATTAGTTAAAATGGAAACTTTTTTTCAATGTAAACCCAAAAAATATCAAATGAAACTTAAAAGTAATTTTTTTAACTTTTTAAACTACTTAATTCTATTTTTAAACTATTTAATAAAACATGAATTAAAAATATTAATAAAAAATAAAAGAAAAAATGGAAAAAATAAATTTTTTACACAAAAAAGTCCTAATCTATAATGAAAACGGGGGAAAAATAGAATAATGAAAAAATAAGATCAAAATAAGCTGCATAATAAGATTTTAGGGGCTGAATTATATAAAATAAGACGAAAATGAGAAGCTAATAAAAGGTAAATAAAGGGAATTCAAAACAAAAAGCAACTTAGAGGAGTTGGTTGGGGCGTTGGGCTGTTGACCTATAGGTCGCATGTTCAAGCCCCACTTTTGTTATTTTTTTTATTATCAGCTTTGACACATAAAAACGAGTATATAAAAAAACAGAACGAAGTAACTACAAAAGGCTCGTATAGAGCAGATGGTAGAATGAGTTGTGTTGCGTCTGCTTTGTGTTCAAGGTCAGGAGGTCGAACCCCACCTGTTACCCTACTCTTCTTTTCCTTTCTTACTTTGTGTCAGGTGTTCAAAACAGCAAGTATAATGGAAAATAATGGGAGTCTTAACAAAACATGTTTGTAGAGCAGATGGTGTGAGGGGTGATTGCTGCGTCTTCTGTTTGTGCAGGTCAGGGGTTAGATCCCCACTACTGCCACTTTTTTTGCAAACGTTTTTTTACAACTACTTTAAACAGCAAAGAGACAGCTTTGGCTTCTCAGCCTTTTGGAGTTAAGCACAATTAAGCACTCAATAGCAGTTGCTTATTGAGTGTTTCATAAGACACAATAAAGACAAATTTAACGGAAAAAAAAGAATTTATATATGTAGAAACAAGAACTCCCATAGATGCTAATTTAGGAGCAGTAAGATTACAACTTATTCTATCCTAGGTGCCTTCAAGCTGAAAGATAAGCAACCTTCAAACCTTCAAATTCAGTTTAACTTGTATCTGAAAACAACCTGTATCTAAAATATGTGATTCTCAAAATATTAACCTTAAATTCCTTCAAACTAATGGTTAATACGAGCTGGTGATGCTTATGGTCAGAATGTGACCAAAGCTCGAAACAAATGAGTGCTTACTTTGAACTATCAAATGGAACTACCCTAAGCCAAAGCTTCTAAATCATAAACAACATAAGAACAAAATTAAAACTACAGAAATCAGTAAGAAAGAGACACTTAAAACAATTAACCAAAGATGAATGCACTACTTTGATAAACCTAAGCAAAAACTATCTAGCACCTTTTATTTTTACTTGGTTTCGCTTACTTTAGCTTATGGATTGACAATGGACAAATCAAGACTAGAACATATTCACCAAACACAAATCAAAAACACGATTCATAAGAACATATTACGCCCAGATTATATACCCTTGATTGTGCACAGTTGGTAACAAACAGCATGCCTCAAATTACTTTTTTTTCTTGTTTAATTTTCACTTTTTGATTCTATTTATTTTCTTTTACTTTGGACACTCACGCATATAACTAACACAAATCACAAATATAAACTTACAAATGTCACCACTCACGCTTCAAATTGGAGTTAATTACCACAGGTAAAACGCAAGCAAGCACCATATTTTTGTTTTTAAAACCAAAAGGTAGCCTATTACTAACAAACTTACATGATTCTCAAAACTTAAAACACAAACTACCCCAAATAACCTACTGTTAAAAATTTATGTTGGACAAGATTTTCCACAAGAAGAATTTCTCACAACCTCAATAAAGTATCATGACATTACGCAGCTTTAAACAAACGCACAGGAATAATCACAGATTACAAACAACTTGAAAAAGAAACACTAATCAGCAATAAAGAACATCAACTCCCAAAACCTTACACACTAGCAGATTTTCAAAAAAAAATAAATATTAAAAGAACTTTAGACAAACCTCGAGAGCGTACGTTCACGCCCTCGAATGTTGAGCTGATGTACTAGCACGAACCAGTACAAGCTTTCCAAACAACGTCCCTGCTAAGATTAACAAATGATGAATAATACCAGATTAGCTATAAAAAGAAATTGAGTTTCATTGATTTTTCCAAAAATCTTTTCTTTTCTTTCCAATCTTGAATATTCAAGCTATAATTTTCTGAAAATCAAAAAGAAACTAGGGGTATGGTTGAGTTGAACTTGCCTCACAAGTGTCTCACCTATACCAAGATACCTACAAAGGCTTGATATAGCTTCTATATCAGGCCTCCATAGTCATATCCCAGCAGGAGCTATGACCCATATGTGACTTCATCATAACTTAAAACTGAAACAATGGGTTTAATCCGTACTATATAACCAAGAGGAAACACAATTTGCAAATATAAAATTCAGAGTCAACACTCTTAAAATTTATCAGAAAACCTTAACACTTTTTAAACTAATAATGCAAGAAAAATAAAATGGAAGCTTGTTTTCTTCACCAAAACTTAACCAACTTTTTTCATTCCATAGACAAAAAGGGGGTTTACAAGTCCGTGAACAAAGGAAAACAAGAACAACAAAGTACAGCTAATGCCTACCACCCTTTAAATAGTGGTTACAAGATTTTTCTAGAAAAATAAAATAATCTAACCGTAATCCTTGAATGTCCAGAAATACCCTTTAGAAGATTCGTATCCGAACTAGAATATGCCGATTTTTGAATTCGGATTTTCGAGCGCCATATGATTTTGCAGGTGGGGACAGTTGTAAAATTGATCTTGCACCCTTCATCTTGTTTTGGAGAGAAAGTCATATCTTGTAGGTCGTTGATTCTCTACTCCGTTTTTGTTTGTTTGTAACACGGAAGCCACGTGGGAGGGGACCAAGGTCACGGGGATAGTTTTTGGATGTGGGGTTTAGGTGAGGGTGAGGCTAATCATCATTTTGGATGATTAGGGCTTTTGTGATTGGGGGGATTAAAGTTTGATAATTATGGTTTATGTGAAGTTTAGAAAGGGGGATTTGGGTGGTGATGATAAACAGTAAGTGAAACCCGGTTTTTCAATTTAATTAACCATTTTGAAAGTTAATAAATTTAGGACAGGTTTATGGGTCTGCTGATGTGTCAGATGGCAAATGGTGGGGTGAGTTTGTGTGTTGGCCAGGAATACCCCTTTATCTTCTAAAAAGTGTTCACGAAATTCACAAGCCATTCTCATTCCATTTTCTTTGTAAATAACTTTGGTCATTTGACGATTTTGGCATAAATACTTTCAAAGTTTTTCACAAGGACTTGATTTGCATTTTAATGACTCTTCAAGGGCTGGTTATGACATGTCTTCTTTCTTCAAGGTCTTGACTTGTTTGTTGACTTCTTGGAGGATTAATATTGACAATTTAGTTTTGTTGAGGGACTAAATTTGCCAATTCTTCAAAGTTAAGGGCCCTTTTTGTAATTTTGACACACTTTAGGGACCAATCCTGTAATTATGAATATACAAGGGTTTAAAGTGTCAATTCTTCAATATTGGAGGACCCTTCTTGTTAAATCTTCAAATCTTCAAGGGTTTTCTTT
This sequence comes from Glebionis coronaria, assembly GCA_025667525.1. NCBI lineage: Eukaryota > Viridiplantae > Streptophyta > Magnoliopsida > Asterales > Asteraceae > Glebionis > Glebionis coronaria. The sequence goes on from JANFOE010000061.1 coordinate 331,415, forward strand.
GGAAAATCTTCATTAGGGCTTGGTTCAATGTACGGCTTCGTTTCCTGTTTTCGATTTTGCTTGTTTTTTTTGTGATCTTTTGTCATTTTCTCAATATCCGTACCTAAAATACACAAGCAACAAACAAAAGCATATATTTGGGTATTTTCATGATAATTTATGCATTTTAAACCCTTTTTGGACGATGAGACTATGTATAAAAGCAGTCTCATCACTCCCCCATACTAAACCATTGTCGTGCCCTCACGCAATGCTAGAATAAAGTATCGTAGCACTTCCAAAATTCACTTTTATTCACTTTTATTGAATGATAAACTAGCTACACTACTACTATTACTTCTACTTTCGTTTTAGACATAATGTATGATTTTCATCGCAAAATGGGACGTTTAGGTTCATAGAATAAGAACACGTGAATGCTTCGTTAGAAATAATTTCATCGTCCTCGATTTTCACCGCAATTCCATGCCAAGTGTGCAACGAGATCATTGTCATTATAAGTTTGTAATGCTAACACTACTCATATGCCCTAATCACGTACTTATCCTCCCATTATCCTAAGTTGTATCTCTTATATTTTATTTTGTCTTGAATGTTTCACGAGGATACATTGTTTGACTTATGCGATAATAGAGATTTAGGTCTAAAAATAGAGTCCTAACGGTGTAACCAAGACCATCAAATCAATAACCCCTCCTAATAGACAACGATGTCAAAAAATTAAGTTGACAAGAAGAATCGATAAACACGGTTTTATAACGGTTTTGAACATGAGACTTATTACTAAGACTTTTATACGCCCCCTAACGGAAGGGCCTTATTATCTTTGGTTTACCTCCATCTTTTATTCAACTTCGCCATGAAGCTTTTATTATGACTTCGGTCTTGCCTTTCCTTTTATTATCCATCTCATCGGTAGTTTTATTAGCCAAAGACGTATATCCTCACGCTAAGGCGAATTTTGGATCTTTAAAGCTTCAAATTTTAAGGCTTGATTCACTTTCAATTTTGCATATATTTTTCGGCCTTGTGTGGCTTCAAATTGTTTGCTTGATTTAGGTGAGCACTTGAAATCTTATTATTGGGTGAAGCTTTTGATTATTCGGGTTGCCAATACTTCGAAACCGTGACGCTGACAATACCTTAATGTCTTCCTAATTTAATTACACGGAAGCTACTAGAAAAGACTAGAAACCCAACAATCCCAACTAAACCGCTAAGTCAATATTTATTAAGCAAAAAATATTTACATGCGAAGGGAGAATAAGCAAACAACGAGAACACATGAGTTTTTGATAGAATACGAGTACTCTACGTTTAGCATAGTAACTTATAATTAACCCTATCGTTTCTCGTCCTCATTTAAGAGACTTAGCCTAATGTGAAGTTAAGGAATCAAAGCTAAGTGCTCAACACGTACGGTCGAGTCAAAAATTACTCTTATTCTCGCCATCGGAAAATCTACATTCGTGTCTTCAAACACTTATAAAACATGAGAAAAAAAAATTAAAATTTGGCCATTTTTAGCCTTATTTTGCAACAAAACGATAAACAAAAAGATAAACTTTGGAAAGCGTGAAGGTTTGGCAAGGCAAGTATCTATTCACCCCCCATACTAAAGTTAAACATTGTCCTTAATGTTTCGAGTCTAGGGGTGCAAACACCCCCATACTAGAGACGTAGTCGAATGCATAATCTAGTATGGAAAGGGTGTAACCGTTAAATCAATAGCCGTTTTATGAAGTGTGCTATAAACCTAAGGTTAGAACATGAAAGGATATATCATGGATATTGAGAAATTCTTCAAAGCAAACGATCAAGTGCTCCAATAAAACGAACACGAGAGGCTCCAATCGTGAAGATCATGATCATCTAAAGTCCACAATTCACAAACAACCATGGAACAAAGGTTGGAAGGGCACAAATCCGCACACGTTACTACATTAGAAAGCGATAATATTTACATAGGATAAGCATGGGACTCCCCCACGAGGCACCTCGTTTTTGATTACCGAGTCATGAGCTCGACTCGATCCCCTCAATACTAATTATCATTGGGGAAGGTGATTTGGTCGAGGTAGTTCAAGGATGGAACTTCCACGCCAAAGTAGTGCTTCAACCTATGTCCATTCACCTTGAAATTGGGGCCATCATTTTGAGCTAGCTCGATGGTCCCATATGGAAAAATAATTGAGTCACGGTGAATGGACCAGACCAACGGGATTTCAACTTACCGGAAAAGATTTTCAAACGAGAATTAAAAAGCAAAACTTGATCCCCATTGTCAAAAACCCGGTTTTTAATTTTAGAATCATGCAACTTTTTAGTCTTCTCTTTATAAATCAATGAATTTTCATAAGCAATATCTCTCAATTCATCCAATTCATTTAATTGCATTTTCTGGTGTTTTCCCGTGGTCTCCATGTCATCATTACAATGCTTTAAGGCCCAATAAGCCTTGTGTTCCAATTCGATTGGCAAGTGACAATTTTTCCCATACACAAGGTTATAGGGAGTGCACCCAATGGGCGTCTTATGAGCTGTCCTAAAGGCTCATAAAGCATCGTCCAACTTATCCGACCAAGATTGTCGGTTTTCCCCTACGGATCTCTCCAAGATCCTCTTCAAAGCTCGGTTTGAAACCTCGACTTGCCCACTCGTTTATGGGTGATAAGCCGTAGAAAGCTGATATGTAACCCCATATTTCCTTAGGACCCTTTCGAATTGGTAGTTACAAAAATGGGTTCTACGATCGCTTATGATCGCACGAGGTGTTCCAAACCGAGAAAACAATTGTTTCAAAAACTTGACTACCACACGAGCATCATTGGTAGGCAAAGCCTTAGCTTCCACCCACATAGATAGGTAGTCAACTGCGACGAGGATGTACTTATTACCACGAGATGATGGGAACGGCCCCATAAAGTCTATACCCCAAACGTCAAAGATCTCACACACTTGGATGATGTTTTGTGGCATTTCATCTTTTTGTGAGGCTTTTCCTTGTCGTTGGCATGAATCACATGACTTCACAAGTTCTTGTGCATCTCGGTAAATAGTAGGCCAAAAGAAGCCAGCATCAAAGACCTTCTTAGCTGTTAGATTAGCACCGTGGTGACCACCCGTGGGTCCCTCATGACAAGCTCTAAGGATATTAGAAGCTTCAGTGCCAAATACACAACGTCGGATGATTTGATCCGCACAAGTTCGAAACAAGTAAGGGTCGTTCCAAAAGTAGAACTTGACGTTACGAAAGAATTTTCGTTTTTCTTGAGTCGTCATACCCTTAATGATGAAGTTACCCGCATGGTAATTTGCAAAGTCCGCAAACCATGGGGTGGAAGAATCAAGCTTAGAATTCACTACACCAAGTGTCTCGAGCGGAAATGTTTCGGTGATTTCCTTGGGCTCGTAAATACTTTGGTGAGGATCTTCCAAACGAGAAAGATGATCGGCCGCTAGATTCTCGACTCCTTTTTTGTCAACGATTTTGTGATCAAATTCTTGAAGGAGGAGAATCCAACGAAGTAATCTCGGCTTTGCATCTTGTTTAGCCATAAGATACTTGATAGCCGAATGATCCGTATACGCTATGCATTTAGCCAAGACAAGGTAAGGTCGGAATTTCTCAAATGCATACACCATGGCAAGGAACTCCTTCTCCGTTGTAGTGTATTTAAGTTGAGCCTCGGTCATCGTCTTGCTAGCATAGTGAATGGGCAAGAATTGCTTTTCATGACGTTGCCCCAATACGGCCCCAATAGCGTAGTCACTAGCATCACACATGAGCTCAAAGGGGAGGTTCTAATTGGGAGAAACAAGAATGGGAGCTTCGGTAAGTTTCCTATTAAGGATTTCAAAGGCTCGTACACAATCTTCGTCAAAGACAAAACGTGCATCTTTTTCAAGAAGATGTGTGATAGGTCGAGAGATCTTTAAAAAATCCTTGATGAATCGACGATAAAAGCCCGCGTGACCTAGGAAACTCCTAACTACCTTAACGATTTTGGGATGAGCTAATTTGGCGATGACGTCTACCTTAGCTTGATCTACCTCAATCCCCGCTTTCGAGACCTTGTGCCCTAAGACGATTCCACTTTTAACCATAAAATGACATTTTCCCCAATTGAGCACAAGGTTGGTTTCCTCACAACGTTTCAACATTCTCTCGAGAATCGAAAAACACGAAGTGAACGAATTACCAAACACGGAAAAGTCATCCATGAAGACTTCCATCGTCTTCTCGATCATGTCATGGAAAATAGCCATCATGCACCTTTGAAAGGTTCCCGGTGCATTGCAAAGTCCGAATGGCATTCTACGATAGGCAAACGTTCCATATGGACACGTAAACTTAGTTTTTTCTTGATCACGAGGATCGATGGGGATTTGGAAGTAACCGGAAAAACCATCTAGAAAGCAATAGAAATCGTTTCCCGCAAGACACTCCAACATTTGGTCCATGAAGGGCAAGGGAAAATGGTCTTTACGAGTGGCTTCATTCTACTTATGATAGTCAATGCACACTCTCCATCCGGTCACGAGTCTAGTGGGAATTAACTCGTTGGCATCGTTTGGCACAACGGTCATTCCTCCCTTTTTAGGGACACAATGGATAGGACTCACCCAAGGGCTATCGGAAATAGAGTAAATCATTCCCGCGTCAAGGAGTTTAAGGACTTCCTTTTTGATGACGTCGTGAATTTTGGGGTTCACCCTCCTTTGACATTGGATTGCGGGCTTGTAATCCTCCTCCATTAAGATTTTGTGTGTACAAAATTTGGGATCGATCCCCTTAATGTCGGATAACTTCCACGCAATTGCCCCTTTGTGATCCTTTAGAATATCGACAAGTGCGGTTTTTTAATCAGTCGAAAGTTCCTTCGCAATAATAACCGGCAACTTGTCGTCCTCCTCCAAATAGACATATTCGAGTTCAGGAGGTAAATCTTTCAACTCGAGGATAGGTGGTTCCTCAAGTGAAGATTTGGTCTCGATAATCATAACCTCCTCGGGTGGAGGAAATGGGAAATCGTTGAGAAAATCCTTGATAATCGAGAAGTCCTCATCATTGTCGAGCTCTTCGTCACAAGTACGTGGAACATCGAATTCTTCCAACGTAAAACCACCACCTTTAAATAGAGTGAAGGTTGGTGTCGAATTCTCAAGAATGGGATCAAGCATAGTGGGATTGCCACTATTTTCAACATCACCAAAACCTAGAACTTCTTGTGAAAATTCCTCGCAAACTGTTGGGAATAAAATATGGGTCAGATCACCAAACGCTGATAAGAAGAAAGTCAACGCTGATAGATTGATTTTGGACGCTGATAGAAGTCAACGCTGACAGCCTTGAAGATTAACACTGATAGAATATCTTTTGTTTATTTGTTTCTTTATTTATGTATGGTGAAGATAAGCACGACATTGTATTTTCTATTATTATCTTTACCTAGAATAGTTGATTCATAGCTTATTGTACAAGACTTCTTGTTCTATAAAAGAAGGTCTTTTAGGTTAAAGTCATATATCAGTTTTCATAGTATTCGTTTTGTTAAAACTCTTTCATTGTAACCAAGTACGATTATTCTAATCAAAGTGAAAGTTTGTTTAACATCATTGTGTTTTAGATCAAGTGTTAATTCCGCATAACACTTTGTTACTTTATTCATAAGCAAAGGTTTCTCTACGTGTAGTACTTGATCTAATCTCGTATACACAAAGCTAATCGATCCAAGTTTGGGATCATCAATTGGTATCAGAGCCTAAGGCTCTTGATATCTAGGTACGACGAGGTGTTCGTGTATGGTGAAAAAGAAAAATCCGTCTAGGGTTTTTCTGGACGTTTTTGTGTGCGCAGCAGCATTCAGAAGGGCATAACTTTTGATTAAACCGTTGGATCGCCACGAAATTTTAGATGTGTGTTCTACATACATAGATCTAAACATCCACCGGAGGGATTGTCGAGATCTATCCCCAAGAAAAAGTTATTAAGCGTCGAAGTCAGCAGGGGTCATATGCTGTTTTCTGTGAACAGTAATAGTAAAAACGCGATTTCTCCTTCGTTAACCGTTGGATCGTCGTGAAATTCGTTCTGTAGGTTCTTGACACATATGTCTAGGATCTCACCGAAGGGATCTTCGATCTGAACATTTATGAAGAAGTTATTCGCTGTCGAAGTTCACTGCAGTTTATGGATTTTCACATGAAATAATGATTTAGGGTTTATAAAACCCTAGATCAATTGGCCGCTGATGGGAGTTATTTAGATGCTGATACATGTTGGTGTGACGCTGATGACGTCAGTGTTTGGGACAAGACGCTGACAAGGTTTAAAGTTGGCGCTGATGTTTGTTATTTAGGCGCTGACAGGCTTAATTTTGGCGCTGACAGGCTTAATTTTGACGCTGACAAGGAATAAGTCAACACTGTTAGGTTGACAGTGTTGTCCGAGATATGAGCTTCAACGCTGATACGTATTGTCAGATATCGGACAATACATCTGACCAAGATATTGGACAGAAGAGATATTGGACAACACATGGATAGCTGCTGTTTGAGAAAAATTGGTACGTTTTTAAGCACACAAAAAGAAGGGAAAGACACACAAAAGGTACATGGAATCTCCGTTTAATTCAGAATATCATTATGATATTTATGGCTCGGATATTTTTAAATGGATTAATGATCTTAAAGCGAGATAGCAACTTTTTATGGGGATTTGATGGATATTTTAAACTATGTAATCGGGATTGCCTTGTGAAAGAGTTATCCATCAGTAGCTTTTACATATGGTATGACGATGTTATTTCATTCAAATTCATCATGAAGAGGTGTTAGCTTAAGGGGAAGAATTCTTATGGAAAGTTTGATGATTGAAGAAGATTTTCGCGAGTTTGTGTTCTATCATATCTTAAAGTCATGCACTTCCAGCCACTGACTTTAAAGGTAACTTGTTCGTGCTTACATAGTTGGTGACGAAGACTTGTCATAAACACTTGAAGGAGTTACATTATCGTGCTCAGTGTCTCACAAAGGATGAGAATATTGACAAGGGATCGAGGTCTACTTATATTTTTCAATCTGGTATAAGTTCTTCATCACATGGATAAACAAGACATGGAACATAGGTTTGTGGTATTCTACTTCTGCATCAAGACTACTTTAAGTTATTTTTCTTCAGGATCATTACACAGAGCCTACTTTTGGAGAATCTACAAGATTGCATACTTTCACATATTCCCTATTGATATGTCAAAAAGGGGAAGAATATGTGCTATACTTAAGGGGAAGCTTCTTGGAGATCATGTACTAAATACAAAGGATTCATGCTTAAGAAGAGTGTTTTGACATCATCAACTAGGGGAAGATTGTTGGGTCCAATTATTAAGTTGATAAGTCAAAACACAACAAAATAAGAAGACAAGGACTACTTTTGCCAAAGTTACAAACAACAAGCCGTTGGAGTCTTTTTATAACTTTAGCTTTCTTTGTAAGCTATGTTTTCTACTATATAAAGAAAACATAGACCGTAGGTTTTATTCACTTATTCAATCACAATGTAAACCTAAAGTGTGTGTCGCACTAGACGTGGGATTCAATGTATACACGTCTAGTGGATGTTTGTTATTAATATAATGAACATCCCTAATTGTTTTAATTCATGTTCTTTGTGCCCAAACACCTTGTCATGATCATTGTTCTTTTCCGCTATGTTATCATATGAATGATGATCAACCCTAGATATATGGTTCCTAACCATTGAGTCGAACGATTATAGGGATCAACAATTGGTATCAGAGCTTGTTGAGAAACTTTTGATCTTTAAGTAACGCAGAACCCTAAAACACCAAACCCTAAAAACCCTAAAATCTCAAAACCCTAAAAACACCATGTCTGGCACAAATCAACCTCCTGCTTTGCTACAAAACAACTTCTCAAATCCTAGTATCAAAATTCCCATGTTTGATGCCAGGAACTTTGAACTTTGGAAGTCAAATTTTGAGCAATACATAGCTATTCATGACTACACTCTTTGGGAAATTATCGAATATGGGAACACATTCGATAAAGCAGCAAAGATTACTGCTGCTATTGAGGCAAGGTCAGCTATTCCTAATTGTCCAGAAGCTGATAAAGTGGAAAAGCCTGATGATGGGAGAGCAGTAGCTGTTGAAGACATAGCCAAGAAGAGGGTGGACATGAAAATTTTGAACATCTTGAAACATGCCCTAGGTCATGAGAATCAGCATAAGTACAAACGTTTTGATTCTGCAAAAGAGCTTTGGGAAGCTCTTGAAGTAGCACATGGTGGCAATGCTGACACAAAAGAAGAAAAGAAGAAGCAACTCTTGCATGAGTATGCTGTCTTTAAAGCTCAACCTAATGAGAATCTCAGCAGTGTGAGAAGTAGACTTCTTGACATCACAAGTCAACTTGCCTTCATGGGAAAACAAATTGATGATCCTGAATTGAATGCTACGTTTCTCAAAAGCCTTGGTGATGTATGGAAGATTGAGACAAGATCTATTCTTGTCAATAACACCCACAAGACTTCCAGGTTTGATGACATCTTCAACAAGTTAAGGCTGTTGGAGAATGAATGGCAATTGGAGAGTGATAACAAATCTTCCAGCAGCAACATGGCCTTCTTTTCACAAAGTGAAGGCCAATTTGATTCCATGAACTTCTATGGACATTCAGCAACTGGATCTCAAGGTGTCAGCGCTGGATGCCAATCTGTCAGCGCTGGATCATACCCTGTCAACGCTTTGTACTCAAGCGCTGACACACACAATCATGGCGCTGATAGAATTAAACCTGCTGGTTTTGATCTTGATACTGTGTGTGCCTTCATTGCTTCTTTGCCTAGTGATTCAAGAATCACTTATGAAGATCTTGAGCAGATAAGTGATGAACAATTGGAAGAGATGGATATAAAGTGGACTATGGCTCTTGTAAGTTTAAGAGCAAACAGGTTCAATAAAAGGTTCAAGAAGAAGATGACCTTTAATGCTAAAGATGTTGCTGGATTTGACAAGTCCAAGGTGGAGTGCTACAACTGTCATAGGATGGGGCACTTTATGAGGGAATGTAGATCTCCAAGGAGATCTGATGCTGGGAAGCCTTCTAGCCAAATGATTAAGAACCCAGATCCAAAGGCCATGGTTGCTGTTCAACAAATTGATGGCGTTGGGGAATGGGATTGGAGCTGGATGGCTAAGAATGAGGAAGAGGACAGAGCTTTGGTTGCTGAAGTTAAAGAAGAGCATGCTGAATATGCTCTCATGGCACACTCCTCCTCTTCATCAGATAATGAGGTATATGATGATGCTTTCTGTTCTAAGGGTTGTCGTTTAAATACTGAAAAATCAAAACAAGAGATAGTTAAGTTATTAGATGAAGCAAGTACTCTAAGGTGCAAATTATCTAACTATCAAATTGCTCTTACCCAAACAGAAAAGACTGTTACTGAGTATAAGAAAATGGAGTTTGATTTAAAGGATCAAATAAATATCTTAAAACATGAGTTACATCAGAGTAAGGATGTTCAAGATATAGTAAATAGGGTTAATCTTGATTTGATAGCTCAGTTAGAGGAGGCTAACAAAAACAAAGATAATGTGAGTCTTAAAATCCAGAGATTTGATAAGGCCACACAATCCCTAGGAGAGTGTGTTAGTAAACAAAGAGACTCTAAGGATATGAGTGGGATTGGGATAAATAACTATAAGGTTGTTCCACCACCAGCTGGGGATTTCTATGGTGTCCAATCAAAGGACTTATCTTGGACTGGCTTGCCAGAATTCCAAGAGGAGGAATTTATTCCTCCACCTAGAGTGACTTCCCCAGTTGAGGAATATCAGCAAAAGCTGACTGACCTAGAAGAGTGGAAGAAAGCAAACCACACTTTGTTTGTTAAGGGAGGGTTATTGTGTGAAAGTCCAAATGAGCCCACACCAAACATGATACCAATTGTGGAGTCCTATGATCCTAAACCTATTAAGATCACACACCCTACCACTGGCAAACCTGTTGACCTTGGCCCACAAAATGTTAGAAAACCTAGTGTTAAATATGCAGAGATGTATAGAAATTCTAGGTCACCAAAAAGCCAAGTAAGTAATCATGGAACAGGCTTCTTTGCTTCTAGACCTAAGACTATGTCTAGAAAAGCTTGTTATACATGTGGTAGCTTCTCACATTTGGCCTACAAATGTGTCAATGCTTCCAATGTCAACGCTGACAGGAACCATTTCAGCGCTGACAAAAGTCAAAATAGGTCAAACACTGTCAGACCCAATACCTTTGTGAACAAAAGTTCACAAGTTGTTAGACCAGCCCCATTCTTTTCTAGAGGGTCTAACACACAAGGCCTAAGACCTTTTCAAAAGTCAAATACTTGGTCAAATAGGCAATGGGTTCCTGTAGCAAACCCTAGGTACAACGCTGATAGGAGCAATCGGGGCGCTGACAAGAGAAATTTCAGCGCTGACAAACCTAGGTATTTGCAGCCACAAGGAAATAGGTCTAAAGCTTCTACTAGCTTAACATGGAGACCCAAACAAGACCAGAACCCTAATAATACTGGTATTTCTATGACATGCAACAGGTTTCATTATATTTCTAAGGCATTGTCAACACCAATTGGGGTTAACTGGGAATTTCATTCAAACAGGGATGAAAATGGGGTTGTTATGAGAACCAAGTCTGTTCTTGTTGAACAACCAAATGAATCCAAGTCTTCCAAGGCTTGGGTTCCCAAAGAAAACTAATGTGTTTTCTTTATGTGCAGGGCATTCAGAAGAAGATCAATGACTATGGATACTGGGATAGTGGATGCTCAAGGCACATGACTGGAAAGGAAGACTATCTGACCAATTTCTCTCCTATTCAAGATGGTGATAAGGTATACTTTGGAGGGGGCTACGGCACAATCACAGGAAAAGGAACCCTTGTCACCAACAATCTTAGGTTTGATAATGTCTTCTTGGTGAAAGACCTAGATTATAACTTGTTTAGTGTATCACAAGTGTGTGATAACAAAAATAAGGTTCTTTTCACAGATACTGAGTGCTTGGTGTTAAGCAAAGATTATAAGCTTCCAGAGGATAAATACATAGATTTTAGAACACCAAGGCATAAAGACATATATAATGTGAATCTTAATGGAATTAAGGTAAATAATAAAATGTCATGTCTGTATGCTAAGGCCTCAGTAGATGAAAGTAATCTTTGGCACAGGAGACTAGGGCACATAAACTTTAAGAATATTAATAGACTTGTGAGGCTTGGTTTAGTTGATGGTTTGCCTGAAAAGGCTTTCCACAATGACCACTCTTGTGTTGCATGCCTTAAGGGCAAGCAGCACAAGGTCTCATTCAGGTCTAAACAGGTGCACTCTAGTTCTAAACCCCTTCACTTATTGCATATGGACCTTTTTGGTCCTACTAATATAGAGAGTTTGAAGGGTAAATCATATTGTTTTGTCATTACTGATGATTACTCCAGGTTCACATGGACTTTCTTTTTAGCTAAGAAAAGTGAAACTGCCCTAAGTCTGATTAATTTCATTACCCAAATTGAAAAGAAGAATGGTAATGAGGTCAAAATTATTAGAAGTGACAATGGGGGTGAGTTTAGAAATCAGTTATTAGATGATTTTTGTGCCAAGAAAGGGATTACTAGGCAGTTCAGCATAGCTAGAACTCCTCAGCAAAATGGAGTTGCTGAAAGGAAGAATAGGACCCTTATTGAAGCAGCCAGAACCATGTTGGCTGATGCCCACTTTCCTATAGCTTTTTGGGCTGAAGCTGTTAACACAGCTTGTTATGTTCAAAATAGGGCATTGGTCAACAAGATACATAATAAGACACCTTATGAATTACTTTGGGGAAGGAAGCCAAATATTGGTTTTCTGAAGCCTTTTGGTTGTCATGTAGTTGTGTTAGAAACTAGTGAGGCCCTAGGTAAATTTGATTCAAAAGGTGATGAAGGCTACTTCATGGGTTATTCAGTGCAGAGTAAAGGATATAGGGTTTACATTAAAAAGGAAAAACGTATACTTGAAAAGGTACATGTTAGGTTTTTAGAAAGTAAACCTAGTGATCCTGAGAGTGGTCCAAATTGGTTGTTTGACTTAGAACCTTTGTCTAGAGCTTTAAATTATATGCCTGTTACTGATCCAGACATTGTGAAGGTAACTTCAAGTGTTTTGGAAAAGAGAATTGGTAATGTTTCAGGTATACAGGTTGCTAAGGAGGATGGACCACCAGCAGCTATATCATCTCCCACACAAGAATTTGTTACACTTCCTATATGGACAGATGAGTATTATGCTGCTGCTACTGCTGCAAGGAAAGATAATGGTGGTGTTCAGATACCACCAACTACAAACATGCATGATTCTTCAGGCGCTGACAAAGGGAAATCAAGCGCTGACACGACCAATTCAGACGCTGATGGCTCCAACGCTGACAACAACAGTTCAAACGCTGTTAGCCCTAACGCTGACAAGCAAGGTTCAGACTTTGGAGATACCTTTACACAGTTTTTCTCTTCTCATTTTGAACAGGGTGGACCTTCTAATGTCCATGAAGAGATCTCTGTTGATCAAGAAGAATCTGAAGAAGATATTGGCAACATGGAGCGTGAAATTGAGGACACCAGAGTTATTGAAGGAGGAGTTCTCACTTCCACAGCTAAAGATCACCCCACATCTCAAATCATAGGTGATGTTATGGCTCCAGTACAGACAAGAAGATCCCATCAAGGTCTTGGTGGATTTATTGCCAATATCCACAAGAAGGTTGATACCCCTCTTGTACAAGCATGTTTGTTTGCCTGTTTTCTGTCACAGGAAGAACCCAAGAAAATTTTTGATGCTCTTAAGGAACCAAGTTGGGTGGAAGCAATGCAGGATGAGCTTCACCAATTTGCTATACAGGATGTTTGGGAGCTGGTTGATTGTCCTAGATATGTGAGACCAATTGGGACAAGATGGGTTCTAAGAAACAAGAAAGATGAAAGAGGCATTGTGGTCAGAAACAAGGCACGTTTGGTAGCTCAGGGTTATACACAAGAGGAAGGAATTGATTATGAAGAAGTTTTTGCACCAGTTGCAAGAATTGAAGCTATAAGAATTTTTCTAGCTTATGCCTCTTGTATGAATTTTACTGTTTACCAGATGGATGTGAAGAGTGCTTTCCTCTATGGGACAATTGTTGAGGAAGTATATGTCATGCAACCTCCTGGTTTTGAAGATCCTGAGAATCCAGACAAGGTTTATAGAGTAAAGAAGGCAATGTATGGCCTTCATCAAGCCCCAAGAGCATGGTATGGTACATTGTCCACCTACTTGGTGGAAAATGGTTTCAAGAGGGGCACCATAGACCAGACACTATTTACAAAGAAGAAAGGAAAACATGTGTTACTTGTGCAGGTCTATGTTGATGACATCATCTTTGGCTCTACTGATCCAAAAATGAGTGAGGAATTTTCCAAGCTCATGACAGATAAATTCAAGATGAGTGCAATGGGTGAGATGAACTTCTTTCTAGGGTTACAAGTTCAGCAGAAAGAAGATGGTATCTTCATCTCCCAGGACAAGTATGTAGCTGAAATCTTGAAGAAATATGGTTTTTCTCCACATGAGAAGGAGGCTTCTACTCCTATGGACAGACAACACCCTTGGGGAAAACTTGGAGCTGGAAAGGATGTGGATGTTAGGCACTATAGATCAATGATTGGTTCATTGATGTATCTTACAGCCTCAAGACCTGACATCATGTTTGCTGTGTGTGCATGTGCACGCCATCAAGTGACTCCCAAAGAATGTCACCTTTTTGCTGTGAAGAGGATTTTTAGGTACCTAAGATGTTATCCAGATCTTGGATTATGGTACCCAAAAGATTCTCCCTTGGACCTTATTGCATATTCAGACAGTGATTATGGTGGTGACAAGTTTGATAGGAAATCCACAACTGGTGGATGCCAATTTCTTGGGAGCAGATTAATATCTTGGCAATGCAAGAAACAAACAGTGGTGGCCAACTCTACAACTGAAGCAGAATATGTTGCTGCAGCTGCTTGTTGTGGACAAGTCTTATGGATTCAGAACCAGCTGTTGGATTATGGGTATAATTTTATGCATACCAAGATTTTTGTAGACAATAACAGTACTTTATGCATTATTAAAAATCCTGTACATCATTCTAAAACCAAACACATAGAAATTCGACATCATTTTATAAGAGATTGCTTTGAGAAAGGTTTAATACAACCAGATAGGGTAGATACTGATGATAATGTAGCAGATTTATTAACTAAACCTTTTGATGCTGGAAGATTTCAATATTTGGTAACAAATATTGGAATGGTTAATCTCACTTAATATGTGTTTTGGAATATTTTTGTAAAAGTATGTACAGGATAATGCATTGTTATTGGTCTTTGTGATGATTTAGATTTTCCACATTATTTTTCTAACACTGACAAAGGTATATGTAACACTGTCAAGTGTTATTTTGCCGTTGTTAGAGATATTATGGTCTAACGCTGACAAGAGTTTCTTCAACGCTGTTAAGTGTTGACGGGACGCTGTCAGCAACAAATGTTAGTTTTGTGGTTTTCATCTAAATGTGCAGGTAATGGTAGCTTTATGCCATTGGATACAGAGTTGCTTATGGATCTTTGAAGAGTTATTTGGACATGTTTTGTTTATGGATGATGGTTGGAATATTTATATTCCTATCTTGACATAAATTTTTAATGTTCACATATATAATTTTGAGAACTTATGTATCATAGTTTAAGGGGAGGTTTAAGGAACCTTTAGGACTCTTGGGTATTCTTAGAATACTCTCATCACAATTCTAGATTGTGTCCACAGGTGAGTATGGGTTAGTTTTACTAAACCATGAGGCACTGTAGCATGCATAGTATATCAACTTTGCATGCTGCCAAGACATTTCTGACTTAGAATTGGTTATGGTCTGATGGGAGACTTGGGAATACTTTGGATATGGGTTTACCTGGGAGTTACAAAGAATTTTATGAAATAACTTTGTTGGTAAGTATTTTGGTTAGCAAGGGACTCTAGAGGACATTTGTGTCTATCTTGCTTATGCAAGTGTGTATAAATGGACAGTGCTTGCCGCCCAGTAATTATTATCAACTTGTAAGATATTTCCCTTAGGATAAATTACTTTGTTAAGGTCTTTTTCTTTTTAATTATTTTTATTTTTACTTTTTAGACGCTGACAAGTTTTTCTCCAAACGCTGTTACGTCCAATTGTGACGCTGACAAGGCTTTAGGCAAACGCTGACAAGAAAATATAGCCGTTGGGCGCTGATGGGCTATTTTTGACCGTTGACACCTAGTGGGCCCTACCCAGTTGTTATTTTTTGACTAATCTTTGGCCGTAATTTTGGGGAGAAGTTACTTTTAATTAATGCATGAGATAAGTTATATTTGATTCAAGATTTTCATGATTGCTCTTTGAATATAACCGCCTCATTTTTGACCAATCAAAATCATGCATCTCTCCTATAAATTTGGCTAATCTTTTTATTCTGGGTATTCATATTTTCTTGTCTAACACTTTTCCTCCTAGATTTTTCCCATCTCATATAACCTAAACAGCTTTAAATCATGGCACCCAAATTCAACTCAAAGAATTTAACATTGGAGTTCAAGAGCCAACACAATATGATCGCTTACTTGACTGCTGATGATGCTTTATTTCCTCAGTATTCACAGATGGTGGCATTTTTAAATGCATCTTCATTGAGGTATGCACTTTCTCATACACCATTAGTCCCTGTCGCACACATTAGACAGTTTTGGAACAATGTTAGTTCCACAACAACTAATGGAGTGACTACATTAACCTCTACTGTTCATGGACGAACATGGGTGGTCACTGAAGCTTTGGTTCGCCAAGCTTTGCGTCTTGATGACGCTGATGGTGTGACTACTCTTGCCATAGCAACAATAGAACAGGGTCTTAGGGAATTGGGTTATCCTATTCCTGCTGATGTCACTTTAAATAAATATCATAAGCAGGAATTTCCCTCTGACTGGAAATATTTGATACATGTCCTTTTACAATGCTTAAGTCCAAAATGTACTTCTTTTAATGAAATAAACAGGTCAATTGCAAGTGCTTTGGTTTGTATAACACGTGGGCTTAAGTATAATTTTTCAAAAATGATTTTTGAAGGGATGTGTAAAAACAAGGGAAGTAAAATGACTTTGGCCTACCCTAGATTTTTGCAAATGGTCTTTGATTTACAAGGATATTGTTCTAGGGATCATGACACTTTTTATGAGATCCCTAAACAACAGAAAACCATTTTTGCTAAAATGAGTTCCACAAACGATCCCATACCTCTTACCCAACCCATGCTTGAAGTAATTCAGGCTGTTCAACCACAACCAGACCCACAACCAGGCCCTGAACCCCAACTTGAGCCTCTTCATGAACCATCACCTTCACCAGAACACATGGCCATTGACCAACCCAGCGCTGACACTCAAAATGTGGGCGCTGACACAGCCAATCCCAACACTGATACACTTCCTGAACAATCCCAAACACCCCTTAATCAACCCACACCCACACAATCTACTTCATCTTCTACCCCATTACAATCTAGGTTGACTAAACGCCAAAGGGTTACTGGAGTGTTCTCCTCTAGTGATCCTAGCCTTGTAGCAGAGAGAACCACCTCCACAAGTGTGGCTGGTGAAATGGGTGAGGCTGGGGCTATTGACACAGGCTTAGCAGCTGGTCAAGACAGTCCTAACATCATTAAGACCTCATCCATGCCCCATGATTCTATTTTGGGAGGTCAAATCCCCATTCTAGCTGAGGGCAGATTGGAACCTATGACCATAATTGAATTGACGGCGGCTGTCATTAGCTTGCAAAAGCAAAATGTCAGTCTTGTACAAACTGTCAACAGCCAGGGAAGAGAACTCCAAGCTTTGAGGGAGAGAGTAACTGTTTTGGAGAATCCAAGTAGCAGGAGTCTCATGGAGGAATCTTCCAAAGGGGAGGAAAAAGAGGATGAGGAGGATGAGTTGATTCACACAGCTAGTGAAAAGAGTTCAGAAAAGAGTTCACAATTTAGTGAATCTTTGCAGATTGCTGAAGCTCTCACCAACTTGAAGAAGCATCCAGTTGTTGATATATCCAAGATGACACCAAAGAACTTGGAAGGATCTTTCAAAGAAACATTGGGCGCTGATACAGGTTTGGACGCTGACACATCCAACGCTGATAAAGGTAATCGTGACACTGATAGGAGCAACTTGGACGCTGACAAAGTTGCAGGTAGTGTTGATGTATTCCAGCCATCAACAATTATCAGAGATGTGTCCACACAGGTTTCTTCTTCTACTTTACCAATTATTGATCCAAAAGACAAAGGTAAAGGTATTTTGATTGAAGAAGATATTCCAAAGAAAGATGCAGCACAAATAGCATTTGATGAACAGTTGGCTGCACAACTTGTGGAAAGAGATTTGAGGAGGAGTAGAAGATCACCATTTGTTGTTTCTGAAAGTGAGGAAGAAAGTGGTGATGGAAAAGATGATGATAGCTCAGATTCAAGCATTCAAATTATTGAAGATCCAGAAAGGCTTGAATATGGGGATGAGCTAGCAAAGGAAAGGTTGAGTGAGTTGAAGAATCAGGTTGATTGGGACCTACCAGAAATCACCAGAATGTACCATGCTTGGGAAGAACAGGTGATGGACAACCCAGGTATGAGTTTATCAGATCAAATTTGGGGGTTGGAAGTTCTTCTTAGGGTACAAGAAGACATAAAGGTGATTATGAGATTTAATGCACAAGAGGTCAAGACCTGGCTCAAAAGAGATAGAAGGCAGTTGTACTATAAGTTGCTTAGATGTCATCAGCCTAATTGGACATCAAAGAAGTTGCTAGCCTTGTCTTTTGAGGAATTAGAGTATAGGGCACATCCTATTTGGAGGAAGGTGCAAGAACAGAATGTCTACCAGTTTCTTTCAGAAGAAAGAAAACAAGAGCTTGCAGAGGAGATGAAAATTCAAAAGGAAATAAGGATTGCTCAAAGACCAGTGAAGAAAGGAGATCCTTTTCAATTTCCTAAAGACATGGATGTATATTTTCCAACTGAAGGTGTTATAAGGAAGCATCTCAAGCTTTCTCCCTTGGAAGCTTCAGATTTGGTAAATGTGATACCTCTAGATGACAGAAATCCAATTATCAGTTTTGATGAAGATGAGTGTGGATTTTGGAAGGTTGGACGATTTGGAAAGGAGGTACATACTTTCACTTCAGTTATTTCTATATTTGCAAGCATAGACAGGGAAGACTTGGTGCATCTATGGAGGTTAATAGAGGCCAAGTATACAGCTGAAGCACCTACTTCAGCTAATGGAATAAGACTTTGGAACACATTTATGACTTTGTGTGGTCCAAAAGAAGCAGATCCTGCCATTTGGAAGGATCTTGAAGATGATCTCAGTAATCTTCATTGGAGGCTATATTCTACTTGTGGTGTATTTCATATGAGCTCTACAAAGTTTTCAGAATATTTGCTTGTGGATGCTGACTATTTCTTGTCCAAAGAAGTATTGGAGAAGATGCTAGAGACACCCTTGGAGATTGATTATACGAGTGATGTGGCCAAAGACTTGATCAGATATGTTTATCACCAACATAAGAAGTTATTGAAAGATTCCTCCTAAGCCTTTAGTTTTTATTCAGAAACCTGATCATTGGTATGGATATCAAGTTTAGGGGAGGATTGTTGGGAATAAAATATGGGTCAGATCACCAAACGCTGATAAGAAGAAAGTCAACGCTGATAGATTGATTTTGGACGCTGATAGAAGTCAACGCTGACAGCCTTGAAGATTAACACTGATAGAATATCTTTTGTTTATTTGTTTCTTTATTTATGTATGGTGAAGATAAGCACGACATTGTATTTTCTATTATTATCTTTACCTAGAATAGTTGATTCATAGCTTATTGTACAAGACTTCTTGTTCTATAAAAGAAGGTCTTTTAGGTTAAAGTCATATATCAGTTTTCATAGTATTCGTTTTGTTAAAACTCTTTCATTGTAACCAAGTACGATTATTCTAATCAAAGTGAAAGTTTGTTTAACATCATTGTGTTTTAGATCAAGTGTTAATTCCGCATAACACTTTGTTACTTTATTCATAAGCAAAGGTTTCTCTACGTGTAGTACTTGATCTAATCTCGTATACACAAAGCTAATCGATCCAAGTTTGGGATCAACACAAACAACGTCGATCATATCAACGAGTTTTATGGTAGCAACGGAATAAACATGAGAAAGTTGAGAATTTTGAGTTGCGTTTATAACAAGTTCCTCGTCGTTGAAACGTAAGGTGATCTTTCTAGCATGCACATCAAATAAAGCCATAGACGTATCTAAAAACGAACGACCTAAAATAAGAGGAACTTGAGGATCCGTGGGAATATCGACAACGATAAAGTCTACCAGATAATAGAACTTTCCCACTTTCACAAAAACGTCTTCCGCCAATCCACATGCGCGAATCGTGGAATGGTCGGCCAACTCGATAGACATTAGTGAAGGAGTAAGATTAGGAAGACTAAGCGACTTGAAGATTGCAAGTGGCATCAATTTAATGCTAGCACCAAGATCGGCCAAGGGATAGCATTCTTCCATATCTTGGATTGCACAAGGGATCAAAAATTTACCGGGATCACCGACTTTTTGAGGTATGCGATTAAGATAAACCGATGAACAACTAGACAATTGATGTAATTTCTCCTTGTTGTTCAACATACTCTTAAAGTTAGCGGCAAATCGAGGCATCATGACCAAAGCATCGGCGAAACTCACATTAAAGTGCAAATCACAAAACATTCTCATTAAAAACTCAAATTGATAATTGTCGCGCTCTTTTCGTTTCTCCTTCCTAAGTCTCGATGGGTAAGGTAAGGGTGGTGTGGGTTAGGGCATAGGCCTAGCCTTTGGAATCTTGGGTTCGAATGTTGGTAATGGGTCAACCGTAGGTGTGGTATGAGCGGTACTTTGTGGGCTTGAGATATGCTCCTTTTCGACCACCACATCGGGTTCTTCCTCGATTTCCTCCACCGTTGGAGCAATTGGTTGAGGAGTCGGTTCCTTAAGTGTCTTACCACTTCATGTGGTAATCACTTTCATCTCTCCCTTCGGGTTTCATATGGTGTTACTAGGTAAACTACCCAAAGTAGAGGCTTTGTTCCCCATGACCGCTTCTAAAATAGCATTAAGCTTAACATCTTGACTAGCGGCTTTTTGGTCTATCCTTTGTTCAAGCCTAGCATGACTTTGCTTAATTTTATTGTTTTGACCTCTAATTTGATTAGCAAAATCATTTTTCAACTCATTTTTCATGTTGGTATTTTCCTTGGCTAAATTAGCTAACTCCTTTGCGTTTTTAACCGCTTCCCTAGCTTGACTAGCCAATTGCTCTTGAATGTTTTCCAAAATCTTATCATTTGCCGTAGCGTAATTCAAAAAGTCAATTGGAAGTTCTTTAGTGTAAACATTTTGAAGACCTTGACTTGTGTTTTGAAAATTATGGTTTTGGTTTTGGTTTTGCAATTGGCTACTACTCCCTTGATTCCCATAGTTGTTATTACCCTTGTAATTGTTTCTTTGATTGTTTTGGTAACCAACTTGATTGTTTCGATAATTGTTAGCATTTTGATTTGGCGGAAAACCCGTTGGAGTCAATTGATTAGTGCGGGTAACTTGACCGTTTTGGTTATAAGTTCCCGCGGCCGCGTAGGCACTCGAAGTGTTACCACCGTTGGTAATGCACTCGGAGTAATTGTAAGCTCCACCACAATACATACAAGAAACCTCAACCGCTTTAGCCGTAGCGGGAGTGGGTTGTTGATTGTAGTCTTTTTAGATAACTTGCTTTAGGAAAAACAAGCAACTAAAAGTAGCGGTAAGTATTAACGAGTGGTTTAGGAAAACCACAAGTAATGACCCTTAATCAAATAAAAAGAGATGAAAAAGTTCGTTTCCCAAGGAGGTATTTGTGTTGTGAATTAACTTGTATTTCTTTGAGATTAATATTAAGAAGAATGGGGATGAGAGGATGAAAAGACGGATACGTTAAAATTAAACTACGACGTAAACGTAAAACGTGAAAAACTACCCAAATAAAAAATTATTATACTAAGACCAAAAAACAAGATCAATAGTTAAAAAGACTAAAAACAAGTCTAAAATAATATAAATAAAGACAAAAATCCAACAAAGATATTTTAAATCCTTTTATTAATTAAATATTTAATTTTAAATGCTAATTAAAGCCCTAAAATTAAATATAACTAATTCAAATGTCTAAAATATGATTTTATTGAATAATTACTTAACTTATATTATTAGAAGAATAAAAAGAAATTTTCTAAAAATTAAAACCTAATAAAACTAATTTTAAAACTCTAAAAATGATTAAAAATAATTAAAAACTAATTAAACTTAAAATAATTATAAAAATAAATCTAAAAGCTATAAAAATATTCTAAAAATGGAAAAGGTCCTAATTAATGATAAAGAATCTAGGAAAAATGAAAAAGAAAGAAAAATAAAATTTTGAAAATTAAATATTAAAATAATATTAAACTAATGCTAAAAATAAAAAGTTTATAAAATTTGAAATAAAAAATTTCTAAAAATCCTAATTAATATAACTAAGAGAAAAACACAAATTAGAGCTCCTAAACCTTTTTTAATAATTTTATAAAAATCTTTAAAGTTTATAAAAAACCTTAAAATAATATAAAATTAAAAATTAAACCTCAAGTTATATATTAAAAAGCTAAAAACTATTTTTCCTAAAAATTTAAAATCTTTTTGGTATTTTTTATTGATTTAATAAAAAACGTATATTAAATAAATCCTAGAAAATAAACTAATAAATGGAAAAATATAAAAATTGGCTAGAAAAGTCTTAATAACTAATAAGATCCTAGGAAAAATCAAAATAAGCAAAAACGATTATCAAATAAGCTGGAATGAGCTTATTTGCTCACGGCTTTAAATAAGCTAACAAAGTGAAAAACTGGTTAAGTTAATAACCTTTGCACCCTTAGTCAGTAAAAGACCCAAGGGCGCAACGGTTAAGTGTTATGTGTGTGAGTGTGGTGACCAGGGTTCGAGTCTTAGCAACCCCTTTTTGCTTTTTTATTTTATTTTTTATTTTTTTTCTTTGCCAAATCAGTCTCACACCTTAACAAGCTTCTAAACACAATCAATCTTCCTTTTTTAGCCAAGATTAAACAGGTTATGATCCAAAATGTTGCCAGTTCTTACAAATTTCTGATGAACAAGTGAACTTTGGTTCACTTGTTAAATGTTGAGCCAAGAGGCCTTGGCTTGAGCTTATTTGATGGATGATTTTGTGGACAAAAGGCACCCTTGTGCTTATTTAAGCACAAGGAGTCAACAAGAACAAGAATTGAGCACACTAGCAAGCAAATTAATCAATAAACCAAGCACAAAAGGCAATATCAAGTTGCTGATACAATTTGTGCAGGTTTATGGACTTAAGGCTAATAACTAGCAATAAACTGAACTTCAATCAACCAAACTCAGCTTACCAACTCTCCAAGCAATACTTTAGCAATAGCAATAACTAACTAAGCCTAAGTCTCAACAGAATT
The DNA here is from genome assembly GCA_025667525.1 of Glebionis coronaria. Lineage (NCBI taxonomy): Eukaryota > Viridiplantae > Streptophyta > Magnoliopsida > Asterales > Asteraceae > Glebionis > Glebionis coronaria. Next base: position 354,130 of record JANFOE010000061.1, read on the forward strand.
CAAAAGATCATAGCACAAACTGAGCAAAGATAAGCAGATTAATGACTATGCCAAATTGAGCTTTGCTTTTTACTTTTTAACACTTTAAACTTGCTTGCAAACCTTCCCAAACTAAATTACCAACTTACTAAAACCTAACTTAACCTTAATCAATAACTCTAACACCTTAGATAATCATTGATCAATTAAATTGCCCTGCTAAAACCTGTAGCCAAACACCCTTGTAAAAACTGAAAACCAACTTTTAACTAATCAAAACCTTTAAAACCTTATCAAAACTGATCCTAATGGTGTCTAACATGCAAATCAACACAAATGAACACTGATTCACCAACTTAACACACAAATTCCACCAGATCAAGCAAGATCACATACAACTCATATTTTCCGAAATTTTCTAAAAGTAAAAGAGATTTACCTTAGGACCCTTACATCCAAGGGTCCTAGTGGATGTATAATCCACCTCCAAACCAACACGGGTTGGTGCAGATCCTTTAACAAATCAGCAACCTTCAATAACCTGTTAAGACAAAATCAAAGAAAACACAAAATAATACAATCCAATATATTTTTCTGTTTACTTTTTCCTTTCTTAAAAACTTTCCAAACTTCTTCAAACTTTGAAAACACGTTTTAATAACACTTTAATCACCAATAAACACTAACCTCTTAACATACAAACCTGAAAATCAAATCCTTTCCAAGAACTCAATTTTCAGAAACCTTAAAATAACTTTGAAAATCAAAGTTACTTAACCAAATAAAAAAATGGAACTCAGAATCAAGCTTTCACACTTCACACAACTTTTAAAAACAATAAAAAGGCATTACACTTGAATAAATCAAAAACCAAACTTTTATTTCTTTAAAAAGGAATTACAAGGAGAAAAGCTTGAAACTGGAACAAGGGATCTCCACAGGCTGGAGTCTCCTTTTATAGTACTCTTAGAAGATACTAGAACCCTAAAATGCTAACCCTAATACAAGAAAATCTCAAAAATGCCCTCAAAACTTTCTAGACGAATTTGGTGATTCAAGCTGTCCTTTTTGATCTCATCCATTCATTTTGGCGTTGTGAGTAAGCAATGTATCTCCACTGTTGATATTGGACACGTCACATGCCTTGGGGACTAAGGATTGATGTGATTGGTGGATTGGGGAATTGGGGGTGGGGACCACACGCGTGGGATTGGGATGTTTGTGTGTGGGAAGGGTTTTGGTGGGTGTGAATTACACGTGGGAGGGATTAATTGGTTTTTACCCAAGTATAAGTTGGGGTGAAACCTGGGCGTGTAAAAAGATAAACAGTGAAACCTTTGATCCGTTTTTAGGGGAAACACATGTGTTAGGCGCACTTTTTGGATTTGAATGTTTCAGTTGGCAACTCCAGTCCTTGTGTTTTGATTTTTTTGGCAAAACAAGTTTCAAGCCCTAAAAATGTATCTTCCTTTGTTAATATCTTTCATGACTTGGCAGTTTTGGCACCAAGTTTTGGAAAAGGGTTTCAAAGGATTGTTTTTGTCATTTTGAGTAATTTCAAGGGCTGAACTTGAACATTGTTGATCTTCCAAGGTCTTCTTTGTATCTTTAACTTCATGAGGGACCATAGTTGACAAATTTGATTTGTTGAGGGACCATAGTTGACAAATTTGATTTGTTGTGGGACCAATCTTGTCATTTCTTCAAAGTTGAAGGACCTTTTTGTAATTTTGACAAACTTAAGGGACCAAACTTGTAATTATCAACATACAAGGGTTTTAAGTGTCATTTCTTCATAGAATGAGGATCAATCTTGTTTGTCTTCAAGTCTTCAAGGGTATTTGATGAAGATTCCATGATTAGGGCCCGGTTCTTTGTACGGCTTCGTTTCTCGTGTTCGTTTTTCCTTGTATCTTGTGATCTTTTGTCTTTTTCACGATATCCATACCTAAAATACACAAGTAAACAAACACAAGCATATATATGGTATTTTATGACATTTTTATGCATTTAAAGTCCGAAAAGAACGATGAGATCATGTATAAATGCCATCTCATCACTCCCCCATACTAAGCCATTGCCGTGCCCTCACGCAATGCTAGAATAAAGTATCTAAGCATCACCAAAGTTCAATTTTTATTAACCTTTATTGAAGAGTAAAAGACTTGCAACATACTACGAGAATGTGTAAGGACATAATGTATGATTTTCATCACCAAAATGTGACTTTTAGGGTCTAAGAATAGAAACAAGTTAATGTCCCTTAGAGTAAATTTCGTCATCCTTGATTGTCATACATTCCATGCTAAGTGCAAAAACAAGATCATTGTTGGTACAAGTCACAATGCTAACACTACTCATACGTTCAAATTGTGTAATACTTTTTCTCCCCGCAATCCTAGTTATTATAAAAGGAAATGGGTTACTAGCATTTTTTATCTATTTGTCATGGATCACAAGTGATTCATATTGACTTATTTGAGTAGTTATTAGTCCGAAAGCAAAGTAGCACGATTTGATCAATAGTTAGCCGAAGAACAAAATCTTTTAAAACGGCTTCTCGTGTATCTCCTTAAGTTCATATCTTGGCATAACTCGTTTCACGATTTGAGACCTTTCTCGGACCGATATTTGGCATGTACTTCATACTTCAAATCTTGGGAAGACGTTCTCGAAATTATGGTCTTCTCTTCATATATTTGGAATTTCTTCACTTGACGTTTTTGAGAGATTCTTCATATAGGACCACGACTTCATCATTTTTCTTCAATCTTTACTTTGGATTTTGATATACAACGATCCGCCTCCTTTTCGGACTTGGATATATTTATCCTCATACCTTGTTAGGGTCTTTTTGGATAAACTTTCTCCATTCTTTAGGGGAGTAATTGCTTCTCGTCGTGTGTCTCGATCCTTCATATTGATTTTGGAACAATGATACTTCACATCATCTTTGGATCTTTAGCAAAAATAGAGCTCCTCATGCCTTGTTAGGGCCTTTTTGGATGATCGCCAATCTTCGCGTCCCGCTTCAATAAGTTATGCATTGGCTATGAACTCTAATCAACCCCGAGCAACTTTTAAACGATCTTGCGCTAGAGGCTAAGTAACTTTTCAAATCGTACGACCTTACTTATTGCAATTATGATTTATTCCTAATGCATTGATCTTATGGGAAGAAAAAGCCACAATTAAAAACATATGAGTTTTTGAAAGAACATTTTCATGTTCTACGTTTAGCATGATCACTTGTCTAACTCTATCATTTCTCGTTCTTCACTATATAAAGACCTCTGATTAAAGAGACTCGTGAATACTTAGCCATGCAAGTCAAAATTAAGCCAAATTTGGATTAGCTTTCATTAAGACTATATCAAATCAAAGTTTTGGGTTTTCAAGCCACCTATAGGATCTTGCACTTTCTTGGACTTTTTCAAGTTTAGAGAATGCGTTTTAAAGTTCCCTTGATAAGTGACTTTCTAGAATCAATTATAGGAACTTGCGAAAAGTTCTTGTTCTTAACCCGAATGAATTAAGACTTTCGCGTTTTAAAGCTCCCTATATAAAAGTCTAGCAAAACTTGAATTGAGCGGGTTAAGGAATGTAAATGGCTCCAAATGCCCATCAAGTCAAAAATTAACTCTTATTCTACCCATCGGAAAATATACATTCGTGTCTTAAAAACACTTATGAAAACTAAGAAAAAATTTTAAAATTTGGCCATTTTTAGCCTTATTATCAAAACAAAACATTGAAAGTTGGAAAACGTGAGGGCGTAGCAAAGCAAGTACCTATTCACCCCCCCATACTAAAAGTAAACATTGTCCTCAATGTTTCGAGTCTAAAGGTGGAGCACCCCCATACTAGAGACGAAGAGTCGAATGCTTAGGATCTAGCATGGAAAGGGTGATCAACAATATATCTAAAGCCGTTTATTAATTATGCTAAAAGATAATTGTTAGAACAATAAAGGATATGTCATGGATTCGTGAAAAACTTCTTCAAACGAACGATGGAGGCTCACGTAAACGAACACGAGAGTCTTCAATCGTAGACGATGATGATGATCTAGATAACACAATCACAAACAATCACGAGACAACGAGTTGGAAGGGTACAAGTCCCCTTATTAGTAAATATAAAAGATAAGCATGGGATCTCCCCCACGAGGCACCTTGTTTTTGATTACCGAGTCATGAGCTCGACTCGATCCCCTCAAAATGTGAACATTTAGGGATATCATGGTATGGTCAATTTTTGACGGGGCTTACATGATAAACAAGGCCCAAAAAGCAACCGGTAAAAAGGACTAAGTCCTTAGATGATGCAAAATACCGGGGTCGAAGATGGCGTTCTCGTTTCCATAGGAAAAACAAATTAACGCCACTTCAACATGTGCCATAAACTCAAAGAGTTTGAAGAAAATAGAGGAGAAGTAGAAGGGTGAGACAATTGGTAAGACAAACGTTTGAGCTACTCGAGGTAGACTCGCACCAAGCAAATAGATAGATTTTCTATTTATTGCATCGGTGGAAGACCGAGATTTCCCTTTACATGAAATTCCGGGATCGAATATCTCGTCCTCGGTGGACAAGGATGAGGGAACATAAGGGGCTTCCCCCATACTAGAACCACACAAAACATCGTCAAAAGGAGTAGACGAGTTTGTAGTACTCAAAGCACGCGGTGATGACGGAGTTAGATTTGTAGAAAAATCAATTAAATCACATTTAAGATCTTTTCCTTTGTTATCTTTTAAACTCTTCTTATGAAAACCCCTTTTAATTATGTCGAAAATATTCGGTGTTTCTAAGACGATGTTAGTCACACTAAAAATTCTCACATTTTGAAACCGTTTTGGTTTTGGTGGTGGCAAGTTCTCAAAACGTTTATCGACGAAGAAAACCTCCCCATTGGGGTCTACATATTCATCATCCGAAAGATCTTCCGTAGAAACCGGCAACTTATCAACACTTTTCAAGAATGAATGTTCGAGATGAGGCGAAGAATTTTTCGATTCAAGTATTGATGGTTTCTTCTTTGTAGGCTTAGCACTCATAACCTCCACCGGCGGAGGAAATGGTAATTTGTTTTTGGCGACATTCCCTAAAACTCTTGGTGAAAATTCTTTGCAAACGACATTGGTCGAGTCACCATGGTTTAAAGTTGCAATAGAATATACATGAGAAAGATTGGAGTTTTGTGTTGCATTGATGACAAGTTCTTCTTCATTGAAACGAAGGGTTATTTTTCGAGCATGAACATCGATAAGTGCTCGTGATGTATCCAAAAATGAACGACCCAAAATGAGAGGAACTTTTCGATCGATGGGAATGTCTACAACGATAAAGTCAACGGGATAGTAAAACTTTCCGACTTTAACGAAAACGTCCTCGGCTACTCCACATGCCATGATCGTAGAATGATCGGCCATCTCGATGGACATGTTCGAAGGAGTAAGAGCCGGAAGCGAAAGCGATTTGAAAATCTCGAGAGGCATTAAATTAATACTAGCACCAAGATCGGCCAAGGCATAGCATTCCTCCATATCTTGAATAGCACACGGAATCAAAAATTTACCGGGATCACCGACTTTTTGTGGTATGCGGCTAAGAAAAACCGATGAACAACTAGACGATTGTTGTAACTTTTCTTTGTTGTTTAGCATACTTTTGAAGTTTGCGGCGAATCGAGGCATCATGATAAGAGCGTCGGCAAAACTTATGTTAAAATGTAGATCACGAAACATTTTCATAAATAGCTCAAATTGATAATTGTTCCGTTCTTGTGCTTTTTCTTTGTTACGTCTCGAAGGGTAGGGTAAAGGTGGTGTGGGTTGGTCATTAGGCAACGGCCTTGGAAACTCAGGTTCCACAATTGGTATTGGTGTAACCGTAGGTGTGGTTTGAGCGGTACTTCGTGGGATTGTAATGTGCTCCTTTTCGACCATCACCTCGGGTTCTTTCTCGATTTCCTTCTCCTTAGAAGTACTTGGACGAGAGATTGGTTCCTTGAAAGTTTTACCACTTCGTGTAGCAACAACCTTCAATTCTCCCCTCGGGTTGTTAATGGTATCACTAGGGAGACCACCCGAGGAAGAGGGCTTACACATGATTGCTTCAAACATCTTAGCCATTCGGTCCTCAAATTTTGATTGCCTAGCATCCGCTTTTAATAACTCTTGCTTAATCTCATGTTGTCCTAATTCCATCTTTTGTTGGTTTTGTTGGAGACGTTGGACATTTCCTTCCATTTTATTTGCATGAGTTTTAAGTTCATTAGCAAGTTCATTTTTAAGCTCGTTTTTCAACTCCGACCTTAAGCTAATCATCTCACGTTGCATATTATCAAATTTAGCATCATTTGCTTTTGCATAATCCAAAAATTCTCCTTGCAAATTTTTCGTGTGAGCATTTTGAAAACCTTGTGTAGTGTTTTGAAAATCACGGTTTTGGTTTTGATTAGAGATTTGTCCATTCCCACTTTGATAATTCCCTTTGTTGTAATTGCGTGTGTTGCCTTGGTAATTACCTTGGTTGTTGTTTCGATAATTGTTAGCATTTTGATTTGGTGGAGCTTGATTTTGGCGGGAACCTTGGCCGTTTTGGTTGTAAGTTCCCATTGCTACATAAGCACTCGAAGTGTTACCATCCGCGGTAATGCACTCGGAAAGATCATGAGCTCCCCCACAAGATAAACAACTCTTAGCAACCGCTTTAACCGAAGCGGAATTGGAAGCTTCTTGAGCCTTCCAATGGGACATTAGATTAGCAAACCTATCAAAAAACCGATTTTCCTCATTAGCTTCATCATGTAAGGCATTAATGCTACGAGACGATTGTGACGAAGATGACGAACCCATATTGGCAACACTCGGTGTGTTACGAGGGCTATAAACCTTAGATCGATTTTCAATGATTTGTAAAGCCTCATTTGTCGTCTTGCACAAAAAATTACCACCCGCGGCGGCATTCAAATAATCTCGTTCATGATCATTAAGCCCATTATAAAAAGTATCTATTTGATGCAATTCCGAAAAATCATGGTGAGGACATTCATGTAACATCTCTTTAAATCGTTCCCATGCCATTGAAAAACTTTCATTATTACGTTGCACAAATCGTGAAATCTCATTTTTTAAGTGTGTTGTTTTAGATGGTGGAAAAAACTTGTTCACAAACTTAGAAACGAGATCGGCCCATGTCAAAATCGAATTTGGCGGTTCTTTCTCGAGCCAAATTTTTGCGGGTCCATCCAACGAGTATGGAAACAACATCATCTTAATGGCGTCATGTGGAACATCTTTGAATTTGCTAGTGGCGGTGAGACGGTTGAAATTCCTAATGTGGTAATGCGGGTTGTCTTTTTCGTGTCCTCTAAACTTGTTTGCTTGTAACATCGACATTAAACCCGTCTTAATCTCGAAATTCTCCGCAAGGATGGCGGGAATAACAATGGCCTCTCCAAAACCCTCGGTGGGTGCTTGTAGCAACTCCATCATAGTACGATTAGCCATTACGACTTCTTTTTCTATAATAGGTTCAACAATTGGAGGTTCTTCAACAATCAACGATCCTTGACTTGCTTGCTTTTGAAGACGTTTACGAGCTCGTTTAGCTTGATTACGAGTGATCATAAACTTCACGAGGAATGGGAGGTGAGCAAAGAAGATTCTTTTTGGTTGTTTTGTGGATTTTCAATTTTTTTTTGTGTTTTTGATGATATTTAAATTTTTTTTGATTTTGGTGTATCTTCGTAGACAACAATCTACAAAATCTCTCCTCGAATCAAACTCTTGATTAAAGAAGCCTCAAAGGAATGAAAACGATCACGTGGAGTGAACGCCTTCGAATGACTTTAGAACTTTGGTGAAAACCAAATTGTTCACGAGGGTTTAATCACAAAGAAACCAAGCAAATATAGTATACGTATTAATACTTTGGGCGGCAAAACCCTCGATTAGCCTTCAATCTCAAAATACTCACAAGCAAGCGGGGAAACGAGGCGGCGCGAAGCACTTAAGAGCCTTTTTCCTTAGGGTATATTTTATAATACCCGCCTTATACCCACCTTATAGTTTGTATTTTTCAAAATCGAGCTTCACGAAAGTATTTATCTATTTTTGCCTTTTCTTTTTGTTTGAGATTCGAATACAATAATTAGGAGATCAAATCCCAATTAAGGTTGTGTTTTCACACTTTTGGAGATATTGTATTTTGATTGTGATACTTAATACAATATATTAATAATATTTCTACAAGAAAAACCAAGAAAACCGATAACACGTGTTAAGGGAGTTCCACTTAACACAAATACTATTTATGGATAATATCAAAAACAAAAGCTTCCAAATTAAAGCACAACACACCTCCCCGGCAGCGGCGCCAAAAATGATTGTAGTCTTTTTAGATAACTTGCTTTAGGAAAAACAAGCAACTAAAAGTAGCGGTAAGTATTAACGAGTGATTTAGGAAAACCACAAGTAATGACCCTTAATCAAATAAAAAGAGATGAAAAAGTTCGTTTCCCAAGGAGGTATTTGTGTTGTGAATTAACTTGTATTTCTTTGAGATTAATATTAAGAAGAATGGGGATGAGAGGATGAAAAGACGGATACGTTAAAATTAAACTACGACGTAAACGTAAAACGTGAAAAACTACCCAAATAAAAAATTATTATACTAAGACCAAAAAACAAGATCAATAGTTAAAAAGACTAAAAACAAGTCTAAAATAATATAAATAAAGACAAAAATCCAACAAAGATATTTTAAATCCTTTTATTAATTAAATATTTAATTTTAAATGCTAATTAAAGCCCTAAAATTAAATATAACTAATTCAAATGTCTAAAATATGATTTTATTGAATAATTACTTAACTTATATTATTAGAAGACTAAAAAGAAATTTTCTAAAAATTAAAACCTAATAAAACTAATTTTAAAACTCTAAAAATGATTAAAAATAATTAAAAACTAATTAAACTTAAAATAATTATAAAAATAAATCTAAAAGCTATAAAAATATTCTAAAAATGGAAAAGGTCCTAATTAATGATAAAGAATCTAGGAAAAATGAAAAAGAAAGAAAAATAAAATTTTGAAAATTAAATATTAAAATAATATTAAACTAATGCTAAAAATAAAAAGTTTATAAAATTTGAAATAAAAAATTTCTAAAAATCCTAATTAATATAACTAAGAGAAAAACACAAATTAGAGCTCCTAAACCTTTTTTAATAATTTTATAAAAATCTTTAAAGTTTATAAAAAACCTTAAAATAATATAAAATTAAAAATTAAAGTTTTTAAAACCTAAACTAGATGTAAACCTCAAGTTATATATTAAAAAGCTAAAAACTATTTTTCCTAAAAATTTAAAATCTTTTTGGTATTTTTTATTGATTTAATAAAAAACGTATATTAAATAAATCCTAGAAAATAAACTAATAAATGGAAAAATATAAAAATTGGCTAGAAAAGTCTTAATAACTAATAAGATCCTAGGAAAAATCAAAATAAGCAAAAACGATTATCAAATAAGCTGGAATGAGCTTATTTGCTCACGGCTTTAAATAAGCTAACAAAGTGAAAAACTGGTTAAGTTAATAACCTTTGCACCCTTAGTCAGTAAAAGACCCAAGGGCGCAACGGTTAAGTGTTATGTGTGTGAGTGTGGTGACCAGGGTTCGAGTCTTAGCAACCCCTTTTTGCTTTTTTATTTTCTTTTTTATTTTTTTTCTTTGCCAAATCAGTCTCACACCTTAACAAGCTTCTAAACACAATCAATCTTCCTTTTTTAGCCAAGATTAAACAGGTTATGATCCAAAATGTTGCCAGTTCTTACAAATTTCTGATGAACAAGTGAACTTTGGTTCACTTGTTAAATGTTGAGCCAAGAGGCCTTGGCTTGAGCTTATTTGATGGATGATTTTGTGGACAAAAGGCACCCTTGTGCTTATTTAAGCACAAGGAGTCAACAAGAACAAGAATTGAGCACACTAGCAAGCAAATTAATCAATAAACCAAGCACAAAAGGCAATATCAAGTTGCTGATACAATTTGTGCAGGTTTATGGACTTAAGGCTAATAACTAGCAATAAACTGAACTTCAATCAACCAAACTCAGCTTACCAACTCTCCAAGCAATACTTTAGCAATAGCAATAACTAACTAAGCCTAAGTCTCAACAGAATTCAAAAGATCATAGCACAAACTGAGCAAAGATAAGCAGATTAATGACTATGCCAAATTGAGCTTTGCTTTTTACTTTTTAACACTTTAAACTTGCTTGCAAACCTTCCCAAACTAAATTACCAACTTACTAAAACCTAACTTAACCTTAATCAATAACTCTAACACCTTAGATAATCATTGATCAATTAAATTGCCCTGCTAAAACCTGTAGCCAAACACCCTTGTAAAAACTGAAAACCAACTTTTAACTAATCAAAACCTTTAAAACCTTATCAAAACTGATCCTAATGGTGTCTAACATGCAAATCAACACAAATGAACACTGATTCACCAACTTAACACACAAATTCCACCAGATCAAGCAAGATCACATACAACTCATATTTTCTGAAATTTTCTAAAAGTAAAAGAGATTTACCTTAGGACCCTTACATCCAAGGGTCCTAGTGGATGTATAATCCACCTCCAAACCAACACGGGTTGGTGCAGATCCTTTAACAAATCAGCAACCTTCAATAACCTGTTAAGACAAAATCAAAGAAAACACAAAATAATACAATCCAATATATTTTTCTGTTTACTTTTTCCTTTCTTAAAAACTTTCCAAACTTCTTCAAACTTTGAAAACACGTTTTAATAACACTTTAATCACCAATAAACACTAACCTCTTAACATACAAACCTGAAAATCAAATCCTTTCCAAGAACTCAATTTTCAGAAACCTTAAAATAACTTTGAAAATCAAAGTTACTTAACCAAATACAAAAATGGAACTCAGAATCAAGCTTTCACACTTCACACAACTTTTAAAAACAATAAAAAGGCATTACACTTGAATAAATCAAAAACCAAACTTTTATTTCTTTAAAAAGGAATTACAAGGAGAAAAGCTTGAAACTGGAACAAGGGATCTCCACAGGCTGGAGTCTCCTTTTATAGTACTCTTAGAAGATACTAGAACCCTAAAATGCTAACCCTAATACAAGAAAATCTCAAAAATGCCCTCAAAACTTTCTAGACGAATTTGGTGATTCAAGCTGTCCTTTTTGATCTCATCCATTCATTTTGGCGTTGTGAGTAAGCAATGTATCTCCACTGTTGATATTGGACACGTCACATGCCTTGGGGACTAAGGATTGATGTGATTGGTGGATTGGGGAATTGGGGGTGGGGACCACACGCGTGGGATTGGGGTGTTTGTGTGTGGGAAGGGTTTTGGTGGGTGTGAATTACACGTGGGAGGGATTAATTGGTTTTTACCCAAGTATAAGTTGGGGTGAAACCTGGGCGTGTAAAAAGATAAACAGTGAAACCTTTGATCCGTTTTTAGGGGAAACACATGTGTTAGGCGCACTTTTTGGATTTGAATGTTTCAGTTGGCAACTCCAGTCCTTGTGTTTTGATTTTTTTGGCAAAACAAGTTTCCAGCCCTAAAAATGTATCTTCCTTTGTTAATATCTTTCATGACTTGGCAGTTTTGGCACCAAGTTTTGGAAAAGGGTTTCAAAGGATTGTTTTTGTCATTTTGAGTAATTTCAAGGGCTGAACTTGAACATTGTTGATCTTCCAAGGTCTTCTTTGTATATTTAACTTCATGAGGGACCATAGTTGACAAATTTGATTTGTTGAGGGACCATAGTTGACAAATTTGATTTGTTGAGGGACCAATCTTGTCATTTCTTCAAAGTTGAAGGACCTTTTTGTAATTTTGACAAACTTAAGGGACCAAACTTGTAATTATCAATATACAAGGGTTTTAAGTGTCATTTCTTCATAGAATGAGGATCAATCTTGTTTGTCTTCAAGTCTTCAAGGGTATTTGATGAAGATTCCATGATTAGGGCCCGGTTCTTTGTACGGCTTCGTTTCTCGTGTTCGTTTTTCCTTGTATCTTGTGATCTTTTGTCTTTTTCACGATATCCATACCTAAAATACACAAGTAAACAAACACAAGCATATATATGGTATTTTATGACATTTTTATGCATTTAAAGTCCGAAAAGAACGATGAGATCATGTATAAATGCCATCTCATCAGTTGTTCACCAACTTTAAACTCAATTAACAATCCTTTAAGCTTATCAAAAATCTTATTCTCCAAATTAGCCTCGATTTCGCAAGCATCAATGGTATGTGACAATGAAGGCGAAGGTGAAGACGAAGTCTTATAAACACTCGACGTGCTACGAGGACTATAGACCTTAGACCTATTCTCAATGATTAACAATGCTTCCTCGACCGTCTTACACAAAAAATTACCACCCGCGGCGACATTAAGATAATCACACTCATGATCGTTCAAGCCATTGTAAAACGTGTCAATTTGATGCAAGTCGGAAAAACCATGATGAGTACATTCGTGCAACATTTCCTTAAACCTATTCCAAGCCGTCGAAAAACTCTCATTATACTCTTGTGAAAACTTTGAAATCTCGGTTTTCAAATGCGTAGTCTTAGAGGGCGGAAAAAATTGGTTCACGAAATTTGAAACGAGATCCTTCCATGTCAATATAGAATTGGGTGGCTCTTTCTCTAACCAAATTTTTGCGGGCCCCGCTAAGGAATACGGAAAAAGCATCATCTTAATCGAGTCGTTAGAGACGTCCTTAAACTTGCAAGTGGCGGTAAGACGATTGAACTGGCGAATGTGGTTATGAGGGTTGTCCTTTTCGTCACCATGAAACTTGTTGTTTTGAATCATGGACAACAAACCCGTCTTAACCTCAAAATTCTCCGCAAGGATAGCGGGAATCACAATCGCTTCTCCATAACCCTCGGTGGGTGCTTGAAGCAACTCCATCATAGTACGATTAGCCATGGTGACTTCTTGTTCTACGATGGGTTCAACAATGGGAGATTCTTCACTAGAAGATGTTTGGTTGCCTTCCTTTTGACGACGTTTACGTGCACGTCTTGCTTTGGAGCGAGTTTGCATAAACGTCACGTACAACGAGGGGATGAGCAAAGAAGATTCTTTTTGGTGTTTTTACTTTTTCAATTTTTTTATGGTTTTTGATTGTTTTTACTATTTTTGGATTTTGTGATTGTATTAAGTAGACCAAAATCTACGAATCTCCTCCTTAATCAAATCTCTTGATTAAAGAAGCCTCAAGGAATGAACACGATCACGTGAAGTGAACGCTTTCGATGACTATAGAACGTTGGTGGAACACCAAAACGTTCAAGAGGGTTTAATCAAATGAAACCAAGAAAATATATATGATACTTAGTAATACTTTGGGCGGCAAAACCCTCGATTAGCTCTCAAAATCAAATACTCACAAGCAAGAGGGGAAACGAGGCGGCGTGAAGCACTTAAGAGCCTTTTTCCTTAGGATATATTTTATAATATCCGCCTTATACCCACCTTATAGTTTGTATTTTTCAAAATCGAGCTTCACGAAAGTATTTATCTATTTTTGCCTTTTTGTTTGGTTTGAGATTCGAATACAATGATTGGGTAATGACCTCCCAAGTCAAGGTTGTGATTTCTCACATATTTGGAGTACTTGTGAATTTATTGTTCTACGTATACAATATAGTAATAGTATTCACACAAAAAACGAAAAACCGATAATACGTATTAGTAGAGTGCTACTAATACAATTAGCTATTATGGCTATATAAAAACAACAATTGTTCAAATCAAAACACAACACTCCTCCCCGGCAGCGGCGCCAAAATGATTGTGGTATAATTACACTCGTTTAGGAAAACGAGGTAAAAGCGGTAAGTATTAAGTGTACGTTTAGGAAAACGTAAACACTTATGACCCTTTTTGTGAGTTCGTTCTCGAGGAGGCGTAATGTGTGTGTTTAATTTGATTAAGATTTGTGATTAATATTGATGGAAATGATAAGGAAAAAGACAAATTACACTAAAAATTATCCTACGACGTAAAAAACGTAAAACCATAAAATTCGACGAAAATAAAAAGTGCTCAAAAAATTACCAAAAATTTAAATTAGACTAAGAAAAATATAAATAAAACAAAATTGAAAACCAAATTGTCCAAAAAAATTTTAAGAATTTTAAATTAATTTTTAAAGTTTAATAAAAACCCCAAAATTAAATAAAATCAAAAATTAGTTAAAATGGAAACTTTTTTTCAATGTAAACCCAAAAAATATCAAATGAAACTTAAAAGTAATTTTTTTAACTTTTTAAACTACTTAATTCTATTTTTAAACTATTTAATAAAACGTGAATTAAAAATATTAATAAAAAATAAAATAAAAAATGGAAAAAATAAAATTTTTACACAAGAAAGTCCTAATCTATAATGAAAACGGGGGAAAAATGGAATAATGCAAAAATAAGATCAAAATAAGCTGCATAATAAGCTTTTAGGGGCTGAATTATATAAAATAAGACGAAAATGAGAAGCTAATAAAAGGTAAATAAAGGGAATTCAAAACAAAAAGCAACTTAGAGGAGTTGGTTGGGGCGTTGGGCTGTTGAGCTATAGGTCGCGTGTTCAAGCCCCACTTTTGTTATTTTTTTTATTATCAGCTTTGACACATAAAAACGAGTATATAAAAAAATAGAACGAAGTAACTACAAAAGGCTCGTATAGAGCAGATGGTAGAATGAGTTTTGTTGCGTCTGCTTTGTGTTCAAGGTCAGGAGGTCGAACCCCACCTGTTACCCTACTCTTCTTTTCCTTTCTTTTTTGTGTCAGGTCTTCAAAACAGCAAGTATAATGGAAAATAATAGGAGTCTTAACAAAACATGTTTGTAGAGCAGATGGTGTGAGGGGTGATTGCTGCGTCTTCTGTTTGTGCAGGTCAGGGGTTAGATCCCCACCACTGCCACTTTTTTTGCAAACGTTTTTTTTACAGCTACATTAAATAGCAAAGAGACAGCTTTGGCTTCTCAGTCTTTTGGAGTTAAGCACAATTAAGCACTCAATAGCAGTTGCTTATTGAGTGTTTTATAAGACACAATAAAGACAAATTTAACGCAAAAAAAACAATTTATATAAGTAGAAACAAGAACTCCCACAGATGCTAATTTAGGAGCAGTAAGATTTCAACTTATTCTATCCTAGGTGCCTTCAAGCTGAAAGATAAGCAACCTTCAAACCTTCAAATTCAGTTTAACTTGTATATGAAAACAACCTATATCTAAACTATGTGATTCTCAAAATATTAACCTTAAATTCCTTCAAACTAATGGTTAATACGAGCTGGTGATGCTTATGGTCAGAATGTGACCAAAGTTCGAAACAAATGAGTGCTTACTTTGAACTATCAAATGGAACTACCCTAAGCCAAAGCTTCTAAATCCTAAACAACATAAGAACAAAATTAAAACTACAGAAATCACTAAGAAATAGACACTTAAAACAATTAACCAAAGATGAATGCACTACTTTGATAAACCTAAGCAGAAACTATCTAGCACCTTTTATTTTTACTTGGTTTCGCTTATTTTAGCTTATGGATTGACAATAGACAAATCAAGACTAGAACATATTCACCAAACACAAATCAAAAACACGATTCATAAGCACATATTACGCCCAGATTATATACCCTTGATTGTGCACAGTTGGTGACAAATAGCATGCCTCAAATTACTTTTTTTTCTTGTTTAATTTTCACTTTTTGATTCTATTTATTTGCTTTTACTTTGGACACTCAGGCATATAACTAACACAAATCACAAATATAAACTTACAAATGTCACCACTCACACTTCAAATTGGAGTTAATTTCAACAGGTAAAACGCAAGCAAGCACCCTATTTTTGTTTTTAAAACCAAAAGGTAGCCTATTACTAACAAACTTACAAGATTCTCAAAACATAAAACACAAACTACCCCAAATAACCTGTTAACATCATAAGATTCAAGCTAACAAGAGGTGATCCGGAGGTCGGGGAGGATAAAAGTAATGTTTAGACATTTTTAGAGAGAGAAAGTAAAGCTTGAATGTAGTATGTGTATTTAGAGAGAGAAAGGGAAATACACAAGTAAGAAGAATCCTCACCCCTCCATAGAAGTATGGAGGGGTATATATAGGCTAAACAAGAGGTTACTTTGACAACATGTCAATAGTAGTCCCTCCATGTTTTGCCTATCTGAATAAAATGTAATTCCGTAAATGGCGCTCACATTTTAGGGCTAACAATCTTCCCCCAATGTGGAGACATACGGAATTACTTACAATGTTCCTAACAAGTAAAAATACAACAAAATAAAGTCTTCCAAGGTGCTTCCAATGCTGAGGATGTCTTTTAATTCTTCTGGTCTTCATAACTTGTACCTCAGCTTGAATCCTCTTTGTCTTTGCTTGTTGTGGAACAATTGTAATATGCATGATTTGGATTAACTTCCCCCCAATTCATGCAGCATGTATAAAAAAACTTTCTTCATATACTTCTTTTTGACGAAGTTTCTGAATCAGCTTCCCCCCAAACCAATATCTGTATCTTAAGCAGATTCTGACACTTTGATGTAGTTTGAACAATCTTCTAGCTCATCGGTTTAAGTGCACAGCGGAAATTTGTAGAAGAACCACACCAAATAACACTGCTTCTATACTGTTTCATGTCGTTTAGGTTTTGGTGATAATCCGTTTGGGGTAACATGCAGGAAATCAGCAACTATTCTTCTCACGCCTGCAGAATACTTCATAAAAATCATATAAGGTAAGTAGATACCATTCCATGTACACTACTTCCCCCTGGAAGTTGATCTGATTACTTCAAAGTACACGATCTTCCCCCATGATGATTTCGAACTCTCGGAAGCATCATTATCGTGGACGTCCATATACTCGAGAAGCTCTTAGTCTTAAGCAAATGTCTTGAAAAGTTTTGAAAGTCATTGAGAAACTTTGAAATTTTTTGCTTAGACTATGAAGTACCATTGTCGTTGTGAAGCTCATAAATATCCCGTGAGAATTGATTGCTGATTCCATCTCTCTCTGTCTAACTTACCAACCTCGAATTCATTCGGCTATTTGTTGTGACCACATGTGAAGTAAATCCAATATTCCAAACTTGAAAACTGAAGTACAATCCCCCAAATTTGTTACTTAAGCTTGCACTTATGTCGATTGAAGAACGATGCAGAAACAAGTCTCTAACATCTCTTGAAGTTATCCACACGAGCAACTGCGTGTGACACCCACAAATGATAGTTATCCATGTCGTCGACCATCCACCCTTTGACAGTGGAAACTAGATAATTCAAGTCTCAATCATAAATTTTATCGTCCAAGCAAGTCATCAATCGATAGACTGGGTTTGAAGAAAAGGGGTAGAAAAATAGAAGGAAGGCTCGATGATGAAATAAGTAGACGCCTTCATGAAATCCCACTTCAACTTCAAATAAAGAATACCAAATCCACTTCGTGATCACTTGTCTTTGTAGAATCAAAACTAGCCTTGTCGTTAAAGTGAATCTTATATCGGATCGTTTTAGCGTTAAGTGTTTTGTTTGCTTTGGTGTTGTGAATGTCGTTAACTAGAACAAATTATGTAACGAATTTTCATTAAAGAACAAAATTTGTCTAGATAACTTGTCGTTTAAGCCCCAACGTCAGTCATATGCCCCACTGAGGTCGTCGAAATTTTTTTCGAAAATATTAGGTTTATAGCCTAGAATTTTCTTTGTCGTTGAAGCACATTCGATCAAAACATATCAAATATCCGGCATCAGTATACTCGGTCCAACCATTATACACTCTGCCTCAATCAATATAATTCATCCAAACATAAGACCAGGCCCAACATCATATCAGGAAAGCACAAAGCAGCTCGGCCCATTAAAATCATTCGAGCTAATACATCATACATGCTTATAGCAATTTTCGGAGAATACAAGACGTTGGCCCATATGACATTGATTTACTCGGCCCAATAATAATACCAGCATTCCCATAACGGTTTTTTTTAAGTGGACCAAACTCATTAAACAGATGGGATATATAATACTGAACCAACCCTAATTACTCTCATATCATAACCTAACTCCATTCTTGTTTACTCCCCCCAACAAATACACCTTAGCCACCATATGAAAATCCATCTAGATCTTATATCCCCTCAAACCAAAATTATTAACAGATCAAGATCATGATTGTTAATTCATTGATCTCAAAAAAACAAATCGTGTTAAATTGATAACCTTCGACACCCAACAGTTATTCATTTTAATTAAAGAGTTCTTTGGCTTCAAATATGAAATATTGTCTCAGGTAAGATTTCATTTAGCTCGGTTTGACTTTCAATCGACACAAAGATGAGGAAAACATTATTGTTTATCTTTAATCTTTTATGGTCGAATATCAATAAAGGATTATACCCTGACAAAGATCAGTGATGATGTATTATTTTCGATTCGTGTCTTGTTCTATAAGGATCTGTTACTTTGAAGTGCAACACGAAAATGAAAATAAGCTGAGGTCTTTTAATTCATTTCGAGTCTTGATGTGGGAGGAGTTGTGATGGATATGTGACGATGGGAAAAAAAAGAGTCGGAGTTTGTTGGTTTTGATTGATAATAGATGATTGAGTCTGGTTCGATGGGTTTAGGTGGGGATATATGTTGATGTGACAAAGATCTCTATTTTCTGTTTAGTCATGAACTTACAGTGATTTATTTTTCAACCGAGTCATTTGTCGCAATGTTTTTTAAAAATCTCAACACCCCATCGCAATCCGTTCCACTCCATCGCAGTGATATATATATATATATTTTTTTTTCATCGCAAAACAAAGACTGTCCATCGCAATGTCATTGTGAAAATTTTGGCAGCATAACGACATAGATGCCATTGCGATGAGTCAAACCACCATCGCAATGTGTCCCATCAGAATGGGTCCCATCGCAATGAGTCAGTCGAACCCATCGTAATGTGTCAAAAAGAAACCCCATCGGAATAAATCCGAAAAAGAAGCCACCGTAATGAATCTGAGTATCCCATCGGAATATGTTATCTGAAAGTGCATCGCAAAAGGTTTTGACCATTTCTTGATATTCCCGAAAATGGTGGATCTCGATTTTCAGATCTGCCTTATATTTTTTTTCTTTCAAATCTGATGGATCAGAAAACAGGACAAGGAAAAAGAAATATTATAAAATAAACCACGGGAAACTGTGTCAAAGAAATGGACTAATAGATTTAGACGACACATATTAGACAGAGACATTAAAAAAAATAACTTTTGGACACATGGACGTATACGAACACCATATTCAGCTAAAAACATACACATACAAAATAGGCTGAATCTGCCACCAAACACCATAATATAAGCAAACACGAACACAAAACACCCCCGGTTAGCTCTGATACCAATTGTTAACATCATAAGATTCAAGCTAACAAGAGGTGATCCGGAGGTCGGGGAGGATAAAAGTAATGTTTAGACATTTTTAGAGAGAGAAAGTAAAGCTTGAATGTAGTATGTGTATTTAGAGAGAGAAAGGGAAATACACAAGTAAGAAGAATCCTCACCCCTCCATGGAAGTATGGAGGGGTATATATAGGCTAAACAAGAGGTTACTTTGACAACATGTCAATAGTAGTCCCTCCATGTTTTGCCTATCTGAATAAAATGTAATTCCGTAAATGGTGCTCACATTTTAGGGCTAACATAACCTACTGTTAAAAATTTATGTTGGACAAGATTTTCCACAAGAAGAATTTCTCACAACCTCAATCAAGTATCATGACATTACGCAGCTTTAAACAAACGCACAAGAATAATCACAGATTACAAACAACTAGCAAAGAAACACTAATCAGCAATTAAGAACATCAACTCCCAAAACCTTACACACTAGCAGATTTTCAAAAAAATAAATATAAAAAGAACTTTAGACAAACCTCGAGAGCGTACGTCCACGCCCTCGAATGTTGAGCTGATGTACTAGCACGAACCAGTACAAGCTTTCCAGACAACGTCCCTGCTAAGATTAACAAACGATGAATAATACCAGATTAGCTATAAAAAGAAATTTTAGTTTCACTGATTTTTCCAAAAATCTTTTCTTTTCTTTCCAATCTGAATATTCAAGCTATAATTTTCTGAAAATCAAAAAGAAACTAGGGGTATGGTTGAGTTGAACTTGCCTCACAAGTGTCTCACCTATACCAAGATACCTACAAAGGCTTGATATAGCTTCTATATCAGGCCTCCATAGTCATATCCTAGCATGAGTTATGACCCATATGTGACTTCATCATAACTCAAAACAGAAACAATGGGTTTAATCCGTACTATATAACCAAGAGGAAACACAATTTGCAAATCTAAAAATCAGAGTCAACACTCTTAAAATTCATCAGAAAACCTTAACAATTTTTAAACTAATAATGCAAGAAAAATAAAATGGAAGCTTGTTTTCTTCACCAAAACTTAACCAACTTTTTTCATTCCATAGACAAAAAGGGGGTTTCCAAGTCCGTGAACAAAGGAAAACAAGAACAACAAACTACAGCTAATGCCTACCACCCTTTAAATAGGGGTTACAAGAATTTTTCTAGAAAAATAAAATAATCTAACCCTAATCCTTGAATGTCCCGAAATACCCTTTTGAAGATTCGTATCCCAACTGGAATATGCCGATTTTTGAATTCGGATTTTCAAGCGCCATGTGATTTTGCAGGTGGGGACAGTTGTAAAATTGATCTTGCACCCTTCATCTTGTTTTGGAGAGAAATTCATATCTTGTAGGTCGTTGATTCTCTGCTCCGTTTTTGTTTGCTTGCAACACGGAAGCCACGTGGGAGGGGACCAAGGTCACGAGGATAGTTTTTTGATGTGGGTTTTAGGTGAGGGTGAGGCTAACCATCATTCTGGATGATTAGGGCTTTTGTGATTGGGGGGATTAAAGTTTGATAATTAGGGTTTATGTGAAGTTTAGAAAGGGGGATTTGGGTGGTGATGATAAACAGTAAGTGAAACCTGGTTTTTCAATTTAATTAACCATTTTGAAAGTTAATAAATTTAGGACAGGTTTATGGGTCTGCTGATGTGTCAGATGGCAAATGGTGGGGTGAGTTTGTGTGTTGGCCAGGAATACCCCTTTATCTTCTAAAAAGTGTTCACAAAATTCACAAGCTATTCTCATTCCATTTTCTTTGTAAATAACTTTGGTCATTTGACGATTTTGGCATAAATACTTTCAAAGTTTTTCACAAGGACTTGATTTGCATTTTAATGATTCTTTAAGGGCTGGTTATAACATGTCTTCTTTCTTCAAGGTCTTGACTTGTTTGTTGACTTCTTGGAGGACTAATATTGACAATTTAGTTTTGTTAAGGGACTAAATTTGCCAATTCTTCAAAGTTAAGGGTCCTTTTTGTAATTTTGACAAACTTTAGGGACCAATCTTGTAATTATGAATATACAAGGGTTTAAAGTGTCAATTCTTCAATATTGGAGGACCCTTCTTGTTAAATCTTCAAATCTTCAAGGGTTTTCTTTGGAAAATCTTCATTAGGGCTTGGTAATGTACGGCTTCGTTTCCCGTGTTCGTTTTTGCTTGTTTTTTGTGATCTTTTGTCATTTTCTCAATATCTGTACCTAAAATACAAAAGCAACAAACACAAGCATATATTTGGGTATTTTCATGATAATTTATGCATTTTAAACCCTTTTTGGACGATGAGACTATGTATAAAAGCAGTCTCATCAATATTTAACAAGAGTTAACCATTCTTCGCCCACAAACGGTCACACAAGCTATTGGGTTAGCCAAGCTTATTGAACACAAACGTCATGATCAACTTTTCGATCGTCCAAAGCCAATTGCTTGTTCCAGTACTATAGCACCTCTTCTGCCTAAGACCTAACCTTTGTTAGACAATCCTGTCCCCCAGAATCAATCACTACCGATTAAAAAGTTGACCCCCGCTGAAATGCAGAAAAGACGTGCTGAGGGACTTTGGTACAACTGCCCAGAAACATACCAACCTGGTCACCGTTGTAAACCCCCACAATTTCTTTTGCTTCAATCAAGAAACGAACCCGTAATCACAACACAAGACCCACCGTGGGGGTTGTTTACTGTTGACTATGATGATGCCGGACCTTGAGGTCAAGGTCCATGTTAACGAAGGGGGTGTTGATACGATCACTAAGTCGCCTGGACACTTTCGCTTACAAGACATCCCATCAGTTACTGAGAGTGAATAAGAAGACTTGGTCTTCCTAAAGACTTGGACTAGTTTATTTAGTCATTCAATTATTTAGTAGTTTACATGCATTTAGGAAAGGTAGTTGCATGCATTTAGGAATAGAAGCATATCACTACACTATGCACTTTTGTTCCACGTTTAATGTAACTTCCATATCAGTAGTCTTTTCCTTAAGTTTAGGAAGACATGCATTTGTAATTTGGCTATTTAAAGTCTTGCATTATGGAATATAAACACAACAGAAAATTGATCAAAGTACTCTAGTTTTCCTCCTTGATTTCTTAGAGATTTTCTAACTTAATTAGCTACTTATCTTTAGAGATTTGCTAACTCAATTAGCTACTTATCAGTATGTAACTTTGTTGTCGATATTTTTCATTGATCCCTCATTTACTTCATTTTTCCAGTTCATTAATTGTTTCATGCATATTAGCTGTTTGTTGAAATTTTCCTCTTTAATATGTTGAATTGTTGTCTTGCTGTTTCAAATCATAATAATTTCTCAAGTATTTGTCAAGGTGGCTAAAAAGTTTGACTGTTATCTTTAATTCCATCTCTTAAATAACCTTTTTTTACGGCATCTTAAATAACCTTTTTACTTTGTCATATTACAAGATTTCGACTTTTTAATCTTGGTTTTGAAATTATAATTTATCATCTCTGATTAACCAATTCGCTTTTATGTTTCTGCAGATTTATCACTAGCAGCGAGGTTTGCCTAATCGTCCCTCAAATCTACATCTTCATGTTTCTGAAAAGTCACAGGTTAATTTACTTATTTGAAAAACATGTTCCTTCGCTTTAATTTTGATTTTTTTTCAAAATACAATGTTCAAATTCTGAATTTGTAGATACTTGTGGACCCTTACCACACATATTTGCAGATATGGATTGCTTAGATGGGGTGAGTCAACCATATATTTGATTATATGTTGTATATTAGAAAGTGAAAATGATCAGAATCATGGAAACAAAATTCTTTTGGTTCTTGAATTATTTTATAAAATATCATGGAATAAAGTTGAATGCAATATAGTAGATAATTTTGCCAAAATTGAAAATTCATGAAACTATCCATGGTACTACGGTACTACCAATGTTAACAAAAGTAGGCTTGTAGTAAATTTATAGCTACTTTCTTTAAAAATGGATATGAGCTCTTTAACCAAGAATGTGAAATTCAAATCTATGTCAATTTAAGTAATTTATTTTTCTGTAGGCTAGCCAATAGCCATAATCAACTTTATTGGGTGTAGTTTACAAGATTTAATTTAGTATTTCATCATAGGATATTAGTTAGATATCTAACGTATTTTTTGTTTCGGTCTGTAGGTGAGTTATTGGGTGTAGTTAGGTATTTATAGATCAAGCTGGTTTCTCGTTTTCAAAGATTAGTTACTACGTATAAAAGAAGAGGTGTAGTTTGGTGTTTGTTTTTTCAAATTAATTTGTTGTGGTTTGTTACGATTATGCAAGACATGAACCTAAATTAGACACTATTACTTGGGGCCAAAAGTTCATTAAAGTCTATCCATTTGTCAAAGTCCTAATGGACTTGCCACCACCATCCGATCAATTATCATCCAACGATTCCAAAAAAAAACCACTCATCTTCTTCCCGTTATTTCTCTTCACTGACCTCCACTACTCTTTCACACACACAGAGATCAACAGTCATGTATTCCGATCCTATTAACCACCATATATTCCGATTCGAACAACCACAACAAACTCACCCCTTTCCGGCGAGATGCACAATGATCCATCATTTTCTGGCGAGTTTTACAACAAACCTGGTTCTCCGGCGACTTCCACTACGAATTCACCATTTTTCCGGCGAGATCCACAGCAAACCCACTTTTTGACGACCCCACAACAAACCCATTCTTATCCGACGATCTCTACAACAAACTACCCTTTACCGGCGACTTTCGCAACAAATCACTTACAAATAATAACCATAATGATATAATATTAGTGATTAATCGAAGATCGAATCGAGTATCAACAGACAACGTTAAAATAGGATAGGAAATACTAGACAAATAATAATAATAAACAGCTGATGCAGCAGCGACTTGTTTTTTAGTAGCTTGAGCTTCCCTGTCCCTAGCCCTGGCCTGGATGGTCTCACGAGTGAGTAACTTCTTCTTGTCTTAAAGTTCAGTGACCTCCACAACAAAATCTGAAGATGTCGAAGCTAATGCCGATAACGATGTTACTGAAAATATAGATGCCGATGACATTGAAAATATAGTTGCCGATGCCGATATTACTGAAAATGTAGATGCCAATGCCGATGTAGTTGTTTGTAATACAGGTAATAACTTTTGTAATTGACTCATGATGACTCATATATGAGTCATGGTGACTCATACACGAGTTATGGTGACTCATACATGAGTCATGGTTACTCATACATGAGTCACTATGACTCATACATGAGTCACCATAACTCATATATGAGTCAACTTGGTGACTCATGTATGAGTCATAGTGACTCATGTATGAGTCATAGTGACTCATGTATTAGTCATCATGACTCATGTATGAGTCATCTTGTTGACTCATATATGAGTCAGTGACGAGGTTGCCGGAAAAGTAAGTTTTTTGTGGAATTCATCAAAAAATGGTGAATTTGTTGTGGAAGCCGCAGGAGAACTGGGTTTGTTGTGGAACTCTGTTAGAAGTATTTAAAGTGATGGTCATATAATATACCGTTGCGAAGCTCGTGGAAAATGCTATTCAACAGTGTCGAGAGTTCTATGTCATTATTATGCATGAAACGGGAACTAGTCCCGAACACACAAATGAGGAAGGCCTCCTATTCATGTAAGCCTTAGTATAAAAGGCATAACCATCCTCATTTGTGTGTGTGTGTCTCCCATTGTATCTTTTCTCTTCTTCTTGTTTTAGAGAGAGAAACTCTCCTTAGTTTCTCTCACTAGAATAATCTACCTTGTATCTTTCTAGTTCTTCTTCATCTAATCTAATATTCCATTCTTAGTTTTAATCTTGATCTTATTCATCTATATTTCTTGTTCTTATAAGTCGTGTGAATCAATCTTACAAGTGGTATTAGAGCCAAGGGATTCGTGGATAGCTCGTTGGTGTTCTTCAAGTCGTATACCTTCCTTAATCGTGTAGTAGTGATTTGGGCATCTTGGTTTTGGCTTAAAAACAAGTCTTTTGGATCAAAAGTTGAGAAATTTCTTGTTTTTTCATCTTTCCGAAATTCTTACAAGTTTCACCATCGGAAAGTACAAAGGGAGTATGGTCAGATTGCAATAACCTCTAGGTTCTACTTTGCGATCTAAAGATTTCGATACCTTATTCCGATCTGGACATTCCGATCGTTCTTTGAGATCTGGGATTCCGACGGTTTTTAAGGAACTTTGAGACGTTACTCTGCCAAATTGATTTTAGCCACATTCCGATCTGAACATTCCGATCTAAGCATTCCGACAGGTCATCATTGCGATCTAGGATTCCGATAGTAGGACATTCCGATAGAAGCACATTCCGATCTAGGATTCCGATCAACACATTCCGATCTAGGATTTCGATCTACACATTCCGATCTAGGATTCCGATCTGCACATTCTGATAGAGGGACATTCCGATAGAGGGACATTCCGATAGAGGGACATTGCGATGGATCATTCCGATCAACATTCCGATGGAAATTCTGTTTGAGTAATTTTTAGACATAGCCACTATCTAGACTAGTCTCGGAACATACTTTACACGAAGATCAAAAAAAAAAAAAAAAAAAAAAAATAATTAATTTTTCCTAAACCATTTTTAGGCCATTTAAGCTTCAATTTCAAATTTTGGCTATGCGAAAAAATTTTCGACCAAAAATTCAAATTTTCGGACCAAAATTCAAATTTTTAGGCCAAATTTCAAATTTTTTAGGTTTTATTTTTCATTAAAAATTTCATTTTTTCAAACTTTTTCCCTACTAGTTATTGGCTATTTCTAACTCGATTACAAAACTTAGAGATTCAAATTTTTTCGGCTTACCGTTTTGTCGGACTGAGGAATTTTTTGTCGGGCTGGAAAATTTTGGCAAACTTTGATTTTGTTGACACCCCAACGCACGCTTTCTACGAATTGAGATCCTGCTTTTCACACGACTTATACTATGAGTTATCAACAAGATAGTGATGCTGCGGGTTTTGAGCATCGTGATAGACAAGTAAGAAAGAAGAGGAATGTTGCCCATCTCCAATCTCAGCTTTTTATAGCACAAAAGGAAGAAGCAGGAATTCCACTTCTAGCTGAAGAGTTTGATCTCATGGCATCTGCAGCAGCATATGATGAGGCAGAAGAGGTGACTCCCAACTCCATCTTGATGGCTAATTCGCAGCAATCATCCACATCGGTAGTTCAACTTGACAGAGCTCCTGTGTATGATTCAGACGGTTCCTCTGAGGTACACCCACGTCTCAATGCTAATGAGTTGTATAATATTTCTAATCAGGAGGAAGAGTATACTGAGTCACTTGAGCCTTCCACTGAGACACACGGGGTTCAAACGAATAATAGCAATATTATTTCTAATGCACCCAGTGTGGACCTTAGTGGGGATCAAGTAGCGCAACCTATAACCCTTCCTGACGAGACGCATGCGTATTATAAATCATTATTTGATAAGCTTGCCAAGGATGTTGCTCATGCGAATGTGGTTAATAATAAGTTTAGAGAAACTAATGCCAAATTGACCACTGAGCTTACGGGATATAAGGAACGGGAGAAAAGTTTTGAGATTCATCATGCTAAAATCAAGGAACTTGAACAAGCTCATGCTACATCGGTTTATCAAGAAAAATGCACCACTAAGAAATTAAATGCCTTACATTTAAGTAGTGCAAAAAAGATAAGCGAATTGAATGATGAAATCACCTCTCTTAATAAACAGCTTTCAACTGAAAAATCTATCGTTTCTGATTTAAAAGGAGAAATAAAAAAGCTGAAACATGATATCAAAATTCGAGAAGATGGGCTTCTTGAGGATTTTTGCAATGCTCAGGATAGGATTAGGGACTTAGACAACCTTTTGGTAAAACGTGGACAATCTATGCAGACGATAAATATGCTCGCACCTAAAGTGAATGAGATAAATTACACCCGTTACAAAATGGCTTTAGGTTGTCCTCTTCCTCCCAATCCAGAATATCTTAAGCAGGTTCAGGCCACAAATCAAACACTATATAATGGTAGTGTGCTCCTGTCTGATTAGCATTATCCTCCTAGTGTGCATGATTCTGAGGAAACTACTGAACTTGCTGAAGAAACTCGTTTAAGAATGAAAAAGCTTGATAAAGAAGTGACACCTGTTTACTATCTAAAAGTTAATCCTCCAACGGTTTTTGTTCGATCTAAAACTAGTACCGAATTGCTTTTGCTACCTAGTGAGGAATTGACAGAGGATCCTCCTAAACCGAGTGTTGCACGACGATTTCTTAATGAGCTCAAAGATAATTTTGTCATTCTCAAACGGGTTGTTAACGCCAAAATGACTGGAGGAAACTTTACATCACCCGTTCATGTCGAGTTACAAAAAGTGCTTCATACTGAAATCAATCCGATTATTAATCAAGTTGATGCGAGGATAGGCAATCTTGAGAACGCTTTTCTAAAAGAACTAGCCAAATTTGTTGAAGACTTTAAATCTTTGGCGAAGAAGGCTGATGAATCTCTTGATAGAATTAAAGTTTTGGAAAGCGACCTCGCATGTCTCTCGAAATCAAGTGACAGTGGTGATTGTGTTGATAGTAACCCCGTTGCGGTAAACATCTCTGTGTCAGACAATGAAACCCTCCAAAATGAGCTTGATCGTACGAAAGAGAAAATGGAGTCTTATGTCATCAAAAAGGACAACGAATTCACTGATCTTTGGAATAAATATGTCAAAAAATGTGATGAATGTAAGGATGACAAACTCTCGTATGATAAAGCTTATAATGAACTGCAACAAACAATCGAACAGCTAAAAGCTCAGTTAGGAGGTGAATATCATGACAGTGAGCCTTCAACAAATGTTAATCAAAAAGAGTTCACGATTCTTCAACACCGATATGATTTTCTTCAGAAACATTGTCATTCTCTTGAACTTGCTTTGCAAACCAAAGTTGGAAAAGTTCCTGATGACAGTAATTTACAAGTAAAACTCTCTGAATCGTTTCGTGAATTGAATGAAAAGAGTAAGGATATTTCTGATCTGAAAGCTCAGTTGCAAGACAAAGACATCGCGATTGCTGAGTTGCAGAAACTTGTTGGAAAAATGGGTGGAAAAACTGTGGAACCTAAGGTTGTAAAATCAGTTGTTAGACAACCCAATTCGTACAAAGTAACAAAGCCATCTATCTTAGGAAAACCGCCTTCTAATGTTTCTAGATTACCTCCTAATACCGATGTGCAATCAACTATTCCAAAACCAGCCATATCACCCTATGTTCCTCCATTTAGAAAACCCACTCCTGCTAAACACAACTCTGTGAATGCACCTTGCACTACTTCTAAGAGTACTCCCAAGTGTGTGACTCTTACGCCCACAAAGGAATCTAAAGGTTCAAATGACGTTGGTCAAACCAACAACCTAGGGGATGGTAAGCAAAAAGGGAACATTCAGAAAGTTAACCATGTGTATTCAAAACCTAGTAAACCAACAACCGCTAGAGTTCTACACACTCCTAATGGTAATCAACCAAAACCTAGGACTCCTTCCCAACAACCTAGGAATTGGCAACCACAAATGAATAGTCGTGTTTCGAACATGGCGCCTGAACGGTCAGCAAACCCTAGGTACACAAGGTCTTTCGAGAATCCCAAACTCCCTGTATGTCCCACGTGCAAAAAGGGAATTCACCATGGAAACCATGCTCATTGCATTCTGCAATACCTCTATGAGGTAAACTCTCGTGCCTTCACACAGAGAAAGAACGCAGGATCCCATAAGACAACAAGGAGATTCCCACCCGTCACAAAGAAAAGCAATGACAATAAATCCTCAAGGCGTATCAATACAGGACCTAGTTTCTCTCCAAAGAAGTCTTCCGCTATGCAAGAGAACACTACTCCTAAATCTAGTCTTCAATGGAAACCAACGGGTAGGATCTTCAAGGAAGTCGGTCTTAAGTGGATTCCTATCAAGAAGAGTGATGACACTTGCTCCAGCACTAATGCGAGTGTTCTGAATGTAAAAAATGCATTTGTTACTCCTAACACTAGTATTTGTGCAAATTCTTCTTCTGTCATTGTAGGTACTTCAGCAAATTCTGAATCCATTTCTTCAAAGGGTTCCAATTCTGTACATTCGACATTACCTTCTTCTGCTGTACAAAGGTCTATTTTGGATTATTTTCGAAAACATTGAAAATCAAAATACAAAAATATAAAACTTATAAAAACAAAATAAAAAATGTGAAAATTTTTCAAAAATACCAAAAAATATTCTTCTTCGACATGTCTCTCAGCATCGATAATATGGACGCACTTAGAAATGTTGTTCAAAAACGACACGGGTACGTACATAAAGTTCGAATGAGAGTTTAAATGTTTTTCAAAACATGTCATTTCCTCTTTCTTCAAATGACTTGCAATTACCTCAGATTGTGACTCGTGCCTCAAATAAAGGAAAGTTGATCACGGATGATAACTTATCCTTAACAACGAGAAGTTCATTTTTCTCGGTCATGAGCCTCCGATAAAAACATTCCATGTTTTAAGCTCATGAAAACGACTTACAGTTAAATGTCAGACTGTAACTCGAACTTCAAATAAAGGCGAGTGTATCTTTAAAGATAACTTATCCTAATAACGGGTAGAGCAATCTATCTCGGGTTGAGCTTGTCACAAAACATTCAAAGTTTTGAGCTCAACATAATGGCTTATAGTCACATGTCAGACTATAACCCGGTCCCTAAATAAAGGAAAGTATTCGACTTATCCTCAACAACGAGAAATTTATTTTTCTCGGTCATGAGCTTATATCAAAACATTCAAAGTTTTAAGCTCATGAAAACAATTTTTCTCGGACTTTTGAGCACAATTTTTCAAAGTATTTCAAAACAATGTGCTCATATACTCCCCTATTTAAATAGAATCTCTTTTCGAGGGGGAGTATAATGATTTCATAAATATTTGTTCCAAAGTTTCATGACACATTCTTCTCTCCATGTTTCATCACTAGTTTCACAAAAATTTCAATTTCATGCAATTTTTGAGGGGGAGAATAGTGATTAAAATGTGTTATCTTGAATTAGATCTTTGATATAAGTGCTTTCTCTTCCTAATATGTGCAAAAATCTCTCCTTTTATGATGCACATATGTAGGGGGAGCGTTTTTGGTGATATAGATAACTTTCAAGGTGTAAACATTAATTTCATCAACACCTTGACTGCATTTTCAAATGATTTTTCTGGTTACGATATCTATACCCTTCAACACATAAATTCACGATGGTATTGGTGTCAAAAGGTGGTTAGGTATTCGTCCTATGATCCAACCAGAACCGGAGGGATCTTCCCAGGGACAATCCATTAGAACTTAGAAGTCCTTAGGAAAGATGGAGTAGTTGAGTGTACGGGAATAATGCCGACTAATGACTTAATCTAGCACTGGAACAATCACAACAAGGTGCTAGTTATGACGTCTTGGTAAGCATTGAAGGGGTTGAAGAATGAAAAAGAAATGTAAGGATAAAGGGTGTAAAGAAAGAAGCCCTCCATACAACTTAGACAGAAACCGGGTCAATACATCTATTATCAGAATCACTTTGAGGATTTTTGATACTGAAGACAAAGCATCATGGACCCAGTGATGCAATGCACAACCCTTCCCAACCTACTCAAGCTTCTCTCAAAAGAAGTTTGTTTTATTGTCACGGAGTTCAACTCATTTCTATCAACTTTCTCACTCGGAGATAGTAGATATTGAATAGGTGGCAGTCTGCTCCAGCCTCCGATCACCAAATAAACGTGCACTTATAGAGTCTAGAGCCAACGAGATTCATCAAAAATCTCATTAGGACACTTATTCCATAGATCAATTGTTGTTCATCATTAGAACACAAGCGATGATTTACAGAGTCCTACGCTCTATCCTTGTGGTATTGCTAGAACATTCAGAGTGATACTCTTTAGTATTCACAGTGATGAATGGAAATCCTTCCAGTGTTAACATCAAACAGCACTGCGGTAGGTCATATGTATGATTCACTTGAATTAAACATATGTTAACTGGAAAGCAACAGTGGTTTGATTCTTAATTGATTCAAACTCGTTCCAGGTCTCGACGCAATATCTTTATGATCTTGCCAGAACATTCAGAGTAATACTTTTCAGTATTTACAGTGACGAATGGAAATCCTTCCAGTGTCATAATCAAACAGCACTGCGGTAGGTAACTTGTGCGATTCTATATGAATCAAACTTGTGTCAACTGGAAAGCAACGATGGTTTGATTCTTAATTGATTCAGACTTGTTCCAGGAAAGTGAATTGACGACTTAATCAGCAGAATGGAACTGCATGATTCACTCCTTACTTTGAATTATCTTTCGATATATTCAAGTATTGAGAACGGCTACCACAGCTGGAAATCCTGTCAAGGAAGTTCTTTGAACTTACCTGATCACAGGTACAGTATTCGTACTGTATAACGGGAAACCGGTGGAATGCAAACGGTGGCGTTATCTCAAGAGTCGCAATTCAAGGCCACATATTCAGGATTATTGAAGAAAGCTCAAGAACATCTAAAGACAAAGACTTCCGCTACTCTGATGATCAAGGGAGATTGTTAACAAGCTTTCATGACAACACAAAACATGAGTATGTGGGCAAAGACACAAGAACACAAGCTGGAAAAGTTACAAGATCAAGTCAAGGCAAATATCAAAGATCCAAGATCACAAGTCATGAAAGGATCGATGAAAGAACTCTCAAGACAACGAGCTTCAAAGTCTGCAACAACAAAGAAGTGAAGTCACATAATACATGACCACCACTTAGGGGGAGATTGTTAGAAGTATTTAAAGTGATGGTCAAAGAAGTGAAGTCACATATTATATGACCACCCCTTAGGGGGAGATTGTTAGAAGTATTTAAAGTGATGGTCATATAATATACCGTTGCGAAGCTCGTGGAAAATGCTATTCAACAGTGTCGAGAGTTCTATGTCATTATTATGCATGAAACGGGAACTAGTCCCGAACACACAAATGAGGAAGGCCTCCTATTCATGTAAGCCTTAGTATAAAAGGCATAACCATCCTCATTTGTGTGTGTGTGTCTCCCATTGTATCTTTTCTCTTCTTCTTGTTTTAGAGAGAGAAACTCTCCTTAGTTTCTCTCACTAGAATAATCTACCTTGTATCTTTCTAGTTCTTCTTCATCTAATCTAATATTCTATTCTTAGTTTTAATCTTGATCTTATTCATCTATATTTCTTGTTCTTATAAGTCGTGTGAATCAATCTTACAAGAGATTGTAAGGGCATCAAAAACTCACCAAGGTTCGGGTGGTCGGGGATGATCAAAGAACATGTATGCCATTGTTGTTCTTAGAGAGAGAAAGTTAGAGAGAGGTGAAGGAATGTTATGTGTTTTATTTCAAGTGAAATGAAAACAAAGAAAAACAAACAAACTTCCACACCCCCATGGAGAGTCATGGGGGTATTTATAGGCCTAACACACTAGAACTATACTACCTTTACATAATAAGTCCCTGCATTTAGTAAAAGGATATAAGTCTATTCCAACTCACGTGAAAGGCGCCAGCTTACCAAAAAGTAAGTGTAACAATCTCCCTCCAAGATGGTGACTCACGTGAGTTGGTTACAATGTTTCCTACAAGCAAAAAAAAAACTAACGGAAAAAGGTGAGCATGAATCCAGCATTCCTTGAGACAGTCTTCAGCGACCTTCATCTTCTTGAATACTCCAACTCAATTTCTCCAACTTGTAGAATCTAGTTGGGTTTTACTCCCTCCCAACTAGAAGGCCCTTCATAAAACAAGCAGTAAAGGCTGCTCCCTCCCAAACAGATCATACAAAGGAAATCTGTGGGAGGTGATAACGTCATCAACATTTTCTCACAAATTGAAGCAATCCCCGTCTTGATTCTATGATAGATTACCAGAAGTACACACTCTATCCCGAACATGAAGTCAAATTGTAGCACCAGAGTCAATTAAGTCCCGGAAATGCACATTTCTCCTGACAGGACAGTGATGATAAAAAGTCGCCACACCAAAGTCAATTAAGTCCCGAGTGTAGACAACTTATCCCTCTATGTAGAAATGGTAACACCAAAGTCAAGTGACCCCGCATGTACACATTTCTCCCTCCAGGATGATACCTAATAAGGGAATCATCCTTCATGTGTGTACGTGGTATGCCAACTGGAACCGCTTACTTAGTAACTATTACTATGTGAGACGATGTCAACAATATCTCTCTAAACAAAATTCTCTCAAGGTCACCCCGAACTGAATCCTCTTATCAATTTTGTTGGCAATTGATAGTGACCACTGATGAAGATAACCCGATAATCCAAACTTGAAACTGAAGTAGAATTCCCCAAACTTGATCTTAAGCTTGCACTATAGTAGAATGAAGAGCGATGCAGAGAAGTCTTAAACGTACCCCATACCAAAAGGCGGTATTAAAAAGGTACAACCTCTCTAAAGTACCCTATACCAAAACAGGCGGTATATGAAAAGATACTACATCTCTTGAAGAAATCCACAACTGCAAGTGCGTGTGACACTGAGAACCGCAACGAAGCTCCCAAAAAATGATAGTTATCCATGTCGTCGTCCATCCTCCCCTTGACAATGGAAACTAGATACTTCAAGTCTTATTCATAACCGTATATGCTCGAGCAAGTTATCTTATAAAGTCGTAAGTACTCCTTTAAAGATAAAATAAGAACGCCTCTGAAAAATCTCACTTCAACCTCAAATAAGTAGCATCGAATCATCTTCGTAATCACATAAACCGTAATAGCCGTTAGAAATTTAGGTGAATTTTTTGATAAGGATCGTTTTAGTGTAATGTATCGTGTTTGTTGTGTTTGTTGTTCGTGAAAAAGTGATATGATCGAAAACGGATATCCGGCCAGAATGTCACTGTTTAAACGGCCTGCCAAAATAATAAAATCTTGTCCCATAAGCCTTTAACTCGACAACAATTTTATCACTTGGTTCTTTCGAAAATACCCGGCTCAATCCAATAACCCCGTAACTCAAGAAACCGACATGATTAATTTTGCAAGATTCGGATATATAAACGATCGTACCGAAATCGATTGCAAGAATTAATCGGCCCACCAAATGCCTTCGAGAAATTAGTGATCGGCCCGACATTGAACTTCATCATTTGCTTAAATTTGGTTTATGAGCCCAATAAAGCGTAGATAATACACGGCCCAAATAGATTTGAAGGCGGCCCAGATATACTATACCAGTCCAAAAACGAGATTAGGGAGAAAGTGACACAATCCTAATATCATTGTTATATTTGCCCCTTTGTTTTCTAGATAGCCACGTGTAAATTGAGTGTCTGGTCAACATTTATATGGGGGGAATGAACACAAATTTAGGACAAAAGATAAACACACAAACCTAATCTTACTCTAGAAACCTCCGCCCCCAAATCTTACCTCCCACATCTTACGATACAACCAAAGAACAGAAAAACCCATCTCAACCCAAATCAGATCATCAATCAATACCATCTGTTTCCAACTCTTTAACTTAATTAGATCCCACATATCATAAAAATCACCACATATCCCTTTCTCCCATCTCACGCAACTTATAACCCATCGGCTGAGAAACCAAACCCACGAATGACGAACCAACCGAAGACATTGGCTTCAAGATCTTGGAAAAACAAGGTCTCGGGTAGGTGGTATAAGTTATGCATGTCGGTTTGTATTGGTCAATGATGGTAAATTGTTAAACGTAAAAAACTTTTTTTATAGATTAAAAAAACGTTTTAACAACCTGAGATCAATGATAGAGTGAATTCGAGGCAATGTTTTTCGTGTGTATTAACAATAAATCGAGTCTAGGTATTGGGTGAAGGGGACGATGGGATGAGGAATAGGTTGAGTATTTGTGGAGGTAAAAGGTTGTGATTAAAAGAAACATTGTGTATGAGTCATTGGTTTGAACACGGTTTTGGTCACGGTTTGGGATTTGTCGGTTTTGATTAACTGGTTTACATGTTGTGGGAAAAATGGGTTTTGGATATACTGGTTTGTACGAGTCGATTTATGGATGAACTAGTTATTTGATTTGTGAAATGAATTAACTGATGGTTTTTAAAAGTAAATGAGTCTAAATCTGATATGTTAAGTTAAATGATTTAAACTCATCGCAATGGTTTGTCCCATCGTAATGTCTTTATAGTCAATCCATCGCAATGATTTTCTTCATCCATCGCAATATATTAGTTTGATTTCATCGCAATGGGTCAACACAAAGAACCATCGCAATAAACACGAACCCATCGCAATATACTCCCCATCGTAAAGTCATCAGAAAAGTTGGGCAGCATAACGACTTGGCTACCATTTCGATGGATCAAACCATCCATCGCAATGAGGACAGCCTAAACCATCGGAATGTAAAAAAATCCATCGGAATAAATCCGAGAAATGAAGCCGTCGCAATATCCATCTGAGTAGCCATCGCAATATCCCTCATAATAGCCATCGCAATATCCATCTTAAAAGGGTTTTGACCAAAAGTTTGTGACCCCGAAAAAAATGGAACTGGACCATATGTTTTTGTCTTTTACCCAGAAAGCAAAACAGATCAACTTAATGAGAAAAAGGACAAAAACTAAAATACGAGTATACACAAATTTGGGCAAAAGGAATTGTAAATCGAGGCTAGATCAGAATAATGATACCACAAGAGATAGATAAAAATGAATCAAAAGATGATATTTTTTAGATATGGAATGAGAAAAAAATACAAACCATGATTCATGAATAGCAAAGTAACACGAGTCTGAAAACACGAACACAAACACGAATCACACGGATATACGACACCCCCGGTTAGCTCTGATACCAATTGTAAGATTGATTCACACGACTTATAAGAACAAGAAATATAGATGAATAAGATCAAGATTAAAACTAAGAATGGAATATTAGATTAGATGAAGAAGAACTAGAAAGATACAAGGTAGA
Source organism: Glebionis coronaria (assembly GCA_025667525.1). Taxonomy (NCBI): domain Eukaryota; kingdom Viridiplantae; phylum Streptophyta; class Magnoliopsida; order Asterales; family Asteraceae; genus Glebionis; species Glebionis coronaria. Next base: position 390,678 of record JANFOE010000061.1, read on the forward strand.
TTATTCTAGTGAGAGAAACTAAGGAGAGTTTCTCTCTCTAAAACAAGAAGAAGAGAAAAGATACAATGGGAGACACACACACACAAATGAGGATGGTTATGCCTTTTATACTAAGGCTTACATGAATAGGAGGCCTTCCTCATTTGTGTGTTCGGGACTAGTTCCCGTTTCATGCATAATAATGACATAGAACTCTCGACACTGTTGAATAGCATTTTCCACGAGCTTCGCAACGGTATATTATATGACCATCAATTTAAATACTTCTAACAATCTCCCCCTAAGGGGTGGTCATATAATATGTGACTTCACTTCTTTGACCATCACTTTAAATACTTCTAACAAACTCGCCAGAAATTGGTGGATTCTTGTGGATCTTGCCGAAAATGACGGTTTTGTTGCAGATCTCGTCGGATATGGGTGGTTTACTGTGGAGATCACCGGAAAATCGGGGGTGGTTGTGGTGGTCACTGGAAAAACGGGGGTTGGTGGTGGTGGTCGTCGGAAAATGGACTGAGTCGCCGGAAATGAAACTGGGTCGGGATTCTTTTTTTTTTTTTGAAAAATAAGGAAAGTTATATGAAAAGTGGGTTTAATCATAACCATTAGATCATTGTAAGATGAATGGTGTGGATTGGTTTATCAAGACTATGTTAAATATGGGTGTGTAAAGAATCTCTTCCCATTACTTGGGTATTGTATATTATTTGGACAATACTCAATATCAATTGGTTAGTCATGCGTATGGTTTCAAACAAACATAATGATTTTTGAATTTAATAAATACCGTCTTTGAACACAACCTAGCATAAAGATTTAAGGAAGGCTCTTGTTATTGAATTCAACCAGTTTGAACTAGAAGTTTTGCAATGTTATGAGCAACTATTTCTATTTTTGTAGTCCTTTTTAATGCCTTTTTACAAACTAAATGAACATGTGGTTTGGACTTCTTTGTGTCGTTTCTTCAATTATCTTTTCGGTTTATGCATTGGTTTTGATAATGTACTTATGTTGCCCGTATTGAACACGGGTTATGAGCTAGTATAGGATAATATAAAACTCTATATGATTGTGAGATATGACAACACAAAATAAGTAATACGAGTACTAGATAGTTCTCAACCAATCTTCTTATGCTCGATCTCTCTTGTTCATGTATTTTACCCGGCCATACGGTAATATGCTTTAAAGCAGACGACCACAATAACTATCAAGTTACATGAGGATTAGCTAGGAATTATGTTTGCAGTACTATAAGCCATACCTAGCTTCTTGTTAGAAATTTTGGTAGATCACAATGTCTGAGAGTCGTGTCAAACACTTTCAGATCAAAGTATTTCGATGGTTCTATCGAAATCTCTAATCGGATAAACTCATAATCGAACTGTAATTGTGCTTTTGATGTTATGAAACGAGACCTAAACAACCAGAGAGTTTATATGACCAAAAACACGTCTTTTTGGTTATAACTATAATAAAAATTGTTATTGTAACCAAAACTGTAGGTTAAATAACGGGCAGAATATAGCTCGACCCCTGCCAGGGGCTGTCGCTCCTTGGACCTGGCCCAGGGGCGCGCCCCCGGACCGCCGTCGGACGGGGGTTTCGCCCCCCCCCCCCTATGGTAACCGTAATAATGTCATACAAGTGTGCACTCCGCACAACCCCAACTTGATGAACGTTTATCACAATTACAAATTGATCAATTAAATGAATCCATTACACTTAAATCACATTGGTAATACAAGAATCACCTAACACTTCTTTCTAAATTCACATATGACACTTTTACAAGAAAATCAATACACAAGCCAACATAAAACCTAGTCTCTATAAGAAGCACATAATAAGAATGCCTAATACCAACAAGCCCAAATAGGAAAACAAGTCATGCAACTATCACTGACGATGCTCAACTCGAGCAGAAACTAAGGATCGCTGAAATTGTGTATAGTTGAAGTTCGTTTTCTCAGTTCTTAACAAATTGAAAGTCCTAACAAGATCGAGTTTTTAATTGTTTTTGGTTGGTAATATTTTTTTTGGTTTAGCTATGTCTAATTCAAACAACACGTAAAAAAATGGAAAATATTAATCTACTTATACGTAAAACAAATTGTCAAATACCACATTTTTATTCAATTAAGGACAAGGAACTATTAAGCAAAGTACAAGTAACCAACTAACAAATTTAACAAGAAAATGTAACTAATTCAACAATCTAACAAATTTACCAAATTTAACAAACTTAACCAACTAGAAAATGTAACAAATTTCAACAAAATTACAACTAACTATTTAACCGAATCTAACAAACTTTTTAACAAAATTTTAACTATTTTTTTACCAACTAAATTTTTATGAAATTTCTAAACCTTCCTTTTACCAAATCCCATTTTGTTTAAAATGACAATTCTAACTACACATATTTTTAACCACCTATCAATTCTAACTGCTAATACTACAAACAGTTAAAAACTTAACAAATTTATGACTAACAGTTAAACTTGTATGATCACAAAATATTCCAAATTGAAACAGTAAACAAATCCTAACTGCTAAAACTACAAAGCATGCAAAGTAACTCTAAGCTAAACTTGCGTTTAATAGAAAAATGAGCTTAACCATTCCATCCGTAGTGGAGTCCGTTGATGGCGAAGCTTAGCGCTGAGCTAGCTTAAAACGAACACCACCTTCGAATGAAAACCGAAAGCTGATATCGAACTATTTATCGAATGACTAATCTGATCCAAATAAAACGCAGCTGCTCTTCTATCTACACTTAAACCCAACTCCTCACAACTAATTACCGAGGGTTCGTAGAAACATAAGAAGATTCTGTTATGCTAGAAGAATGAACTGAAGGCTGATAACAGTCGTGTACTCGAACCGATTCAAACTGATCTAAACTAATCCGAGACCTCTGATGATGCTGAGAACTAGTCGACAAGTACTCAAATTCTACAATGAATCGAAACTGATAACGAAGCCAACCAAAACTGAACTCATCTGTCCAAGCAGTTTCGCTCCAATTTCCAAACGATTGAAATCAAGCCTCAAAATAGTGAGAATATGCTGCTACTCATAACCACCTCAACAACAGTAACTCAGCAACTACTAATAGTAACTGTATTACAACCTACTAACAATAACTGAATTCAGTCCATGTCTGCTAATGTCGTCACACTAAATTAGTTCCCTTAAAACATGAGCTGCTAGCTACAATCAACTCGTCTTGAGAACGAACCAAATCCAAACTCTTCTTTATCCAACAATTTTATTCGAAAACTGAAAGATCAACTACGTCACGATTCGAACAGTAACCTTATCGAACTTCGACTAACTGCGCTCAACTACACGAGACTGTTTATCATCAAAACAGGACTAACACTTCTTCGTTGAACCACCACTACTTTACTAGCACTAAACTGAATCAAGAGCTACTATCGATACTTATGAACAACTGATAATCATTCTACCCGAAACACCTTCAAAGTCTTGACGTTAATGGCAGAACGACTAAGTTCGAACGAATCCTCTTAACTAGCTTATTCTGATAACCGACATGTCTTCATCCTACAGCTACCATAGTAAATCAAATGTCGAACAACGCTATCTGATCAATCTCTGAGATCAAAAGACTTCTACTCACGAAAGAAAACTGATCCAATGTAGATGTATCCAACTCAAACTAACAAAGTATCGTCAATGGAAGCTATAGAGTCATCAAAACAGCTATCAAAGCTTCGATTCATGTAATCATCAAATAGCTTCGCAAATCACTACTATAAAATGGAACTTGGTACGATATCGTAACCCTTGTGGTGATCAAAAAGTATGAATAGTATTAAGAAGAATGGAAAAGGAAATTTTTATTGATTTTTTTGAACTGAAATGATTACAAAACAGTTACAACCGTTTGTAACTGACTACTCGTGTGTGTAACTGTGTATAGAAGGAAGGAAAATAGATAGCTAAAATCTATCTACTATCTGTGTGTGAAAATACACACTTCATTCTACGTAACAAATGAGAAGAAAAATGAAGTATTTATAGAAGCTGAGAAGAGCAGGGGTGAGAGGGTGTGAGGTGTGTTGTCCAATGAAGATATTCCACGTGGCAAGAGGTTATGGGCTGTGAAAAATGCAATCCGTGTTTAGTTATTTAAAAGGTTGTGATTGGAGGAAAAGTTTTAAATGGGGATTTGTGTGAGTGGGTATTAATAAGGGGATTAATTACTACACTTTAAATGCCAATCAAATTGGAATTAGTGCGGAGGCTGTTAATCTGGATGAAAGGTTTAATGGTTGCTGGTTGGTGGAAATTGTTTGAAGTGGAATTGGTAAATTCAATTGCTAATGATTGATCCTGATCACATTTAATTCTACTGAGATGATTAGCCATTAATGAATTATTTCCCAATCCATGTGAAAGGCTTCTTTAAATTCTGATTGGCTGAAACAATGTGACATGGATCAATACTTTCTGCCTTTGTCAAAATTATTATCTGGAGTTGGCAGTGTTAGTCCTTGAAGTTCCAAATCTTGGCAGATTGTTGATTTAAGGATAGAATCTTCATTAAGTTGTCATTTCTTATCCTTCAAGCTTCAAACTTGCACACAATTGATCCGTTGACTATTTGACTTGAAAGTTGACCATATTTGACTTTGTTCTTGACTTCTCATAATTTTACTTTTAGTCCTTCATCTTTGAAAGTTGTCAAGAAAGGTCCTTTATCTTTTCATGGCTTGTCATCTTTGATCCTTCCCTTGCCTTTTCTCCATAAATGAGCTTGATTTCTTCTTGTTTGCTTGAAAATGCATCCTTCTTACCTATTTTAGCACAAACACAAAACATACCACATAATTCCGCTTTATAGCAGAAAAGTTAGGTATTTTTCTTGTGTTTTAGGGTGATTTGTTGATTAATTGATATGAGTTTTTACTCATATCAAATCCCCTACACTTGAACATTGTCATGTCCTCATGCAATTCTATATATTTTAAAGCACAAATTTACATTCTCCTCATAATTAATCCACCTTGGCCATATGGAATGCATCTACACTACTCTAAACTACATGATGCATGATTTTGACTTTTAACAATGAAATGAACAAAATACAATTCTATCTATGTCCTTTTGGTTTTTCTTGAAATGGTTTTGATGGAAACAACTCATAAAGAATTCAATGACTTTGATTAGGGCTTGGGTACCATGGACATTTATCACCCTCAAGTTTCACTTTTCCCATACCAAGCTTAAAAATGGGATCATTGCATTCACAAGTAAAAAGTGCATCAACTTATTCATGATAATTAAATGTGGAACCGGTTATTATTTGAGAAAATTTCTTGTGGGCAAATTTGTCATTTATTCAAGTGTGAAGTATAAGAAGTGCAAAATCCAAAAATAAGGAAGCACGGTTTTAATCCTAAGTAATCCTCTCATCCATTACTTGAAAAACCGCTCACAATTAATACAAGTCCGTTTCAAGAGTAATAAGTCATTCGCCTTATGTGTAAAATCCTCATGTCTTGCTTTCATAAGTAGCTACACACTCGCTAAGGAAAGAAAAATAAAACTCACGCAATAATTTACATCCGCCATCTTTTTGAGACTTTGGATCTTCAACCCCGCAACCCGTCAAGGTAATATTGGATTGGAGCAATCTATTGAATCCCCGCAACCCGTCAAGGTAATATTGGAACTCAATAGTCACTATAATTAACACCACACTGCCCCTCTTGGGATTCTTGTATATATATATTTTTTTCTTTTTTTTTCTTTTTCTTTTTTTTTCTAGCCAATCATATTTTTTCATAAGCCGCTCTTATTTTTCTTTATTCCTCACAAAGAAAGTTTAAAAGAATAAAAGGAAAAACACCCGCTAAATATTGAGCATGACATAAGTCTAATACACATAAAACGTTCTAACTTAGAATCTTAAGACGTACTTATATCAACCATGAATGATTAGACAAAAATGCATAAGAGACTATAAACCGATTAAAATCGTTCTTGATTATTTATTAACAGTTATATACATGCGAAGAAAATAGAGGTAAAGAAGAGAAGGGTTTATCCACAAGTAATTATCATGAAGTTTATCTAGCCCTTTTACACTTGCTTCAACTCTATCATTTCCCATTCTCCACAAATTTAAAATCTCAAAGAATGAGATTGGTGGATGCTTAGCCTAATAGACCAATGAAGGACTACATGGTTAAGGATACTAGCTAGAGGTTGCTTAGATAAGCAAACTCGGGTTGAGTCAAAATATCCATGGCGGGCCTAATATGTCAAAGAAGTCTAAACTTGTTAAACCATGTTTTTATTATATTTTTTTTCCTTTTTATATTTTTTTGATGAAAAATAAAGAAAAGATATATACAATGCAAATGTGATATGCGAATGAAAAATGATTAATGAAAAAATTATGAATGCATATTTTTGGTGGCCAAAGTAGATCAAAAATTTGAAAAATGTTTGAAAAGTAAATTTTCCAATTTATCATGAAGTTAAGGCAATGGGCTAGGTAAGGTCACTTCGATAGAAGTCTCCCCTACACTTAAGATAAACATTGTCCTCAATGTTTAAGAGTATTGGAGTGAACTCCCCTACACTTATGACATTGATAACTTTGCTTAACTCGAGTTAAGGAAGAGACAACTAAAGGGTATTCATTTTAAGCACAAGTGTTTAGAATATCACAATAGCAAAAACTAATCGAAGTGAACCAGATACACGGGCCTCCTCCATAATTTCCAAGCATGAAATGAGAGAGAGCAACCCTTGAAACAAACACGAAAAGACGAAGAAAGGCACCCCTCCACTTCAACTCTATTATAACATCCTTTTAATTAAACCTAACCTATTTAGATCTACTCTACGTTTTCTAACCTAGTTATTCATTGCTTGAGTTTTTTTAACCCTAAGTCGCGAGCTTGACTCGGCCCCGAATTAGGTTGTCCTTGGGGAAACCATCATGGAGAATACAGGATATCCACTTTGAAGCACATCTCACATGATACACTTAAACTTAGCACGTTGCCATTTACTATAAGATTTACAATATCCGCCTCGATAAATGGAACGGTCCAACGTGTCTCAAGTTTGTCCAACATACGAAATTTCTCAAATAGGAAGAACCCCAAGATCAAATACATAGTTTCCATCTCTACATTCGAACAACTCCAAAGTAGGTAGTATCACCAAAGTAAGCTCATACAAGAAGTCCATATCAATCGAAATCACACTCTTAAGTGGACTAGATGAAAACCAATGTGTCTCAAATTTATGTATCCCAGGATCAAAAACCTTTCCCTTCATGGGAAAATAAGAAGATGAGCTCATATCAACCATATAAGATTCCCCCTTAGTGATCAAAGAATCATGAGAATATGAAGGTGTAGGTATCAAAACATTCATAACTATTATGTCCATGTTAGGCTCATCATCATCATCAAAAAGTGGGTAATCTTCCATAGAAGGCATAGTGAAAGGAGGATCAATAGTAATAGTATCTTGTGAAGGAGGTGTAATCTCTATGTTCCCAAAAAGCAACGTAGTAATAAGACGAACCTCCTTTTCCAAATTAGAAATACTATCGTCGACCTCTATATCAAAATGTGCAAGATTATCCTCTATGGTGGCATCAATCTCCATAAAAGAGTCCATATCAAAGGTTTTGAGTTCTAAAGGTGCCTTAGATGAAAAAGTATCAATCTCTAAGAGGAAAGGATCTTCATCAATAAACAACTTCAAGGGTGGAAGGGTGGGAACATAAGGCTCAAAAGGAGGTGTATTAATGAGAGAATCACTCAAAGGGATGATATGATCAATAGGTGTATCCTCAAAAACCAGTGAAGGATGATCAATCAAGGGTTCTTCTTCTATAGACTCATTATTAGGTTCATCACACTCCTTAAAAAGTCGGTTATCAAAACATGTCTCAAAAAGAGGATTTGAATGTATCACAAAATCACTTAGAGGAATAGGTGAAGGAGTCATAGAAGAAATGGAGTCATCATCATCAGAAGTAAAAGACTCATCACTATCATAAGGATCATCAAAGGTTTCATCACAAGAATAATAAGGTGGTAGAGGAGAAGGATCCACTTTTCCTATAGGAGCAAACTCTTCATCCAAATTAGGAATGGTATCTTGACAAGACAAATCATCGGATGATATAGCATAAGACGCGTCACTAGAATCACAATTTTCATCCTCTATTTGTGGAAAGTCTCTCACAAACTCTTCCTCAATCTCATTATCCCTTTCTTTGAACAATTCATCAAGATCAAAGTCACCAATATCACTAGTAGTAGCACAAAGGTCAATATGTGATAAAATCTCAATGTGATCATGAGGAGAAGAGGTATCAACACAAAGCTCATCACATGGTTCATTGGAAACCCTCTCAAGCTCTCTTTGGATTGGGATAAGGTTCTCAACACTAGAAGAGGTTAATTCATCCGAATTGGTGTTTGTATTAGTGCTAAGAGGCTCGTCCCCCATGGTGAAAGAGTCGGTGGGTCCCATGTGAGGTAAAGGTGTTGAAGGTGTGTATGGCTCAAGTATAGTCGGTGGAGAGATGGAAGGGTCTATAATAGGAACATCACTAAGTGTATCATCCTCAACATCTACTCTCAAAGAAGGCTCATCATCAGGTAAAGCATTGTTCGGTCTCATGTGTTGCAAGACGTATGTGCTCAAGCCTAAGATTTTCGGATCGTTCGGTCCCCGGCAGTGGCGCCATTTGAAATTGTGTATAGTTGAAGTTCGTTTTCTCAGTTCTTAACAAATTGAAAGTCCTAACAAGATCGAGTTTTTAATTGTTTTTGGTTGGTAATATTTTTTTTTGGCTTAGCTATGTCTAATTCAAACAACACGTAAAAAAATGGAAAATATTAATCTACTTATACGTAAAACAAATTGTCAAATACCACATTTTTATTTAATTAAGGACAAGGAACTATTAAGCAAAGTACAAGTAACCAACTAACAAATTTAACAAGAAAATGTAACTAATTCAACAATCTAACAAATTTACCAAATTTAACAAAGTTAACCAACTAGAAAATGTAACAAATTTCAACAAAATTAAAACTAACTATTTAACCGAATCTAACAAACTTTTTAACAAAATTTTAACTATTTTTTTACCAACTAAATTTTTATGAAATTTCTAAACCTTCCTTTTACCAAATCCCATTTTGTTTAAAATGACAATTCTAACTACACAGATTTTTAACCACCTATCAATTCTAACTGCTAATACTACAAACAGTTAAAAACATAACAAATTTATGACTAACAGTGAAACTTGTATGATCACAAAATATTCCAAATTGTAACAGTAAACAACTCCTAACTGCTAAAACTACAAAGCATGCAAAGTAACTCTAAGCTAAACTTGCGTTTAATAGAAAAATGAGCTTAACCATTCCATCCGTAGTTGAGTCCGTTGATGGCGAAGCTTAGCGCTGAGCTAGCTTAAAACGAACACCACCTTCGAATGAAAACCGAAAGCTGATATCGAACTATTTATCGAATGACTAATCTGATCCAAATGAAACGCAGTTGTTCTTCTATCTACACTTGAACCCAACTCCTCACAACTAATTACCGAGGGTTCGTAGAAACATAAGAAGATTCTGTTATGCTAGAAGAATGAACTGAAGGCTGATAACAGTCGTGTACTCGAACCGATTCAAACTGATCTAAATTAATCCGAGACCTCTGATGATGCTGAGAACTAGTCGACAAGTACTCAAATTCTACAATGAATCTAAACTGATAACAAAGACAACCAAAACTGAACTCGTCTGTCTAAGCAGTTTCGCTCCAATTTCCAAACGATTGAAATCAAGCCTCAAAATAGTGAGAATATGCTGCTACTCATAACCACCTCAACAACAGTAACTCAGCAACTACTAATAGTAACTGTATTGCAACCTACTAACAATAACTGAATTCAGTCCATGTCTGCTAATGTCGTCACACTATATTAGTTCACTTAAAACTTGAGCTGCTAGCTACAATCAACTCGTTTTGAGAATGAACCAAATCCAAACTCTTCTTTATCCAACAATTTTATTCGAAAACTGAAAGATCAACTACGTCACGATTCGAACAGTAACCTTATCGAACTTCGACTAACTGTGCTCAACTACACGAGACAGTTTATCATCAAAACAGGACTAACACTTCTTCGTTGAACCACCACTGCTTTACTAGCACTAAACTGAATCAAGAGCTACTATCGATACTTATGAACAGCTGATAATCATTCTACCCGAAACACCTTCAAAGTCTTGACGTTAATGGCAGAACGACTAAGTTCGAACGAATCCTCTTAACTAGCTTATTCTGATAACCGACATGTCTTCATCCTACAACTACCATAGTAAACCAAATGTCGAACAACGCTATCTTGATCAATCTCTGAGATCAAAAGACTTCTACTCACGAAAGAAAACTGATCCAATGTAGATGTATCCAACTCAAACTAACAAAGTATCGTCAATGGAAGCTATAGAGTCATCAAAACAGCTATCAAAGCTTCGATTCATGTAATCATCAAATAGCTTCACAAATCACTACTATAAAATGGAACTTGGTACGATATCGTAACCCTTGCGGTGATCAAAAAGTATGAACAGTATTAAGAAGAATGGAAAAGGAAGTTATTATTGATTTTTTTGAACTGAAATGATTACAAAACAGTTACAACCGTTTGTAACTGACTACTCGTGTGTGTAACTGTGTATAGAAGGAAGGAAAATAGAGAGCTAAAATCTATCTACTATCTGTGTGTGAAAATACACACTTAATTCTACGTAACAAATGAGAAGAAAAATGAAGTATTTATAGAAGCTGAGAAGAGCAGGGGTGAGAGGGTGTGAGGTGTGTTGTCCAATGAAGATATGCCACGTGGCAAGAGGTTATGGGCTGTGAAAAATGAAATCCGTGTTTAGTTATTTAAAAGGTTGTGATTGGAGGAAAAGTTTTAAATGGGGATTTGTGTGAGTGGTATTAATAAGGGGATTAATTACTGCACTTTAAATGCCAATCAAATTGGAATTAGTGCGGAGGCTGTTAATCCGGATGAAAGGTTTAATGGTTGCTGGTTGGTGGAAATTGTTTGAAGTGGAATTGGGTAAATTCAATTGCTAATGATTGATCCAGATCATATTTAATTCTACTGAGATGATTAGCCATTAATGAATTATTTCCCAATCCATGTGAAAGGCTTCTTTAAATTCTGATTGGCTGAAACAATGTGACATGGATCAATACTTTCTGCCTTTGTCAAAATTATTATCCGGAGTTGGCAGTGTTAGTCCTTGAAGTTCCAAATCTTGGCAGTTTGTTGATTTAAGGATAGAATCTTCATTAAGTTGTCATTTCTAATCCTTCAAGCTTCAAACTTGCACACAATTGATCCGTTGACTATTTCACTTGAGAGTTGACAATATTTGACTTTGTTCTTGACTTCTCATAATTTCACTTTTAGTCCTTCATCTTTGAAAGTTGTCAAGAAAGGTCCTTTATCTTTTCATGGCTTGTCATCTTTGATCCTTCCCTTGCCTTTTCTCCATAAATGAGCTTGATTTCTTCTTGTTTGCTTGAAAATGCATCCTTCTTACCTATTTTAGCACAAACACAAAACATACCACATAATTCTGCTTTATAGCACAAAGGTTAGGTATTTTTCTTGTGTTTTAGGGTGATTTGTTGATTAATTGATATGAGTTTTTGCTCATATCAATCGCCACTCAACATACGATCAGAAAATATAACTTAGTATTAGGCACACAAATTTGTTATATTGTTATAGAAACATTCACACCCATTTCTTTCTGCACCGACCGTGATCGATGTATGAATATCATCTAGTTAAATTAATACATTTCTAATAATAAAATTTTGAGTTAACTTCTTTTTTGGTCCTTGTGGTTTAGTCCATTCTTCACTTTTGGTCCAATTTTTCAAATAGTTTCGTTCTTGACCTAAAAGGTAAACTTTTTCTTCACTTTTGGTCCATTTTGCCATTGACTGTTAATTTGACCGGTTAAACAACATAAAATGAATATAATACCCTCGTCCTAACAATAAAAATGACTAAATTATCCTTCTTTCATTTCATTATTATTATTTTGTTTTATTATCAAAATTATTTATATTAATATTAAGATTGTTGTTAACATCATCATCACAAACACATCAACTATGCTATATTTTACAAAACATTATCTATCAAAATAAAAAATACACACACTAAAAAACCCCTCATTTTCATCATCTTTCTCAAATAAATCCAAACAAAACCATAAACTTCATTCCAAATAATCGCTCAAAACCAGCTTCAATTTGCAAAATCAAAATCAAAACATAAAATAAACCCAAAACCAATGGTGAAATGACTAAACGTCATCCCACATACACACACAAAATAAACCCAAAACCACAAACACTTCCAGATCTGCAAATCAAAATCAAAACAACAAAAGAAAAAAGAAACCGATCAAATACCCGTTACGCACTTTTAAAATTATTAACACAAATAAACCCGCCATATGGGACCGTGGTGGTGGTTTCCGGTGATAAGTTACCTGAAAGTATTAGTGGTCGCCGATCTGGAAAAAAAGTTAGTAGCGGCTTATGGCTGTCAACAATGGTGGAATGAGTTGATAATAATAGAGCTTAGATTTGTTGGTAGTGGTCGCCGATCTTGCACATATTTTAGAAAAAAAGAAGTGGTAGTTTTTATCAATTGGTAATATATGTTCACAGTGGATTAAAAAGGAAATGGATTTGCTGGTATCGAGGGTGTTAAGAGTTTTTTTTGTTTGAATTTCATGATTAAATTGTAAGAGTCATTATAACAGTGGATGGAAAAAAGGAAATGGTTAATTTAGGTTTGTTTTTTTTTTGATTAATGTTGGTGGATTATGTGATGAGTTTTTATAGTAGTGGAAAGAAATAAATAAAAAAAATAAAATTTTTTTTTAATACAATGTGTTTGTGGATTGTTCTAGCGCGATATAGTGAAAAGACAAAAATAACCTCCGAATTAATGGTCAAACTAGTCAAATTCACGGTGTTAATAAAAATGGACTAAAAGTGAAGAAAATTCTCACTTTTTTGGTCAAGAACGAAACTATTTGAAAAATTAGATCAAAAGTGAAGAATGGATCAAACCACGAGGACCAAAAAAGCAGTTAACTCTAAAATTTTTATTGTTAACTGAAATCTATATATATCTATATTCAAAAAGAAGTGTTGATTCCTAAGTGTGAAACTTTAGAATGATGGTGCGTACAAACTTGCCAGATTCATCTGTAGTAATTCGACTACAACCTGGTTAACTAGATGCGGATAATTTCGATCAAAGATGCATCGACAGAAAAGTAAACCAACAAGGTATGTCCCTAATCGAACCGATTAGTTTTATTGATAAAGAATGCCTTGTGAATCTCGTCCCCCTCACCTCCTTTTATAGAGATGAGGGGAACCGACTAATACATAGTCCTACGGGTCGGGTTGGGCTTTTAACAACTAACCGACCTTTATTCTATTAGCTATTTAAGAAACTCGATAACTATCCCCTAGACACAACTTGGGCTAATAAAGACTAAATACATAACAATTTCCAACTTAGGCTTATATTAGTCTATCCCAACACTCAGCATCCAAGCAGTGTTGTATCTTGCGTCTAGGTATCACCTTCGTCAAAGCATTCGCAACATTGTGTTCAGCACCCACCTTCAGAACTTCAACCGTCTTTGCATCCAAGACTCTTCTGATAAAGTGATAATGCACATTGATGTGCTTAGTCCTATCATGAAAAAAATGATTCCGCGATAAATGAATCGCGCCCTGATTATCACAATTAACTGCAACAGTGTTAAGCTTCACGCCTAACTCTTTCAAGAATCCCCTTAGCCAAATAGCTCCTTTCACAATCTCCGTAAGTGTCATATACTCCGCTTTAGTTGTCCACAAAGCCTCTGTGTGCTGCTTAGCTTCCCAGCTCCTCGCACATCCATGTATCAGCAACCCGTACCCTGTGATTGATCTACCCATGACAGTGATCGATCTACCCATGGTGTAGTCAAAATCCACAAAAACCTTTACGTTTGTCTTTAATCCAGATCAAACCCATCCAACATACCCACATTCGCCGATGCTATGTCGGGTCTCGTGCAGACCACCTGATACTCCTGGCTTCCAACTGCATATATATATGACCACTTACTATTCTTTTTCACATCACAATCCCTTGGTAGACTATCCTCCAACGACAGTATGGAGTGTCCCTTCAACAAAGCCTGTACCAACTTTCTGTTGTAAAACCTGGACTGTGACACTCTCAGAGTATCACCACTCTGATTCCTGATAATCTTAATACCAAGTATATCTCCCTTTGCTTTAACCAGCAAACCCTTGGTAACCGAGATCTCAGCCTTGCATCTGCAAGAAAATACCATACAATCTATATAGAGAAATAGATGTATGAACACACCTGGTGTATCCTCCCAGTAATAACCGTATCTGTCGTCACTGCTTTTCCTGCAACCATTGCTGAGCACATGCACATCTAACCGAGTATCTATTTCTTCTTTCAATCCAGCCATCCACTTGGAAAAAACCTCACAAGCAACTGTATCGTTGAAAGTCAATGACTCATGTGCATAAATCTTCTCCACTGCAGCAACTGCAAAAGCAACATCATTACTATTTTCTCTATACTTGAATAGTTCACGTGCTAAGTGTTGCTCCCTATCACGTGCTAGATGATAGTATATCAAATCTTGAGTTTATACTTCTTTTGAAACATCTATATGATCATCATTCCTCTGAGGTTCCACCTCAAATGCATGATCCTCCTGATATTCCACCTCAAACTCAACTCCTTGCAACACCCGCACTAAACTTGTACATACACCATAACCAATTAAAGTTTTCTTGTATTGCCCACTTTCATTGAAACCCATATTCCTGTAAAGCACTCCCTTTGAAGTAACGTCATCTAACCTCCAAAGTTGATAAACATTCATACCTTTACGGTATCCCAGGAATATGCACTTGACCTTAACCGCTTCAAGCATCCCTTGCTCAATACTAGCAAGCCAACCAAAAGAAACCAAAATATCTATAGTCTTCTTGAATCCAATCGCTGCTGATGGTGACCTATTATCTAGATATGTAGACATGGTTGTATCCTCTGTCCAAAAATCCTTGGACAGACCAGACTTAATCAGAAAACAACGTACCTTATCCAAGAGTGTCACGTTTGTCTTCTCAACCAACCCATTCTGCTGTTGTAACCCTGCGACATCCAAATGTTTGGCGACCCCACTCTTCATACATTGTTGTGTAGACTTCTGATTATAAGAATCAAGAACATCACCTGTCTTGATCTTCCACCCAGTCTGAAATTTTCCTAACTGCTTCCTACCCTTTATTCTCTTCCCGGTCATAGCCTGACCGTTCAGGGTATATACGTAATTAGCTCTTCTGGTTCCTGATAGTACCACCAGTGAACCCTTTATAACCTTGATCTTTCCCGACTGCATCTTCACGGTAAAACCCTGTTTTTCAAGAGTGCCCAGCGATATCAAGTTTCGTCTTAATTCCGGAACATACCTGACGTTATCCAACAAGAAACTTGACCCATCCCTCATTCGTACTCGAACCTTACCTGTCCCCCGTACACGACATCCCCTGCCATCACCTAGCAGTACATTACCACCGTCATACTCTTTAAAATCAACCAAATAATCTCTCCTGTATGTCATATGGTATGAGCCCCCTGAATCCATGATCCAGTCAAAAAGTTCATAAACACTCATAGCCATCATAACATCAGCATTGTCGTACCTATCAGCTCCAGAACTGGATACCTGATCTTCATTCTTGAAAAAACCTTGAGATTTCTTGTGACTATACCTGGGACAATCCCTCTTCAAATGATCCTCAAACTAACATATATAACACCTGAGTTTTTCGCTCCTTCCTTGTGACCTTGACCACGAACTATTTTCACCCTGCTCCATATCTCTCTGACCGGATCTCTCCCTCACATACAATCCTTCACCATAATCACCCTTTGCTTCCGTCATCTTCTGAAGTTCCCTAGAATTAAGTGTCGCGAGCACGTCTTCTAGCTTCAAAGTATCCCGACCATATAGCAAAGTCTCCACGATATTATCGTAAGACGATGGTAAAGATGTGAGTAATAATAATGCCTGATCCTCATCCGATATAGCAGTATCTATTACCGCTAAGTCACCAACGAGCTTGTGAAACTCATCAATATGTTCAGACTGACTCTTACCTTGATGCATTTGAAAAGTATATAACTCTTTCTTCAAGTACAAACGATTAGCTAAAGACTTTGTCATGTATAAAGTCTCTAACTTTTTCCAAATCCCCGCTGCAGTCGTCTCCTTGGTGATCTCCCATAGGACCCGATCATCCAAACACAAGATCAATGCGCTGTAAGCCTTTTTCTGAATGACGTTATCGTAAGCCACTATTGTGGCGGCGGGTAATTCTTCCAATGCTGCATCAAATTCCAGATGTTCCAGCAAAGCCTTCATCCTTACCTGCCATAACCCAAAGTCATTCTTCCCATCGAATTTTTCTATGTCAAATTTGCTCAGCGTCATCTTATTTTAACCCTTTGCTAACCGTTTAACCTTTTGTGAATTTACCTACACAAAAACCACGATCTAGCAAAGTATCCCGTGTATAAAACACCCCTTGATTTATCGATATAACCATAAGATAAAATCTCAGCAATCGATCAAACCAAGTAACCCTTCAAAAGAAAACACTTTCTTACTCAAATATCGATTTAACCTTGGAAATTAACCTATCCAACAAATCGACAACCCTTAAATCAAGAAAGTACCCGACGCCTTTTGAAGTAACCCTTGTCGTACTTTTAATTTTGCAAACCCGATTTCTAATAACCTAAGAAATCTTGCAACCTCGACAAGTCTTGAACGATTCTTTATTCCTTTGTTGATTTGATAAACCTTGTGAAAAACCTCACAATCACAAACCGACAAAGTCTCTTCGATAATTCGCTAAACCTTGTGATATATTAACCCTCACAATCACGAACTACGAAGTCCCCTTGTGTAAAACTACAATATATCCCTTTTGTTTTATAAAAACAAAACAACAATCCAATATTAAAATTTTGGCCCAATATAAATCTGGCCCAAAAGATTAAAATTTGTATAACCCTTTTGTAGTTTAAAGCCCAACAAGTAATCAGTTGACTTTTATAAAAAAAACAAACTACCGATCTATTCCCACTCTGTCTTCTTCTTCCCTTCTAACACCAACCTGTGATAGAACAACAAAACAATGGCAGATCTTCGATGAATGAAAAACAACGAACCCTTTTTGTCGATCTTGCTACACCTTGATGTCTATAACCTGAACACCAAGCACCTTCGTCGATCGATGTATCCTAGTAACCAGCCACTCGTTGACCAAGCTCTGATACCACTTATAGTAATTCGACTACAACCTGGTTAACTAGATGCGGATAATTTCGATCAAAGATGCATCGGCAGAAAAGTAAACCCACAAGGTATATCCCTAATCGAACCGATTAGTTTTATTGATAAAGAATGCGTTGTGAATCTCGTCCCCCCTCACCTCCTTTTATAGAGATGAGGGGGAACCGACTAATACATAGTCCTACGGGTCGGGTTGGGCTTTTAACAACCAACCGACCTTTATTCTATTAGCTGTTTCAATCCAACATGTTGGTTGAAAAAAAATCAACAGATTTAAGACTGAGCAGCGGCATAGGCCTATATAGCTTTAAAGGTTTTTTCATATTCAGCTTTTCCAAAGTTAAGAGCCTCCTCAGATGGTTTAGTTTCGCCTATGCAGTTATAAGTGACCGTTTGTTTGTATAGGCTTCCTCCATCGGCAGAAGGAGTAATCGTAACAAAATGGGTGATGGAGTTTGCTATGCCCATCAAGATGTCCCCTTCGTAAAATGTGTGTCCATAGGTTAAACTGCTCGCATCAAAGACATCTACTTTATACTTCGCGGTCATAAATGGAACACGTGCATTATGCAATATTTAGTTAGAAAGGAAATAAAAATAAGAAATCAAAAGAGTCAACTTATCATGAAATGGTTAAAACCAATCAAGAAAGATTACCATCGCCAAATGTTACAAGCTTTATATTTCCAACACCACCATTGCCTTCGACAGTCTCAATGGACTTGAATATCGAAGGGTTAACTTTTGGTGCGAGCTTAAAAGTCACAAAAAACTTTGAAAACCGTCTCAGCAGGATGTGATGAAGCAACTTCAGCAACGATGGTAGCAGTTTCCATGATTAACCTAGCTGATATCAGATAATATATGTATGAAAGAAGATTTGTTTGCGATGAAACATTAGATAAACTGTGTAGTATTTATAGACGATGGGGAGTATAACACCCCTTTGTTGGTCAACAGCGGAATAGTAATTGGGGTGTTACTTGGGTGGATCGATAACACATAGCATATAGAGCAATGATCATAATGTCATTTTGAAACATATTACATGAATTAATCGTACACATTTAGTATCTTGTCTGAAAACCACATTTATTATAAAACAGAAGTAAATATCCCAGCCCGATGGTAAACATGATGCTCCCTATAATGCTGGAATCCAATGCATGAACCTGCTTATTTTCCTGTGAAAACATATAAAGTAAAATGTGGGGGTCAACACGAAGTTGGTGAATTCACAGGTTTAATTAAACAAATAAAGTATCAATATGCAAAACACCACGGTGATAGTAGGACATCACAACCCAATACTATACTAGTTCCTACTGCCCTGTAATAGAAGCTAGACATGATTCTCAGTAGGCCCATTGGGTCTATCCTGATATGGTTTCCCTTAATCCGACAATGACATAAACCTGCTGCTTAGCCTAAGCAATACGTGACAGCTGATCACGACAGGCCGGGTGTTGTCAATACCCGAATAGATCTATCCATACATTTCGCGCTACACTATTAACTATTACAGTCCACGGGAATGGGGCAAACAGTAGGCAACAAATTGTTGTTGACTGTGCATGCTTGCATATAAATAGTTTTTGTATGTTTTCTCCCCCAGTTATAAAACAGTAAAGATGGGGCCATGAACTCACCTTAGTGGTAATGAGGTAGTGAGGATGATGTCACTGAGTAAACTGGCACAATATGATCACGAACTAGAGAAATTACCTAAGTAATTTAAATGCCTCAGTGAATGCAAGGAATAATAATGCATGATGAATTGTACATATGAAAATGCATGATCACAAATTAATAAGTTATTACGATGGTTTATGTGTTTTACACTTTTAGTGAATCGAAGGTATATACATATTTTTAGCTTCTAAAAATATACATATAAGTTGTTTAGTAATTTGGGTAACAAATTAAATAAATAGATTTCTTATTATTTAATTTATTATAAGAAAGTAAAATACAATTTACTTTCCTTAAGGTTTCCAAAAATATAATTAACGGGGTTTGTCAGTTTTTGTAGAGTTTCGTAGATAAACTTAGTGATTTATTTAATGAACCAATTGACTTAGTTTAATAAAATATTTTATTTATACACTTAATTAAGTTTAAAGTACTAGCAAGTCCTTGTAAGTATCAAAATTTACAAAGGTAGTCTTTAAGGTTTCGTTCGTTAAGTCTATTACACCGTTAGTCCTTGTTGGTTAGTTTTATTTACAAAAACGCCCCTAGGGCTTTAAAAAACTTTGGGGAAATGAACAATCACCCCCCATATGTCTCGGAATATATATAATAAGGGTTAGGGTTTGTTTTAAGATCGCAAAATGACACAGTAGGCCCTTAAACTTTCAGTTTTATTAAAAGGGAATAATTAGGGCTTATATTAAGTTTCATAAATGGCAAGAAAGATCCCTTAAGGTCTCGGTTTGTTTAATAAGGCAACTAGGGCTCCAAATAAGTTTAGGTTTTGGCAACTAAGGCCCTTGTGGTTTCCTTTTAGCTCACGATTTGAAAACAAACGCACCCTAAGGTTTTAAACTGACACAAATGACCCTTGCACTCTACCAAGGTCACAAATGCTTATACAAGGTTTATTAGTTTATGAGTTTGGACTAAACTTTCACCAATTGACATATATGGCCCAAAAAGTCACCACAATTTGTAAATGGGCTTGGCTAGCCCATCCTAGGTCTCGGCTGAATTTACTATGGCCTTATAGGGCTTATAAAATTTTACTAGGTAAATTAAGTGAGAGTCTAGTAACTTTTTAGGTTTTATTAAGTGGGCCAAAATCTTACTATGGGCTTTTATTTACTTACTTGTTAAATTAATTTAGGCTTATACTCCATGGGCTTATTTGAGGCTTTATGTTTAGCTTATATGTCTCGGCTTATTTTAGATGACTCTAAGGCTTATATTAAATAAAACCTAGGGCTTATATTACTTTGAAAGCTTAATGACTTATGGGCTTATTTAGCTACGGCTTATTTATTGGTGGGGCTTAAATAAGCTAAAGCTAGGCTCGACTTATATAAGTTATTTAGGGTTTCATGTTACGGCTTAACAACATAGCCTAAGCATGTTAAATCCTTGGTTTATATTTAAGTTTTATAAGCTTATATGAAGTAAATGTTTCGGCTTATTTTTAGTGTAATACACATTTTAAGGCAAGTGATATACTAGGGCTTATTTAAGTTACCTAAGTTCATGTGTACACGTTTTTAAGAATTTTTAAGGCAAGAACACCTATAGGCTTCATATAAGCCGTGGGCTTATATGTCGTCTTAGGGTTTGTTTATAAGTTTCAACGTGTACATGCAACATAAACACCATTTTCATAACATGTATGTGCATGAAAACATGAAAAGAGTAAGGAAAACTTAAAGGTGGCTTATACTTACTTGTTTTCAAGAAATGAAGTGATGACTAGGGCTTGAGGACTTTTGGACGTCGGGTTCAACTTTGAAGGGTCTTGGATTCGTCTTAAATGTGAAGTATCTTGGATATGGATACTAAATTCTTGAAGAAGACTAGAGTAAATGCTAGGAGATATCAAGGTGTTTTGTGAGGGTGTGTAGTTGTGTGTTTTTAGGTAGTAAGTGAAGTGGGAGTCTTCAAGTAGGGAAAATATCTTAGTTGTGAGTTTGAGAGTTGTGGTTTGGGCATGTACACGTCTAAGGGAGAGGGTGTTGCTAGATTTGAGGATTTTGGTTTGTACTAGGTAAGGACATGCCTTAATTAGCCAATGTTGTACACTTGACCTTTAGCCATAACTTGTCGTCGCATGCATAGCAAAACAAGGGACAAAAGGGCTTGTATAGTGTTTTCATTAAATGGCATAATATACACAAGGCTTTGGTGTGTGGTCTTGGTTTATCACACGTCTAATAGACATGGGGAGGGGATGTGTGTCTTACTTTTCAAATAACTAACTAGTACAATTCTTAAATGCCCAAATTGTACATTTTACCATGGTTTGTATATGTAAAACTGGCAGTATGGTGTCCTAGTCAAGGATATTAAATGTTTTGTATAGTGTATGCCTTAATGATATACTTTGTATACAATTTAAAAGTCAAATGTGAAAATGGTAAGAGTTTTGGTAATTATATGTTATGGATATGTATATATTCGGCTAAAAATAAGTATGAGTATTATTATGTTTAATTTTTGTCCCAAGTTAATGTTACTAGAAGTATGGTTGAAATATTGTGTGAGTGTGTAAAGGTTTAGGTAAATTTTGGTTAAGTTTAGGGCCCTTGGTGAAAGTATGGTCGTTTAAGAGATTTTTATTATATCAAAAGTATATTAAAAGGATAAAAATGATTTAAGGTAATGTTTTAGTATAAAAGTAGTTGGTGTCGTAATTTAAAGTCCATCATAGTGTAAGAAAACATATATACATATATATACATTTAAATATATTTAAAACTTACGAATTTATACTTAAAGTAGCCACTTATTAATTGTGATCATGGTTTTGGGTTTTTATATCCGATAAGATGAATGCAAGTGATCATGTGCTCAGGTGACTCAAAAGTCCCAAAAGAATTGATTGTTTGATGTCCCGTATGCTCATAAAATGTAGTCATACAAATGTGGCCGTGTCCTTATGATTAAACACTCATAATCATAGTGAAAAGTTGTGATCCAGTTGTTTCCATGTTCAGATGATTTAAAATGATGTATGCTCATGAGATGCATATGATTTCTCGAAAGGTTTCATGCAAAGGTGCTAGTATAAATACATATAGATATCATGAGGTAACGAATAAAAAGTTGACATAGTCAAAACCTAAAATTTATAGGTTTTACAGCATTAACCCGTTATTTTAGCTTTGTCCTCAAAGCTTAAGATGACGTTACTGCTCCGGTGAATAGGTGTGGGTACTTAGCTCTAAACGAGTCTTCGTGTTCCCAAGTAAACTCGGGACCTTTCCTATAGTTCCATCGTATTTTCACTAACAGAATCTGGCTTCTTTTTAACTTCTTAATTTCTCTCTCCATGACTTCCACTAGTTCTTCTACAAACTGGAGTTTGTCGTCAAAATGGACTCCCTCCAATGGCATGGCTAACGGTTCATCCGCGTAGAACTTCTTCAGGTTTGAAACATGGAACGTAGAGTGCACCCGGCTCAGCTGTTGGGGCAGCTCTAGACGATAGGCAACCTCTCCGATTCTGGCAATCACTTTGAAAGGTCCAACGTAACGTGGATTTAACTTCCCCCGTTTACAAACCGTACCACACCCTTCCAAGGTGATACCTTTAGCATAACTCGGTCACCTACAACAAACTCCATGGGTTTACGCTTTCTGTCTGCATAACTCTTTTGCCTATCCTAGGCAGCCTGAATTCGCTGCTTGATCAGGGTGATCTTCTCGGTTGTTTCTTGGAACAGTTCGGGTCCTGTCAGTTGAAATTCCCCCACCTCTGCCCAGCACACGGGTGATCGACATTTGCGGCCATTGAGGGCCTCAAATGGTGCTGCCTTAATACTGGTATTCAACTAATGGTATATGCTCGACCCATCCTTTTCCAAAGTCGATCACACATGCCCTTAGCATGTCTTCTAGGGTTTGGATTGTTCGTTCATTCTGGCCGTCGGTCATCTCGATCGCAGATTTGTTCCTAAAGCTCGCTGAAAGGCTTTCCAGAAGTTTGACGTAAATCTGCCATCTCGATCGCAGATGATTGAGTGGTATCCCGTGTCTCGTCACAACTTCCTTTAAGTACGTTTTGGCTAACTTGCTCAGGGAATCATTTTCCTTGATAGGTGAGATGTGAGCTGATTTTGTTAGGCGGTCAACGATTACCCAAATTGTATCGTAACCGTGGGATGATGTAGGAAGCTTGGTAATGAAATCCATGGTGATGTTGTCCCATTTCCATTTTGGTATTTCGGGTTGGACTAACAATCCTGATGGTCGCTGATGTTCTGTTTTAACTTTGGCACAAGTCAGACATTTCTTCACGTATGTGGCAATGTCTGCTTTCATGTTCGGCCACCAGTATAATTTCTTCACGTCTTGATACATATTTTCGGATCCGGGATGGATGGAGTACTTGGACTTATGAGATTCGTGCATGATCACGTTTCTCAAGTCTCCGTAACACGGCAACCAGCTTCTCCCGTGTAAACACAACGTTCCGTCTGTTCTAGCCTCTAACTTCTCCTTGCTTAGGTCAGTCCTAAGCATTCCTCCTATGTCTTCTTTTTTGATGTTCTCGGGCTCCTGGGCTTGGAGCTGAGCCTCTAATATTTGTTTGGGTAGGTCCAAGCTAATGGTCATAACTAGGGCTCGAACTCTCATGGGAGGATCAGTTCCCTTTCGGCTTAGTGCATCTGCAACTACGTTGGCTTTACCTGGGTGGTATCTAATGTCACAGTCATAGTCGCTGAGCAACTCTATCCAACGGCGTTGCCTCATGTTTAGCTCCTTCTGGTCTAGAATATGTTCTAAGCTCTTGTGATCGGTATGCACCGTGCACTTCGTCCCATACAGGTAGTGTCTCTAGATTTTTAAGGCGAACACTACAGATCCAAGCTCTAGATCGTGGGTGGAGTAATTCTACTCGTGCTTCTTCAGTTTTCTTGAAGCATAAGCAATCACTTTCTGTCTCTGCATCAATACAGCTCCCAAACCCTTGTGTGAGGCGTCGCAGTAGACAACGAAATCTTCGTTACCTTCTGGTAGGGCTAAAATAGGTGCACTGCACATCTTTTGCTTGATGGTCTGAAATGCAGCTTCTTCTTTTTCTCCCCACTCAAATTTTATGCCCTTCTGGGTAAGTTTCGTCATTGATTTAGCTATCTTAGAAAATCCCTCGATAAACCTTCGGTAGTAACCGGTAAGGCCTAGAAATTGACGAATTTCCTTTGGCGACGTGGGAGATGCCCAATCCTTCACGGATTCGACTTTCGCGGGGTCCACTTGAATTCCTTTGTTATCAATCACTTGACCGAGAAAGTGCACTTTAGGGATCCAAAAATCACACTTTGAGAATTTTGCATACAGCTTCTCCTCTTTAAGTAGTTTTAGCACTTGAGCCAGATGTTCTCCGTGTTCTTGCTCATTCTTGGAATAGATGAGGATGTCATCAATAAATACTATCACGAACTTGTCCAGGTAGGGTCTGCACACTCGATTCATGAGATCCATGAATATGGCTGGTGCGTTGGTCAGTCCAAATGGCATGACTTGGAATTCATAATGACCGTAACGTGTTCTGAAAGCTGTTTTTGGTATGTCCTCTTCTCTGACCTTCAGCTGATGGTATCCGAATCGTAAGTCAATCTTGGAGTACACGCTTGATCCTTGAAGCTGATCAAATAGGTCGTCGATTCGTGGTAGTGGGTAGCGGTTTTTCACAGTTAACTTATTCAGTTCTCTATAATCGATACACATTTGGAAGGAACCATCTTTCTCTTTGACAAATAACACTGGGGCTCCCCAAGGTGAGGAACTGGGTCTGATAAAACCTTTGTTTGACAATTCTTCAAGTTGTTCCGCGAGTTCTTTCATCTCGATTGGTGCTAAGCGGTAGGGTGCTTTAGCTACAGGTGCAGCTCCCGGTACCAAGTCGATTTGAAATTCCACTTGGCGAGTCGGAGGCAGTCCTGGTAGGTCGTCTGGGAAGACTTCAGGATAATCACGGACGATTTGTACATCCTTGACTTGTTTCTTCTCGGGTTCTTCTTCTTTTTCTGTCTTGGAAATAAATGCTAAAAAGATAGGAAATCCTTTTAGTAGATATTTCTGGGCTTTGGAACACGAGATTACGCTCAGTCTAGTGTCTGTTCTATCCGAATTTCTGTCTCCTCGGATTATTAGCTCTGTATTTCCCCATGGTATACGGACTAGTTTATCGTCACACACGATAGTTGCATGATATCTTGCCAACCAGTCCATACCAATAATGGCATCAAAACTACTCAGTTGTATGGGTATTAATTGAATATCAAATGGGTGATTCTGAAGGTTTAATGTACAGCCTCTTAGGATGGTATTAGTTTCAATGATTTTTCCATCTGCTAATTCGACTCTGTAACAGTCGTCTAACGTGGTAGGTAAGATGTCTAGTAAGCTACTAAACTCAGTGGATACAAAACTCCTATTGGCTCCTGTATCAAATAAAATTGTTGCATAACGATTGTTCAGAAGAAACGTACCAGTAACTACATTGGAGTCGGGGTTGGTCCTGTTCTCTCCTATGACATAAACTCTGGCGGGTGCTCCGCTCTTACTTGTACGCTTTGGGCAATCAGGTCTGATGTGTCCGATCTCTCCACAAGCATAGCAACGGATCTCCTTACGAGCTATGTTTCCACTGCCAGTGAGCTGGCGGTTTCCCTGATGTCCACTTCCACGGAAGTCTTGCCTGTTGCCATTGTGGGGCTTATAGCTGGCACTAGAGTTGTTCCTGTTGGTCGGAGCAGCTGTGTTGCTCTGTCCAGGCCTTCGGCAGTCATCAGTAGAGTAATGATGGAAGTTACACTTTGAGCATTTTGGTTTGTTCCCCACGTATGGAGGTGGTCCTGAGGAAACAGCACTGCAGACTTGACCTAAACTTTGCCTCTTGGGCTGGGGATGATGACGGTAACTCTCATCGACTTTCCTCTTGTGCTCTGCCTGCCTAAGCAAATGATCACGCCAACGTTTATCCACTAATTATGTGGCAAACTCAATGGCACTCTCGACTGTAGTAGGTCGAGATGCAAGCACACTATCATGAACAGAGTCTGGAAGTCCACTAACATACTTCTCTATCTTATCCGACACTTTAGGGTACATACGGGTACACATCAAAGTTAGTTCCTAGAACTTCTGGTTGTAGGTTGTGATGTCAAAGTTGGTGCATTTGAGCTTCCACAATTCAATCTCCAGCTTCTTGATTTCACTGGACAATATTTCACGGTAAGCTTGTCTTTCAATGCAGCCTAGGTCATCCCACAGGCTCCATCGTGTCCGAGGGTAGCAACTTGTGAGTTCCACCATGTGAGAGCGTATTCCAATAGTGTAAAAGTGGCGAATTTCACCTTGTTTTCCTCAGTGCAGTCACTAATACGGAACACTGTCTCAGTTCTCTCAAACCATTGCATGAGCTCGACTACCCCTTCCTTGCCCTTGTAATAGCTGGGCTTGCACTTTAGGAAGTCAGGATAAGTACATCCTCGAGCTTCTCGGTTTCTATTATTGGAGTTTTCACTGTCTCCATGAGTTCCGCTGGGGCGGTTTTCTCTTGCAGCTAAGGCGTCAGTAATGCCTTGCTCAATGAGTACTCTGAGCTGCTCATCAGACATAGTCGTCGCAGGTGTTTCTGCGGGGTTTGGTCGAACGCGTCTTGGTGGCATTTTTCTATATTCATAAGAAAAATTGAGATTTATTAGCTGATAAACAAGATGGTTATATTAAATTGCATGGGTAATGTTTATGCATAGAATTCACAACAAATTTTATAATCCGTCAAGAGTTCATAATAATATAAATGTAAACAAATAGGTGGATGATAACATGTTATTTCTGGCAAACAACAATATAGTACAAGTACAACCAATCTAAGACAGGGGTACAGTAAGCCTGTCTGAAATAGTGGTACATATGTTTGTAGTACAACAAAAGATAACCTACCTACTAAGGTCTGGTGCTAGAAATACAACTGAAAAGAAATACAAGTACAAAAGAGCTAAATCATGCGAGCTGAGATGCAACTCAAGGCTTGTCATGATGTACAAATGAAATCTAGCCTACACTAGTATGGCTGCCTGCAGGTACAGATGGTCCAGCTGGTGGTGCGGGTGTACGCTCATCCTGCATGCGGATCACGGCACTCCGGGTCTCTCGGGTGTATCTCAGAGTCTCGAGTAACTGGTGCTGACGTGCAGTGTCGGCACTCCGTAACTGCTCTGTCTCTGTTGTGATCCCCTGGTGACGAAGATCTGCCAAATCCACGAAGGTCCTGAAGGTGTCCTCTTGTGTGTATATGGCGGCTCGGGTCTCATAGGAATGACTCTCTAGCGAAGCTAGGCGATAGCGGAGGTAAGGTACCTCATCCAACAACCAGTGTATGGTCTCCTGGGTGGTGTGTGACTCGCTAGACACAGCCCATTAGAGAGAGTTAAATCTCTCCTGAAGCACGGCGCGACCCTGCTGGTCCGCCTGTAGTAGGGAGTGGATAAGGGCGGTGTCTTGCGCCTGTCGCGCCACAAGTGCATCGACCTGTGCCTGAAGGGCGCTATGTCAAGCCTGCTCGGCTCCTGATCCTTCTCCAATCTCAAAGGTCGAGTCAGGGATAGTGTCGCGTCTCCTCTTACGAGGTGGCAAAACACTAGTAGGGTGAGTGCGAGGTACATAAGGTGGTGGTAAGGGTGGTAAGGAAGGCACGACCTGGTCCACCTCTCTAGGAGGGGATGCAGGTACTACAAATAGTGGTGAAGTGGGGTGTACAGCAGGTGGTGAAGGAGTAGGTGAATCTGAGAGTATGATGACTCTGTCTGGCTGGTCATCTCTGGACTCGGGGTCAGACGCGGGTCCAGCTAATACTGATGTCGGTGACAAGGGTGGAATGGTAGGAACCATAAGCTCCTCGAATGTAGTCACGATAGTAGGTGTCGTCATGATATCTGGAAATAGCATTTTAAAGTTGAGTAAGTCTTCAGCTTACACAATTTAAAAAGTTTTATGATGAATATGCAATGTCGTTTTTAAAATCTTTTAACCATGATTGTCAAAAGTATAGATGGATACTTATGTGATTTATTTACCGTGAGGTTATAAATCAAAGTGAAGTTAGTCCACATAATATGCATGCTCTACAATGCTATATGTCTAACTTATAAGGTTTCCCGTAAATCAATTTTGCTTTTTACTTTATTGATTTAAAATTTCCAGTTATAGTCCAGTTTTAAAATTTTCTTTTTATTAAAATTTTTACTAATAATCTGGTTCTCTATAACTATGCGCTCTGATACCATTTCTGTAACACCCCCTTGTTGGTCAAATGCAGCGGAATAGTAATTGGGGTGTTACTTGGGTGGATCGATAGCACATAGCATATAGAGCAATGATAATAAATGTCATTTTGAAACATATTACATGAATTAATCGTACACATTTAGTATCTTGTCTGAAAACCACCTTTATTATAAAAAAAAAGTAAATATCCCAGCCCGATGGTAAACATGATGCTCCCTATAATGCTGGAATCCAATGCATGAACCTGCTTATTTTCCTGAGAAAACATTTTAAGTAAAATGTGGGGGTCAACACGAAGTTGGTGAATTCACAGGTTTAATTAAATAAATAAAGTATCAATATGCAAAACACCACGGTGATAGCCGGACATCACAGCCCAATACTATAGTAGTTCCTACTGCCCTGTAATAGAAGCTAGACATGATTCTCAGTACGCCCGTTGGGTCTATCCTGATATGGTTTCCCTTAATCCGACAATGACATAAACCTGCTGCTTGGCCTAAGAAATACGTGACAGCTGATCACGACAGGCCGGGTGTTGTCAATACCCGAATAGATCTATCCATACATTTCACGCTACACTATTAACTATTACAGTCCACGGGAATGGGGCAAACAGTAGGAAATAAATTGTTGTTGTCTCTGCATGCTTGCATATAAATATTTTTGTATGTTTTCTCCCCCAGTTATAAAACAGTAAAGATGGGGCCATGAACTCACCTTAGTGGTAATGAGGTAGTGAGGATGATGTCACTGAGTAAACTGGCACAATATGATCACGAACTGGAGAAATTACCTAAGTAATTTAAATGCCTCAGTGAATGCAAGGAATAATAATGCATGATGAATTGTACATATGAAAATGCATGGTCACAAATTAATAAGTTATTACGATGGTTTATGTGTTTTACACTTTTAGTGAATCGAAGGTATATACATATTTTAGCTTCTAAAAATATACATATAAGTTGTTTAGTAATTTGAGTAATAAATTAAATAAATAGATTTCGTATTATTTAATTTATTATAAGAAAATAAAATATAATTTACTTTCCTTAAGGTTTCCAAAAATATAATTAACGGGGTTTGTCAGTTTATGTAGAGTTTCGTAGATAAACTTAGTGATTTATTTAATGAACCAATTGACTTAGTTTAATAAAACATTTAATTTATACCCTTAATTAAATTAAAAGTACTAGCAAGTCCTTGTAAGTATGAAAATTTACAAAGGTAAACTTTAAGGTTTCGTTCGTTAAGTCTATTACACCGTTAGTCCTTGTTGGTTAGTTTTATTTACAAAAACGCCCCTAGGGCTTTAAAAAACATTGGGGAAATGACCAATCACCCCCATATGTCTCGTAATATATATAATAAGGGTTAGGGTTTGTTTTAAGTTCGCAAAATGACACAATAGGCCCTTAAACTTTCGGTTTTATTAAAAGGGAATAATTAGGGATTATATTAAGTTTCATAAATGGCAAGAAAGATCCCTTAAGGTCTCGGTTTGTTTAATAAGGCAACTAGGGCTCCAAATAAGTTTAGGTTTTGGTAACTAAGGCCCTTGTGGTTTCCTTTTAGCTCACGGTTTGAAAACAAACGCACCCTAAGGTTTTAAACTGACAAAAATGACCCTTGCACTATACCAAGGTCACGAAATGTTTATACAAGGTTTATTAATTTATGAGTTTGGACTAAACTTTCACCAATTGACATATATGGCCCAAAAAGTCACCACAATTTGTAAATGGGCTTGGCTAGCCCATCCTAGGTCTCGGCTAAATTTATTATGGGCTTATAGGGCTTATAAAATTTTACTAGGTAAATTAAGTGAGAGTCTAGTAACTTTTTAGGTTTTATTAAGTGTGCCAAAATCTTACTATGGGCTTTTATTTACTTACTTGCTAAATTAATTTAGGCTTATACTCCATGGCCTTATTTGAGGCTTTATGTTTAGCTTATATGTCTCGGCTTATTTTAGATGAATCTAAGGCTTATATTAAATAAAACCTAGGGCTTATATTACTTTGAAAGCTTAATGACTTATGGGCTTATATAGCTACGGCTTATTTATTGGTGGGGCTTAAATAAGCTAAAGTTAGGCTCGGCTTATATAAGTTATTTAGGGTTTCATGTTACGGCTTAACAACTTAGCCTAAACATGTTAAATCCTTGGTTTATATTTAAGTTTTATAAGCTTATATGAAGTAAATGTTTCGGCTTATTTTAAGTCTAATACACATTTTAAGGCAAGTGATATACTAGGGCTTATTTAAGTTACCTAAGTTCATGTGTACACGTTTTTAAGAATTTTTAAGGCAAGAACACCCATAGGCTTCATATAAGCCATGGGCTTATATGTCGTCTTAGGGTTTGTTTATAAGTTTCAACCTGTGCATGCAACATAAACACCATTTTCATAACATGTATGTGTATGAAAACATGAAAAGAGTAAGAAAAACTTAAAGGTGGCTTATACTTACTTATTTTCAAGAAATGAAGTGATGACTAGGGCTTGAGGACTTTTGGACGTCGGGTTCAACTTTGAAGGGTCTTGGATTCGTCTTAAATGTGAAGTATCTTTGATATGGATACTAAATGCTTGAAAAGACTAGAGTAAATGCTAGGAGATATCAAGGTGTTTTGTGAGGGTGTGTAGCCGTGTGTTTTTAGGTAGTAAGTGAAGTGGGAGTCTTCAAGTAGGGAAAATATCTTAGTTGTGAGTTTGAGAGTTGTGGTTTGGGCATGTACACGTCTAACGGAGAGGGTGTTGCTAGATTTGAGGATTTTGGTTTGTCCTAGGTAAGGAGATGCCTTAATTAGCCAATGTTGTACACTTGACCTTTAGCCATAACTTATCGTCGCATGCATAGCAAAACAAGGGACAAAAGGGCTTGTATAGTGTTTTCATTAAATGGCATAATGTAAAAAAGGCTTTGGTGTGTGGTCTTGGTTTATCACACGTCTAATAGACATGGGGAGGGGATGTGTGTCTTACTTTTCAAATAAATAACTAGTACAATCCTTAAATGCCCAAATTGTACATTTTCCCATGGTTTGTATATGTAAAACCGGCGGTATGGTATCCTAGTCAAGGATAGGAAATGTTTTGTATAGTGTATGCCTTAATGATATACTTTGTATACAATTTAAAAGTCAAATGTGAAAATGGTAAGAGTTTTGGTAATTATATGTTATGGATATTTATATATTCGGCTAAAAATAAGTATGAGTATTATTATGTTTAATTTTGTGCCAAGGAAATGTTACTAGAAGTATGGTTGAAATATTGTGTGAGTGTGTAAAGGTTTAGGTAAATTTTGGTTAAGTTTAGGGCCCTTGGTGAAAGTATTGTCGTTTAGGAGATTTTTATTATATCAAAAGTATATTAAAAGGATAAAAATGATTTAAGGTAATGTTTTAGTATAAAAGTAATTGGTGTCGTAATTTAAAGTCAATCATAGTGTAAGAAAACATAAATACATATATATACATTTAAATATATTCAAAACTTATGAATTTATACTTAAAGTAGCCACTTATTAATTGTGATCATGGTTTTGGGTTTTTATAACCAATAAGATGAATGCAAGTGATCATGTGCTCAGGTGACTCAAAAGTCCCAAAAGAATTGATTGTTTGATGTCCCGTATGCTCATAAAATGTAGTCATACAAATGTGGCAGTGTCCTTATGATTAAATACTCATAATTATAGTGAAAAGTTTGTGATCCAGTTGTTTCCATGTTCAGATGATTTAAAATGATGTATGCTCATGAGATGCATATGATTGCTCAAAAGGTTTCATGCAAAGGTGCTAGTATAAATACATATAGATATCATGAGGTGACGAATACAAAGTTGACATAGTCAAAACCTGAAATTTACAGGTTTTACAGGGAGTGAGTATGGAGCCCATCACTCTTGACCAATTTCTCTTTTATGAGATACAATATATCATGAAAAAATGTGTCTTTTTGTTTTGTCGAACTTTAGGGCTAAGTACAAAATAAGACAAAAAAATACATGTGTTATCCCAAGTATGACAACTTTTTTTTTCTTTCAAAATGAGACATGTACTTTTGATAATCTGATCAAGTAGGTTTATTGTGTGACACGTGTCCATCTGATCAACCAAATTTTTTATATTTTATTAATATCTTCTCTCAAGGTTTGACCTATACATGTCCCCACCTACTGATCAACCGATGGCTGATCAACCACTTTTGATCAACCATAGTACTTTTTTATCTTGGAAATTGAAAAATTAACAAATAAAAAATTATATTTTTGTACATATAGATTTCCTAAATCTTTTTATGGGAAATAACACTTTTTATTGGAAATGAGCATTTTAATAAAAAAAGAGAAAAAAATGTAACCCAAATTTTCACACAGCATACACACACTACACACACTACACACACCGGCGTCAATCTAATGATTCATTGATTTTTCCATCGCCAATTAATCTAAGCATTCATTCGTCACCCAGATTCATCTGTTTTTCAAAACACTATATGCAATCTATGGAATCTATGGAATCCCGATTAAGAGTAACCTTTTAAATTATATAATTTAATTTTAATGAAATCTGTTAATGATATTATTTATTATTGTTAATTGATAACGGCCATTGCATTAGTGGTCCTAGGTTTATATATTTGGTTGTGTAAGGTGTTTTTTGTTTAATTGATTCATGATTAATTATTTGCTAAATTAGTGTAGGATTTGACTTTGATAGTCGTCGATATTCAATTTTCAGTAGGTAAGATTGTTGGTGGTGGTGTTGTATTAAGGGATAGCATCACTCTATGTTTGGGATAGTAAAAAAGAAAAAAGCATAAGTGATAATCGAACATAATCGGTAGAGTTACGCTCTTTGTTTAGAAAATTTAGTATTTGCAGTGCATACAAATACAATAAGCATTAGTATCTGGAGCAGATGCAAACAGTTAATGTAAGTTAAGATTCTGAGTATTGTTCTTGAAAATTCAACGATTTTGTATTAGAGATCGTATCGGGTTATATTAGAAAATACCCCTTCCCTCTATTTTTTCAAAAAACGGAATGCCTTGTTTTCCACGAGCTATTCAAGTATATTTTACCATCTTTATGTAGCACGCATAAGGCGTTAAGTTTACATTCACGTAACTGCAATACCTTCTTTTGTGTGGCTTATTTCAACCCCTAGACTAACGATCTCATTGATCACTTAAGTTGTGTCATTTACGAAACGAGAGATAGTGAAGAAATGCAAGTATTTATAGTGTAGCTTTCAAAATTCTACTGAGATGAATCTATTGCGTATCTTTAAAATATCTGTGAATTGCTAGGACTTAAGGTCTTAAACGCACACACTCGGCCCTCGGCTCAATGCCCCATGCATGATAATAATTTGGGTAACTTCGTAATAAACGATGGCAGTGATTTCGTAAATAGTTAGTCTATATACAGGCGAGATTAGTGTTCATCGTTTCCATGCTTATCTAAGTTATGATGCTGTAGAGTTAGGCTAGGGATCATTAGGAGAGAACCTCACTATCAAAGTCGGTAATTCTGTAGAGATGATCAACCCCTTGAAAGTTGGTCAACCTTTTATTTGGATATTAGTACATTCATGGCTCCTATTGGAGCAAAGAGCCAAAAATTGGAGCTGGACCCATGAAAGATGTATTTAACTATGATGCGAAGCTACCAACGTCCCACCCCTATTTAATTTTTGAGTGTATTATATATATTGATGCCTAGTCAATATTATGTAACCTGTATGGTTGTATATGGCGTCCACTTGTACTGCATACTATTCTGAGAAAGAAGAACCCGATCTGTTGTGTTTGGTTGCTTTCTTCTCGATATCAAAATAATTCTTTTGTCCCTAATATTTTCTTCATGTATTTTGTTTTTAGCTTGAAAAACTTAGCGAGTTACAGAGCATACCCGAGACAGACTTGAAATTTATTTTAGAAGCGTTGATGCAGGTATCACACATTATTTACACGAACTGTTTTGATGATACATGTATGTACATTTGTTTCTTACCATTGAAAATTAATTACTCTTCCTTTCTAATTTAATATTCCTCCTACTGCAGATAGTCGAATGCAGACGAGTGTTGAAATGGACATATGCATATGGGTACTACATCCCTGAGACGGAACCTGCAAAGAGACAGTTTTTTTAGTACTTACAAGGTAGATAAAGTCTCTCTACGTTTGTTCTCGAAGTATCTAATCTCTTCATATCTTCTTTGAGCAACCGATAAATTTTTTTTTTCACTGCAGATGAAGCAGAGGCTGGTTTAGAAAGGCTTCATCAATGTGCTGAAAAGGAATTACACACTTACCTTTCTAATCACGAGCCTCCTCATTCCGAAGAAGAGTTTAAAAATTTCAGAACACAGTTGGCTGGATTGACTAGGTAAGTCGTTGATTTATTCACGTATCAGTCTCTTATGCATCCGTGACACTAGTATTCCCTGTTTGCGTTGGCCTTTTTTCATTTTTTTTCTTTTCTTTTGCTTAATGGCAGTGAAAGCATGACATATTTTATGCTTCTCTCTGCTTCTGGTAGAGGGTGATGTAACACCCCATTTTGATAATGGAATGTCACGCTTAATTATGGCGTGTCATCAAAGCATACAAGGATAAATGTCTAAAACATTACATGACCATAGGGATAACCAGAATCAAACATCGGTTCCCAAACATAAGCCCAAAACATAATAAAGCAAAAGAAATGAATGAAAGACTAAACAAGCATAAGTATTTGAAGGCAAAAAAGGAAAAGAAGTCTCTAGCAGCTTCCATCCTATGCACGTCCTCCAAATACTCGAGTCTTTCCTAGGGTACCTGCCGTTTTGGGACATGGAAAGGAAAGTAACGGCTGAGCAAAATTCTCAGTGCACGGATATAGACATAGTATAAATGACTAAAACATAATAAAGACTTTATAGCAGCGGAAATGTATAAGTCCTGGAAAACCTGGAACATGTTCATAAAACTGGTTTTATAGTTTGAAAAGCCTTATGTTTATCTTATGAAAACTATTTAACATATTTTACCATTAGCCAATATAGATCATGAAAATCCACCGTGCATGAATACTTAGAGGGGTGACCTCATCATGCAAATTAGAGGGGCTGCCTCTAATTTAATATACTGGTTTTGGGTATGAGGGATCAGCTCCTTGTGAAGGATGCAAGGCACACACCACATTCACACTGAGTAATCTGCTGAAAACATGTAACTAGGATGCACCCATACGCCCCACATGATAAATATAATAATATGGCCAAAAGCTGAAGGGACGCCACGAGCAATCACTCCGCCGTGGGGAAGTCATAACACTAGTGCCTCTAGTGTTCTGGTTATGGTACCTCCATAACTAGGTGAAACTGGTCATGCATGTATATGGCTATAGGTATTCTAAATTAAACATAAGCAAATCAAACATATAAACTTATACTACGGGAAAACAGTTGGCTGCAAACGGGGAAATCCTAATAAGGAAGAATGTCCATACTGAAAGGACGGGAATCCGTACCTTATGTCCAGTGAACGAAGAAGACGAACTGAAGAGAGTCCTACTTCGGTACCACTAATGCTTCATAAATACATACGTGTATAAGTATTTGATTACTAAATACGTAACTGGTTTTATGTCATGTCTTAGCTTATTTTATACGTTCATGTCATGTTTTACTGTTTGAAGCTTTAAACTGTGTTTATCTTATATTTTGTCTATTCTGATTAAGTATCATTTGTATTTCAGGTATTATTATGCTTATTGTGTAATAATAAGTAATTTTCTAAAAAAATAGCAGGTTTTCCTAAAATAGAAAGTTTCCAAAATTGAAAGTTACCAAAAATAGAAAGTTTCCAAAAATAGAAAGTTTCCAAAAATAGAATTACTGCTTAAAATAGATAAGTTTCTAAAAATAGAAAGTTTCCATAAATAGGTTAGCTGCCTTAATTAAATAAGTTTCTAAAAATAGAAAGTTTCTATAATTAGATATAAGCTGGTTAAATAAGCTAATTATATAAGCTTAAGTGTTTTCTGGTTATTTTTCTAAGTCATATTGATATAAGGTATAGTTTATTAATTATTACATGTAATTTAAATAAACTATAGGTTAAAAGTATTTAATTAAATATATCATGTTTTTAATTAAATAAAGTTAAATACTTAGGTTAAGACATGTATTATTAATTATTAATAATATAACCTAAGTCATGTTAATGAATTAATTATAGCCATGGTTTTTAATAATTAATTAATTATAAAGTCTAGAAAATATAAATGCTAAGGTTAAAAATCCATGATCTAATAATTAAATTATAACCTAAGTCATGTTAATTAAATTAATCATGTCATATTTTATTAATTTAATTTTTAACATATAACTATTAAAATCATAATCTTAACATAATCAATGAACCGGATCGTGACTAGAAACCATGAACCGGACCCGTAATCAACACCATACCCCAAACCACTTCGGGGTTCTCCCCTGTTTGCTGCTGCCGTGGGACCCACACCACCAAACCGAGACCACGAGGTCTCGGTGGTGGTTCACAAGCTAAACCGAGACCCCTTGGGGGGTTCGGTTTAGGCGCCGGCCACATCAAACACCCCTAAATCCTTTGTTTTGATTTACCCCATAACCATTTATATGTTTAATTAATGTTTTTAATTAGCTTTTTAAAAACATCATTTTCTTATGTAATTTATTAATTCAAAACATAAAAGAAAAGGATTAAAAAGGTATATCGAATGCGTGGATCAAACGAGGATGAACACACATGAATGCTTGCACAAAATTTAAGATCAAAAATCAAACGAACACCCCCTTTTGTGTCTTTATATCCGGCGGCCAAAGAGAGAGCAAGGAGAAGGGGAAAATCTTTTTAGGGTTTTTGTTAATTTACTGTAAAGTGAAAAATGACTAAAGGTTTTTACCATAATCCCTTATTAGTAAAAGTTTGATGGGCTTAGCCCATCCCTTTGGTGTAGCCGCGGGTAGGGGCCCCACATGGGGTACCCGTACCTTTTTCCGAGTCTAATTATTTTAGTGTTCGTTCGTGTTTTATCGTGTTCGTGTTTTATGTGTTCTCGTTAATTATTAACCGTGACTTAATATATTTATTCGTGCTCGTAATAAATATATATACGTAATTAATATTAGCTCGTGATTAATTTACGTTCATGATTTCATGATCGCATGTTCGTGATTAATTATTGTTTAAATAATTATTGTGCGTTCATACGTAATAAATCCTTATCCTGTTCTAACACGTACGTAATACTTACAATTCTTATACATGAACGTAATCATACTATAAAAGCAAAGTTCTAATTATATACGTACGATCTTAAGGTTACTATTCATGGTAAAAGTATGCGGGTTTTACAACTCTTCCCCCCTAAAAAGAATAATTCGTCCCCGAATTATAGATAACCTAACTGAAAGAGAAACATACTCGAATCAACCTGAGAGGGTATGTAAGATAAAAGAACGTGCAGGTTTCCTGGCAGAAGGAACGCGGAACGTGACATGTCTTGAAAGGACATGGAACGTGACGTGACTGAAAGGACATATCTAATTGATAAGAGAAAACGGATAAAAGTCCGGATGAACTTGTCCGTTTCTAAGTGGCTTCCCTCTTGGAACGGTTCCTTCATAGATCTTGACACAAATGATAAATCTTGGTCCTCCTGACCTTGACTTGAACAACGAAGAAGTTCTTGGTTATCAATTTAAGGTAGATCCCCTAAATTTGATCGAGGGAATAAGAATTAACGTGTAAGGGCAACTAAAACGTTATTGTGCAAAACACTTCTAACTTAACTGATAATTAGCAACGATGAGCGAGACATAAGGAAACATAGTACGTGAAAAATTTTGAACGTAATACGTGAAAATTTTTGAACGTGATACGTGGAGTTATGATGAGTGTAATATGAGTAAACATATCGTGATCCATGATACGTGTAACATATCTTGATCATGATATGAGGAACGTGGAATGTACATGACATGTGAAACATATCGTGAACATAGAATATAATGGTGGTAATGCCAAACGCTACAAGGTGAGACATAGAATATGACGAGAAACGTCTATCTGAGGATAGGGAGTTATACTAAACTTGGGTCTGGTCTCTCAAGTTCTTGCAAAACTTCCCAGAATGAGAAAAATGAACATAAAATCGTAAGCCGAGATGCCATCATGAACGTGAATAGTGTCATGAACGCGAGCGCGAAAGCAAGTCGTGAAATTAAAACAAGGACGTGAAGTAAATAAGGAGCATAATTATGAATATTTGTCTGACTCGATAACTGAGGAATTGCCAAGTGATCGGATGAGCCTTGGCTGGGACATGTCCGATCAATCTGTTGGTTTTAAAATCCTTTCGGATGTAAGGATTCTGCAGACTTGATCAAACTGTTTGCAATAAACCAGATAGCATCATGCTTCTTCTGAGTTTGCGTTAAACTGGTAACCAAAATCCGTGGAGATCTTGTCCCATTTCAATTCGCAATTTCAGATGATGAAAACATCCCAGTTTGTTGGTGTCCTATCTTAACCTGTTGGTATGTCAGGTACCTAGATATGAACGTAACTGTATCTTGCTTCGTAGAACTTGATACATAGGAGTTTGCGAAACTCTGAGTCTCTGAATCTAGACTTCTCCTAGCGTAGGATTTTCTAGAACACCTAATGTAGTGTAGGGTTCTCTCCTTTACGCATAAGCTGAGTCATGGTAAGATTAACCCTAGAAATCCATGTGTTTGAGCGTGTCACTATAATCAAACAGAATTGATATTGGAAAATTTTCCCGGGTAAAATTTCTCTTTTCATAGAATTTGCAACATAGTGCAGATATTGTCTTCCTGTTCTTCTCTAAGCTTAGAGGAAATTAGGTTATCCTCAATGAAAACACTGATGAATTTGCTATGAGTTCATGGAAACTCATTCTTATAATGTCGTTTGAGCATTGATGAGACTAATTCAAATCATAAATCTAGC
Source organism: Glebionis coronaria (assembly GCA_025667525.1). Taxonomy (NCBI): domain Eukaryota; kingdom Viridiplantae; phylum Streptophyta; class Magnoliopsida; order Asterales; family Asteraceae; genus Glebionis; species Glebionis coronaria. Next base: position 430,236 of record JANFOE010000061.1, read on the forward strand.
TTGACCGAGTCGTGTACGAATAGCAGTCATGTACATGTCCTACTCTTTCACTCGTCACTGTTGGCAGCATGATCATGAGTTTGATCTTGGAAAAGTGATTAACACTATAAGGTCTATTGGACATGTTGTCAATACGTGGAGGAGAATAACGGTCATGAATGGTGATTTGATTAAATCAACGGTAGTCGACACATAATCTCATGGTACCATCCTTCTCCTTGTAGGTTCTTCTGGAATGTATAGGAAGATTTTAGAATAATCAACTGGCTATGCGTAAAAGACTTAAGTGGTCGTGTCTTACTGACAGCTAGAAAATTTTAGCGACCATGGCTAACAACACACATGCTTGTAAGCATAGATAATTTGTACAGATTTTCCCAATGGAAAATCAAGCTGAATGTATTCAGGAGCCTGAACATTACTGTACATAATTATGAATCGTAGCATGGTGTGCTGTTCATAGTCCATAATTAGGATAAAATTCAACTCGAGTCTGTCCGAGGAAATGTGTTTGCAGCTTGGATCTCATCATTAAGCTGAAGGAAAACCTTCGTATACATGGGAATACGAAAGGCGTCCTTCATGGTCATGAATCTATGAGCTATGGTTACAAGAAATGAAAGTGTCATTAGGAAACGTGACAGTTCTCACTGATGCGCCGGTAATGGTACTGAAATTCTTGTGGCCTGATTCATACATGGCACAACAAAATGGATATACCCTTGGAGGGTACCCTGAATTTCTTAGAAATGTTCCATAATTAGACGTGAGTCATGTGTCTTGACTCGTGTCTTGAGAAATGTAAGCGTGACATATGTCTTGACTGATGTCTTGGCATGTGTCTTCAGAGAGTATACGTAAGACATGTGTCTTGACTGATGTCTTGACATGTGTCTCGAGATGTGAAATAACTAGAACCACAATATTAAGGTATTATGCCAGAATTGGCGGATCGGATGGACCACTGATCAGTCGTATGTCTTATCACGTCCGCGACTGGAGCCTCGGTTGTGATTTCAAGGATAGTTGTTGTCATAGTAGTGGTTACTATCATCCTGTCTGTAAGTTCCATGACGATCATTCTCATGACTGTGATTCATGTAACTATTCAGTTGAGTGGCCGGCTGGTACCGGTCTTCACTCATATGACTGAAACGACAACTGGATGACGTGTAACATGTAAATAAGAATTAAGGATAATGATTGATGAAAATCGTCTGGTGGTGAAGCATCAGCTTGTCCGATCGCTATGATCTAACGCCTTTGTCTTCGTCTTGTATGAGCTCCAGGTTGTGAACAGCATCAACATCTCGTAGCGTCTCCCAACATCAGCATCATCAACCTTTAGTAACATCTCCAAGCTATGAGCGACAACGACAATCTTGTAGAATATCAGCAAGTGAACATACGCCTAAGATGATTTAGAATCGACTAGCGAATACTCGTGAAGTATTGCAAGTGAACTACACATGGATTAAGGTATGTGAAATACACATGGAATACGGTACATGGAGTACACACGGAATGCACATGAAATGATTGGTATGGGGTCGATCATTTGTCATGATTTAAGGGAGGTGTATCGGTTAGACGGTTAGGAAAAACCATCATGATAACCCGGCAGTATTAGCATAGACATCATTCTTGTTGTATCGAGAAACGTTAAAGTGTGGTTACACAAAATTCAACGATGATTTGCCTGACAGCATGATCAATGAAAACCAACCATGACTATCATGAAAGCAAGATTCAATGAAATCCAACAGTGTCTTACATGAAAGCATCAATAACAAGAGGCGTAAGACGTAATCAACATGAAGACAGAATTATCATGAAGATACATGAAACAATCTATCATGAAGGAGTGTATAACATAATCAGCATGAAACTGAAGTTAACCATGACAGTATGAAAACATACTTGACATAAAACATAGTAACTTATGAGGGGACATGAAAAAAAAATTATGCCAATAAATCATGAGAAAAATTTTATTCATGAAAAACAGTGCATGAATGCGTAATGTAGTTTATAAAAACCTTTATATGTGCGAGGGGACGCCTATGGGTCGGTCCCAAAACAAAAGACATGGAGAGGGGACCCTATGGGTCGGTCTCAAAGTTAAAAGTTTCGATAAAAGCACATGCGACTAAATAGGGCCAGTCCTATACCAACCATTACTTAGTCATAATTCCTACAAAAATGATACATGAAACATAAATAAATGAAACTCATCTGTCAAAACTTATCAGAAAAAAAATTTATGTGACTAATTATGAACTACTGGGGTTCAGTCCACATAGCCACAGTTCTCGAGGAACATTATGCATGAAACAATGACACATAACTAAATATGAATGACGATTTTCCATCCATATTAGTAAAACAATATCGATGAAACATCAAGGTTAAAACCTCAAGGTGCTGAAAACATCATGGTTAAAATAACAATGCACTAAAAACATCAATACGTGGTATAACAAACGTTGGCTTAAGAAGCTCCTGGTGACTACCCACTAGTCACAGGTCAAGTTTTAGAGCCTTCAGGTCGAAGCCTTGGCTCTGATACCATAATTGTAACACCCTATTTTGATAATGGAATATCACGCGTAATTATGGCGTGTCATCAAAGCATACAAGGATAAATGTCTAAAACATTACATGACCATAGGGATAACCGGAATCAAACATCGGTTTTCAAACATAATGTGACAATCCGTCAATTTATGGTTGATATTTTATTCTCAATATTTATTTGAAAACATTATTTTAATGTTACAATATGAACTCACTTATTTTTGGGAAGAAATTTGGATTTAGGTCTTGAAGTAGCATCGACTACGTCTAAACCGGAGGATTCAACGTTACGTGCTTACGTTTACATACACCGTTTTGGTGACAGTCCGACATTTCAGAAAATAAATTTGTCCGTGAATATTATTTTGGAGTTTTAAATTTGTGTTAGTTCATAAACTCACAAATTTACGAGAAGAGATTAGGACTTACGATTTTATTTTAACGTCCTTTACGACTAAACCAGAAACCTTAGGATTACGTATTTACGTTTTCGAACTCCGTTTTTGATGAAACAAATTTTATTAGATTCGTTTTGTGCCGTTGATTCATAATTTATAAAAACGTTTTTCGTAAAACGACCCGAGGGCACGCAAAACGAGGAAACTAGAATCGAGGAGTGCCCGTAAATAAATGAGGATGAGACAAGTGGGACACTTGCCCCACCCCCACTCAAAACCGGCCCAAATTAGCCACACAACACCACATATTGTCTCAAGTTGTAAGCTAAGTAACACTTGTCACTTAGGCTTACAAGTTAAGCTTTCCACTAGCTAAAACCATCAAACCTTCACATACCATCATTTCCACCATGCAAAACAAGTTAGAACTCTCTCATCTCCCTCATATGTGCCGTCCCATATTACCCCTTAAACACCAATTTTGATCAAAATCAACCATGAAATCTTATGTTATATACACATATGTTGAAGCCCTTTTGAAACCCTATTGATTGGTGGTCCTTATAACATCCAAGGAGGAGTTTTCATGGAGTAGTAGGGCTGATTTTCCAAAAGGTGTTTATGAAGAATGGTGGTCTTGAAGATGGTCATGGTTATTCACAAGTTTCTCCATCAAAAACCATGTCCAAATCATAACCTACATCAACTTGGTGGTATAAAGATTGTCCTCCTTATCTTCTTGTTATTTTGATTTTGTAAACATGTATTTTATTTCCTATTGTATATGTATATGATGATTATATGATGATAAAAGTATTGTGTGGGGATTTGGTGTTGATAAATATGATTAAAAAGGTGAAAAACTACAAGAAACAAGGCTAAAATCTTGTCTAAATTTGTTGGCTGTATAAAACAGTAAATAAACATGTCATGAACTGATAAAATGATGAAGTAGAACTAAAATACAGTAAGATATGGGTCTTGTACACATGTGAGAGTTGGCCATGCAATGGAATCATTGTAATGAGTGAGATATGGTCAAAACAAGTTTAGAGTACCAATCTGAGTTTACTGTTTTGGACGATTTTTAGAAAATATTTGAAGATGATTCAACAGTAGCAATAGAAGAGTTAAATGGAGCACATATCATTTAGTTTATGTGATAAAAATTTGAGCTTCTATCTCCTTATAGAACTCTAGATATGGCAGTTTTGGTGAAAGTGAAGATAAAAATCAGATTTTGGAAATTAAAGTATAATACTATTATATGAGCACTCAAAATTTAATAGTATAAAATATAAATTAAAACCCACTAACTTATATAATACATTTATATAAATATGTACAATGGTAAATAAGTGGACATTTTATAAAAATGGTAACTTGTTAAGTTTTATAAGTTATAAAACTATAAACATGATTTTTACGACTTTTTCGGCTAATACCGTAAAATTAACGTTTTTGCTAAATAAAACTTAGACGGTTGGACCCGTCTAATGTGAACTTTATAAAACTTATATACTGATATATAAACATGTATAACAAGTAAAAACCGATAAAACCCAAATTATATAACATACGGACATTAACGGACTAAGTTAACGTTATTGGACTAATAATACAACAAAATAGACTAAAACACTTATAAACTTATTTATTGGGCTTAACCCATTTGGGCCCAACATGTAAAGTGTAAATACTGATAATACAAGTATAAAGTGGAATAAGACAAGCTAAAGAACTTATAATAAGTTTATTGGACCTAAAACACGTAAGAAGGTAAAACTAGTAAACTAGTATAAAAGTTATCGACATATAACACTAAAATGAGTAAACGAGAATATGTAAACCCACTTGATCATCATATATATATAATCATCATATGTATACATAATTGTTATTTTTATAAAGTCATTGGACATGAGTCTAAGACGAGTAATATTTGTCTAGGTTTCCGTGATTGAAGCACGTACCGTACATCCGAATTGCCGATAACCCGTTTTCCCACATCAACGTGAGTTCATAGCCTCACACTCTTTTAAATGTTTTTATAAATGTTTTATAAACCCGCGAGGGAGATAACATGTTAGTTTTTATAAAATAGGACACCATTTGTCCCGATTGGTTGTTTATTGATTTGGACCCGAATGATTGTATGACCCGATTGTATGACCCGATAAATGATTAAAGGACCCGATAGATGAAATTAAATGGATTTTTAAAGTTAGGTTATGTCACTAAAAGTCCCATTAGCATGAATTGTGAACTACCGAGATTTGGTAGACGCTTGTGCATATAATAGTACTATTTGGGGACGATCACCCCAGTTCGCGCCTAGACGGTTGATCCCCGTCATGCCACATTGATTGGTAAGCGAATTTATGTATGAGAAGATTTCCATAGCGTGACCTTTGTGACGACACGCTACTTTAGATGGGCAAATTGAGTATCGGGTTAGCTATCCGTTGTTGGTTTAGTAAGGTAACAATGTCATGCGGCTTATAATAATCCAAAACTAACGAAATACTACTAGACGGTCCGAATTACGATGTATTGCCTGACTAGCAATAGAGGGTCATACTATTGATATTATGTTTGTGTTTTGGTTTTCATAACCATATTCATATAACGGTTTTTATTTAACTTTATACAACGTCGTAAGACGTATTTTATGATGTTTTTACGACATTGGCTCGTATAATGATTTTTAAGGCAAACGCCTATATTATGATTTTGATAAAGATTTGTATAAAATGACTTTGGCTATTTTATGGCCTATTAAAATGATTTGTACAAAATGATTTCAGTAATAATCTTATACTGATATTATATTGATGGATTTTATTAAACTCTATGAATTCACTCGGCGTTATCGCTAACCTTTTCTTTTAACATGTTTTATCTCAGGTACTTGAAGGTAATTCTCGGGAAGACGACAAGAATTCATGACCCGCACTTAAATTATAATTTCCATTCAAATATTTGTAAAACCTGTATTAAATAAAATGACTTGGGACCTATGTAACTTTGATATTTATGAATGGAAATGCTTTATTAATAAACGACGCGATTTTTATGCGTTGCCTATGATGTGAGTAATGTGCTATCCCGTAACACCAACTAGTCTTCCGCTGTATTGAGTTGTATAAATTTTGGGGGTGTTACAGTTTGGCATCAGAGCTCTCGTTATAGAGAACGAAAGATTTTTAAAACTAAGGTTTTGAATAAAACATTTCAAAATCTTTTAACTAAAAACATTTTTCTAAAAATGTCTAAAAATCTTTTGACTATAACGGTGCCGAAGAATTCCCGAGTTACCGACAAGGCCAGACTGAGAAGTGTTATTTTAATATATATATAACTTGGATTATATATATACGATGTAATTTTATTACATGATTGTTTGATGAATATTTTGATATTTATACGAGGCATTTGTACGACGTAGATTGTCACAAGAAACCCTAAATCCCCTAGTAAATTAATCGAAGCTATCCTCGTAGGAATTCTAGCTATCCTAGATCTAAACCAAGTTGTGGATATTTATGATCCCAACAAATGGTTGATACTCGTAGAAATGTAGATATTAGTTGATTGTGATATTGAAGAAGAATTGGCGAGATTAAATCTGAAATCGATGTCATGATGATCTTTCCTTATAAAGTGGAGTTTGACAAAACATTACCACCCGGAAAGGTGTCATCTGATTCGTTGTTATCTAATTCTTAACTTGAAATCGAAAGGGTGAATGTTGCACTTGAGGTTGTCATTGGAACCATTACCCAAAAGCCTCATGCCACTAATACCTTTCCGAGAAGTATAATTGAATGTGTGAGTCATTTCATGCTAGTGACTCATTTGATAATTGTTGTTGTAAGAGCTATAGGATTGGAAATTAAGTGTTATTCATATTGAGCTTTTATTGCTCTATTAAGGTTTATAAATAAGGTTGAAAGTATTGGAAAATGAGGTAGGATATTGAATTGAGTATAAAATTGGTTGAAACTTGAATAAAGTAAAAATTTACCCGTATGAAATATGAGATAAATAAAAGGAAGTCGTTAAGTCCTATGATTGAATTATTAGGTTTTAATTGATTGTTAGTTTGTGTTAAAGGCTGTTCCTAGGCCATTGTCCACTGACGAGGATGCCCAGTGTCCAAGAAATAAATTGAAGAAATCTTCTTCTGAATTGAGACCGATGGATCTTCTGGGACATGTGGAACACCTAATGACTCTTGTAGATTAGCATTAATTGTGGTATCTTTTAAAAATTCCTAACTTAACTGAGACATCAGTTGGTAGGATGAGTTCTGAGAATTGTATGACATAGTGACATGTAATGTGTTACGGTACAATTTGACTTGTTTGTGATTAATGGAAAGACTACCTTTGATTGGTAAATTCTACATGTATCGATGTTATCTATCTTTTCTTGCTTCATCCTAATGCACGCATTAGTGATGTAACCATTGAACAAGTACTCATCTCGATTTGAGTTACGTTGTGTATTATTCTTCGTGAGTGCCATCGAGGTCATAAACCTCATGATTAATTGGCTAAGCTCATTTCCTATTATATTATAGTTAGTTATTGGTGAACAACTCTTCATCACTCTTTTGCAGATCACACATTGTTTTTATAAAGTTAAAACGGTATCCTTTGAGAAAATTTAATTTTCATCACAATAAGGATTATTCAAAGTGAGATTTATAAGTGATTGATATCAAAATGAAGTTGTTTATGAGACGCTTTGGAAACTTAATTATTTCCATAACAAAGAAAACCTTTGTAAATATATTTTTGAATTAAGCATGAAAATGTTTTTATTATAAACATGATGATAAAATTTTGACGAACTGAGTATTGCATCGTTAATCTTGAAATTGTATATAGTTGCGCGCCTACATACAATTTGGAATGAACCATGCAAGGCTGACTAGTAGTCACCATAAAACTGATTAATAAACACTACATTCTCTTTAAAGGTTGTGAAAGATTAAATTTTATGAGATCTGCAAGAAGTGAAAAATAAGGACATAATGTTAGGGACACCTACATATGTGCCTGTAGCATCTATTCTTTTGAGTCGAGTTTACTCATCTGTGGAAATTGTCTTATTTGACAATTGACAATTCTTTCTTGTCCAATTCTCCCGTAGTGAGATTATTAGGAAAAGTATCTGATTACCGAGTGTTGATACCCGAATGGATGTATCGACGTTCCTATCATTTCTTTTGATTTGATTTCATTTGAATGACCTGGGTAACGATCCGAGGAGCTTTCGAATGCGTACTCAGATTATGAAAACATGGGATATATTCATATTCGTTAAATGTCTTCATTTGTGTCTGATTTGAAATTCTCTCGCATAGATTATGCATTGACCTTACTCTTTTAATAGTAGTTGTGTCTCCTGATATCCTTGAATTTGTGAAGGATTATGAATTATTATTAGACTTTTGACAAGTTCACATCTTATCGACGGAAATAAAACTGGAAAGTTGGTAATGCCAGTAGAATGGATTGATTGATTATGACATAACGACATTGTCTTAATTGATGGGAACTTGAATAGAATTCCCCTAAATGATAAGATGTTGATTATCAAAAGTTATCTAAATAATTCTTGATGGATGGCCATATCCTGCATTTAGACTTGAAATTATACCATGAATGGTCGTGAACTAGTTATAGATATTGTAATCTAGAAGAACCTAATACGAATTTATTAAAAGATGTTTCTGTTATCTGAAACTTAAGGAAGTATTTGTTGGTAAATTACTTAGAATTTTTCCATTAAGGCAAGTTGAAATTGGTATTGATTATATTTCCGGTGCTGCACTTGTGGCTTGTGCACTGTACGTCAGCACCATCTGAATTAAGGAATTCCTGTACAACTGAGAGAGTTGTCGGAGAAAGATTTTATTATACCAAGCCTGTCATCATGAAGAGCTATGGTGTTATCATTCCTTATATTTATAGATTACTGTGAACTGAGTAAATTGACAATCGAAAACGATATCCATAACTCGAAATGGAAGATTTGTTCGATCATTTACAAGGTTTTTGATCCTCAGCATGGTTATCATCAAATTCGCATCTGCGAAAAGGATTATCTATTACAATTACTACGTCCGGTACTTGTAATGAATGTTATGAGTTTCACGTGATGTCGTTGGGATTGACTAATACACATGTAGTATTCATAAATTTGGTGAATCACGTGTGTAGGCTGTAATTTGATAACTTCATGCTTGTGATCATTAGTGACCATTTGTTTGTTTACAAGAATGAGAATGAGGTTTATAAATAATTATAGATTGCCCTGAATTGGCCGAACAATTAAAAATTGTACCTTGAATATTTAACATAAGACTTAAGACTTAATCCTTTACATGATTTAACCATATGATTAATAGATAATGGAATATAAATTGACTCTTCAAAAATTTAGAAGTCATTTAAGACTTTGAGTATGCTAAAAAGAAAGTGCAAATATATTTTGACAAATGTTTTAACAAAGGATTTTTAAGGGATTATTCCCTTATACACAAACCATTTAACTAAACATCTGTTTAGGGGTAAATGTTTGTGTATACTTCTAGACAACTTAAGAAAAATTGAGGAAACCATTTAAACCATGACTTAAAATTTGAAACGATAATTTTTACTTTTCAAACTAAGAAAACTTTGACCAAAGTATAAACAAAGGTTTTTCGAACATTTACGAATCCTATTAATTATTTTCGATAAATCAACAAAAATCGTGTTAATTAAATTCAAATTTATTTTGAACATTTTATATAATTGGTCGAACTAAGAAATTTAAAACTTTTACGTTTACGCTTCATAAAAATTAACTAATAGTTGTTTAATTAATTATAATAATTATCGACGCTTTAGACGACGGATTGAGTAAAACTGATAAAAAATAATAGTTGAGACGAAACTAAAACATAGAAAATATGAAGAAAGAATTTTGAATAAATACGGTTATGATATTTAGTTCATCAAGGAAGGTGAATGTAGATACTGACACATGATATAGAAAGAATAAAGAACCAATTAGGACATGTTCCTTAATAATGAAGGTATAAAACAAATTGCCGAAAGATATAAAAATAAACAATGTTTGTAAAAAGGGATAATATAGATTATAAAAGAGGTTCACGGCTAATGTGAACCATTAAAATAGAGAAGCCGATAGCGTTAAATGATTAAAAGTCCATTTGTGATTGTCTAAATATGGAGATTGTGAGATATAGTTATGTTGGAATTTGTAAGTATAAGTATTTTATTTATGTCATTTATGACTAAAAGTATCTTTGTCTGAAGAAGTTGTACTGATGGAAATTATGAAGGCAGACATCGCCTCATACATTGGTAAACGTCTAGCTATTGCAAGGGTCATCATCTGAATTTTATTCGATTTGGGTCATCGTCGACAGACTGACCAAATCTGCTAATATCATTCCCGTTAATGATAAATGCAAAAGAGTTATGTAAACATAGTGTGCCTGTATCGAACATCTTTATCAAGATCCTCGCTTCGAATTGAATTTCTAGAGATTTGCTCAGAAATCATTGAGAACGAACCTTGATGAGAGTACTATGTACCACCCCAATCGAAGGGACGAGGTAAAGTAACGATACAAAGTGATACAAGTGCTGTTTTATGTTTGAATGAATGACCTTTGGTAATAATCCGTATAATCATTTTCCTTTAGAAGGATTACCATTGATAATCATCGTATTAGGATTGAGATCGAATCTTGTTAGGATCTAAATATTAGAGCATCTGTAAGCAAGAGTTGAGATAAAGATACCCGACATACACCCATTGTGAGTTGGACATGTCTTTTAGGTTTAAGGTTTCCTATGATGGCGAACCTAACCTTACAAAATACCCGACCCGCGAGATCTGAAATGATTGCTGAAACTAGGATCTGATTATTGACTGCCGGTAGTGGGCAAGAGGTTATGTGAATATGAAATGTAGATCTGGAAGTGCCAGATGGGTAGCGAAGTTATGCCAAAATTTTTAACCTTGGGAAAAATGAATTAATGATCTGACAAATCATGGGATATAATTCCCCGTTGTATGGGACCATTGAGATGATGTAAAGGATTGGTTTGAAAGGCATATCAGCTGGATCTACCCTAGGACTTCAAGAGCTGCGTGAATTATGTTTCGTAAATCGAACTTGATAAAATGTCTATCAAGTGAGAATCTGATTGTTTCTTAGTAAAGCTTAGATCGGCGAAAAGTTGCATTCATCAGAAAACCGTGAACATCATGGATAGAGAAAGTAAGTCAACATTTATCCTGATCTTATTCCCATAGTTATGTTTGATGAAACTCGCGTATAGTAACTAATTACACTTGTGAGAAAAGACCGAATGTGGAGGACATACCCACATGGCTTTAACTCTATAAGAAGCGAGTAGTAAGATGATCTTTGAGGACAAAGATCCTGTTTAGGGGTAAATGTTGTGACTATCCGTCAATTTATGGTTGATATTTTATTCTCAATATTTATTTGAAAACATTATTTTAATGTTACAATATGAACTTACTTATTTTTGGGAAGAAATTTTGATTTGCGTCTTGAAGTAGCATCGACTACGTCTAAACCAGAGGATTCAACGTTACGTGCTTACGTTTACATACACCGTTTTGGTGACAGTCCGATATTTCAGAAAATGAATTTGTCCGTGAATATTATTTTGGAGTTTTAAATTTGTGTTAGTTCATAAACTCACAAATTTACGAGAAGAGATTAGGACTTACGATTTTATTTTAACGTCCTTTACGACTAAACCAGAAACCTTAGGATTACGTATTTACGTTTTCGAACTTCGTTTTTGATGAAACAAATTTTATTAGATTCGTTTTGTGCCGTTGATTCATAATTTATAAAAACGTTTTTCGTAAGACGACCCGAGGGCACGCAAATCGAGGAAACTAGAATCGAGGAGTACCCGTAAATAAATGGGGATGAGACAAGTGGGACACTTGCCCCACCCCCACTCAAAACAGGCCCAAATTAGCCACACAACACCATATATTGTCTCAAGTTGTAAGCTAAGTAACACTTGTCACTTAGGCTTACAAGTTAAGCTTTCCACTAGCTAAAACCATCAAACCTTCACATACCATCATTTCCACCATGCAAAACAAGTTAGAAACTCTCTCATCTCCCTCATATGTGCTGTCCCATATTACCCCTTAAACACCAATTTTGATCAAAATCAACCATGAAATCTTATGTTATATACACATATGTTGAAGCCCTTTTGAAACCCTATTGATTGGTGGTCCTTATAACATCCAAGAAGGAGTTTTCATGGAGTAGTAGGGCTGATTTTCCACAAGTTGTTTATGAATAATGGTGGTCTTGAAGATGGTCATGGTTATTCACAAGTTTCTCCATCAAAAACCATGTCCAAATCATAACCTACATCAACTTGGTGGTATAAAGATTGTCCTCCTCATCTTCTTGTTATTTTGATTTTGTAAACATGTATTTTATTTCCTATTGTATATGTATATAATGATTATATGATGATAAAAGTATTGTTTGGGGATTTTGTGTTGATAAATATGATTAAAAATGTGAAAAACTATAAGAAACAAGGCTAAAATCTTGTCTAAATTTGTTGGCTGTATAAAACAGTAAAGAAACATGTCATGAACTGATAAAATGATGAAGTAGAACTAATATACAGTAAGCTATGGGTCTTGTATACATGTGAGAGTTGGCCATGCAATGGAATCATTGTAATGAGTGAGATATGGTCAAAACAAGTTTAGAGTACCAATCTGAGTTTACTATTTTGGACGATTTTTAGAAAATACTTAGAAGATGATTCAACAGTAGCTATAGAAGAGTTAAATTGAGCACATATCATGTAGTTTATGTGATAAACATTTGAGCTTCTATCTCCTTATAGAACTCTAGATATGGCAGTTTTGGTGAAAGTGAAGATAAAAATCAGATTTTGGAAATTAAAGTATAATACTATTATATGAGCACTCAAAATTTAATAGTATAAAATATAAATTAAAACCCACTAACTTATATAATACATTTATATAAATATGTACAATGGTAAATAAGTGGAAATTTTATAAAAATGGTAACTTGTTAAGTTTTATAAGTTATAAAACTATAAACATGATTTTTACGACTTTTTCGGCTAATACCGTAAAATTAACGTTTTTGCTAAATAAAACTTAGACGGTTGGACCCGTCTAATGTGAATTTTATAAAACTTATATACTGATATATAAACATGTATAACAAGTAAAAACTGATAAAACCCGAATTATATAACATACGGACATTAACGGACTAAGTTAACGTTATTGGACTAATAATACAACAAAATAGACTAAAACACTGATAAACTTATTTATTTGGCTTAACACATTTGGGCCCAACATGTAAAGTGTAAATACTGATAATACAAGTATAAAGTGGAATAAGACAAGCTAAAGAACTTATAATAAGTTTATTGGACCTAAAACACGTAAGAAGGTAAAACTAGTAAACTAGTATAAAAGTTATCGACATATAACACTAAAATGAGTAAACGAGAATATGTAAACCTACTTGATCATCATATATATATAATCATCATATGTATACATAATTGTTATTTTTATAAAGTCATTGGACATGAGTCTAAGACGAGTATTATTTGTCTAGGTTTCCGTGATTGAAGCACGTACCGTACATCCGAATTGCCGATAACCCGCTTTCCCACATCAACGTGAGTTCATAGCCTCGCACTCTTTTAAATGTTTTTATAAATGTTTTATAAACCCGCGAGGGAGATAACATGTTAGTTTTTATAAAATAGGACACCATTTGTCCCGATTGGTTGTTTATTGATTTGGACCCAAATGATTGTATGACCCGATTGTATGACCCGATAAATGATTAAAGGGCCCGATAGATGAAATTAAATGGATTATTAAAGTTAGGTTATGTCACTAAAGGTCCCATTAGGATCAATTGTGAACTATCGGGATTTGGTAGACGCTTGTGCATATAATAGTACTATTTGGGGACGATCACCCCAGTTCGCGCCTTGAAGGTTGATCCCCGTCGTGCCACATTGATTGGTAAGCGAATTTATGTATGAGAAGATTTCCATAGCGTGACCTTTGTGACGACACGCTACTTTAGATGGGCAAATTGAGTATCGGGTTAGCTACCCGTTGTTGGTTTAGTAAGGTAACAATGTCATGCGGCTTATAATAATCCAAAACTAACGAAATACTACTAGACGCTCTGAATTACGATGTATTGCCTGACTAGCAATACAGGGTCATACTATTGATATTATGTTTGTGTTTTGGTTTTCATAACCATATTCATATAACGGTTTTTATTTAATTTTATACAACGTCGTAAGACGTATTGTATGCTGTTTTTACGACATTGGCTCGTATAATGATTTTTAAGGCAAACGCCTATATTATGATTTTGATAAAGATTTGTATAAAATGACTTTGGCTATTTTATGGCCTATTAAAATGATTTGCACAAAATGATTTTCAGTAATAATCTTATACTGATATTATATTGATGGATTTTATTAAACTCTATGAATTCACTCGGCGTTATCGCTGACCTTTTCTTTTAACATGTTTTATCTCAGGTACTTGAAGGTAATTCTCGGGAAGACGACAAGAATTCATGGCCCGCACTTAAATTATAATTTCCATTCAAATATTTGTAAAACCTGTATTAAATAAAATGACTTGGGACCTATGTAACTTTGATATTTATGAATGGAAATGCTTTATTAATAAACGACGCGATTTTTATGTGTTGTCTATGATGTGAGTAATGTGCTATCCCGTAACACCAACTAGTCTTCCGATGTATTGAGTTGTATAAATTTTGGGGGTGTTACACATAAGCCCAAAACATAATAAAGCAAAAGAAATGAATGAAAGACTAAACAAGCATAAGTATATGAAGGCAAAAAGGAAAAGAAGTCTGTAGCAGCTTCCATCCTATGCACGTCCTCCAAATACTCGAGTCTTTCCTAGGGTACCTGCCGTTTTGAGACATGGAAAGGAAACTAGCGGCTGAGCAAAACGCTCAGTGCATGGATATAGACATAGTATAAATGACTAAAACATAATAAATACTTTATAGCACCGGAAATGTATAAGTCCTGGAAAACTTGGAACATGTTCATAAAACTGGTTTTATAGTTTGAAAAGCCTTATGTTTATCTTATGAAAACTGTTTAACATATTTTACCATTAGCCAATATAGGTCATGAAAATCCATCATGCATGAATACTTGGAGGGGCGACCTCATCATGCAAATTAGAGGGGCTGCCTCTATTTTAATATACTAGTTTTGGGTAGAGGGATCAGCTCCTTGTGAAGGATGCAAGGCACACACCACATTCACACTGAGTAATCTGCTCAAAACATGTAACTAGGATGGACCCATATGGCCCACATGATAAATATAATAATTTGGCCAAAAGCTGAAGGGACGCCACGAGCAATCATCCGTCGTGGGGAAGTCATAACACCAGTGCCTCTAGTGTTATGGTTATGGTACCTCCATAACTAGGTGAAACTGGTCATGCATGTATATGGCTATAGGTATTCTAGATTAAACATAAGCAAATCAAACATATAAACTTATACTACGGGAAAACAGTTGGCTGCATACGGGGAAATCCTAATAAGGAAGAATGTCCATACTGAAAGGACGGGAATCCGTACCTTATGTCCAGTGAACGAAGAAGACGAACTGAAGAGAGTCCTACTTCGGTACCACTAATGCTACATAAATACATACGTGTATAAGTATCTGACTACTAAATACGTAACTGGTTTTATGTCATGTCTTAGCTTATTTTATACGTTCATATCATGTTTTACTGTTTTAAGCTTTAAAGTGTGTTTATCTTATATTCTGTCTATTCTGATTAAGTATCACTTGTATTTCAGGTATTATTATGCTTACTGTGTAATAATAAGTAACTTTCTAAAAAAACAACAGGTTTCCTAAAATAGAAAGTTTCCACAAATAGAAAGTTACCAAAAATAGAAAGTTTCCAAAAATAGAAAGTTTCCAAAAATAGAATTACTGCTTAAAATAGATAAGTTTCTAAAAATAGAAAGTTTCCATAGATAGGTTAGCTGCCTTAATTAAATAAGTTTCTAAAAATAGAAAGTTTCCATAATTAGATATAAGCTGGTTAAATAAGCTAATTATATAAGCTTAAGTGTTTTCTGATTATTTTTCTAAGTCATATTGATATAAGGTATAGTTTATTAATTATTACATGTAATTTAAATAAACTATAGGTTAAAAGTATTTAATTAAATATATCATGTTTTTAATTAAATAAAGTTAAATACTTAGGTTAAAACATGTATTATTAATTATTAATAATATAACCTAAGTCATGTTAATTAATTAATTATAGCCATGGTTTTTAATAATTAATTAATTATAAAGTCTAGAAAATATAAATACTTAGGTTAAAAATCCATGATCTAATAATTAAATTATAACCTAAGTCATGTTAATTAAATTAATCATGTCATATTTTATTAATTTAATTTTTAACATATAACTATTAAAATCATAATCTTAACATAATCAATGAACCAGATCGTGACTAGAAACCATTAACCGGACCCGTAATCAACACCATACCCCGAACCACTTGGGGTTCTCCCCTGTTTGCTGCTGCCGTGGGACCCACACCACCAAACCGAGACCATGAGGTCTCGGTGGTGGTTCACAAGCCAAACCGAGACCCCTTGAGGGTTCGGTTTAGGCGTCGGCCACATCAAACACCCCTAAATCCTTTGTTTTGATTTACCCCATAACCATTTACATGTTTAATTAATGTTTTTAATTAGCTTTTTAAAAACATCATGTTCTTATGTAATTTATTAAATCAAAACATAAAAGAACAGGATCAAAAAGGTATACCGAATGCGTGGATCAAATGAGGACGAACACACACGAATGCTTGCACAAAATTCAAGATCAAAAATCAAACGAACACCCCCTTTTGTGTCTTTATATCCGGCGGCCAAAGAGAGAGCAAGGAGAAGGAGAAAATCTTTTTAGGGTTTTTGTTAATTTACTGTAAAGTGTAAAATGACTAAAGGTTTTTACCATAACCCCTTGTTAGTAAAAGTTTGATGGGCTTGGCCCATCCCTTTGGTGTAGACGCGGGTAGGGGCCCCACATGGGGTACCCGTACCCTTTTTCGAGTCAATTATTTTAGTGTTCGTTCGTGTTTTATCGTGTTCGTCTTTTATGTGTTCTCGTTAATTATTACCCGTGACTTAATATATTTATTCGTGCTCGTAATAAATATATATATGTAATTAATATTAGCTCGTGATTAATTTACGTTCATGATTACATGATCGCATATTCGTGATTAATTATTGTTTAAATAATTATTGTGCGTTCATACGTAATAAATACCTATCATGTTCTAACACGTACGTAATACTTACAATTCTTATACGTGAACGTATTCATATTGTGACAAATCTAACATTTTTAGGTAGTAAAATATTTTCTCGTATAATATTTAGAAACTTATTTTTGTGTTGGTTGACGAACTCACAATTTACGGATTTAAATTTGGGCTTACGTGCATAATTTGGCGTCTTTTACGACTAAACCGGAAACCTTAGGATTTCGTATTTACGTTTTTGAACTTCGTTTTTGATGAGACAATTTTTATTGGATTCGTTTTGTGACGGTGATTCATAATTTATAAAAACGTTTTTCGTAAAACGACCCGAGAGCACGCAAATCGAGAAAACTAGAATCGAGAAATACCCGTAAACTAGTGAGATGGGACAAAACACTTTGTCACACCCCACTAGCTTATATAGGACGGCAACTTGACACCACAACACATATGTGGCATCAAGTATTAGCTAACTTATACATGTGTAAGCATATGCTTACACATTAAGCTAACCTTTACCACTTACTAGCAAAACAAGCTACTAGTTTCATTTCTATCATTCTTACATGCAACTCAACACCAAAAACTCTCTCAACACTCTCCTTTGTGCCCTCCCAAATAAGCCAACAAACACCATCCTTGATCTTTTCTAGCCATAAACCACATGTTTACTAGTCCTATTAAGGTGTTCTCTTGAAGCCTTGATCATTTGGTGGCCATATTAACGTCTTTGGAGGTGATTTGCTTGTGTCCTAGGGCTGATTTTCCAACCTATGTTCTTGATATTTGATGGTTTTGGAGATACTTGTTGTGTACATCAAGTTCTTGCCTTCCTAAAACAAGAAATCCACTTGGATTGGTAAAGAAGATCATCCTCTACATTTTTCTCTTATTATTTTGTAAAGAACAAATGTATTTTCTTTCATTTTGTATATGTATATGATGTATATATGATGATAAAAATGTTGTGTGGGGATCAAGTGTTGATAAATATGCTTAACAATGATGATAACTATAAGAAATGAAACTAAAATCTTGATTATTTAGTTGGCTGTATAAAAACAGTAGATAACTAAAAGATGAACTGATAAAATTGCATGGTTTGATCTATTTACAGTAAGTAGATGATGTTATACACATGTGAGAGTTGGCCATGCAATGGAATCAAAATAATGAGTGAGATATGATCAAAACAATTTAGGTGGTATAATCTGAATAAGCAGTTTTGTAGGGACTGTTAAGGCAACTTAAACTCAAATTGGGCAGTAGCTATAACTAAGTTATATGTAGCACATATTATGAAGAACTTGTCATCCAAAAATGAGCTTCTAAGTCATTATAGAACTCTAGATATGGTAAAAATGGTAAACATGAAGTTAAAAATCAGATTTTGGAAATAATGTTTATTATTATTATATAAGCACTCACATTATAATGTATAAAATGTAAAAATATAAACCCACTAACTTATAAAACTTATTTATATAAATGTATAAAAGGTTAATTAAATGGGTAAATTATATAAATGGTGGTAAAAATAATATTTATAAGTAATAAAAACTATAAACTTGATTTTTACGACTTTTTCGGCTATCGCCGTGAAATTAACGTTTTTCTCCAAATAAAACTTAGACGACCAAACCCGTCTAATGTAAAGTTTATAAAAGTCATATACTGATGTATAGGTAACTAAGACAAGTAAAAACCGATAAAACCCAAACTATAAGAAATACGGACATTTACGAGCTAACTAAACACATTAGACTAATAATTAGACTTGATAAGATAAAAACTTGTAAAAAGAACTTATTGGGCTTAACCCATTTGGGCCCAACATGAAAAGTATATATACTGATCATATAGGTATAAAAGGGGTAAAAACAAGTTAAAGAACTTATAAAAGACTTAATGGACTTAAAATAGGTAAAATCGGTAAAACTAGTGAACTAGTAAGACATTACCAAGACGTAAACGCTAAAATGAGTAAACAAGGATGTATAAACCCACTTGATCATCATCATATGTACAAAATCATCATATGTATATTGTTATTTTGATAAAAGTCATTGGACCGAGTCTAAGACCGATTATTATTTATATAGGTTTCCATGACCGAAGCACGCCCGTAGCAGATAATCCGCCTTTCATTAACAACGTGAGTTCATAGCCTCGCACTCTTTTAAATGTTTTATAAAATGATTTGTAAACCCGCGAGGGAGATAACATGCTAGATTTTTATAAAAATAGAACATAAATAGTCCCGATTGTATGCTAAATGAGATGGACCCGCATGATGCTATGACCCTATATTCGAGACTAAAAGGATTATTAGTAGTTAGGTTATGTCACTTAAATTCCCATTAGCATGAATTGTGAACTACCGGGATTTGGTAGACGCTTATGCATTTGATAGTACTATTTGGGGACGATCACCCCAGTTCGCGCCTTGACGGTTGATCCCCGTCGTACCACATTGATTGGTAAGCGAATTTATGTATGAGAAGATTCCATAGCGTGATTTTTGTGACGACACGCTAACTTAGATGGGCAAATTGTTTGTCGGGTTCGCGGCCCGCTGTTTCACAGTAAGGTAACAATGTCATGCGGCTAATAATAATCCTATAATCTATTCAATCTATATAATCTAAATAAACGATATGATACGACGCTATTAACGATGAATATATTACCTATCATGGTAATATAGAGACTACGGTCTCATGGACGGTTTCAGATGTATGCTTGATTTATATATTGCCTGACTAGCAATATGTGGACTTACTTCCGATATTATACTTGTGTTCTGATTTTAAATGAATGTAAATGATTGTTTTATATAACGGTTTTCATTAAACTCTATGAATTCACTCGGCATTCGCTGATATGATTTTTGCATGTTTTTATCTCAGGTGCTTGAAGGTAATCCGGATGGAGATCGACTCTGATTGCCCACACTTAATATTAAAAATGTTCATTCGATCTGTGTTTTGTAAACTTAATGACCTGTATAATTTGGGGCCTGTTGTACGCTTTTGAAACTTTTTATCGAATGAATATTTGTTAAACCTTGTACAACCATTTTTATGTGTTGTCTATGATTGGAGTTATTGTGTTATCCCGTAACACTCTGAAAGACCCTTCCGCTGTACCGATACGAAAAATGAGAGTGTTACAGTTTGGTACCAGAGCTCTCGTTATAGAGAACAAAGGATTTTAAAAACCAAGGTTTTGAACAAAACTTTTCAAAATCTTTTGACGATGAACATTTGAGAAAATATTTGAAAAATCTTTTGACTATAACGGTTCCAGAGATCTCCGACGTTACCGACAAGCCCTATTGAGAAGATATATATTTTGATATATATAATTTAATTTATATATATGTATATATCGTGATTTCATTATGTAATTGTTTAACTAGTATGTTATCCTAATACGAGATATATATATAAATGCAGATTGTCATGGCTGACCCTAATATTCCTGTAGAAAACCATGCTATTCCCGAACCTAATATAGAAGATGATCCTTATTTAGACTTAGTAGATTATGATATAGATGATGAGGAGGAACCATTTGAGGATCCCGAGCCCGAGTTAGGACTAGGAGATCAGATTGCCCCTCAGGTTGACTTAGTAGAGAATGTGGATATTGAGAATGTGGGTAATGAGAATGTGGAGATTGAGAATGTGGAGATTGAGAATGCTGATATTGAGAACAATGATGAGATTGGGTTAGATGAGTTAGATGATGAGATTGACGACGAGGATGTCGAGGAGGACGTAGGTATAGATGTTGAGGTCGATGACGATGAGGAAGCCGAGCTTATTTATCCATATGATGTTCCAGAGGGCGAGCCTTTGCCCCCACCAGTTTGTTTGTCTGATTCTGAGGATGAGTTACCTATGGATGAAATGTCTGAATCGTCTGAATCGTCTGAATCTGATTCTGAATCAGAGGAGGATGAGGATGACGATGCACCTGACGGTACCGATGCTATTGCTACTCGTAGACGTGAGATAGGAGAGTCGTCTAGTACTCGAGAGGCTACTCATATTGATGGTCTTGCACCATGGGCCTTGAGACGTGATCTAGATGCTTCCCGTGTTAAGAGTTGTGTGACAGAGGTTGGATTAGGGGTTGTTCAGACTCAGGTTGCTTATTTGGAGTCGAAGACAAAGATTGGCGAGAAAGAGCGAGAATTGCTTAGTTTGGATTTGAGTGATGTAGAACGTGGTTTGAATGAGGCTTTTAGGAGGTTATCGGTGTTGGAAAGTGGTGAGTATGCTGCCATGAAGAGAAAGGTAAATACTATGGAGATTCAGTTGAATGTGGCTCGTGCGATGCGTGAGAAAGCTGAAAAGGAGTTGAATATATCCGTGGATGGAACAGTAGATTTTATGCTGACATGGTTGAAAGAGGAGTAATCCGTAAGCGCCCAGCTGAAGATGTGTCTAGTGATCGTCCGACGAAGATTCAGAAGACGATGGATGATGGACCATCTGGTGGTTCTCAGTAGACCAGTCTGTATTTAGTAGTGACCTTTATATCTTTTGTGCTTTTGTAGCTTTGACCGAACCGACTTGTTAGTAGTAGACTTGGCACGAATTTTGAGTGTATATAGTGCTAGAACTTTGATATGGATGTACTAAGACAATACTTTTGTTTCAGATCGAATGAAATATGTATCTTGTCTTGAATTCCATATTGTGCCTTATTTGTATCTTGATTATGAATTCAATCCATATTATATGAATCCTTTGTTGGATGAATGCTTAATACTTTGAAATTATTAAATTATAGAACTATGCCGCCCAAGAAGGTTGTGACTGAGGATGATGTACGTAGGATTATTACGGAGCAAGTTACCGCATCTATGACTGAATTTATGGCAAATACTAGAAATGAAGCTGGCGGTAGTGGAGCTGGCGGTAGTGGAGTTGGCGGTAGTGGAGCTGGCGGTAGTGGAGCTGGCGGTAGTGGAATTGGCGGTACTAATGTAAATGTGAATGCTAATAATGTGAATGCTAATGCTGGAGGAAATGTAGGAGGACTTGGAACGAATGCACCTGAAGTTGGTGGCTGTACTTATGTGACGTTCATGAAGTGTGAACCTCTACCTTTTAATGGAACTGAAGGTGCTGTAGGACTAAGCCAGTGGATTGAAAAGATTGAATCGGTGTTTAGGATTAGTAAGTGTAAGGAGGAAGATAAGGTGACTTTTGCTATGGCTACTCTTAAAGGTCGTGCGTTGACTTGGTGGAACAGGAGAATTGCTTTAATGGGTCTTGATGCTGCTAATGCTACTCCTTGGGCTGAAGTTAAGAAGATGATGACTTTGGAGTTTTGTCCTTGTAGTGTGATCATTAGGTTAGAACAACAGTTTATTCATTTGAGAATGAAAGGTGTGGACATTGATAGTTAGACGAATCGATTACATGAGTTGGCCTTGCTATGTCCTCGATTGGTTGAACCCGAAGAGATCCGAATTGAGCAATATGTGAAAGGGTTGACCAGGAATATCCGGGGGGACGTGACATCATCTAAACCACTGGCCATTGATGATGCTGTTCGAATGGCTTACCAACTCATTGGACAGATAAATCAGGATAAGGAAGATGAAGCCCGTGTTGGTGAGAAAAGAAAGGGAGACGGTGAGCGTGTAGATAGAGGTGATAATAGGAAGATCTTTAATCGCCGTCAGAACAAGAGAAAGGGGAATGCAAATGCTCTTACCAACAACACACCGCGCAATTATGATAGATGTCCTAAGTGTGGCAACAAGAGGCATGCTGGCGACTGCTGGAAGTGCCGAAATTGCGGAAAGCTTGGACACAAGGTTGAAAGGTGTAAGAAGGGAACCATTTGCTTCAACTGTAATGAAGAAGGACATAGGAAATCGGAATGCCCGAAGTTGAAAGCGATTGTACCTGGAAGAAACCCCCAGGGTGGTATCTACCAACTTGGAACAATTGAGGTGAAGAAAGAGGATCCGAATGTCGTTACCGGTACGTTTTTACTCAACAATCATTATGCTGTTGCTTTATTCGATTCGGGTGCCGATAGGAGCTTTGTATCCACTAAATTTAGTGCCCTTATTGATATTGAACCTGTTGAGATAAGTACCAGTTACGAGGTGGAATTGGCTGATGGTAAATTAGTGAAAACTAATAAGCTATTAGAAGGATGATCTCTAAATCTCTTGAACCATTCCTTTCCTATTGATTTGATGTTGATAGAATTAGGTAGTTTCGATATTATTATTGGTATGGATTGGTTGTCGTTGAACAATGCTACTATTTTATGTGGAGAGAAGAAAGTTAAGATTCCTCTTAGGAATAGGACGTTAGTAATTGATGGTAGTCGAGGTGAATCCCGTTTGAAAATCGTTTCATGTATTAAAGTCCAAAAGTACATCAGGAACGGTTGTGAGTTATTTTTAGCTCAAGTGACCGGGAATGAGTCTAGGGAGAAACGATTGGAAGATGTACCTATTATTTGTGAATTTCTTGAGGTATTTCCTAAGGATTTACCCGGACTTCCACCGATAAGGCAAGTAGAGTTTCGAATCGATTTAATTCCTGGTGCTGCACCGGTGGCACGTGCGCCTTACCGATTAGCCCCTTTTGAATTAAAGGAGTTATCTGAGCAACTTAAGGAGTTGTCTGATAAAGATTTTATTCGACCGAGCTCGTCGCCTTGGGGAGCTCCAGTCTTGTTCGTTAAGAAGAAGGATGGATCTTTTCGTATGTGCATTGATTATAGGGAACTGAATAAGTTAACAATTAAAAACCGATATCCTTTACCTAGGATTGATGATTTGTTTGATCAACTGCAAGGATCTAGTGTGTATTCTAAGATAGATTTGCGGTCAGGATATCACCAACTTCGCGTCCGTGAAGAAGATATTCCTATAACTGCATTTAGAACCCGTTATGGACACTATGAATTTCAAGTAATGCCATTTGGGTTAACTAACGCACCTGCGGTTTTCATGGATTTAATGAATCGAGTGTACAAGCCCTACTTGGATAAATTTGTGATTGTGTTTATTGACGATATTCTAATCTATTCTAAGAATGAAGATGAGCATAGAGAACATTTGAGGATTGTTTTGAATTTGTTGAAGGATGAAAGGTTGTATGCTAAGTTTTCGAAGTGTGATTTCTGGTTAGATTCTGTGCAATTTCTTGGTCATGTGATTAACAGAGATGGAATTCATGTTGATCCTGCAAAGGTTGAAGCTATTAAGAATTGGTCTGCACCGACAACGCCAACGGAAGTGCGACAGTTCTTAGGATTGGCTGGCTATTATAGGCGATTCATTAAAGAATTTTCTTTGATAGCTAAACCCTTGACTAAGCTTACTCAGAAGAATAAACCTTTCGTTTGGGGAAGTGATGAAGATGGAGCATTTCAGACATTGAAGCAAAAATTATGTAGTGCGCCAATCTTATCATTACCCGACAGGAGTGAAGATTTTGTAGTGTATTGTGATGCATCTCTTAGAGGTTATGGAGCTGTTTTGATGCAGAGAGAGAAAGTAATAGCTTATGCTTCTAGGCAATTAAGGAAGAATGAGGAGAATTATACTACTCATGATCTTGAGTTAGGAGCTGTAGTCTTTGCTCTTAGGTTGTGGAGACATTATCTGTATGGCACCAAGTGTACGGTATTCACCGATCACAACAGCCTACAGTATATTCTCGACCAAAAGGAATTGACCATGAGGCAACGAAGATGGATAGAGTTGTTAAGTGATTATGATTGTGATATAAAATATCACCCAGGAAAAGCCAATGTTGTTGCTGATGCGTTGAGTAGGAAAGATAGAGAGCCTATCAGGGTGCGTTCTCTAGTCTTGACCGTGCACAATAATTTCCCTGAGCAAATTAGAAATGTGCAAATAGAAGCTTGTAAGAAGGAGAATTTTGTTAATGAAGGGTTCCGAGGAGAAGGAGATCCTTTAGAGGTTAGAGCTGATGGAGTGAAATGTTTAAGAGGTCGTATGTGGATACCTAATTTTGGAGGCTTAAGAGACTTGATTATGTTAGAATCCCATAAATCTAAGTATTCCATTCATCCGGGATCTGATAAGATGTACCATGATTTGAAGAAGTTGTACTGGTGGCCGAATATGAAAGCTGACATAGCTATGTATGTTCTTCAATGCTTGACTTGTGCTAGAGTTAAAGCCGAACATCAAAAGCCATCAAGACTACTTCAACAACCAAAGATTCCTGAATGGAAGTGGGAGCGAATTACGATGGACTTTATCACCAAGCTTCCTAGAACATCATCTGGAAACAATTCGATTTGGGTTATTGTCGATAGACTGACCAAATCAGCACACTTCATTCCGGTTAAGGAGCAGTTCTCAATGGAGAAGCTGACTCGAATATACCTTGATAATGTTGTATGCAAGCATGGAGTGCCTGTATCGATCATTTCAGATCGAGATCCTAGATTCGCATCGAATTTTTGGAAATCTCTCCAAAGATCTTTGGGAATGAATCTCGATATGAACACTGCTTATCACCCCCAGACTGATGGGCAGAGTGAAAGGACGATACAAACACTTAAAGATATTTGAGAGCTTGTGTGTTAGACTTTGGTAAGAATTGGGATAAACATTTGTCGCTAGCATAGTTTTCGTATAACAATAGTTACCATTCTAGTATTAAGGCTGCACCGTTTGAAGCTTTGTATGGTAGGAAGTGTAGATCTCTTGTATGTTTGAGTGAAGTTGGGGACACCCATCTCACGGGAGCGGAATTGATCCGGGAGACTACGGAGATGATAGTTCAGATTAAGAAGAGGTTGTTGACTGCCCGTAGTAGACAGAAAAGTTACGCGGATGTGCGGCGGAAGCCAATGGAGTTTGAAGTGGGTGACCGAGTAATGTTGAAGGTATCGCCATGGAAAGGCGTTATAAGATTTGGAAAACGAGGAAAATTGAATCCCCGTTATATTGGACCCTTTAAGATTTTATCTAGAGTAGGTCCGATGGCTTACAAACTAGAGTTACCCCCAGAACTTCATGGTGTTCACAACACATTCCATGTATCTAATCTGAAGAAATGTCTAGCAGTGAGTGATGAGAAAATTCCGTTAGGTAAGGTTCGAATAGATGGGAAGTTGCATTTTATCGAAGAGCCCGTAGAAGTTATGGACCGTGAGGTAAAGCAACTGAAACAAAGTCGGATACCTATTGTCAAGATCCGATGGAATTCAAAGCATGGACCGGAGTATACTTGGGAACGAGAGGATGAAATGTGGAAGAAATATCCGCACCTCTTCGATTTCAATAAGAAACGGACATCCAAATGAAATGGATCACGAGGACGTTGATCCCTTTTAGGAGGAAAAGCTGTGACAAATCTAACATTTTCAGGTAGTAAAATATTTTCTCGTATAATATTTTGAAACTTATTTTTGTGTTGGTTGACGAACTCCCAATTTACGGATTTAAATTTGGGCTTACGTGCATAATTTGGCGTCTTTTACGACTAAACCGGAAACCTTAGGATTTCGTATTTACGTTTTTTAACTCCGTTTTTGATGAGACAATTATTATTGGATTCGTTTTGTGACGGTGATTCATAATTTATAAAAACATTTTTCGTAAAACGACCCGAGGATACGCAAATCGAGAAAACTAGAATCGAGAAATACCCGTAAACTAGTGAGATGGGATAAAACACTTTGTCCCACCCCACTAGCTTATATGGGACGGCAACTTGACACCACAACACATATGTGGCATCAAGTATTACCTAACTTATACATGTGTAAGCATATGCTTAAACATTAAGCTAACCTTTACCACTTACTAGCAAAACAAGCTACTAGTTTCATTTCTATCATTCTTACATGCAACTCAACACCAAAAACTCTCTCAACACTCTCCTTTGTGCCGTCCCAAATAAGCCAACAAACACCATCCTTGATCTTTTCTAGCCATAAACCACATGTTTACTAGTCCTATTAAGGTGTTCTCTTGAAGCCTTGATCATTTGGTGGCCATATTAACGTCTTTGGAGGTGATTTACTTGTGTCCTAGGGCTGATTTTCCAACCTATGTTCTTGATATTTGATGGTCTTGGAGATACTTGTTGTGTTCATCAAGTTCTTGCCTTCCTAAAACAAGAAATCCACTTGGATTGGTAAAGAAGATCATCCTCTACATTTTTCTCTTATTATTTTGTAAAGAACAAATGTATTTTCTTTCATTTTGTATATGTATATGATGTATATATGATTATAAAAATGTTGTGTGGGGATCAAGTGTTGATAAATATGCTTAAAAATGATGATAACTATAAGAAATGAAACTAAAATCTTGATTATTTAGTTGGTTGTATAAAAACAGTAGATAACTAAAAGATGAACTGATAAAATTGCATGGTTTGATCTATTTACAGTAAGTAGATGATGTTATACACATGTGAGAGTTGGCCATGCAATGGAATCAAAATAATGAGTGAGATATGATCAAAACAAGTTAGGTGGTATAATCTGAATAAGCAGTTTTGTAGGGACTGTTAAGGCAACTTAAACTCAAATTGGGCAGTAGCTATAACTAAGTTATATGTAGCACATATTATGAAGAACTTTTCATCCAAAAATGAGCTTCTAAGTCATTATATAACTCTAGATATGGTAAAAATGGTAAACATGAAGTTAAAAATCAGATTTTGGAAATAATGTTTATTATTATTATATAAGCACTCACATTATAATGTATAAAATGTAAAAATATAAACCCACTAACTTATAAAACTTATTTATATAAATATATAAAAGGTTAATTAAATGGGTAAATTATATAAATGGTGGTAAAAATAATATTTATAAGTAATAAAAACTATAAACTTGATTTTCACGACTTTTTCGGCTATCGCCGTGAAATTAACGTTTTTCGCCAAATAAAACTTAGACGACCAAACCCGTCTAATGTAAAGTTTATAAAAGTCATATACTGATGTATAGGTAACTAATACAAGTAAAAACCGATAAAACCCGAACTATAAGAATTATGGACATTTACGAGCTAACTAAACACATTAGACTAATAATTAGACTTGATAAGATAAAAACTTGTAAAAAGAACTTATTGGGCTTAAACCAT
The DNA here is from genome assembly GCA_025667525.1 of Glebionis coronaria. NCBI lineage: Eukaryota > Viridiplantae > Streptophyta > Magnoliopsida > Asterales > Asteraceae > Glebionis > Glebionis coronaria. Next base: position 458,835 of record JANFOE010000061.1, read on the forward strand.
TTGGGCCCAACATGAAAAGTATATATACTGATCATATAGGTATAAAAGGGGTAAAAACAAGTTAAAGAACTTATAAAAGACTTAATGGACTTAAAATAGGTAAAATCGGTAAAACTAGTGAACTAGTAAGACATTACCAAGACGTAAACGCTAAAATGAGTAAACAAGGATGTATAAACCCACTTGATCATCATCATATGTACAAAATCATCATATGTATATTGTTATTTTGATAAAATTCATTGGACCGAGTCTAAGACCGATTATTGTTTATATAGGTTTCCGTGACCGAAGCACGCCCGTAGCCGATAATCCGCCTTTCATTAACAACGTGAGTTCATAGCCTCGCACTCTTTTAAATGTTTTATAAAATGATTTGTAAACCCGCGAGGGAGATAACATGCTAGATTTTTATAAATATAGAACACAAGTAGTCCCGATTGTATGCTAAATGAGATGGACCCGAATGATGCTATGACCCTATATTCGAGACTAAAAGGATTATTAGTAGTTAGGTTATGTCACTTAAAGTCCCATTAGCATGAATTGTGAACTACCGGGATTTGGTAGACGCTTATGCATTTGATAGTACTATTTGGGGACGATCACCCCAGTTCGCGCCTTGACGGTTGATCCCCGTCGTACCACATTGATTGGTAAGCGAATTTATGTATGAGAAGATTCCATAGCGTGATTTTTGTGACGACACACTAACTTAGATGGGCAAATTGTTTGTCGGGTTCGCGGCCCGCTGTTTCACAGTAAGGTAACAATGTCATGCGGCTAATAATAATCCTATAATCTATTCAATCTATATAATCTAAATAAACGATATGATACGACGCTATTAACGATGAATATATTACCTATCATGGTAATATAGAGACTACGGTCTCATGGACAGTTTCAGATGTATGCTTGATTTATATATTTCCTGACTAGCAATATGTGGACTTACTTCCGATATTATACTTGTGTTCTGATTTTAAATGAAAGTAAATGATTGTCTTATATAACGGTTTTCATTAAACTCTATGAATTCACTCGGCATTCGCTGATATGATTTTTGCATGTTTTTATCTCAGGTGCTTGAAGGTAATCCGGATGGAGATCGACTCTGATGGCCCACACTTAATATTAAAAATGTTCATTCGATCTGTGTTTTGTAAACTTAATGACCTGTATAATTTGGGACCTGTTGTACGCTTTTGAAACTTTTTATCGAATGAATGTTTGTTAAACCTTGTACAACCATTTTTATGTGTTGTCTATGATTGGAGTTATTGTGCTATCCCGTAACACTCTGAAAGACCCTTCCGCTGTACCGATACGAAAAATGAGAGTGTTACACATACTATAAAAGGAAAGTTCTAATCATATACGTACGATCTTAAGGGTACTATTCATGGTAAAAGTATGCGGGTTTTACTGGTGAAGTGTGTGGGTTTGGGTAACGGGTCAATACGGTATATGTGGGTTGGGTTATGTGCCACCAAAGTACCCTTCATCCAGTTTTTTATATATTGGGTGTTTGATATGTTCAAAAAAACTATGTTGTCAAGAGTTGGTCTAGTTTTCTGAAAAAAGATATTGAAACTATTTGTTTTTCGTTAATGAAAGTATGGGAGTAATATAGTTTTCTGTTTTGACATGTAAATGGATATGGAAATGAGGCATAGATGATTTATATGTCGCGTTTACAAGATGTTGCATAAAGAAAATTTTGCACTCTGTATAGAAGTGGAAATAACGTTTAGTCGATCGTCGCCCAAATGTTATATCATGCGGTTAATGCTAACATGGCCCATTTAGCAGGGACAAGTTCTAGCCCTTTGTGGTTTTTGAAAGTGTAATGAGTGATAATGTTTTGTTTTAACTGATTAGCTTTGTTTGTGTGTGTACATAACAATTTGTAACAGCGTCACACACATCTACTTTGAGAACCTGATGAAAGCACTAGAAAACAATTTATCAGACGTGGGCACACACATCGAGGAATCAAACACAACAAGTAGCTCAAAGACAGCAGAAGAAGGTACAAGCAAGTCAAAAGTTGGCAAGGGGAAGGGGTCAACAAAAGGTTCTGCCTCAAGCCGCACCGTGGATGACTAGAAGTGTGAGTCGTGCACCTATACGAACACAAAGACCGCCAGTGTATGTGAGATGTGCCGCACTAGTCGGTAAAATACACTCCATAAACAATATCATTAGTTCTACATCACTACATGTTCCCCCTGAAGCAAAAAGAATGAGACGACAGGACTGTAGTGGTTGAAATGTGGGTGCTGGGTGTATATAGAGTTTGGTCATGGTAGTGTTTTTCAAGTCAAAGATGTAGATTGAGGGTCGGTCTCTTTTGAATTAAAGTGATGATACCAGATGATTTGTCGTACTTAAAATGTGGTTTGTTGTTACAGTCGTAATGGATTTTATAGAAAAACTTTTTCTTCATCTGCGCGTTCAATCATATTGTTTCTCCGAATTATTACTCTTAGTAGCTAAAATTTAGCGTTTAACTACTACCTACGAAGACATTCTTTGTACACAACCTTAAAGATTTTTAAACAAAACACACTTGCACACTATTTAAAGATTCTTTAACAAAACATGCTTGCACACTTAAAAAAAACAATAGCGACATTGTTCGGACCAAACTGGGAGCTTGAATTCACGGGACACGTCGTTTTGACAGGCTGTTTGTAAGAAGGAATTACGTACATATCCCTTCAGATGTACGGAACCCAAACAAGGTGGTCTTCGGATAAGAAATGGAAAATTGCCTGACTTCCTGCTTTCGCTTTAAGTGCTCGCACTGCAGACTGTTTTAGCTTTAGGCTCTAGTTTGTAGTGTCTATGTAGCAAACTGTAACAGCTTTCACTTTGGTACCATCCGCACCCATCAAAGAAACCACATACACTCTAGTAGTCGCACTTTTATGGCAGAAAAAGATAGCATATACATATTTTTTCTTATGACAAACGACAGACTTATTCGAATTGAGTTCCGTAGCTCGTTCAACTTTGTACGTTTGCGGGGGACTGCTTTTTTTAGTTTTTACTTCTGTTGATATCACTTTCAATCTTTTACCTAAACTTGTGATACCAAAATCAACCATCGACTCTACTGAAGTCACACAATTATCATCCAAACCTTTGATGCCTTTGTTCTTACAATAGTTGAGGGTTTGCTTTATGATTTTAGCTTCAACTGAGTCGGGTTTAATGGAAAAATCATTGTATATATCGGAAAGTTTGTTTGATGCAAAGGGTATCGAATCAGCCACTCTTTGTTTTTCATAAAAAGTGACCTTTCATGACTTTATGCAAGTCGTTTTCCATGAAAAATATGTCTATATTCGGGTTATCCATGACCTGATCCTCGGTTCTGGGGGTGATGCACGGAACTCGATATCCTAGTGGTTGGCACACCTGCGTAAACTGGCTTCCCCTTGCCGTTCGTATGCAAACCCATCACTGTGTAAAACGATAGAGGTTTTTAAAAAATTATTCTTAACACAAGGCAACATCTGACATAAAATTGAAAAGTTAAAGATCAACCGTTAGTGGATAAATGATCCTTGACTAGTTTTGGCATAAAACTTTTCGGCAACATTGACTTCCAGTAAACTTCAGGAGTCACATCATAACTTGCCACAATTGCTAGCTGATAACCGAACCATAAACCAACACAAAAAGTTAACTCCACATTATAGACTAAAAAAATTACGGTGTATACAAGTAATGTGTTTAGAGATACATAGGAATCCAACTTTGTAACACATTATACTGAGATATATGTACATCAGTACATGTACATGTACTTACAGAAACAAGTGTAAAACGAAAGATAACTAGACTGAACTTCATTGCAGAACTGAAACTGTATGTTGAGATGGATTTAGACGATGTTGAAAAGGTGGCTGGACTAATGAGGTATATATAGGACTGAAAATTTGTAGTCACTACATTATGCATTTATATCCGATACGGGTCACAGGCTTTAGATATTGCCGAACTACCGCTAGCAAATCTTCAAGTATGCCAATCCAAAGTACATGTGGGTAGGGCCGCGTAACAGTTATGATCGAAACAGATGGGTCATGTTCTTGATTATACAGAGATGTAATCTGCAAGAATGATAGAGCAATAATATAGCATTCTGCTAAGTTTGATAACACTTGATAACTCTATCATTACAAAATGTCTAACACCCCACCAAATGCTATGCGCAGCGGAACTACAACATTTGGGTGCTAGGCAGTTATCATCGCACACAAGATATATCAAACGACTCCAAAGAGACGTCAATTTAAAACTTAAATTAAAAATTGTTAAAAAGATACATGTCTACGGTTTTTCCAACCCCAATTGATACAACAGAGTTTTGCGTTTTCGGTCCCCATGAATCTCAACCCAAAAGTTACAGTTTTCACAACAACATGACATCAAAGTTAAAAATGTTTAAGTAATAACGGGAGGAAAAACAAGTAGACTCCAAGCTCCACACACAACATCCATCCAATGCACGCTCCATGCTACACTTCAACGGTTACCTGCAACACATGCTAAATTTGGTCAACGAAAACGTTGAGTGGAATTCATAGGTTTTACAATTCATTTTGAACATATGTGTAATAAAACCATTCACGATCATTCATAGACTTGTCGATCAAACAATCTATATTCAAGATAATGACAATTGTGTTTAAGCTCATGACACTAAACCGTTAACTCAATCACCCGCGTAATAATTACCGGCGTGATTTAGATGAAACCAGTGCCCCTACTAAGGCATCAGTTGCAATTATACCTTATCTCTTATCACAAATTATCCGTCCGCAGGGGGTATCAACGTATTAGCCCTCGTCTCGGATAGGGTAGTCAACCCCATAGTACTATCACTTTGTATAAGCGGCTATTTCTAATCCACGCTAGGACTAAACAATACTTAATAGTTCATGAATTTAGGGCCTTTTGCAACTAGGTACTCAACATAATTTCAAAGGCAACATTCGGGTCCAACAATCATTCATGACATATGTTCATTTTGAAAACTAGCATGCATTTCCCTCGCGGGTAAAATAGTTTGAAATAATAATAAGCGAGGCTATAAATTCACACCTTATATAACAAGTAGTCGATAGTTCGAGAGACGGTCACTGACGACGATACGGATGCCCGGGGAATTCAACACCTATCAAACCAAATAACGCGTAATGAGTAATCTCATTTTAAAACCTTATGGTACTGTATAAAATACATAAATATTAGTCACGTGTGACAATTACAACTCACGCCAAAACAAAACGACAAGTGTTACTCGTTTTATACCATTTGTCCTTATTATTAACGTTATCCATTTTTACTTGTTTTCGCCGATACTTACCGAAAGTACGGACTGTTTTACTATACTTAACCCTTTTTATAAAATTTGAGAAAATTCTCAAAAATACTATAAGACCTGTAGAAAACACATATTTAATCCCAATAAAAGTTTTCACTTCTACGACCCGTTACTCAACACTTTTCCAAAACTACGTTTTTCGGACTGAAATTGTACTTTGACCAAGTCGGACTCGTTTGACCCGTTTAAAATACTCCATTGACCCATTTGACACCTAAGTCCTATAATAGACTCAAATGTGCAGGTTTGAAACCAAAATTCAACCCTTGACCATTTACCAAACTAAACTTATAGTCCCCGGGATTTGACCTAAAACCAAGCATAATTTCGGATTATGACGGTTTTTATCTCCCGGTACACGAATTTCAAAACGTCGTAACTTTTGACTCGTTAGGAGTCGTAAGCTCTACCTTATACCAAATCGAAGCTAAGAAAATACTCTACAAATCTATCCTATCCACAAGACCTGTTTTCAAAATAATTTTTACGAAAATGCCTTAAACTTTCTGCCTAAAATCAACTATACCAAAATCACACTAACGCTCGTTTCCAAACCCATTTATCATCACTAGACATCATCCTAAGCATCCCTAATCACAGCCAAACAACATTTTCAGTCCTAAACCCCTATTGATCATCAACCTCATAAAACTAAAATCATAAAAACAAGCATGCAAGTGATTATACCCATCTAAAACATCTAAAAATATAAGATTAAACATAAACCCAAGCTCAAAACATTAACCACCATGATCCCCAAACACCCCCCCCCATTGAGCCGTGGGGTTTGGGTGATCAAAACCCACCAACCAAATTAATTTTGGTTGATTTGTTTGGTGTTCTAGCATCATTTTAGCATGAATTAAACATGCAAATGCCCAATTAACATCAAAAACGAATTTGAAAAATCTTGAAATTTTTGGAAGAATTTTTGTTAATGCATGTTTGAAATGATCATAGATTAACACTCACTAGATGATTTTAGAAGGTGGTCTTTGATTAGAATGGATCAAAACTCAAAAAAAATTGGTGTGGTGGTGGTTTTGGGGTTTTGGCCGTCGGCCTAAGAACAAGAGGGAGGGGGTTTTGATCTTTTTTTCTTGAAAATGTTTTGTGTGTGTTTGTTACCTCCATTTTTGTGAAATGGGAGGGACCCTTGTGCAATATAAGCATTCTTTTGGCCTTAAGAAAAAACGACACCAAAACTTTACGGGATTGACTCACTAGTCATTTTAGAAAATTTTATGGGAGTCGGGAATCATCCCAAACACTCCAAAATACTTTTAGGATACTTTAAATGTACCCGGAAAGCAATAAAACTCACCCGACTCGACTTAACACGAACCGTAAGTAAAATTCTCGAAAAATTACATTATCGATAAAACGTCAATAATTACAGAAATTTGGGCATCCATCGGGATCGTATTCGTCATCGTCCTTCTTAAATCGTCAATCGTCAAAATTATAACCTCGAACATCGGTTTCAACCAAAATACTAAAATATATAGCAATTAAAATTTATTAAAAATTTCAAAAATAAGCGTAATTTAGGGTAATGTTAGTGACCTCGGTTCTAGGGTATCACATCCACCCCTCCTTAAAGAGAGCGACGTCCCGGCGCTCGCCTCTTCTTATACTCACATTTCGTGCCGCTGGAACAGATGAGGATACCTTTCCTTGAAAAAGTCCTCACGTTCCCAAGTGTATTCCGGTCCACGCCTAGAATTCCATCGAACCTTCACGATGGGAATTCTACTACGCTTCAGCCTCTTGACCTCTCGGTCCATAATTTCCACGGGTTCTTCCACAAAATGCATTTTGTCGTCCAGTTGAATCTCGTCCAAAGGAATCACCAATTCCTTATCCGCCAAACTCTTCTTCAAGTTCGATACGTGAAACGTGTCGTGAATAGCACTAAGCTCGCTCGGCAACTCTAACTTGTATGCTACTGGTCCAATTCGTTTAACGATCTTAAATGGTCCAATATACCTCGGACTCAACTTTCCTTTCTTCCCAAAACGAATTACACCCTTCCACAGCGATACCTTAAGTATAACCATATCTCCGACTTCAAATTCCAACGGTTTCCTTCTGTTATCGGCATAACTCTTCTGTCGGCTTCTCGCAGCAAGTAGTCGGTTCTTGATTTGCACAATCTTCTCTGTCGTCTCTAAAACCATTTCGGGTCCAGTCAATTGACTTTCTCCTACTTCACTCTAACAAACAGGCGATCTACACTTTCTTCCATACAATGCTTCGAACGGTGCAGCCTTGAGGCTCGCATGATAACTATTATTATATGAAAACTCCACTAGAGGCAAGTGGCGTTCCCAACTTCCTCCGAAATCAATCACGCAAGCTCGGAGCATGTCCTCCATCGTCTGAATAGTTCGTTCACTCTGGCCGTCAGTCTCCGGGTGATAAGCCGTACTTAAATTCAATTCAGTGCCCATCGCACGTTGAAGAGATTTCCAAAATTCCGAAGTAAATCTACTATCGCGATCTGAAATAATCGATAACGGTACTCCATGTCTGCAAACGATCTCCTTCACGTACACACTGGCCAGCTTCTCCATACTGTCCGTCTTCTTTATAGGTAAGAAATGAGCAGATTTCGTCAATCTATCCACTATTACCCAAATCATATCACATCCACTAGGAGTTCTGGGTAAACCCGTCACGAAATCCATAGCGATTTTATCCCATTTCCATTCTGGGATCTCTGGTTGTACCAACAACCCAGACGGCTTCTTATGTTCTGCTTTAACCTTCGCACAAGTCAAACACTTACTAACGTAACGAGCAATATCCGCCTTCATATTCGGCCACCAATAAACTTTCTTCAGGTCATGATACATTTTATCCGATCCAGGATGTATCGAATACTTCGACTTATGAGACTCGTTCATAACCAAATCTCGTACTCCAGGCTTTCCTTCCTCGGATGAACACAACGGTAACCAAATCCGATTCTCAAAATATCTCAGTCCGTCTGACCTAATCACAAAAAGAGGTTTCAACATTCTTCCCAAGTTCTCAGCATCAACATTCTCTTTCATTAATCCCCTCTCTTGAGCCTTCAGTACAGTTTCGGTCAAGTCAACACTCTCAGTCATCACCAATGCTCTGACTCTCAAAGGTTTCTCTCGTTCCTTCCTACTAAGTGCGTCCGCTACAACATTCGCCTTGCCAGGATGGTAGCGAATTTCACAGTCATAGTCACTCAGTAATTCTACCCATCGTCTCTGTCGCATGTTCAACTCCTTTTGATCTAAAATGTGCTGCAAACTCTTGTGGTCAGTGAATACAACACACTTCGTCCCATACAAATAATGTCTCCACAATTTCAACGCAAAGACTACCGCTCCTAATTCCAAATCGTGCGTCGTGTAGTTCTCCTCATTCTTCCTCAGTTGTCTCGACGCGTAAGCTATCACCTTTTCAGGCTACATCAACACCGCTCCATAACCCTTACGAGATGCGTCACAATACACTACAAAGTCTTCGGTTCCTTCAGGTAATGACAATATCGGTGCTGAACATAACTTGTCCTTGAGCGTTTTGAAAGCGAATTCTTCCTCATCTCCCCATTCATACACTCTATTCTTTTCGGTAAGCTTTGTTAATGGCTTCGCAATCAACGAAAATCCTTCAATGAATCTCCGATAATACCCAGCTAAACCAAGGAATTGTCGAACTTTAGTCGGCGTTGTCGGTGCCGACCATTCCCTGATCGCTTCGACCTTGGCAGGATCCACGCGAACTCCTTTGCTATCAATCACGTGACCAAGGAATTGCACGGACTCTAACCAAAACTCACATTTCGAGAACTTCGCATACAGCTTCTCTCTCTTCAGCAGATCCAATATCTTTCTCAGGTGCTTCTCGTGCTCCTCCTTACTCTTAGAGTAAATAAGAATATCATCAATAAAAACAATGACAAACTTATCTAGATACGGCTTGCATACGCGATTCATAAGGTCCATGAATACAGCAGGCGCGTTTGTCAACCCAAACGGCATCACTCGAAATTCAAAGTGTCCATACCGCGTACGAAAGGCAGCTACAGGAATATCCTCCTCTCTTACACGTAGTTGATGATACCCTGATCTTAAATCGATCTTTGAGTATACACAGGAACTTTGCAATTGATAAAACAAATCGTCAATCCTCGGCAATGGATATCGATTCTTAACCGTCAGCTTGTTGATTTCTCTATAGTCAATACACATCCGGAATGAACCATCTTTCTTCTTCACAAACAACACTGGCGCTCCCCATGGTGATGAGCTCGGCCTAATAAATCCTTTGTCCATCAACTCCTTCAGTTGATCCGATAACTCCTTTAACTTGGACGGTGCTAATCGATAGGGTGCACGCGCAACCGGCGCAGCTCCTGGCACCAGATCGATTCGAAACTCGACCTCACGGGTGGGTGGTAAACCTGGCAACTCGTCTGGAAAAACTTCCGGATAGTCGCAGATTACAGGTACCTCTTCAATCCTCGCCTCTAAATCACCATCACACGAAACTTGTGCCAAAAACACATCGCATCCACTTTCTACATACTTCTTCATTTTTAAACAAGAAATCACTTTCAAACGAGAAGTGCATTCGTCTCCTTTCACGGTCAAGACTTTATTCCTCAGTGGGATCTGAACTAATCTCTCACCACAGACGATCACAGCACTGTGCGCCATCAGCCAATCCATTCCCACGATTACATCAAACGATCCTAGCTCTATAGGCATCAAGTCGATTTTAAAAGCGTAATTTCCTAACTTCAAGGTACACCCTTTCAGTATAGAATTCGTACTAACGATCTTCCCATCGGCTAACTCCACGTTATAACTAGTCGCTAACAATACCGGTTTTCTATCGATATGACGACTAAATTTTACATCTACGAAACTCTTGTCGGAACCAGAATCAAACAAAATACTAGCATAACAAGCGTCTAGCAAAAACGTACCGGTAACCACGTTAGGACCCTGTGGTTTATCAGCCGTCCCTACTTGATACACGGCAGCAGCATTGTTACCCCCTTGCTTGTTTCCTGCCTTCGGGCAATTTCCTTGCTTATGGCCTCTCTCTCCACATACAAAACAACCCATCACTCTGGTAGCATTCGCCCCAGTGGCTACCCCTTTTGTTCGGCAATCAGACATCCTGTGACCCGCTTTTCCACATTTGTCGCACGTAGGCGGGCAATGCCCTACATGATACAAGTTGCATCGACCACAGTGGGGATTCACCTTCGCTCATCTGGGGTTTGTCACAGCTCTCATCCCTTCATTCCTTCGCTGGTTGAACTGCTGATTGCGGTTCTGACCATTGTTGTTTCGGTTTCCACCTTGGCTTTGACCCTGGGATTGATTGCTCTGTGCCGCTTCCCACTTCCTCTTATTTCCTTCAGCAATGAAGTTCTTCTTGTCTTGGAGTTTGACATCCATCAACGCGTGAGCCATCTGGACCGCTTCATCAAACGACCCAGGTTTAGACGAAGTCGTCTCACCCTTGATATTACTGGATAGACCTTTGATTTACTGTTTCATCTTCTTGTTATCATCGGCAAAGGTGTCTGGACACAAAAGGCTTAGTTCATTAAACCTCCTGGTGTAAGCAGTGATATCATTGTTTTTCAAAGTCAGGTGCCTCAACTCATCTTCCAATTGACATAACTCCTCTTCAGGACAGAACTTCTTGGTCAAAAGAGCTTTAGTAGCAGTCCATGTTCTTGCATTCGCTACTGCCAACCCAACAGTGGCTACTTGGGTGTTCCACCAACTCAATGCATCGTCAAGAAATGTAGCAGCCACAAACTTGACATTGTTCGCTTCTGAGCAACCAGTAATCTCGAAAGTACTTTCAACCTTTTCTAACCATCTCCTGAGTTCTAGAGCTTCACCAGTTCCACGAAATTGCGTGGGACCACATTTTATGAAACTAGAGTAAGTACACTCTCTTGGGGCTTGCTGTCTCCCCGCATTTCTGCCCTGGTCTGGATTCCTTCCTGCTCGATCTGCTTCTAGCGCATTCACAATGGCTTCCTGAATCATCGTGTTCACACGGTTGGCGGTTAGTTTTGGAGGCATGGTGCGTTATCAAATTACCTCTCTGCAAAGATAGGGAAAATTGAAAAACAATGTAAGTATACACATCAAGATTAAGATGGATTTCTCTTTCAAGACATAATATAAATACAACGACACATCACTACAGAGTTACTAATATTCATCAATTCACATCACAAAAGATCAAATTAAAGACATATCACAGATCATGAAAGGTAAACATGGATTGTATTGATAATCAACCAAAATTGTGACAAGTATTGCCACTACAACCATTAACCATAAAACTTAAGTCCTCAAGTTTTTTGTCATAATGCCATCATACAAAAGTCTAAAATAGTTCTATTACAACGATCAAAGATAAAATACAAGACAAGCAACTAGGCATGTGGTGATCCACACGGCCTCTTGGATGGCGGTTCATCATCATCTTCCTCGGGTTCCTCATTGCTATCTTCCTCGTCCACTTCATCCATCCTCCTCTTTCCTTTGTCGTTCGGCCCACATTCAGTCGCCTTTTTTGTCCCTGACGTAGACCCACACTCAACCGCTACATGATTTCCCACAGTGATACAAGCACCTCTAGAAGGTGGCTGGATCATGAAGTCATTAGCTTCCATTTCCAAATCGTCCACAAATCTCCAATCTGGGGGCAATGATGCTCTCACTCGATGCTCCCAACTTTGCATCCTAGACAATCTCGCTTGATCTTCCCTAACTCGATCAAGACTGGCGCTCAAGTTCGCGATCATCGATCTTAGACTGTTGATATCACTCTTGTTTGCATTTCCATCATACTCAATTCTTGAAGTCCTTGCTAACAATCCTTGGTGTGCCCTTTCATTCTTATCAAACCTCTTAATTACCCTGGTCTCTACCACAAACCGTTCATACATCAACCTATCCATCCTCCTCAAACGACCCTCGAGATCCCAGTAGTGTCTTGGTCTCGAAAAGTAGACCCTCGCGATATTCTTATGAATAGATTGTGATTTTGATAAATTGCTGGATTCTGCACCACTCCCATTACTTACTCGAACATATCCTGACACTGTCCTCAAGTAGTCCTTACAATTGTCCATCGGGCGACTAAAGGGTTGCTGCTCATATCGATCGGTCGGAGGCACTTCATAACCCTTTGGCGAATTTGGAGATTGAAATAAATAGGTTCGGTCTGACCGACAGCATTCTCGGGAATTCCATCATCCATCAGTTCCTCGGCTCTTCCTCAGAATCCTCACTCTCATCACTACTGATGCTGAAGTTGTCCACGTCACTTTCATCACTGTCATTTCCCGGCCCTATTGCTTCTTCTGGAGCGATCCATCCATTGTCATTATCCGGCGGGTTCGGAGGAAACGGTCCCCCTTCGTGACCCACGACGTAATCATTTCCATTACCATTAGGCGGTACCTCGGCCATTCCTGCAATAACAGAGAATTTTGGAGGGTACGTAAGATAACTATATAATATTTATAAATACATGCATGCAAATGCAATGCAAAGGTGGTACATATGCCCAAAATGCAATAATATGATGCTCATGCATGATTAATACAAGAATTACGGTGTCGGGTATTCCACGTATAATTTCAACGTTTACATATAGTAATTTCCATATTTACGTAATAAATACCCTCATATATACTTCAACTCAAAAGTATACGTCAAATGCCATGAATACAAAAATAAACCTTACCGGAGCCATGCAGGATAGTTGTGTGTGCTTGGACAATTTCTTACGACACCAAAAGTTATAGTTTAGGAATTTTTAAAACGACCTAGTTCTCTATAACTCATGGCTCTAATACCAATCTCTAACACCCCACCAAATACTATGCGCAGCGGAACTACAACATTTGGGTGCTAGACAGTTATCATCGCACACAAGATATATCGAACGACTCCAAAGAGACGTCAATTTAAAACTTAAATTAAAAATTGTTAAAAAGATACATGTCTACGGTTTTTCCAACCCTAATTGATACAACAGAGTTTTGCGTTTTCGGTCCCCATGAATCTCAACCCAAAAGTTACAGTTTTCACAACAACATGACATCAAAGTTAAAAATGTTTAAGTAATAACGGGAGGAAAAACAAGTAGACTCCAAGCTCCACACACAACATCCATCCAATGCACGCTCCATGCTACACTTCAACGGTTACCTGAAACACATGCTAAATTTGGTCAACGAAAACGTTGAGTGGAATTCATAGGTTTTACAATTCATTTTGAACATATGTGTAATAAAACCATTCACGATCATTCATAGACTTGTCGATCAAACAATCTATATTCAAGATACTGACAATTGTGTTTAAGCTCATGACACTAAACCGTTAACTCAATCACCCGTGTAATAATTACCGGCGTGATTCAGATGAAACCAGTGCCCCTACTAAGGCATCAGTTGCAATTATACCTTATCTCTTATCACAAATTATCCGTCCGCAGGGGGTATCAACGTACTAGCCCTCGTCTCGGATAGGGTAGTCAACCCCATAGTACTATCACTTTGTATAAGCGGCTATTTCTAATCCACGCTAGGACTAAACAATAGTTAATAGTTCATGAATTTAGGGCCTTTTGCAACTAGGTACTCAACACAATTTCAAAGGCAACATTCGGGTCCAACAATCATTCATGACATATGTTCATTTTGAAAACTAGCATGCATTTCCCTCGCGGGTAAAACAGTTTGAAATAATAATAAGTGAGGCTATAAATTCACACCTTATATAACAAGTAGTCGATAGTTCGAGAGACGGTCACTGGCGACGATACGGATGCCCGGGGAATTCAACACCTATCAAACCAAATAACGCGTAATGAGTAATCTCATTTTAAAACCTTATGGTACTGTATAAAATACATAAATATTAGTCACGTGTGACAATTACAACTCACGCCAAAACAAAACGACAAGTGTTACTCGTTTTATACCATTTGTCCTTATTATTAACGTTATCCATTTTTACTTGTTTTCGCCGATACTTACCGAAAGTACGGACTGTTTTACTATACTTAACCCTTTTTATAAAATTTGAGAAAATTCTCAAAAATACTATAAGACCTGTAGAAAAAACATATTTAATCCCAACAAAAGTTTTCACTTCTACGACCCGTTACTCAACACTTTTCCAAAACTACGTTTTTCGGACTGAAATTATACTTTGACCAAGTCGGACTCGTTTGACCCGTTTAAAATACTCCATTGACCCATTTTGAAGGTCTACGAATTCTAAGGATTTGTTAAATGGATGGATTAGATCTATGGATTTGGTGGAAGAAATGGGGAAGATGGAGATTAGGTGTAGAGAGAGAAAGGAGAGGGAAGGAAAGTAGAGAGAGAAAGTAATTAGATAAAATGATTAAGTGTGTAAGAATGAATGACCAACCCCCTCCTAACATGCTAGGAGGGGTATATATATAGCCCACCCTACATGTGGGCTATATGGACTATATACTTACAAAGTGGATCACGAGCCCATTACATAATTATCGTTGGAGCGACCGATCCTTCACAAATACGTAAAACGTATTTCCAACAATCTCCCCCTAAGGGAGGTCGCTCCAAGTTACAAAGTTCTAAATATACTATGGCTCGTGATCTATGCTAATAATGATGTGACCGAGACTTTCTTTGGGAAAACACATTTCCAACAATCTCCCCCTAAGGGAGGTCACACCATTTTACAAAATCTTAAACCTAGCATCTATGCTTGAGTCTTCGATCTTGTTCTTGTGAATATGCTTGAAGTGATCTTTGACTTTAGTTCTTGAGCATGTTTCCTTGCCTTGACCTTGTGCATTCATCACTTGTGAAATTTGCCTCTTTGTGACTTCATGTTCCACATACTTATACCTTTAAATTCTTGAAAGCTTCAGAGTTTGATACAGCGGAAGACTTGACCTTCAGACTTTCTTGAATTTGTTGAAGTACTAATTGTATGTAGTATAAGCATGTGGTAACGACTTCTTCTGGATTGTACACCGCAATGCCACCTTCTTGTTACGCTGCATAAGACAGTTAGCAACAAACAATATACACGAATGAAATGGCCTTGAACATTTCATTCTAATTCGGTAGCATTTTACCTCCGGTCGGTGAAGACCGTTGGACGATATTAAATATCGTACTTGTGGCAGGTAGTTTCAATTAAGAACCTCCTTGACAAGATTTCGCGGGTAAACCCGTTCTCTTTACTCGACCGTCCAAAGCTGACTGCGAACGTAAAGAGTGAATCATTTGGATAATATTATCCGCATGATTTGAAGCCGTCAATTCATGTTCCTGGAACAAGTGAAGTTCAATTAAGAACCGCACCATCGTTGCTTTCCAGTTGTCACTAGCTTGATTCATATAGAATCTTGCAAGTTACCTACCAAGTGCTGTTTAATGTTAACACTAGAAGGATTTCCACTCGTCACTGTGATCAATAAAGAGTCACTCTGAGTGTTCTGGCAAGATCATATGATAATGCGTAGAGGCCTGGAACGTGTTTAAATTCATTTAAGGATTAAACCACTGTTGCTTTCCAGTTATCACAAGTTTGATTCATAAAGAATCGCACAAGTCACCTACCATGAGCTTTTTGATATTCGCTCAAGAAGGATTTCCATCTTCATTGTAAATACTTTCGTATTACTCGGATGTTCAGGCAAGATCATGAAGATTTTGCGTAGGACTCTTAAGACTTTCTTACTTTTCACAGTGTGTGAAGAAGCAAGTAAATATGAAAGTGTGTCCTAATGAGATATTTGATGATCTCAAATGGCTCTAGACTCGATCGTGCATTTTGGATTTTCAGTGATCGGAGGCTGGAGAGGAGTGCCACCTTTTCAATACCAATTTATTCGGAGTGAATAAACCAGTAGATAATGTGTTGATCTCCGTGTGATTAAAACAAATACCTTTTGAGAGATATTTGAGTTAGCTGGGAAGGGTTGTGCATTGCATCACTGGGTCCATGATGTCTTTCTTCAATATCAAGAATCATTAAAAATGATCTCAATAGCATATGAATTGACCCGGTTTCTGCCTAAGGTTGTAAGGAGGGCTTCTTTCTTTACACCCTTTATCTTTACAATTCTTTTTCATTCTTCAACCCCTTCAATGCTTACCAATACGTCATAACTAGCACCTTGTTGTGATTGTTCCAGTGCTAACTTAAGTACTTGGTCGGCATTCAGCTACGTTCACAATCTTTCTCCATCTTTCCTAAGGACTACTATTTCTAGCTATGGAATGTCCTTGGGAAGATTCCTCCGGTTCTAGAGAAATCATTGGACTTTAACCTATCCTACCATCCTTATGTCACCACAATCTTCATCGTCGTGAAATAAATGGGTTGCGGGTAAGTATAAATCACCATGAAATCCATTTTGAAGTGCAAATCCATTTTGCTCCCCCTTAACATATGCTACGATATTCGAAAACATTTCGCACATGTCGGGATGAGCTAACACGTTAAGTCAAACCATTTATGATTGATCATATCCCATATTAAATCACATTTTCTCCCCCATATTAAAAATATTAACCCAATCGATGTTTTTAATATCAATTGATTTAATAGCATTTTAAGAAAATTTGGGAAGAAAAATGCAACTCCAATTATCTTCATGATTTTAACAAGCTCCCCCTCAAATTAATGAGGGTGTACTTGAAACGTAAATTAAATACCTTTTAAACACAAGTGTAAGGTATTTAATACGTGCAACGATCAATACATGATAATGAATTCACAAGATTAGCAATGTACGAGGTTGGACCTGAATAATGGAGAACAGCATATGAAAGAAGCACATGGTTCTTGTTCACGAATGTTGGTCACCTCGTCACGTCCCCGAGAAAATTAATTCCCGTTGTTGAGTCAAAGCTTTCCGGTGAAATGCTTGACTTGATTATGAAAAGCGGGTTGCTATCTGAAATAATAGCAAGCCATTTTGAGCATGTTTTAAAAGTTTGAACTTCTGCTCGAACTTTATTTACGACCCCGTGTCATTATTGAATGACATTTCTAGGTTCGTAAATATTATCGATTCCAGAAGACATGCTCGTTTTATCAAAACGTTTTTGAACACACAATTTTGAAAGATTTAGAAAAAAACCTTTTGAGAAATTCTCGAAAAATTGTGTTCAAAGTTTTGAAAAAACAATTACTTGAGCTTAAGATGTTGAATATCTTAAAAGCGAGCTCAAGTCCGAGAAGTTGTGAACTTCCCGTTGTTAAGGATAAGTTACCATCGGCGATAAACTTTCCTTTTATCTGAAGGACGAGTTCTAAGCTGACATTTACTTAGAAGTCGTTTTCATGAGCTTGAAAACTTTGACTGTTTTAACGGAAAGCTCATGACCGAGAAAGGTTAATTTCTCGTTATGAAGAAAAGTTCTCTTATTTAAAAGATACACTTTCCTTTCTGAGCTTAAAACCTGGAATGTTTTAATACAAGCTCATGACCGAGAAAATTTAATTTCCCGTTACGAGGATAAGCTATCTTTAAAGATAAGCTTTCCTAAAATTGAAGTCAGAGTTACAGTCTGATATTTAACTGTAAGTCATATACACGAGCTTAAAACCTTTGAATGGTTTTAATGTAAGCTCGTGTCCGAGAAAATTTAATTTCTCGTTATAAGGATAAGTTTATCATCGGCGATAAACTTTCCTGCTTTTGAAGAACGGGTCATCGTCTGACATTTAACGATGAGCCATAATGCATGAGCTTAAAAACTTGGAATGTTTTTGATATAAGCTCATGCCCGAGAAAAATTAATTTCTCGTTGTTAGGATAAGTTTACCATCGGCGATAAACTTTCCTTTCTTTGAAGATCGAGTCATAGTCTGTAATGTGACTATAAGTCCTTGATTGCAGCTTAACCATGAATCCCCTGAGACATTTGTTTCTCTGATATCTGCTTCTTCAGCAACCAAACTCTAAGAGTGTCCTTAGTTGAACGGGATACAACGATTGGACCGCTTCGTTCTTTTGGAACATCAACTTTGGTACCTGCATTCTCATTAGAAGTTTGTATACTTTTGCATGGGTTAGAGATATCTATTTTTGAAGCACGTGGGGGTTCACAGTTGGCTTTACTTGTGTCAGAGGTGGCCTGAGGGGATGATTCACTTGTCTTAGTTGGCAAACGTTTCCTTTTATAGAAAATCTTAAGTTCAGGCTTAAGTGATGTATCATCCTTTGCAATTTTCTCCCTAGTAGTCTTCGTAGAATCAGAGACTATCCTAGTTAAAGGGCACTCGTTTCCTACAAGAGTAAAAGTTCTACCAGTGGGGCGCCACATTTTACCAATGGGTTTGATTTTAGCGACCCACTGGGATTTAAGTCTAGCACGGGAGTTCACCTCATCAAGTAATTTCTTGACACAAGCATCATGATTTGCCGTAAAGACACATTTTCTACATGTTTTACAAGTAGCATATTTCATGTCTGAATAATTCCTAGATGATTGATCGATGCTCCTAGAAGATGGCATGCTACGGTTAGCAGTGTTGGGTAATCTAGAAGGCATCTGACTAGGTTTGAAATTGCTATCTCTTACATGTGTCTTTTGCTTAGCTTCCCTAAAACCAGGTTTATGGCAAACGTCATTTGAACTAGTTCTAGACGTGGTCTTGGTATTTTTAGGGAAACTAGAGGCAATCATATGATTTGGTCTTGCTAAAGCTGGAGTGATCACATAGGGCCTAGTTGCTGGAGTGACTGGTCTAGAAAGATGAACCAAATCAACTTGGGAGGCAAACCGCGGTCTCGAGGATTGTGGTCGCTCGGATCTAAATGCAGTAGGTTGTCTGACAATCGGTTGTCTGACGAACTGATTTGTAGGCGTTTTCCCCAAGATTGATGGTTTTTCAAGCTTAGTATCCACACTAGGTCCTCTAGTTTTCCTTAACTCGTTTTTCAACGCAGCTATAGCAAAAACCTTTTCCTGAACTTGAGCTTTTAAGGTCTCATTCTCTTTGAGCAATTCATCTTGGGATGCCAACTTAGATTCAAGCAACTTAATTTGTTTCAAAAGATTATCCTTTTCAGCTTTAGAATCTAAAACTATTTGATCCAATTTTCGTTCAAGAACAACGTTTGACTTTTCAAGTTTTTCAAAATATGTTTCATATTTCTCCGTTTTCTTTGAAAATTCAATTTTGGCATCCTCAAGCTCTTTGGATTGCTGAGCGAAAATGGTTGCAAGCTCTTCAGACCTAGACACAGAATTGGTTAATGAAGCAGTCGTAAAACTATTAGCAGGATTGTTAATTAGCGCATTCATTTCAGACAACATATGAAGAATATTATCTGTACCTGACATGCTACTTGGTTCCCGTTTTCCTCCTGATTCTTTTCTCTTGTGGCTGCTTCTTGTATCGTCTTGCAATATATGCAATTTTCCCTCTTAAAAACAGCCTATTCGGAAAAAAAACAGCCTATTCGGGAAAAAAAAAAAAAAAAAACAGCCTATTCGGAAAAATAGCCTATTCGGAAAAACAGCCTATTCGGAAAAACAGCCTATTCGGAATATTCAGCCTATTCGGAAAAACAGCCTATTCGGAAAAACAGCCTATTCGGAAAAAACAGCCTATTCGGAAAAACAGCCTATTCGGAATATTCAGCATATTCGGAAAAAACAGCCTATTCGGAAAAAAACAGCCTATTCGGAAAAACAGCCTATTCGGAATATTCAGCCTATTCTGAAAATACCCTTATTCGGAATAAACTCTATGCAGAATAACCCTTATGCGGAAAAACCCCTATTCGGAATGTTTTCTTCAATTCGGAATATATTGGCAATTTGGCTTATTCGGAAAAACTGTTGTCTATTCGGAATGATGGCAATTCGGAATATTTCCTAATTTTGGCTATTCGGAAAATTGGTGTCTATTCGGAAAAATTAGCTATTCGGAAAGTTTTTGCTATTCGGAAAAAACGGCTATTTGGAAAAAAAAATTCTTCTATTCGGAAAAATTCTTCTATTCGGAAAAAATTCTTCTATTCGGAAAGATTCTTCTATTCGGAAAGTCTATGCGGAAAAATTTCTTCTATGCTGAAAATCCTCCTATTCGGAATCCTATTCGGAATAAACTTTCTATGCTGAAAATCCTCCCTATTCGGAATCCCTATTCGGAATATTCTGGAAAAATAGTTTCCGAGACTTAAAAAGTAGCTATTAACTCCGATTTTTGATCCAAAACCACAAAAAGTTTTATGATTTTTACCAAAATAAGCTAAACCCAATTCTTATCAATCAATCCCAATAACAAAAACACCAAAAATAACAAGATTCAAGAATGATTTTTTCTAAAGATCACTAATTGATTCAAAAACTAAAAAAGCAACACAATCAATTGAAGGGGTTTTTAATCAAATCAATAGATAAAAAAAAAAAAACGCAAATCCTAAGATTTAACCATGGCTCTTGATACCAATTGAAGGTCTACGAATTCTAAGGATTTGTTAAATGGATGGATTAGATCTATGGATTTGGTGGAAGAAATGGGGAAGATGGAGATTAGGTGTAGAGAGAGAAAGGAGAGGGAAGGAAAGTAGAGAGAGAAAGTAATTAGATAAAATGATTAAGTGTGTAAGAATGAATGACCAACCCCCTCCTAACATGCTAGGAGGGGTATATATATAGCCCACCCTACATGTGGGCTATATGGACTATATACTTACAAAGTGGATCACGAGCCCATTACATAATTATCGTTGGAGCGACCGATCCTTCACAAATACGTAAAACGTATTTCCAACAATCTCCCCCTAAGGGAGGTCGCTCCAAGTTACAAAGTTCTAAATATACTATGGCTCGTGATCTATGCTAATAATGATGTGACCGAGACTTTCTTTGGGAAAACACATTTCCAACACATTTGACACCTAAGTCCTATAATAGACTCAAATGTTCAGGTTTGACACCAAAATTCAACCCTTGACCATTTACCAAACTAAACTTATAGTCCCCGGGATTTGACCTAAAACCAAGCATAATTTCGGATTATGACGGTTTTCATCTCCTGGTACACGAATTTCAAAACGTCGTAACTTTTGACTCGTTAGGAGTCGTAAGCTCTACCTTATACCAAATCGAAGCTAAGAAAATGCTCTACAAATCTATCCTATCCACAAGACCTGTTTTCAAAATAATTTTTACGAAAATGCCTTAAACTTTCTGCCTAAAATCAACTATACCAAAATCACACTAACGCTCGTTTCCAAACCCATTTATCATCACTAGACATCATCCTAAGCATCCCTAATCACAACCAAACAAAATTTTCAGTCTTAAACCCCTATTGATCATCAACCTCATAAAACTAAAATCATAAAAACAAGCATGCAAGTGATTATACCCATCTAAAACATCTAAAAACATAAGATTAAACATAAACCCAAGCTCAAAACATTAACCACCATGATCCCCAAACACCCCCCATTGAGCCGTGGGGTTTGGGTGATTAAAACCCACCAACCAAATTAATTTTGGTTGATTTGTTTGGTGTTCTAGCATCATTTTAGCATGAATTAAACATGCAAATGCCCAATTAACATCAAAAACGAATTTGAAACATCTTGAAACTTTTGAAGAATTTTTGTTAATGAATGTTTGAAATGATCATGGATTAACACTGACTAGATGATTTTAGAAGGTGGTCTTTGATTAGAATGGAACAAAACTAAAAAAAAATTGGTGTGGTGGTGGTTTTAGGGTTTTGGCCGTCGGCCTAAGAACAAGAGGGAGGGGGTTTTGATCTTTTTTTTCTTGAAAATGTTTTGTGTGTGTTTGTTACCTCCCTTTTTGTGAAATGGGAGGGACCCTTGTGCAATATAAGCATTCTTTTGGCCTTAAGCAAAAACGACACCAAAACTTTACGGGTTTGACTCACTAGTCATTTTAGAAAATTTTACGGGAGTCGGGAATCATCCCAAACACTCCAAAATACTTTTAGGATACTTTAAATGTACCCGAAAAGCAATAAAACTCACCTGACTCGACTTAACACGAACCGTAAGTAAAATTCTCGAAAAATTACATTATCGATAAAACGTCAATAATTATAGAAATTTGGGCATCCATCGGGATCGTATTCGTCATCGTCCTTCTTAAATCGTCAATCGTCAAAATTATAACCTCGAACATCGGTTTCAACCAAAATACTAAAATATATAGCAATTAAAATTTATTAAAAATTTCAAAAATAAGCGTAATTTAGGGTAATGTTAGTGACCTCGGTTCTAGGGTATCACAAAATGTAAAAAAGTTAAAAAAAATTCAACTTATACACACAAACACAAAGTTGATAAGAGGATAAAATGCTCCATTTTGACTTTTTCTTTATCCGTGATGTAAAGTGTTGAAGAACGGGCCAACTTATTTCTAGATGTCCGTGTAAGAAAAAGGGGTTTAGTCAAAATGACATAACTTGGGCTACATTAGTCCATTTCAGGCCCGGGACTAGGCGTTTCGAAGCTTGAAGCTAGGAGATAACCTAATGCTTAATCAATATACCATTGGTTAAGGAAATGAAAATATTTCAAAGATAGAAAAAAAGTTACTCAGCAATTTCTTTCTTAGGTAAATTAGTTACAACCTTTTAGAATTTTAATGTTGTTGACAGTTTCATGAATTAAACTAGCTGTATATGATTCTTTTCACTGAACTATTCAAATGGACAAAATCAAGTTCATGTCAACAAAATATTTTTTTAATTTTCTTATGTTTATTGATCATCACGTCTGTTTATGACAAATTCAACATTTCATTTTTAGTATCATATTTTGCATTTTAAGAGTTTCTTATGCTAGCTCATTTTGGTTCTTTGATCTTCCATATGGACGACAGTCGATAGTCGAATGTAACGCTAGTACGTTAAACGTGCAAATCACATTCTCGACCAGCAATGGCGCTTACGGAGCTATGCAACATGGATCAAGAAACAAATGGTTGGCAGGAGATGGTATGTGATTGTGAATCGTCCGATTGTAGTAAATGCTTGTGGCTATCTTCGTGTAGTGCATCTTATCAAACATCTATGATCACATTCTTTGATGGCTCTAGAGTAAGTCCTATCAAAGATGCGTCTCTATTTCTTGATCAAGTACGTTATTTGGAGGATGGAGCGATTATAGAAGAAAACGCGACGAAGGAGGATCAAGAAGTAGTTTCTTGGCTTGTACCATCAGTAAAGAACGAGCCTCGCGGTAATCATTCACGTACATTTTCTCTTTTTGACTCGGATCTTGGGTCTCCTTTGAAATGGAATAAAGATTACAAATGAGTTCTCGACAAAATGTTTGATTTAGCATCTAGTGCTTCGTCGATTACTGATAGTAGCGATTGGAATTCGTCATCCTTTTCATCTTTGTCGTCCTTTTCATCTTTTAGTACTGATAATCCTTCAGAAATTTTGGACTTGGAAGAATGTAGTTTCGACAAGCCACTTTTTTGGCCATCTGATTTGGCGCCCGAATGGGGCTTAAACACTGAATGGGATTTCTTTATCATGTCGCATCGTAAGCATGTATGCATAGTATCATCAAGCTCACCAAGTACACCTCCTGACACCCCAAGGTTGTGCCTTTGGAATGCAAAGATGGATATAGAAAAAGGCAGTAAACGCAGGCTTGTATTTCACTCAAGGTCAAATTCTTCGACTAGTTTGGATTTGAAAGCCACAAATAGCACACGAAGCGTCAGAAGAATGAAAAGTATGCCTGCGTCAAGGTTCAAAAAGGGCATGAAGAGTACTAATGACGATGGCTGCCCCAAAGAGTCATCAGAAGACAAGGATCAACTCGTTAACAAAACAACGGTTAAGCCAAAGGTTCTCTTGGAAGACCTTCTACTAACAGAGAAGCTAAACGTCGAGCCTAGTATTGAATCAGTACTAGGCCTTGAAGAATTCGATGGCCACGAAGGGATTGAGCTTGAGTTTAACAAAGATGATTTTTTGCTTGATGTGATTCTATAGTTTGGTTCATGAACTCGCCGTTGACGTTTTGGCAGCCCATTTTTGTCTAGTTAGAGGTTTTTTAAGGACATGGCATACTTGATAAGCGGTTCAGGTACAAGATACTATCATTATCGTCTGAACAACTCGACGAATTGTCAAGTAGTTGTCATTTCTGCATATTGATTAACTTTTTCTTGGAAGATTTATGCAAATTTTTGTAGGCATTGTCAATGTTGTTGTAGAGGTTCAAACATTCTTGTGCTAGTTTTCATTGGGGTGAACAATTTTTTTGAAAAAGAATACCTGCTAATCTGACCCATTGAGTTATTGTTCCAGATCAAACAATTTGAGAAAACTTTTGTTTATTTGAGTGACTGAGTTAATACCTGTTAGCTGAAGCCACCGCCCTGTTTACTTTCTCGTCAACCTTAGCCGCACCAGTTGCTTTTGCAGCTATACGCCTAGCTTCCTCAATAGCTTTAAGTACTTTGGCATGTGATATAGACAACAGTGAATGTGAAGGGACCGTCTTGTGAGAAGTTGAGATGCTGAGAAGGCCTTCATCCGAGTAACCTGATTGAGTGTCGCCATTTCTAAATGTATACATACCGAACCCTTGCCTTCGTCCTTCATGCCAAGCACCCTCGTATTTATGTCCATTTGCAAAATTATAGACACCAAACCGTGCATTTTGTCTGCAAAATACTCACCAGCGTACATGTCACAATTTCTGCAAAATGTCAAGCAATCACATTAACTCACTCGCACAATATTTTCATTATATTAAGAGAATATCAAATTAAAAGAGCTCGCACACTAGTCCTAATTACTAAAAAGAGAGCCATCACATGTGACTCATTCGACCAAATGACTAAAATGTATTCAAAGTATAGTGGGATTAAGAATCATATTCAACAACAAATATGCATACAAAATAAAGTATATTCTACTGATGTTGGTTCAGGTGTTTTGTCTCTGCAACACGAGAACCCATTGGCACCTTGACAACATCATACAAAAATAATAACATTAAGTTTATAAATTCAAAGCCATTATCTTTCTTCCAAACTACAACTTGATGCAGATTTCTATAGTTTTTCATATCTTGACAGTCATTAAAATGCTCTATTGATACCAACTAGCTTAGATGTTAAACTACCATACAATACAAGTGAAATGCCTATCGTATTTGTATGCACTGCAGATACTAAATTTTCTAAACAAAGAGCGTAAATCTGCCTATTATGTTCGATTATCACTTATGCTTTTTGCTTTTTTCCTATCCCAAACTTAGAGTGATGCTAGCCCTTAATACAACACCACCACCAATAATCTTACTTACTGAAAATTGAATATCGATGACTATAAAAGTCAAATCCTACACTAATTTAGAAAATAATTAATCATGAATCAATTAAACAAAAAAAACCTTACACAACCAAATATATAAACCTAGGACCACTAATGCAATGGCCGTTATCAATTAACAATAATAAATAATATCATTAACTGATTTAATTAATTATATAATTTAAAAGGTTACTCTTAATCGGGATTCCATAGATTGCATATAGTGTTTTGAAAAACAGATGAATCTGGGCGACGAATGAATGCTTAGATTTATTGGCGATGGAAAAATCAATGAATCATTAGATTGACGCTGGTGTGTGTAGTGTGTGTTTAGTGTGTGTATGCTGTGTGAAAATTTGGGTTACATTTTTTTTCTCTTTTTTTTATTAAAATGCTCATTTCCAATAAAAAGTGTTATTTCCCATAAAAAGATTTAGGAAATCTATAAGTACAAATATATAATTTTTTATTTGTTACTTTTTCAATTTCCAAGATAAAAAAGTATTGTGGTTGATTAAAAGTGGTTGATCAGCCGTCGGTTGACCAGTAGGTGGGGACATTTATATATCAAACCTTGGGAGAAGATATTAATAAAATATAAAAAAGTTGGTTGATTAGATGGACACGTGTCACACAATAAACCTAGTTGATCAGATTATCAAAAGTACATGTCTCATTTTGAAAGAAAAAAAAATTGTCCTACTTGGGATAATACATGTACTTTTTTGTATTGTTTTGTACTTAGCCCCTTTAATATCACCGTGCAATGAAAAACAAATATAAAACTACCTTTAGTTCCATTTTTCAATAATGAAAAAATATTTGCTAGTTTAAAAGTGATCAAAAGTTAAATTAAGGTAACACGTGGTTAGTAAATATAATAATACAACCTTAGCAAATATATTAATGGAACCTCCAATACCTAAAAGCATATGAAATGCAAAAAATTCAAAAGTTTTTTTGCATTGATTACATTAAATGCATACCATATTTATAAGCCAGAATTTTACAAGCAAGACTTTTACAAAAGACTTAGTGTTTGACAAGTCTTTGAAAACATTAACAAAAAGCCTTTGTTGCAATGTCAAAAAAACATCTTCAATAGCTTTTTGGAATAGTAAAAAGTCTTTGATGGATTTTACCATTGGAGATTGTAACACCCCCAAATTTATACAACTCAATACAGCGGAAGACTAGTTGGTGTTACGGGATAGCACATTACTCACATCATAGACAACGCATAAAAATCGCGTCGTTTATTAATAAAGCATTTCCATTCATAAATATCAAAGTTACATCGGTCCCAAGTCATATTATTTCATACAAAGTTTTACAAAGAATTTGAATGGAAATTATTGTTTAAGTGCGGGCCATGAATTCTTGTCGTCTTCCCGAGAATTACCTTCAAGTACCTGAGACAAAACATGTTAAAAGAAAAGGTCAGCGATAACGCCGAGTGAATTCATAGAGTTTAATAAAATCCATCAATATAATATGAGTATAAAATTATTACTGAAAATCATTTTGTAGAAATCCTTTTAACAGGCCATCAAATAGCCAAAGTCATTTTATACAAATCTTCATCAAAATCATAATATAGGCATTTGCCTTAAAAATCATTATACGAGCCAATGTCGTAAAAACATCATACAATACGTCTTATGACGTTGTATAAAGTCAAATAAAAACCGTTATATGAATGTGGTTATGAAAACCAAAACACGAACATAATATCAATAGTATTACCCTGTATTGCTAGTCAGGCAATACATCGTAATTCGGAGCGTCTAGTAGTATTTCGTTAGTTTTGGATTATTATAAGCCGCATGACATTCTTACCTTACTAAACTAACAACGGGTAGCTAACCCGATACTCAATTTGCCCATCTAAAGTAGCGTGTCGTCACAAAGGTCACGCTATGGAAATCTTCTCATACATAAATTCGCTTACCAATCAATGTGGCACGACGGGGATCAACCGTCAAGGCGCGAACTGGGGTGATCGTCCCCAAATAGTACTATTAAATGCATAAGCGTCTACCAAATCCCGGTAGTTCACAATTCATGCTAATGGGACTTTTAGTGACATAACCTAGCTTTAATAATCCATTTTATTTCATCTATCGGGTCCATTAATCATTTATCGGGTCATACAATCGGGTCATACAATCATTCGGGTCCAAATCAATAAACAAACAATCGGGACAAATGGTGTCCTATTTTATAAAAACTAACATGTTATCTCCCTCGCGGGTTTATAAAACATTTCATAAAAACATTTAAAAGAGTGCGAGGCTATGAACTCACGTTGATGTGGGATGGCGGGTTATCGGCAATTCGGACGTACGGTACGTGCTTCAATCACGGAAACCTAGACAAATAATACTTGTCTTAGACTCATGTCCAATAACTTTATAATAATAACAATTATGTATACATATGATGATTTTATATATATGATGATCAAGTGGGTTTACATATTCTCATTTACTCATTTTAGTGTTATGTGTCGATAACTTTTATACTAGTTTACTAGTTTTACCTATTTACGTGTTTTAAGTCCAATAAACTTATTATAAGTTCTTTAACTCTTATTAATCAATTTTATACTTATATGATCAGTATTTACACTTTACAAGTTGGGCCCAAATGGGTTAAGCCCAATAAGTTCTTTTTATAAGAGTTTAACTTATTTAGTCCAATTATTAGTCCAATATGTTTACTTAGCTCGTTAATGTCCGTATGTCCTATAGTTCGGGTTTTATCGGTTTTTACTTGTTACATATGTTTGTATATCAGTATATGTGTTTATAAAAGTTTACATTAGACGGGTCCAACCATCTAAGTTTTGTTTAACAAAAACGTTAATTTTACGGTATTAGCCGAAAAAGTCGTAAAAATCATGTTTATAGTTTTATAACTTATAAAACTTAACAAATTACCACTTTTATAAAATGTCCACTTACTTACCATTGTGCATATTTATATTAATGTATTATATAAGTTAGTGGGTTTTAATTTATATTTTATACTATTAAATTTTGAGTGCTTATATAATAGTATTATTCTTTAATTTCCAAAATCTGATTTTTATCTTCACTTTCACCAAAACTGCCATATCTAGAGTTCTATACGGATATAGAAGCTCAAATTTTTATCACATAAACTAAATGATATGTTCTACATTTAACTCTTCTATAGCTACTGTTGAATCATCTTCTAAGTATTTTTTAAAAATCGTCCAAAACAGTGAACTCAGATTTGTACCTTAAACTTGTTTTGATCATATCTCACTCATTACAATGATTCCATTACATGGCCAACTCTCACATGTGTACAAGACCCATAGCTTACTTTTTATTCATTAATCTTTGCCATTTTTATCAGTTAACCATTTGATTCTTTACTGTTTTATACAGCCAACAAATTTAGACAATATTTTAGCCTTGTTTCTTATAGTTTTTCACCTTTTCAAGCATGTTTATCAACACCAAATCCCCACATAACATTTTTATCATAATATAATCATCATATACATATACAATAGGAAATAAAATACATGTTTACATAATCAAAATAACAATAAGCTTAGGAGGAAAATCTTTATATCGCCATGATGATGTAGGTTGATCAAAACATGGATTTTGATGGAGAAACTTGTGATGCACCAAGACCATCTTCATGACCATCAATCTTCATAAACTCCTTGTGGAAAATCAGCCCCAAGACACCATAAAAACTCCTTCATGGATGTTATAATCACCACCATTCAAGAGAGCTTCAAGAGGGCTTCAACATATGTAGAAATAACATAAGGTTTATGGTTAATTTTTGATCAAAATGGATGTTTAGGGTGGAGTATGGACGGCATAAACAAGAGAGGGGGAGAGAGTTGTAGCTAGTTTTGCATCGGGGAATGGTAGAAATGGAATGGTAGCTAGTGGTTTTGATAGTGTTAGTGGAAAGTTAGCTTAATGTGTAAGCTTAATGGACAAGTGTCCATATGGAGTGAAAAGTTTTGCCACCAAGGGTGTTAAGTGGCTTGCTTTGGCCGGTTTTGATGGGGGTGGGGCAAGTGTCCCACTTGTCTCATCCCCATTTATTTACGGGTACTCCTCGATTCTAGTTTCCTCGATTTGCGTGCCCTCGGGTCGTTTTACGAAAAACGTTTTTAAAAATTATGAATCAACGGCACAAAACGAATCTAATAAAAATTGTCTCATCAAAAACGGAGTTCGGAAACGTAAATACGTAATCCTAAGGTTTCCGGTTTAGTCGTAAAGGACGTTAAATTAAAATCGTAAGTCCTAATCTCTTCTCGTAAACTTGTGAGTTTATGAACCAACACAAATTTAAAACTCCAAAATAATATTCATGGACAAATTTATTTTCTGAAATGTCGGACTGCCACCAAAGACGGTGTATGTAAACGTAAGCACGTAACGTTGAATCCTCCGGTTTAGACGTAGTAGATGCTACTTCAAGACGTAAATCCAAATTTCTTCCCAAAAATAAGTGAGTTCATAAAATAATATTTTCAAATAAATATTAAGAATAAAATATTGACCATAATTTGACGGATTGTCACAGCATTTACCCCTAAACAGGATCTTTGTCCTCAAAGATCATCTTACTACTCGCTTCTTATAGAGTTAAAGCCATGTGGGTATTTCCTCCACATCTGATCTACTACAATACGCGAGTTTCACCAAACATAACTACGGGAATAAGATCAGGCTAAATGTTGACTTACTTTCTCTATCCATGATGTTCACGGGTTTCTGATGAATGCAACTTTCGCCGATCTAAGCTCTACTAAGAAATAATCAGATTTTCACTTGATAGATATTCCATCAAGTTCGATTTACGAAACATAATTCACGCAGTTCTTCAAGTCCTAGGGTAGATCCAGCTTATACGCCTTTCAATCCCAGTTTTTACATCATCTCATTGGTCCTATACAACGGGGACTTATATCCCATGATTTGTCAGATCATGAATTCATTTTTCCAAGGTTAAAAATTTTGGCATAACTTCGCTACCCATTTGGCACTTCAAGATCTACATTTCATATTCACATAACCTCCTGCCCACTATCAGCAGTTAGTAATCAGATCCTAATTTCAATATTTCAGATCTCGCGGGTCGGGTATTTCGTAAGGTTAGGTTCACCATCATAGGAAATCTTAAACCTAAAAGACATGTCCAACTCACAGTGGGTGTATGTCGGGTGTCTTCATCTCAACTCCTGCTTACAGATGCTCTAATATTTAGATCCTAACAAGATTTGATCTCAATCCTAATACGATGATTATCAATGGTAATCCTTCCAAAGGAAAGCGATTATACGGTCTATTACCAAAGGTCAATCATTCAAACATAGAACAACGCTTATATTACTTTGCATCGTTACTTTACCTCGTCCCTTCGATTGGGGTGGTACATAGTACTCTCATCAAGGTTCGTTCTCAATGATTTCTGAGCAAATCTCTAGAAATTCGATGCGAAGCGAGGATCTTGATAAAGATGTTCGATACAGGCACACTATGTTTACATAACTCTTTTGCATTTATCATTAACGGGAATGATATTAGCAGATTTGGTCAGTCTGTCGACGATGACCCAAATCGAATCAAATTCAGATGATGACCTTTGCAATAGCTAGATGTTTACTAATGTATGAGGCGATGTCTGCCTTCATAATTGCCATCAGTACAACTTCTTCAGACAAAAATACTTTTAGTCATAAATGACATAAATAGAATACTTATACTTACAAATTCCAACATAACTATATCTCACAATCTCCATATTTAGACAATCACATGTGGTCTTTAAGACATTTAACGCTATCGGCTTCTCAACTCTAATGGTTCACACTAGCCGTGAAACCTTTCACTATTTATATTATCCTTTTTACAAACATTATTTATTTTTATATCGTTCAGCAAGTTATTTTGCACCTTCATTATTAAGGAACATGTCCTAACTGGTTCTTTATCTTTTATACATAATGCGTCGGCATCTATATTCACTTCTCATGATGATATAATTATCATGTCCACAATTCACTCAGATATTCTTTCTATATTATGCGTCAGTAATTACGTTCACCTTTCTTCATATTTTCTAAGTTTCAGTTTCGTCTTATCTATCATTTTTATCAGTTTTTCTCCATCCAGCGTTTAAAGCGTCGATACTTATTACATGTAAATTAACAATAATTATTAAATTTTTATGAAACGTAAACGTAAAAATTTTAAATTTCTTAGTTCGACCAATTATATAAAATGTTCAAAATAAATTTAATTAACAAGATTTTTGTTGATTTATCGAAAATAATTAATAAGATTCGTAAATGTTCGAAAAGTCTTTGTTTATATTTTGGTCAAATTTTTCTTAGTTTGAAAAGCGTAAATTATCGTTTCAAATTTTAAGTCATGGTTTAAATGGGTTTCCTCAATTCTTCTTAAGTTGTCTAGAAGTATACACAAACATTTACCCCTAAACAGAAGATTAGTTAAATGGTTTGTGTATAAGGGAATAATCCCTTAAAAATCCTTTGTTAAAACATTTGTCAAAATATATTTGCACTTTCTTTTTAGTAATAATCCAAAGTCTTAAATGAATTCTAAATTTTGAAGAGTCAATTTATATTCCATTATCTATTAATCACATGGTTAAATCATGTAAAGTATTAAGTCTTAAGTCTTATGTTAAATATTCAAGGTACAATTTTTAATTGTTCGGCCAATTCAGGGCAATCTATAATTAATTATTAACTCCTTCTTATTCTTATAAATAAACAAATAGTCCTTAATGATCACGAGCATGAATTTATCAAATTACAGCCTACACACGTGATTCACCAAATATATGAATGATATATGTGCATTAGTCAGTCCAAACGACATCACGTGAAACTCATAATGTTCATTACAAGTACCGGATGTAGTGATTGGAATACATAATCCTTTTTCGCGGATGCGAAGTTGATGATAACCATGCCATGGATAAAAAAAACCTTGTAAATGATCGAACAAATCTTCCATTTCGAGTTATGGATATCGTTTTC
This sequence comes from Glebionis coronaria, assembly GCA_025667525.1. Classification (NCBI taxonomy): domain Eukaryota; kingdom Viridiplantae; phylum Streptophyta; class Magnoliopsida; order Asterales; family Asteraceae; genus Glebionis; species Glebionis coronaria. The sequence goes on from JANFOE010000061.1 coordinate 491,704, forward strand.
GATTGTCAATTTACTCAGTTCACAGTAATCTATAAATATAAGGAATGATAACACCATAGCTCTTCATGATGACAGGCTTGGTATAATAAAATCTTTCTCCGACAACTCTCTCAGTTGTACGGTAATTCCTTAAATTCAGATGGTGCTGACGTACAGTGCACAAGCCACAGGTACAACACCGAGAATATAATCAATACCAAATTCAACTTGCCTAAATGGCAAAGGTCTAGGTAATTCATCAACAAATACTTACTAAAGTTTCAGATAACAGAAACATCTTTTAATAAATTCATATTAAGTTCTTCTAGATTACAATATCAATAACTAATTTACAACCATTCACGGTAAAATTTCAAGTCATCCATCAAGAATTATTTAGATCACTTTTGATAATCAACATCTTATCATTTAGGGGAATTCAATTCGAGTTCCCATCAACTAAGACAATGTCGTCATGTCATAATCAATCAATTCATTCTACTGGCACTATCAACTTTCCAGTTTTATTACCGTCGATAAGATGTGAACTTCTCAAAAGACTAATAATAACTCATAATCCTTCACAAGTTCAAGGATATCAGGAGACACAACTACTATTAAAAGAGTAAGGTCAATGCATAATCTATGCGAGAGAATTTCAAATCAGACACAAATGAAGACATTTAACGAATATGAATATATCCCATGTTTTCATAATCTGAGTACGCATTCGAAAGCTCCTCGAATCGTTACCCAGGTCATTCAAATGAAATCAAATCAAAAGAAATAATAGGAACGTCGATACATCCAGTCGGGTATCAACACTCGGTAATCAGATACTTTTCCTAATAATCTCACTACGGGAGAATTGGACAAAAAAGAATTGTCAATTGTCAAATAAGACAATTTCCACAGATGAGTAAACTCGACTCAAAAGAATAGATGCTACAGGCACATATGTAGGTGTCCCTAACATTATGTCCTTATTTTTCACTTCTTGCAGATCTCATAAAATTTAATCTTTCATAACCTTTAAAGAGAATGTAGTGTTTATTAATAAGTTTTATGGTGACTACTAGTCAGCCTTGCATGGTTCATTCCAAATTGTATGTAGGCGCGCAACTATATACAATTTCAAGATTAACGATGCAATACTCTGTTCGTCAAAATTTTATCATCAAGTTTATAATAAAAACATTTTCATGCTTAATTCAAAAATATATTTACAAAGGTTTTCTTTGTTATGGAAATAATTAAGTTTCCAAAGCGTCTCATAAACAACTTCATTTTGATATCAATCACTTATAAATCTCACTTTGAATAATCCTTATTGTGATGAAAATTAAATTTTCTCAAAGGATACCGTTTTAACTTTATAAAAACAATGTGTGATCTGCAAAAGAGTGATGAAGACTTGTTCACCAAGAACTAACTATAATATAATAGGAAATGAGCTTAGTCAATTAATCATGAGGTTTATGACCTCGATGGCACTCACGAAGAATAATCCACAACGTAACTCGAATCGAGATGAGTACTTGTTCAATGGTTACATCACTAATGCGAGCATTAGGATGAAGCAAGAAAAGATAGATAACATCGATACATGTAGAATTTAGCAATCAAAGGTAGTCTTTCCATTAATCACAAACAAGTCAAATTGTACCGTAACACATTACATGTCACTATGTCATACAATTCTCAGAACTCATCCTACCAACTGATGTCTCAGTTAAGTTAGGGATTTGTAAAAGATACCACAATTAATGCTAATCTACAAGAGTCATTAGGTGTTCCACATGTCCCAGAAGATCCATCGGTCTCAATTCAGAAGAAGATTTCTTCAATTTATTTCTTGGACACTGGGCATCCTCGTCAGTGGACAATGGCCTAGGAACAGCCCTTAACACAAACTAACAATCAATTAAAACCTTATAATTCAATCACAGGACTTAATGACTTCCTCTTATCAATCTCATATTTCATACGGGTTAAATTTTACTTTCTTCATGTTTCAACCAATTTTATACTCAATTCAATATCCTACCTCATATTCCAATACTTTCAATCTTATTCTTAGGCCTTAACAAGCAATAAAATCTCAATATGATCAACACTTAATTTCAATCCTATAGCTCTTACAACAACATTTATCAAATGAGTCACTAGTATGAAATGACTTGATCATTCAACTAGACTTCTCGGAAAGGTACTAGTGGCATGAGGCTTTTGGGTAATGGTTCCAATGACAGCCTCAAGTGCAACATTCACCGTTTCGATTTCAATTTAATAATTGGATGACAACGAATCATATGACATCTTTCCAGGTGATAACGTTTTGTCAAACTCCACTCTATAAGGAAAGATCGTCATGACATTGATATCAGATTTAATCTCGCCAATTCTTTTTCAATATCACAATCAACTAATATCTACATTTCTACGAATATCAACCATTTGTTGGGATCGTAAATATCCACAACTTGGTTTAGATCTAAGATAGCTAGAATTCCTACAAGAATAACTTCGATTAATTTACTAGGGGATTTAGGGTTACTTGTGACAATCTACGTCGTATAAATACTTTGTATAAATATCAAAATAATCATCAAACAATCATGTAATCAAATTACATCATATATATAATCCAAGTTATATATATATTAAAATAATACTTCTCAGTCTGGCCTTGTCGATAACTCGGGAATTCTTCGGCACCGTTATAGTCAAAAGATTTTTAGACATTTTTAGAAAAATGTTTATAGTTAAAAGATTTTGAAAAGTTTTATTCAAAACCTTAGTTTTAAAAAATCTTTCGTTCTCTATAACGAGAGCTCTGATACCAAACTGTAACACCCCCAAATTTATACAACTCAATACAGCGGAAGACTAGTTGGTGTTACGGGATAGCACATTACTCACATCATAGACAACGCATAAAAATCGCGTCGTTTATTAATAAAGCATTTCCATTCATAAATATCAAAGTTACATCGGTCCCAAGTCATATTATTTCATACAAAGTTTTACAAAGAATTTGAATGGAAATTATTGTTTAAGTGCGGGCCATGAATTCTTGTCGTCTTCCCGAGAATTACCTTCAAGTACCTGAGACAAAACATGTTAAAAGAAAAGGTCAGTGATAACGCCGAGTGAATTCATAGAGTTTAATAAAATCCATCAATATAATATCAGTATAAAATTATTACTGAAAATCATTTTGTACAAATCCTTTTAACGGGCCATCAAATAGCCAAAGTCATTTTATACAAATCTTCATCAAAATCATAATAGAGGCATTTGCCTTAAAAATCATTATACGAGTCAATGTCGTAAAAACATCATACAATACGTCTTATGACGTTGTATAAAGTCAAATAAAAACCGTTATATGAATGTGGTTATGAAAACCAAAACACGAACATAATATCAATAGTATGACCCTGTATTGCTAGTCAGGCAATACATCGTAATTCGGAGCGTCTAGTAGTATTTCGTTAGTTTTGGATTATTATAAGCCGCATGACATTGTTACCTTACTAAACCAACAACGGGTAGCTAACCCGATACTCAATTTTCCCATCTAAAGTAGCGTGTTGTCACAAAGGTCACGCTATGGAAATCTTCTCATACATAAATTCGCTTACCAATCAATGTGGCACGATGGGGATCAACCGTCAAGGCGCGAACTGGGGTGATCGTCCCCAAATAGTACTATTAAATGCATAAGCGTCTACCAAATCCCGGTAGTTCACAATTCATGCTAATGGGACTTTTAGTGACATAACCTAGCTTTAATAATCCATTTTATTTCATCTATCGGGTCCATTAATCATTTATCGGGTCATACAATCGGGTCATACAATCATTCGGGTCCAAATCAATAAACAAACAATCGGGACAAATGGTGTCCTATTTTATAAAAACTAACATGTTATCTCCCTCGCGGGTTTATAAAACATTTCATAAAAACATTTAAAAGAGTTTGAGTCTATGAACTCACGTTGATATGGGAAGGCGGGTTATCGGCAATTCGGACGTACGGTACGTGCTTCAATCACGGAAACCTAGACAAATAATACTTGTCTTAGACTCATGTCCAATGACTTTATAAAAATAACAATTATGTATACATATGATGATTTTATATATATGATGATCAAGTGGGTTTACATATTCTCATTTATTCATTTTAGTGTTATGTGTCGATAACTTTTATACTAGTTTACTAGTTTTACCTATTTACGTGTTTTAAGTCCAATAAACTTATTATAAGTTCTTTAACTCTTATTAATCCATTTTATACTTATATGATCAGTATTTACACTTTACAAGTTGGGCCCAAATGGGTTAAGCCCAATAAGTTCTTTTTATAAGAGTTTAACTTAATTAGTCCAATTATTAGTCCAATATGTTTACTTAGTTCGTTAATGTCCGTATGTCCTATAGTTCGGGTTTTATCGGTTTTTACTTGTTACATATGTTTGTATATCAGTATATGTGTTTATAAAAGTTTACATTAGACGGGTCCAACCATCTAAGTTTTGTTTAACAAAAACGTTAATTTTACGGTATTAGCCGAAAAAGTCGTAAAAATCATGTTTATAGTTTTATAACTTATAAAACATAACAAGTTACCATTTTTATAAAATTTCCACTTACTTACCATTGTACATATTTATATAAACGTATTATATAAGTTAGTGGGTTTTAATTTATATTTTATACTATTAAATTTTGAGTTCTTATATAATAGTATTATTCTTTAATTTCCAAAATCTGATTTTTATCTTCACTTTCACCAAAACTGCCATATCTAGAGTTCTATATGGAGATAGAAGCTCAATTTTTATCACATAAACTACTTGATATGTGATACATTTAACTCTTCTATAGCTACTGTTGAATCATCTTCTAAGTATTTTTAAAAATCGTCCAAAACAGTGAACTCAGATTTGTACCTTAAACTTGTTTTGATCATATCTCACTCATTACAATGATTCCATTGCATGGCCAACTCTCACATGTGTACAAGACCCATAGCTTACTGTTTATTCATTAATCTATGCCATTTTTATCAGTTAACCATTTGATTCTTTACTGTTTTATACAGCCAACAAATTTAGACAATATTTTAGCCTTGTTTCTTATAGTTTTTCACCTTTTCAAGCATGTTTATCAACACCGAATCCCCACATAACATTTTTATCATCATATAATCATCATATACATATACAATAGGAAATAAAATATATGTTTACATAATCAAAATAACAAGAAGATGAGGAAGACAATCTTTATACCACCATGATGATGTAGGTTGATCAAAACATGGATTTTGATGGAGAAACTTGTGATGAACCAAGACCATCTTCATGACCATCAATCTTCATAAACTCCTTGTGGAAAATCAGCCCCAAGACACCATAAAAACTCTTCCATGGATGTTATAATCACCACCATTCAAGAGAGCTTCAAGAGGGCTTCAACATATGTAGAAATAACATAAGGTTTATGGTTAATTTTTTATTAAAATGGATGTTTAGGGTGGAGTATGGACGACATAAACAAGAGAGGGGGAGAGATTTGTAGCTAGTTTGGCATGGGGAAATGGTAGAAATGGAATGGTAGCTAGTGGTTTTGATAGTGTTAGTGGAAAGTTAGCTTAATGTGTAAGCTTAATGGACAAGTGTCCATATGGAGTGAAAAGTTTTGCCACCAAGGGTGTTAAGTGGCTTGCTTTGGCCGGTTTTGATGGGGGTGGGGCAAGTGTCCCACTTGTCTCATCCCCATTTATTTACGGGTACTCCTCGATTCTAGTTTCCTCGATTTGCGTGCCCTCGGGTCGTTTTACGAAAAAGTTTTTATAAATTATGAATCAACGGCACAAAACGAATCTAATAAAAATTATCTCATCAAAAACGGAGTTCGAAAACGTAAATACGTAATCCTAAGGTTTCCGGTTTAGTCGTAAAGGACGTTAAATTAAAATCGTAAGTCCTAATCTCTTCTCGTAAACTTGTGAGTTTATGAACCAACACAAATTTAAAACTCCAAAATAATATTCATGGACAAATTTATTTTCTGAAATGTCGGACTGCCACCAAAGACGGTGTATGTAAACGTAAGCACGTAACGTTGAATCCTCCGGTTTAGACTAGCCGATGCTACTTCAAGACGTAAATCCAAATTTCTTCCCAAAAATAAGTGAGTTCATAAAATAATATTTTCAAATAAATATTGAGAATAAAATATTGACCATAATTTGACGGATTGTCACAGAGATGCTCTAAGAGCATAAATAATGGCCAAGTCTTTCAAATACTTGAAGCATCGAATACATTTAATGTAAATATAAAAGCATCTGCAGTGGGAGTGTTTTAACATAGCTTTTCAATGTTTAGAAAACCTTTTAATCTACTTGGAGCATTGGAACCAAAGCTTTACAAACCACTTTTAGATGAATGACTTTCTATATACCGAGCGGTTTGCTCCAAAATCAAAAAGCTTTTCCCATTTATTGTATAGTTATTGATTTTTCATGTTACACCCTTTCACTAAAACCTATTTTCATGTCTTTTTGTTTTCCTCAGCTACTTTATCATGTTTATATAAAAAAGAAATTTGCAAATATCACCATTTTCATTTTTATGTCATCTGGTAACTTTCTACCATTTTTATATAATAAGGCATCATTTCATATTACCATTTTGTACACCATCAATTATGTGTGACGACGGCATTGAACAACTTTTAGCACAAGCAAATGAGTTCGTCATCGAAGAATTAAATGACGATACATATGAGAAGTTGCTGTTGTTGCTTACAGAGAAAGAACTTCATGATGAAGCCGAAAGGTCAAGCCGGCTACATATTGACCGAGGTCGAGAAGAAGGACATCGTCATCTTATTGCGGATTATTTTTCGGATGAACCAATTTTTCTAGCATACAAGTTCAGATGAAGGTTTCGCATGAATAAAGAATTATTCGTGAAGATCGTAGATGCATTGTCCGATAATTATCACTATTTCAAGCAAAGGAATGATGCCCTTGGAATAAGAGGTCTATCTCCCATACAAAAATGTACTACTGCTATAAGACAATTAGCATATGGAACACCGGCTGATTATAGTGATGAATATGTACGAATGGGTGAAAGTACTGCCATCGCATGTTTAAAGAAATTTTGTGAAGGTGTACTTGAAATTTTTGGTCTTGTATACTTGAGAAGACCAAGTGCTGAGGATGTTGACCGTATACTTGAGTTGCATTCAAAACACTACGGGTTTCGTGGTATGTTAGGCAGTATTGATTGCATGCATTGGCCATGGAAAAATTGTCCCGTATCTTGGCAAGGTCAGTTTACACGAGGTGATCATGGCGAACCAACAATCATGTTAGAAGCAGTTGCTTCTCAAGATCTTTGGATTTGGCATGGTTTTTTTAGTTTCGCCGGTTCAAACAATGACATCAATGTACTAAACCAAAGTACATTGTTCAACAATTACTTACAAGGACATTCTCCTAAAGTTAGATTTACGATTAATGAGACGGAGTACACAAAGGGGTATTATCTAACTGATGGTATATATCTCAAATGGTCAACCATTGTTAAAAAATTTCCCTATCCTCAAGATCCAAAAAAAAAGAAATTTAAGGAAATGCAAGAGGCTGTAAGAAAAGACGTGGAACGAGCATTCGGGGTTCTTCAAACTCGTTGGGCAATTATACGTGGAGCGGCAAGATTCTGGCACACTAAAACAATGAACAACATCATATATGCATGCATTATAATGCATAATATGATTGTCGAGAATGAGGGGAATGCAATTAGTGTTTCGTCTGATGATGAGGGCGATCCCCCAATACCCATTAGAAATGGGTTAGTTGAAGCCTTCAATCCATATATAAAAAGGAGGACTGAATTACGTGATAAATTAGTCCATAACCAAATAAGATCAGACTTGGTTCAACACATTTGGGAAAGAGAGTGAGTATAAGATCATACTAGTCAATAACAAACTATAAGCTCAAATATGTCCTTTGTTTAGTTTGCTTTTCAAGTTTGTGATATATTCGTTCTTTGTCAATGTTCGTCTTTACGTATCTTTTCTTTTCAACTATGTAATATATTCTTTGTTGTGGTTCCTTTTTCATATCTTTTGGCTTCTATCAATCAAGTAAAGCAGATATAGATGTTTTGTTTCATTGTGAAGGAATATATTCTATTGTACAATCAACCTCTATATATCAATATGAGCAGCTTGTATAAAATATCAACAACACCAAGTGAAATCAATATATAAGTGGAAACAAGTGAATACAAGTCCAATATCAGTAGCTTCAAACGAAGTATACAATCAACCATAGATCATTACCAAAATTTCTTTACTAATCTCATGAACTCACCCAACACACCACAAACAAATGAAGAAACACAACCTCCTGGGGTTTCCCAATTTCAACAACAAACAACACCAACACATGGAAATATCGATCATGGGACCCCAACTTTGAAACCTTCATTTTCCTCTCAAAATAGTTTTGAAAATATTGATCTTGACACCCTAACAAGCAATAAAATGAAAGGAAAAAGGGGAACTTTGGTTACAAGGTGAAGAGGAATTACTAATGAGTGCATGGGTAACTATTTCCAAAGACAATGTTATGGAAATGCGCAACAAGGAAAAGATTATTAGCGTCAAATCATAAACTACTACAACGACTACAAAAAATCTTTTTCTCCAAGAACGCAAACAAAAGTAAAGGCGCATTGGTATCAATTGCTACCTTGTATTAATGAATTCCATATCATAGTGGTTGGTCAGATGACCAAGTAATGGATGTTGCAAGGAAATTTTATCACTCGACACATAAGAAAGCGTTCAAATATGAGCACGCGTGGGCAGTTGTAAAAGACGAACCTAAGTGGAACGCGAAAAGCACAAATGAGGACCAAACAAAGAGAAGAAAGACTACGGCATCGGGTAGTTACAACTCATCATCCGACGGGCAAACAAGCATCAACATTGATGATTAGGAACCTCAAGTTCGCCCTATGGGAAAAAAACAAGCACTTAGTAAAAAAAAGGGAAAAAGATCCACATCAAGCTCTGAAGTAAATGACGGGTTAAGAGATTTAATTAACAATACTAACACGATGTGGATGGCTCGGATAGATGAGGTAAGTGAACACATCAATGAGATAACGGAATCCTACAAGTCGTCAAAAAGAATCGAAGAACTACGAATACTTTCGCAAAGTACTGATGGGACTGCAATTATACATGATCTCATCATCCAAAACGGGCTTAACATGCTAAAAAATGTCATGAAATACCATATTATGTGCTTGTATTTGTTACTTGTGTATTTTAGGTATGTATATCGTGAAAAAGACAAAATATCACAAGAAACAAGCAAAAATGAACACGAGAAACGAAGCCGCACAATGAACCGGGCTCAAGTTATGATTTTCCAAGAATGAGTCCTTGAGGAATTGAAGATGTACAAGAAAGATACTTCATCATTGAAGAAACGATACTTTATACCCTTGTATTATTCATAATTACAAGTTTGGTCCCTAAAGTTTGTCAAAATTACAAAAAGGTCCCTCAACTTGGAAGAATTGGCAAGATTACTCCCTACAAAAAGAAGATTTGTCACTTTTAGTCCTCTTCAAAGTCAATCATACAAGAAAGGACCTTAAAGTTTTAAGAAAAGTCATTTTCAGCCCTTGAAGATTCAAGAAAGTGCAAGATATACCCTTCAAATACTATTTGAAAAGTATTTGTGGTCAAAATAGAAAAAAAAAACTTTTTATCAAAGGAAAGTTGCATTAAAACTTGGTTTGCACATTATTGGGAAGCCTAGTGGGTGAAACTACAATAATTCAAACTCACACCCGCCTAGACACCCTCCACATCACCTACACCCCACCAATCCCCATCCGCCACATCACTAGTACCCATCCTAATCAGCTATCCACTAAATTATATTATATAACTAATTCAAACTAATTATATTAATATAATTTAGGAGGTAAACATTTCCTTAACCCCTTTTATGGATCAACAACCACCCTGTTCATCATTTATCAACACAAAACCCTAATTCCTTAAAACCATTGAAATTGTTTAATTGTTAATGCAGATTACTATATAATCGTCCCCTTAACCAAAAACAACCATAAACACCAACCCCACTATACCCATGTGACACCCCTGACCTTCCCCTGCTCATGTCCCTCTCCACAAAACCCCAAAAGGGGACCAGATCAACGGCTAGATATGTTTTCTTGGTCCCTAAGTGTTGTTCAACGTCCAAGATGGTTTTAACATAGCTGGCAAACCACATGGAGAATTCAGAGATCATGAGATACATACTTTTGACCAAGACCATATTCAAACCAAAGGCATTGATGGAAATTCATCCATTTAGGGTTTTAGATTCTTCTCCTTTCTAGAACGTTTTGTAAGCTGATATATAACGCAATGTAGGGTTTACTTTCACCTTGTTCCAGTTTTTAGCTTGTAACACATATTTCTTTTTTAATATAAAGTTGGTGTTTTCCTATTGAAATATAATTCCTTTTATGTTTTGTAAAAGTTGGTCTTGTTAGAGCTAAATTATGAGTTCGAATATACATTTGTTGAAACTGAATTTGTACTTCTGTTTTCATAGTTCTTGAAAAATTGGTAAATTTAGTGTTCCTTTTTAATTCGGTTCTTATTTATGATTTGAGGTTGTTGTTAGTATTTCAAGAGTGTTGGTTTGAGTAATTTCATCAAGGGTTTACAAGTTTTTGTGAAAAAAGGATTTCATAAAAAGTAAAAAAAATAATTTAAAAAATCAGTGACTTTGCTTCTTATTGATTATTGTTCAAGTTTGTTAATCTCAGCAGGTTTTTGGATGCATGTGGTTGTTTAGCTACCACATAAGCTCTAAGTACCAAAGGGACATGGATTGTGTGTCCCTGAAAGTTAGTTTATCTCCTTTTTCATATTCTTTGTCCTAAATTTGCTCATTTGTTTTTGAGTTCTTTTTGGTTTAAGTTTCTGGAAAATCTTGCTGAGATTTGTGGTTAGGAGGTATAAGACGTAAAACCCACAAAAATAAGGTCATAATTTAATTCTATTTTCAAGTATTTTTGAAGTATATGATAACGTTAAATACTATTATGTTTAACGGTTTAACTTGAAACCGACGTTGAAGAATTTATTTTTATATTTCTAGTTAGTACGAAGTATGCAAGCAAGTGTGATGTCGACGGATGCCTAATATTTTACGTTTTATTGTCGATTGTTTTGATGTTTGACGTTTTCGATGTTTTCTTTTAATTACGTGTCGAGTCGTGTCGGGTAATTATATTATTATATTTGTGATGCATTTTAACTTTTAATAAGTATTTTTACGAAACCCGATCCCTGTAAATATTTTTAAAATTGACTTTTAGTCATTTCCCGCTACTTAAGTTATTATTTACACTTTTAACCCAAAAGAATTACAAATTGACAAAATCCACCCTAACCTTACACTATAAAAGGAAAATCCACTCTCTTTTACACATACATTCGTTTTAAAAATCAAAACAAATCCCCCACCCCTTTTTCTTTGTTGTGCCGTGAACCCCCATCAAACAAGAACACCAAATTTTTGATTTAGAGCTTGGATCATTCAAAACAAATTGAAGTTCCATCTTGGAAATCTCAAGAGCTACACTTTGGTATAAAAATCTTCTACATGCATTACACTTTTTGATTTTGTGAATTTTGATCAAGAATATAGTTGTATGATCATTGTTTTTATATTGTATTATATTGAATCCATTGATTTTCTTAGTTTTTGTGTTTGAAATTTTGAAAGGAAATTATAAAAGTTACATGCAAGTGTGTTAGGAGGTTGACCATAGTGTTAGAGTGTTAATATGGTGAGATTTTGAGTGTGAAAGTGGAAGAATTGTGTTGGAAAATAGATTTAACATGATTTTGAAATAGTTGATTTTGGGCAGTAGGTTTGAAGCTATTTTCGGAGGTCTTAAGTCTGAGTATAGATTAATATAATGTGATCATGTCGTAGATAATTTCGTTAGCTTCGATTTGATATAAAGTAGGACTTCTAATTCCAAAGGAGGAGGAAGTTATGATGATTTGATTTTCGTGTACCGGGAGAAGAGTGTTGACACAATCTGAAAATTGTTGTCGATATTTGGATCGAATCTCGGGGATTATAAAATGAGTTTTAATAGGAGTTAAGGGCTGTTCTCAGGCTCTATAGTTAGTGTTTTGAGTCTATTTTTATAACCAAGTGTCGGTTTTATAAATGGAGTTGTTTAGAATGGTCAAAATGGTTTCGTAAGTCAAGGTCGCTAAACAGTCCGAATTTTGTAAATCAAAGATGTGTCGGGCAGGAAACTTTAGAAGTAAAATCTTTTGATGGAATCTTGGGAGGACTTTCTACATATAGTATGTGAGTTTCTCAGGTGTTATCATGAAATTTGGATATGTTTAAGTAAGGGAAATCAGCCTGTACATTAGGTATGTTCCGGCAGATTGTTGTCGAGCGTGTTGTGAAGTATAGTGATCATATAGAGGTGAAGTTTAGTAACACTTGCATGGTTGTTTTTGTAAGACATCACAACTTAAATTTTTCAACTTTATTTTTATTAAGTGTGAGTTGTACTTAAGTACATTGATATTAAATCGTGCACCTTAATTGATAGGTTGCGGTTTTCGTATGTAACGGGCATCACTTATCGATGGCGATCTTCTTGCTACGTCTTTCATACCAAGGTGAGTCTATAGCCTCGCTTTATACTAGTTATTAAATGATTTTTAACTCACGAGGGGGAATACATGTTTTTATAAACTTAGAACACAAGATTTTTATGGTATGCTTGTCCCTATATGAATGGACCCGTGGTTGCCTTAACTTGCATTAAGTAAATTGCCATTGTTAAAGCCTCAATTGTAGACCGTTAAGTAGCTTATGATGGGCTAGCCGCTGGTACATTTAATAGATCTATGAGGGAATCCGCCTCAGTTTGGTTTGTGGGTGATGTCCCTCGATGCTTAGGCCTGGACGCCAACTGTACGGACATATTGTATTGAGAAGTCAGGTATACGGCAATGTACCAATAATCTGGAGGTAACGACTATTAATAAATCACTTGTCTTATTAGATCTAATGAAGTGTCTAAGGGCTCGCTTCCATGAGCTTAATGCTATTTGTTGCTATATACAATTATATTGTTGATGCAAATTATTCGATGCTTGTTGCCTTCAAGTATGCCACCAAATTATAACTTTTGATTTTGTTCAAAATGATTACATAAACCTATAGATTTCACTCGGCATTTTTGCTGATCATTTTACTCACATGTATTTCAGGTAATCAAGAAGTGGAAGCTTGGTGGTCAAGGGATTGAAGTTGTGCACTGATGTCGTTGTTAAAACTCTTTGAAATATTTATCGTTCCTTTCTTAAAACAATTTAATGTTTTCTTTTGACTTGTACTTTGGTTTCGATAACTTGGGACTATGCTACTCTGGTAAATGTTTTAGGAACGGTAAATTTGAAACGTCTCTTTTCGATTCGTTTTTTATAAATTATGTGCTATTGTACCATTTTTTAGTACCCAAAGATATATTCCGCTGCGGGTAAATTTTGGGGTGTTAAAGATTGGTATCAGAGCCATGAGTTATAGAGAACTAGGTCTTTATATTAAAAACCTAAACTATAATTGTCAGTTTTAATTTTCAAAGAGTCGGTGCACATGACTTCACGTGACTTCAGGTTCAAGCTACTTCTGGGATTATAATTTTAGTATGCGTTATTACGTAAACCTTATTGGCAAGTATTTATAAATAAATACTATGATCTCTTTATGGATATATATTTATATCTAGGATCCCTTTATTGATATATTTATCTCGTAAAACTTTTCGATAAAAGTTTATCATTTACAAATGATTAATTTAAATTAATACAATGAATTTTCAAGATCTTTCTGTATTTATTTTGAAGTATTCAACTTGCTTTTATTGTAAAAATTTTATATTATGACCTTACATACCTTCATCTGCGTGTGTTATTTTCATTATTTAACCCTTTAAGATATCTATATAGGTACCCAAATCGTTTACCGGCTGTTTTTGCGTGGACGTCTTGAAAAGTACTCTCTAAACCATTGTCTAACTCAATGTGTCCCAGGAAAGACTAACCGCCATCGTGTGAGTCACACATCTTGAAACATTTCTTAAAATCGTGTTGAATAATATCATGGTTTTTCATAATATTTTGTTGATTTATATATCACCGTTTTACACGACACGCGAAGATTTATCCCATTGACCTTTATACGTATCGAATCCGATTTGTAATGTTCTCTTATACCTCGGGACATCATCGTCATTTTATAACTCATAATCTGGATTTTGGCGCTAGATTGGAATACGATTTTACTTCTACAAATTTGTATCATCCTATTTCATTAACCTTCTTGATCCCAGATTGCAACTTAGGAATGTTACATTCTTTTCTGGTTATGTTTTGCATATTTGGAGAATCAAGCCACCAAAGAGATTTGCCTACCTTATACCATGAATCTTAAATTATGAACGTCATGAACCGTGTTGGCTTTCTAATTTCTTATTGGTATTCTTGCATTTTTATGCAATATTTTCTTTATATGCTCATTTATATAAATTATATTTCATTACTATGTAATCCATGATACATGTGTGTATGTAAATTTTTGGGTCATTAGAAAGTGTTGGTAAAATATATTAGATGACGTAGAATAGAAAGTGCGTTATAACTGAAAATATTAATAAAGTTTTATTGAACTTTCAGATGTGTCGGAAAATGCATTTTATGCATAAATTTTGAATGAGACTTAAGGTTGTCTAGAAAATGTTCTTATAAACATTAGACTTAAAACTAAAAAATTTGGGTCCAAATCATGCATACATATATCATGAATGTATAAAATGAAGCATTTGAATAAAAATATTAGAGAATTAATTTGGTCAAAATGTTACATTTTTATGAGTCAATATTAACGACTTAAATTTCGAAACGTTCCAGAATCGGAAACCTGCCTAATATAGAAACTTTCTAAAAATAGAAACTTTACATAATTAGAAATTACCGGATTAGTGGTGTAATTTGAAAACGAACAATATACTCTCTTAAAAGCATGTCTGTGTCGAATAGTTTACGATGAGTACACATATGAATTGCTTTATTCTTTTTATATACATGACTCACTTGTCATTCTATTTTATTTTTATTTTTATATTTCTTCTAACCTTCCACTGATTTGGTTGAGATTTGAAGTTTTGTCTTCACATTCTTCGTCGATTTTTTTATCAGGTGTCTCATGGCGATTCCGACTAAGCCCTATAACATTTAGGAAACCTTATCAACTCGTAACCATTTCATTTGTTGTTTTATGAGCTACTATTTGCTATCTTTTGCAAGCCATTGGCCACTTTATATGTCGGCATAATGTCACCTTCTAAATTAATTTGGTACTGATTTACGATTTATTTTCACAAATTGTTTTCACTTTGGTCTTATAAAATACTTTTTGTAACATTAAAAGTTACTTATTGTATATCTCGCAAATTACTCACTTCCTAAGAATTTTATAAAATATTTTAATTTCTATATTACCAATGACACCGTTTATACATAAACATAAGAAACACAATACTAGTTCGACGAAATTGAGCACTGCATTGCTAGTCCTAAATTATACATGGCCAGATCACCTATGTCTAATTTAGAAGGAGCCACACGAGGCTGAATAATAGTCACCTTAAAAATCTTGATAATAATCAAATTTTTACGTGTATTTATGATAAAGTTAAATAAAACGAAATAAAGTGAAAAGTAGTTTTGAAAATGTTTATATGTTATGCAAGTAGCACAATTTAGAGACATCCTCATACGTTTTCTTACCTTTTCTTGAACAAATTACGCACTTATGAGTACCTTCTTACTTAATGATTGTTTTTCTACTTGTTACTTCATTTTGTCTTATAACTGAATTCTGTACGTCTCATTACTGACTGTTGATAAAGGACTTGAAAGTCTCGATGTTTTATCCTTCCTTCTCGTCTAATGTTCTTTATGCGATTTGGTAGATCTTCGGAATGTCTCCGCACGTGAACAATGAATTATTACTGGAGTGATTTCGTATATTCGGGATGACGTCCGTCACTCACGTTTGTCTCGAAATCCACTCTTGTGAACCGTGCATTGACTACTCTCTTTAAATGCTAACATTATTCATTTGTTTTATTTTAATTACAAGTGATTATTCAAGAATTTTCTTTGATTCGAAAATTTTTGTGTGGATCTTATTTTGATCGTGTATCGACCACCGCGAACTTAATGAAACTAACAAAATTGACAACTTATTAAATCTATTGTTTCTATTTTTCTTATCATCAACGCCTCTATCTTATCATTCTCTTTAAGAATTCACACGACATTTGCTTCGTCCCCTTTGTACCGTTGATTTCGTACTAATTGTTGTAGGATATTGTAAATCTTGCTTAAGTTTTAGAGAGAGAAAGAGATAGAGAGATGGTGAGAACACACACACTTAGAGAGAGAAAGTGAAAGAGAAAACACCTTCACACTATGTGAAAAGTAAAGTGAACCACACGCTCTCCATCTAAGAAGAGGGTTTATATACCAAGCCCATAAGATGGGCTTGGGCTTACAATATTGGGGCGTCCATACAAAACATGGACTTGGCCTTTCCTTGTTAATTAATATAAAGATATCTAGGCTACGAGCTACTACTTAATATATTGTCGGAGTGACCGAATCTTCCTAAATACGTAAAAACGTATTTCCAAAATCTCGCTCTAAGGGAGGTCACTCCAAACAAGGGCGTTACCCGAGTTACAATAATAAAATAAACATAGCATACTATGCTTGTCTTGAGCCCGTAGTCTTCGTCTTTCTTTTCTTTTTCATTTCTGGTGAACATGTTGATGTGATCGTTTATATCAATCTTTTAGCGTTAATATCTTGCTTCGATCTTGTGCATCCATCACTTGTGATATCCGCCTCCTCGTGACTTCATGTCCCACATACTTATACCTTCTTAATTCTTGAAAGCTTCAGAGTTAGATACAGCGAAAGACTTGACTTTTAGGCTTTCTTGAATTAGATGAAGTATTGAGTGCATAAATTATAATCATGCGGGGACGACTTCTTCTCGGATTTTGCATCGCCACCGTCTTCAAATGCCGCAACATAAGTAGACACGAACGAAATGGCTTTGAACATTTCATTCTATTTCGGTAGCATTTTACTTCCGGTCAGTGAAGACCATTGGCCGATATTAAATATCGTACTTGTGGCAGGTATATTTAATTAAAAATCTCCTTGACAAGATTTCGCGGGTAAACCAGTTCTCTTTACTCTACCGTCCAAATCTGACTGCGAACGTAAAGAGTGAATCATTTGGATAAATTTATCCGCATGATTGAAGCCGTCAATTCTGATTCCTGGAACAAGTTTGATTCATTAGAGAATCGCACCAGCGTTGCTTTCCAGTTGTCACGAGCTTGATTCATATTGAATCTTGTAAGTTACCTACCAAGTGATGTTTAAGGTTAACACTAGAAGGATTTCCACTCATCACTGTGAACACTGAGGTATCACTCTGAGTGTTCTGGCAAGATCACTTGGATATTGTGTAGAGGCCTGGAACATGTTTAAATTCAATTAAGAATTAAACAACTGTTGCTTTCCAGTTATCACAAGTTTGATTTGAAAAGAATCTCACAAGTCACCTACCATGAGCTTTTTGATATTCGCTCAAGAAGGATTTCCATCTTCATTGTAAATACTTTCGTATTACTCGGATGTTCAGGCAAGATCATGAAGATTTTGCGTAGGACTATTAAGATCTTTCTTACTTTTCATAGTGTTTGAAGAAGCAAGGAAATATGGAAGTGTGTCCTAATGAGATATTTGATGATCTCAAAAGGCTCTAGACTCGATCGTGCATTTTGGATTTTTGTGATCGGAGGCTGGAGAGGAGTGCCACCTTTTCAATATCAATATATTCGGAGTGAATAAATCGATAGATAATGCGTTGTCTCCGTGTGAATAAAACAAATACCTTTTGAGAGATATCTGAGTTAGCTGGGATGGGTTTTGCATTGCATCACTGGGTCCATGATGTCTATCTTCAATATCGAGCATCATTAAAATGATCTCAATAGCATATGTATTGACCCGGTTTCTACCTAAGGTTGTAAGGAAGGGCTTCTTTCTTTACACCCTTTATCTTTACAATTCTTTTTCATTCTTCAACCCCTTCAATGCTTACCAATACGTCATAACTAGCACCTTGTTGTGATTGTTCCAGTTCTAACTTAAGTACTTGGTCGCCATTCAGCTACTTTCACAATCTTTCCCCATCTTTCCTAAGGACTACTATTTCTAGCTATGTAATGTCCTTGGGAAGATTCCTCCGGTTTTGGAAGAGTCATTGGACTTAACCTATCCTACCATCCTTATGTCACCACAATCTTCATCGTCGTGAAATAAATGGGTTGAGGGTAATTATAAATCACCATGAAATCCATTTTGAAGTGCAAATCCATTTTGCCCCCCCTTAACATATGCCACGATATTCAAAAAGATTTCGCACATGTCGGGATGAGCCATCACGTTAAGTCAAACCATTTGTGATAATTTCCCATATAAAATCACATTTTCTTCCCCATATTAAAAATATTAACCCAATCGATGTTTTTAATATCAGTTGATTTAATGAAGTTTTAACAAAGGTTTTGGGAAGAAACATGCAAGTCCTTTTAATCTTCATGAGACCAACTTGTGAGAAATGATACCGATTTGTAACATGATCACATATTCACCATATAAGAATAAATTGACAAGGTTGGACCTGATTGATGAGAACATCATATGATAAGTTCACATGTTACTTGTCGGAAAATGTTGGTCGCCTCGTCATGTCTGAGGTCATCTCTTGACACCACATGTATGATTGGTATTGTTGTCTTGACACCAATTAGTGAACTTGGCACTTTCGGCATCAAAGATTCTGAACGCTTGACGATTGCTCCCCCTCAATTGTTGACCCGTGTTCTATCGAAAGAGCTGTAGTCGCCGTTTGAGTAGTCGCATCGTCGAGTATGTAGATACCAATTGTAGATTGCTATGGTTGTAGAGATGATAGCTCCATAAAAACAAGATTTCTTTTGTTGTAACAAATAAATGCACTGATGCGTACATTTATCCGTGTTAGACCAAGTTATAAAGTAAACTTGATCCCTTACAAGGTTTTAAAGTAAACCTTGCCCGAGAAAATTTATTCCCGTTGAGAGCCAAAGCTTTCATAAGAAATACTTGACTTTAATATGAAAAGTGGGTTGCAGTCTGAAATAACTACAAGCCATATAGGCATGTTTTATGAAATATTTACAACTTTTGTACGAACTCTATTTATGGCGCCGTGGCAATATTAACCAACATTTCTAAGGCCGTAAATATTATCGTACCAGAAGACATGCCTTTGAAAAAATAAAGTAAAAATATTTTGGATTTTTCTGAATTTTTCAGTTTTTTTTATGGTTTTTATATGGTTTTATATTTTTATATTTTTATATTTTGCCTTTGTGGATAAAAATATAAACAATATATACAGATGATCACCAAGGATACGGATAATAGTTTACCACCACTATTCTTTCGCTTCATCTGCCAATTCCTTTAGAGTCTCAGGCGAGAAGGTTCTCATTCCTAGCTTGTCGGCCAAAAATTCAATTCGAGCACGATATAAAGCCTTCGTGAAAATATTCGCCAATTGATACTCAGATCGGACAAAGTAAAGCTCTATCACTCCATTTTCCACTTGCTCCTTTATGAAGTGGTAGTGAATGTCAATATGCTTAGACCGGGAGAATTAAACATTGTTGCAACATAAGGCAATTGCACTCTTGTTGTCGCAGTACATCGGAATTTTGTTGAAACCTAGACCAAAGTCGGTTAATTGCGATCTCATCCTAAGAATTTGAGCACAGCAACCAGGCATAGCCATGTATTCTGCTTCCGTACTTGAAATTGCAACGCTTTTCTGCCTTTTCGATGCCCAAATGATTACTCGATCTCCTAGTAGTTGCAAAGTTCCACTCGTGCTACGCCTTGTATCTTGACAACCCACGTGATCCGCATCTGCATATGCCATTAGTGCAATCGAAGAGTCCTTCGAATACCAAAGTCCCCGATTAATGGTTCCTTTAAGATATCGAAAGATCCGTTTCACAGTAGCCAAGTGTAACTCAGTAGGCCGAGTTTGATACCGAGCACACATACATATAGCAAACTGAAGATCAGGTCGACTAGCTGTGATATATAAAAGGGTACTGATCATTCCACGATAAAGTGTTGGATCAACGGCAATTCCATGTGGATCTGCATCAAGTTTAGTTCGTTCCACCATTTGAGTATCCACGGGGTCGCAAGATTCCATCTTATATTTCTTAAGAGATTCAAGGGCATACTTGGATTGATTGATAAAGATGCCTCTGGGACTCTAAGATATCTGAAGTCCTAAGAAGGATGATACCTTTCCCATCATTGAAATCTTAAACTTGGAAGACATGAGTGTCCCAAACTCATCCGATAAGGTTTGGGTCGAGGCAGCAAATATAATATCATCAACATATATTTGTACCATAATCATATCTTTACCTCGTTTCTGAATGAACAGCGTGGGATCTACCTTGCCTTTAGCGAAGCCTTGCGTGATGAGGAATTGTGACAATAGATCATACTATAGAAACTAGAAGGGGGGGTTGAATAGTTTCTTAAAATTTACTTGTTAAAATATGGTTTCCAAAAATCCTTTTTCAAAAAACTTAGGCTTGAGGAAATATGTGAAATCATCTTATGCACAAATATGAACAATGATAGTGTAGCTAAACTAATACTAACAAAAATATATCCACAAAGAATAAAGAATGATAGTGTAGCTAATCTAATATTAACACATGTATATGCAAAAAGTAATAAGGAATGTAAAGAGTTAAGGGTAAAAAAAGATCAAACCGAACACCAAGGATTTATAGTGGTTCGGCAACGAAGCTCACTCCTCGTTCCTACTCCACTCCTCGAGTACTCCTTACTCGAGAGTTCACTACACAACAAGCTCCTTATGGTGGAGAAAACCGTACACGTCGCTTAACCAATTTCCGACTCTAAGCTAAAAGTCGAGCCCTAATCGTAGCTAGGACCAATCTACACAACTATACTTAGTACATACACAACTTCAAAATAGACACAACTACTTGGATCTTCACAACTATGACACAACTACAAGTATATAAAAATTGATCTTCAATGGATCTTTGGTGGTAGACTCAACACTTCACTAGGATAGTGTTCTTCTCTTTGCACTTGGAGAGGAAGAGATGGAAGAACAAGATTCACTTCTTAAACAAGTAATAATCAAACAAATGATCAAAGATTTGAGTGATTAAAGAAGGGGTTTGAATATGGAAATGAATGTGCAAAAGAGGTGAGGTGAAAAGCTGAGAATGGCCAACTATTTAAAGGACAAAGGAGCCAACGGCTAGTTCTACCCGCGGTACCTTATCACAGCCCGCGGTACCTTATCGATAAGGTACCGCCTAGGCGCTAAGGTACCGCCGGACTAGACTCCGCTCCTTTTTGTCCTTTAGTGGTGGAGGTCTTATCTGGGTATAAAAATATCCTGAAAGGATATTCTTAACAGAATAAGAATATGCCATTTTCAAATTTCAAATAATTAATTTAATAAAACATTTTCTTAAAAATAAAGTTTAATAAAAACTTGTCACATTTAATAAAAAGTGAGTTTTAAGAAAAGGTTAAATCACTTGATCACTTGATTAAGGTTAGTACTTGTTTATCCATACCTTAAGTGAAAATGGGTAAAATGAAAAATACTTGAACTCAAGAATTCATTTTTCGTTGTTTTCGTAAATGCTTGTTTTTACATATTGTCGTAATCAAAACTAAGCGAGACCGAAAAATGCAAGTAACGTTTTTAGTCATTATTGCATTAACAATCTCCCCCTTTTTGATTCCGACAATACATAAACTCAATCACACAAAAAAACAAGATTTTCGAAGACGATTTTATTCATTTCTCCCCCTTTGTCGAAGCAAAAAGGTTGCGTAAGCCGGTGTTGAAGAAACAGACTTTGCAAAGACTCCCCCTTGGTGCTTACTCCCCCTAGCTTGGGGCACCGGGGAATCGAGATATGATGACAAGCTACATAGAAGGGTTAGTTGAACAAAAGAAACAACCAACAATATATAGCAATAGGTCACAAAAAAAAAATTAAAATTAAAAGAGAAGAAAACACAATGACAAAGATCCAAGATAGGTTACTAAAGAAACATCATACAAGGAAGTATGAAAAAAAAAGGAAACAAGCCAAAAGCATAAATCTAATCCTAGTTATTCTAGAATTCTAAGATTTGCTTAAATTTGGTGTCTTGAGGATAAGCAACCAATGCTTATATGAAAGACAAGGTAATAGCGGAGGGTGGTGGTGGTGGCTTGTTGGAGATCTCATAATCAAAATGAAGAGGAGGCTTGATTAAGAGACTCTTAATGTAGCTCAACTCCTCATAGATGTGTGCCATAGCAAGATGTTGATATTGACAACAATGACAATATGTTCCATGATGCATGACATTATCATGAGAAGGAGGAAGAACACTAAAGGGAGGTGGTGGAAGGAAGGAAGTTCCACAATCAACATTCTTGGTAGGAGAAATGTGATTAAGAGTGTTCTTGGGTGGGTTTGGATTGAAAGCAATTGGATAAAATGGAGGAGATTCAAGGCTTTCATTTGGAGAAAAAGACATTTTGGATATGAAGAATGCAAAATGCTTATGGTTTAAATAGGGAAGGCTTAGGGTATTTTTGGGGTGGTCAAAGGGTTTGAAACAAAGATTCTCAAAAAGGTTGGAGCAAATCTGGAGTTTCAGACAAAAAACCGAAAAGGAAGGCCACTGTAGGCGGTTCCTTATCTATGTTGGCGGTACCTTATCAATAAGGTACCGTGGCTCACTTATGAAACCGCCTGCAGAAGCAGGGTTTGGTGTTTGGAGAAAGATTTTTCAGCAAATCTTATTTTTCTAGTCTAACTTATCATAGGGATGTGCTTAAAAGCTAAGATAGACAAGAAAAGTATATGCAAACTTACCAAATAGAGATTTGACTAAAATACAAAAAAAAATCAATGTAGGAGGTGTGTAAGACAAGACCTTATGACACAATGATCCTCCATGATTCAATCTTGTTCTTGCTATGTTTGAGAGAATCATACATATGAATTATGTAAGCTCTATATTAATAGCGAGAATCTATGAAAAATCATTTTTAGATTGGATTAACAATGTTAAACGAGTTTCTCAACCGTTTTCGAAAGAGACATTGAGAGTTTTGAAAAGAAGATGAGAAGATTTTTCAAAAGAATCTTAAAAGACTCAAGGACTCAAGGTGGTAGGAGAAAACACACAAGAAGAAAAGAATTTAAGGAAGATGTTCCAATAATCCTAGACCTAGACGCAAGTAATAAAAAGGTTCCCTCTTAAGTGGCTTAGTGAAGATATCGGCTAAGTTGTCCTCGGAGGGCACCTTTTCGATAGTAATGTTCCCCTTTTGAACATTATCTCTAAGGAAATGGTGTCTAATTTCTATGTGTTTGGTTCGCGAATGTTGCACGAGATTCTTGCTTAGGTCTATAGCGCCTTTATTATCGCACATGATGGGAACATCATCAAGAGAAATCTCGTAATCAACAAGCGCTTGCTTCATCCATAGAGCTTGTTGGCATGCTTTACCGGCACTCACATACTCGGCTTCCGTGGTGGATATCGCAAGAGCGGTTTGTTTCTTGGAGAACCAAGAAGTTAAACAACAACCCATGAAGGTACAAACTCCACTAGTGCTTTTCCGGTCCACATAGTCTCCCGCATGATCCGAGTCCACGTAGACAATGGTTTCTACGCCGGTCCCTTTAGGATACCATAATCCTAAATGTATAGTGCCTTTAATGTATCGGAAGATACGCTTAACCGCTTCAAGGTGAGAGGTTTTGGGAGCCTCTTGGAAGCGAGCACAAAGGCAAACACTAAACATGATATCCGGTCGACTTGCCGTTAGGTACAACAAACTACCAATCATACCTCTATATTTGGTGTTGTCTACCGACTCACAATCATCATCTACGGTGAGTTTAGTATCCGAGGCCATAGGAGTCTTCATTGGTCTAGATTCTTCTAATCCAAATTTCTTTAGCATTTCTTTAGCGTACTTAGATTGACTAAAGAAAATACCATCGTCCATTTGTTTAATTTGGAGTCCTAAAAAGAAGTTAAGTTCTCCCATCATACTCATTTCAAACTCATCATGCATGTTTTTGGCAAATTCATCACACAAATCTTGACAAGTTGAGCCAAATATAATGTCATCAACATATATTTGTACGATTATGAGGTGATGACCTTTCTTCTTTGTAAAGAGTGTATTGTCTACCATACCCATGGTATACTCAAGTTTAACAAGAAACGCTTTAAGTCTATCATACCAAGCTTTGGGTGCTTGTTTGAGTCCATAAAGTGCTTTCTTAAGCTTGTAAACATGGTCCGGTTTCTCAAAATCAATGAAGCCGGGAGGTTGAGCCACATATACCTCCTCATTGATCAAACCGTTAAGAAATGCACTCTTTACATCCATTTGTTGAAGCTTAATATCTAAGGCACAAGCGTAGGCTAAAAGGATTCTAACTGATTCTAATCTAGCTACCGGTGCATATGTCTCGTCATAATCAATCCCTTCTTGTTGATTATAGCCTTGAGCTACAAGTCTAGCCTTGTTACGAGACACAACACCATTCTCATCTAGCTTATTCCTAAATAACCATTTTGTTCCTATAATGGTAGAACTTCTAGGTGGAGGAACAAGTTCCGAAACATCATTGGCAACGAATTGATTCAATTCTTCTTGCATCGCAATGACCCAACTCTCATCCGTCAAGGCTTCTTTAACATTCTTAGGTTCAATCAAGGAGACAAAACAAAAGAAGTTGCTTTGGTTTTGGACTTCAGATCTTAGGGTCCTTTGATTTAAGTCACCAATGACATTATTGAGAGTATGATCCCTAGACTCCTTAATGTTTACTTCCTTTTCAACACTAAGGTCTTCAACTCCTATTTTTCTAACCTCTTTGGCTTTAACTACTTCTAATTCATCCAAGTCATCATCAACCAATGGTGGTGTCTTGGGTGAAGGAGGGGTTTCATCAAAGGTTACGTTGAGTGATTCTTCAATAACCCCTGAGGTTCTATTTAGGACTATGTAGGCCTTACTAGTTTGGGAATAACCTAAAAGGATACCTTCGTAAGACTTTGGGTCAAACTTGGTAAGGTAGTCTTTGGTGTTGAGGATAAAGCACTTGCTTCCAAACACCCTAAAGTATTCTAATGAGGGTTTCTTACCTTTGAGAATCTCATAGGGGGTCTTTCCTAGGAAAGGTCGAATAAGAATTCGGTTGAGAATATAAGTCGATGTATCTACGGCATTGCACCAAAACTTTTGAGGCAACGATTGCTCGTTTAACATCGTCCTACTCATCTCTTGGAGAGTCCTATTCTTCCTTTCAACTACCCCATTTGATTGTGGAGTGCGAGGAGCCGAGAAGTTATGGGTAATACCATGAGCTTCACAAAAGGCACCAAATTGCACTTCATTATCAAATTCCCTACCATGATCCGCCCTAATAGAAACAATTGAACATCCTAGTTGATTTTGAATTCTCCGACTAAAGATTTCGAAGTGATCGAAAGCTTCATTCTTAGATGCCAAAAATCTAGTCCAAGTGAATCTAGAATAGTCGTCAACTATAACTAGGGTAAAAAGGTTACCTCCATAACTCCGTATGGCGGAAGGTCCAAAGAGATCCATATGTAGGAGCTCTAAGCACCGAGAGGTCGAAACCAAATTCTTGGCTTTGTGACTTGAGTGAACTTGCTTTCCAACTTTGCAAGCATCACAAAAGTGACTATCAAACTTAATCTTGGGGAGGTGTCTTACCAACTCCTTAGAGACTAAAGATTGAATTAAACGCATATTAGCGTGACCTAATCTCCTATGCCAAAGAGTAGAACTATCATCTATAGTCGCAAGACATATGTTGTCTTTTGACTTCTTATTAACCCTCATGACATAAAGCCCATGCTTTCTAACACCTTTTCCAATGACTTTTCCATCTTTTACGATTTCACTGTCATGTTCCGAAAAGATGACCTTACACTTATTATCACAAATTTGACCTATACTTAAAAGGTTAAAACCTAAGTTATCTACGTGCTCAACATTTTCAATGGTTATGGAGTCAAGAGAAACCGTACCTTTGCCAATGATATTACCACGTAGACTACTAGCGAATGTGACGTTACCTCCATAATATGCTTTGTAATGCGAGAACAAACTTCGATTACCCGTCATGTGTTTAGAACATCCACTATCCTTAATCCACTCATTGGGCTCCAAATAAATTCCCAAGCATATCTAGGTAACAATACATAAGATCAAACATTTGGTCCCCAATATCTCATGGGTCCAAAATTGTCAGTTCCAAACATCCCTTGCATTTGGTTGGGATGAATGAATGAGGTGGGATTCCTCATGGAGAACAGAATGGAGGAGGGTAGTAATTCATGTAACCATTTTGTTGTTTATTACTTCTCCTAGGTTTGTTTGATCTAGGTTTAGAGTTATTATTATTCTTTCTAGGTGTTGGAGTTTTACTTCTAGTTTGTGAGTTGTTTTGATTATCTCTTGTAGGCGTTGTCGTTCTACTTCTAGGCTTAGACTCATTCCGTACTCTAGGTGGAGTAGAAGATAGTCTAGATAAACTTCTATTTCCCATGAGAGGTTTACTTAACGGCTTATAGAACTTACTAATAGCATTGTCGTCAAGTATGGGTAATTGAACCTTATTAACAGTAAGATGCTTTGGTTTTTCATTTAACTTAGATTTTTCAGAAAGTTCAGAGTTTTCACAAAAATCAACTTCTGGCCGCGGTACCTTATATATGGTCGCGGTTCCATAGTGATAAGGAACCGCGCCATACAATGTGGAACCGCGTCCAGAAGGTGTTTTCTGTGAAAACCTGACTTGTTTTGGTTCACTAGTTGAGGCTTCATTTAAGTTAAAACCTAGTCCAAGTTTTTCCTTAGAATGAACTTGTTTGTTTAACATATCATCAAGAGCACTAGTACCTTTCATGAACTTTTCCAATTTAATGGAGGTGCTCTTGAGATCATCATTCTCTAATCTAAGTTTCTCACAACTTAAGCAACCTAAATCCACCTCTTTGTTTTTCTCAAGTTTAGCCAATTTCTCCCTAAGTTCATTGATCTCATTTTCAAGCTTAGTTTTGGTTGATTCTAAGGTTTTATTCTTTTCTATGAATTTAAGACTAAGTTTGTGTAAGCTATCATATTTGCCTTCAAATTCAATATCATCTAAAGTGGAACTATCATTGCTATAATATTCGGTTTCGGAATGTACCTCTTTAGAAGTGTGAGCCATAAGACATTTCTCCTCTTTGGGGTTGTCATCATCATCTTCACCGCTATCGCTCCAAGTGCCACTAACGAATGCCGTGTGGTTCTTATCACGAGCGGGCTTTCGACAATCACCAATGAAGTGATTTGGATCACCACATCTAAAGCAACTCCTATCACCTTTTTCGTTCTTGACAACCCGATTCTTTGACAATGGTTTCTTGTCATAGTTTGGTTGCCTAACGTGTTGACCTCGTCTCTTGAAGAACTTCTTGGAATCTCTCACCGCCAATGCATACTCCTCGTCATCACTTTCCGAGGAACTATCATGGTCAATTTGTGCCTTGTTGGCTTTAAGTGCAAGAGATTTCCTTTCACTCTTGGTTTTTACTAATTCCGAGTCCTTCAAAATTATCATCTCATGAACCTTCAAGTTTCCTATGAGTTCATCGAGTGATAAAGTTGAGAGATCTTTCGACTCTTCAATAGCCGTGACTTTTGCTCTCCACTTTGGATGTAAGGACCTTAGAAACTTCCTAACATTGTTCTTGCTAGAAAAACCTTCATCAAGTGCTTTTAGACTAGTAATAATGGTGTTAAACCTAGCAAATGCACTATCAATAGTTTCATCTTCTAAGATGACAAATTGTTCATATTGTTGGACAAGAAGATCGATTTTACTTTCTTTGACTTGGCTATTACCTTGGTGGGTTACTAAAAGAGTGTTCCAAATATCTTTAGCGGTTTCACACATAAAAATTCTTTCATACTCTTTCTTAGGCAAAGCATTATAAATCACCATTTTAGCCTCATTATTTTTTGAAAGTTTCTTTTTAGTATCATCATTAGCTTTGTCAAAAGTGACTAATTCTTTTGTTTTAGAAACTTCATTAAATTGAAAGGGTAAAAAATCACCATTGGTAATAACATGCCAAAGATCTAAATCTTTTGATTTCACATAAGTTTCAAATCTATTTTTCCAATAAATAAAACTATCGGTTTCAAAAAGTGGTGGTCTTCGCATAGATTGCCCTTCAAGGTACTTGTTGGAATCCATAGATCGATTCAAGTTTTAAAATACAATATACTTTAAAAATTCTTGAGCAACCCGCTCTGATACCAATTGTAGAAACTAGAAGGGGGGTTGAATAGTTTCTTAAAATTTACTTGTTAAAATATGGTTTCCAAAAATCCTTTTTCAAAAAACTTAGGCTTGAGGAAATATGTGAAATCTTCTTATGCACAAATATGAACAATGATAGTGTAGCTAAACTAATACTAACAAAAATATATCCACAAAGAATAAAGAATGATAGTGTAGCTAATCTAATATTAACACATGTATATGCAAAAAGTAATAAGGAATGTAAAGAGTTAAGGGTAAAGAAAGATGAAACCGAACACCAAAGATTTATAGTGGTTCGGCAACGAAGCTCACTCCTCGTTCCTACTCCACTCCTCGAGTACTCCTTACTCGGGAGTTCACTACACAACAAGCTCCTTATGGTGGAGAAAACCGTACACGTCGCTTAACCAATTTCCGACTCTAAGCTAAAAGTCGAGCCCTAATCGTAGTTAGGACCAATCTACACAACTATACTTAGAACATACACAACTTCCAAATAGACACAACTACTTGGATCTTCACAACTATGACACAACTACAAGTATATAAAAATTGATCTTCAATGGATCTTTGGTGGTGGACTCAACACTTCACTAGGATAGTGTTCTTCTCTTTGCACTTGGAGAGGAAGAGATAGAAGAACAAGATTCACTTCTTAAACAAGTAATAATCAAACAAATGATCAAAGATTTGAATGATTAAAGAAGGGGTTTGAATCTGGAAATGAATGTGCAAAAGAGGTGAGGTGAAAAGCTGAGAATGGCCAACTATTTAAATGACAAAGGAGCCAACGGCTAGTTCTGCCCGCGGTACCTTATCACAGCCCGCGGTACCTTATCGATAAGGTACCGCCTAGGCGCTAAGTTACCGCCGGACTAGACTCCGCTCCTTTTTGTCCTTTAGTGGTGGAGGTCTTATCTGGGTATAAAAATATCCTAAAAGGATATTCTTAACAGAATAAGAATATGCCATTTTCAAATTTCAAATAATTAATTTAATAAAACATTTTCTTAAAAATAAAGTTTAATAAAAACTAGTCACATTTAATAAAAAGTGAGTTTTAAGAAAAGGTTAAATCACTTGATCACTTGATTAAGGTTAGTACTTGTTTATCCATACCTTAAGTGAAAATGGGTAAAATGAAAAATACTTGAACTCAAGAATTCGTTTTTCGTTGTTTTTGTAAATGCTTGTTTTTACATATTGTCGTAATCAAAACTAAGCGAGACCGAAAAATGCAAGTAACGTTTTTAGTCATTATTGCATTAACACATACCATGCGCGTGGAGCTTGCTTCAATCCATAGAGAGCCTTCTTAAGATTGTACACGTGGTTAGGATATTTAGAATTCACAAAACCATCCGGCTGTTGAACATAGACCTCTTCCTTGATTTCACCATTAAGAAATGCCGTCTTCACATCCATTTGATAGACGATCATACTCATGTGGGCTGTATAAGCGAGGAATAGTCTAATAGCTTCCTAACGGGCAACAGGTGCAAAGGATTCCATAAAGTCTATGCCCAAGAATTTCTTGTATCCACGAGCTACTAGTCAAGCTTTGTTCTTCAATATTCCGCCTAACTCATCGAGTTTCAACTTTTAAACCCATTTCAAAGTGAGTAACTGCACTTTATCTGGGTATGGGACAAGTTCACATACATCAAGACGTATAAATTCATTAAGTTCTTCTTGCATAGCTTCTATCCAACAAGATTGAGTAAAAGCTTCTTGCCATGTCTTAGGTTCAACTTCAGTGAGAAAAGCATCAAAATGACAAAACATTGCACTTTCTTGTAACTTACTTCGTGTGGATACCGGACGATTAGGGTCACCAATAATAGAATCTATAGGATGATCCTTTGTCCACTTGCTGTCATGTTCACGAATTCGTGGATTGGAGTAGACCGTAGTAGGATCTTCCTCTGAGGTGGATGACTTAGCTTGATTAGGGTCGGGAATTGGTACACCAAAGAATGGAAGTTCACGCATTTGAGCAACTTCCAAATCGTGATCATCATCATCCTCTTCATTATCAATAGGAATGACATGGGTAGTTGAAATGGGTGTTGGTTGAGAATTACTTGTTGAAGGTATATCTTGACCAGTTGTAGGTGCAGACGTCTCCGATTGTGCTTCGGTTGCTGGAGGGACAACTTCGGTTACCGGAGCTATTACCTCAGGTTCTAGAGCAACAATAATTGGAGGAGTAAAGAATTCATCAAAGAACGATTGAAACAACGTATCCCATTCATTCCTAGAAGGTGGTGTAAATGATGATGAAGTGCGGTTGTTTGGGACAAGACCAGAACTAATGTTACTGGGTCCCATTTCATGAAGTGCGGGTTCAGAGCTGCTTTGCTCAGAAGCCATTGCTGTCAGCTGATAGGTGTGAAAACACCCATCCTTTTTACCACTTAATTACAATAATAACCGAGCCAAAACGTGTATTTTATGTCTTTTATGTCGGAATTATGCGTGGTTTGTGTTTTTGTTGTGATTTAGGACGAAAAGGTGAGAAGTGGAGAAAACACGGATATTTACGGGCATTTACGGACTTTTATTGAAGAAAAAGATGAAAGACGAAGTCAAGAAGTCAAGAGTGCAAAAAGAACGGAAGTCCAAGACCAATTCTGAAGATTTATCGAAGAAAAAGTCAAAAGACAGAAGTTTATCAAAAGCCGAAGAATTCAAGTCTATTTTATTGAAGAATTTAAAGACGAGTTCAAAGAAATCCCGAAGCCAAAAGTCCCTTAAGTCCAAGTTTAAAGAAAATTAGAAGAAAAGGACTAAGTATGCAATTAATGAAGATTAAAAGAAGGAGGGACTTAATGACGCAATTAAGAGAAAAGGAAAGAGGGGAGGAAGCTTCCTTAATCCTCCCCTATAAATAGTCATTAGGATTTACATTTCATTCTTGTTGGCTAACTTGACAAATTATCTCTTCCGCCATTTTCATTTTCTTGCAACTTTATTTTTCATGTCATTTTAATTAATTGTCTTGCACTTTAATTCCTTTAATTCAAGTAAGTGTTTTTAATTTTGTTGTTCAATCTTCACTTTTAATTAAGCTTTTCTTTAACTTTCTCATCCTACTTTTCTTGTTTTTGGTCTATCTCAATTTCGGATTAAGCAAGATATTGCTTAATCTCTTTGCTTATTTGATTAAAAAGTTCACCTTTTTATTTCTATTTAAGCTTTCATACGAATTAAGCTATAAGTTTGACAATCTTATTGGCTTATTTTGTGTTTAGCTTATTTGATTTTAAAGTTTTCTAAAAAGTTTGTATACCTTTAAAGTTTGCTTATTTTGTTTTCTTATTTTGTGTTTTTATAAAGTTTATGAATTTCGTCTTTTAAAAAGCTTTCAAATTTATGCTTATTAAGTTGTTCAAGTTTTGGTTTAGTGTGCTTATTGAAAGTGCTTATTGAGATTTTTGCTTATCTCCATTTTCGGATTTGTTGGTGTTCATCGCAATATAAGGGTTTTATCACATTCCGACGGTTTCTTGATTTGTATCACAATAACCCAAGTGTGGGTTCTACTTTGCGATAGGTTGGTAAATCCCCCTTATTCCGATCGGGATTGCGATCGCTCATTGCGATCGCATATTCCGACGGAGTTTAAGGTTTATTGCGACGAAGTGCTGCCCAAATTTTGACAGCCACATTCGGATGGATTTTTGTACTTTAGTTGTTGCAACAATTTTTATTTTTTAGACATTCCGATAGTTAAAAAAATAATAATAAAAAAAAAGAAAAAAAAAACATTCCGATATAACCACTAATAAACATTCCGATAGAACCATTTTAAAAACACATTCCGATAGATTTTTTTAAGTTTTACATTACGATGGGTTTGACGAGCTTGCTTGGCTGCTTAACCAATGTTGGCGCCAAAATGAGCAGCCAGGCTGGCTGCTTCCAGCTGCTAGCCTGCCTGCTTGCTTATTTACTAGTATTGTTCCGTAATTGTCTAGTTTTATCTGAAAGTTGTTCCGATTTTATTTTTGAAAGTTACGAATTTTTAGTTGAATTTTTCGTCGATTTTTAGTAATAATATTTTTTCGTAAAGTTTAAGTTTTATCTTTTATTTAGTACCCGCTTTAGGTTTTGCCTCGTTTAGCTTTAAAGTACCATTTTAGTTTTATTTTCTCCTTTTTCATTCAGTAAAACTTTATTTTCAAGTCGATAGTTAATTTCGTCTTTTAGATTTATTTTTATTAATTGTTTCGCTTTAAATTACGTTTTATTATTTGTTTTACTATTAGTTTTAATATCGTTTTAACTTTTAGTTTTTAATATTCACCTTGTTTTACTTTTATTATTTGCACTTGTCTTTAGTTTGTTTTTAAATACTTTTCGCATTTACTTTTTAATTAGTTATAGATAATCAACTTCTCTTTTTCTTAACCAAGAACAATTGAGTCACACATTTAACCAGAAATCAATTTGATTAGACACCGAGAAAACGAACTTTAATTGATACAAAAATCATTAATTCATCAGCTCATCAAAATCAACATTCATAGTTTCGAGGATCTTGCGAGAGTTACGGTTGTAGATTGGGTATGCCTTCTTTGCGGGTGCATAACCAATGAAGATACCAATATCAGCCCTGGGATGAAGTTTTCCCAAATTGTCACCATCATTATTTGGATAGCAAAGAGAACCAAATACATGAAGATATGATAAATCTGGTACTTTTCCATGGAGCATCTCATAAGGTGTTTTAACATGGCATTTACGAATTAGTGATCGGTTTTGGGTGTAAACTGTTGTAGATACTGCTTCTGCCCATAAAAACAATGGAGCCTTTGCGTAAATTAACATCGTTCGAGCAGCTTCCATAAGTGTGCGTTTTCGCCTTTCAACGACACCGTTTTGTTGTGGAGTGCGTGCAACGGATTTTTCTTGAGATATGCCAACTTCGTCATAATAATCATGCAAGATTTGATTCACAAATTCGGTTCCATTATCTGTACGAATGCGTCGGACAGTAGTGTTGAGACGCACTTGAATCATCTTGAGAAATCTGATGATGAATTTAGGTGCCTCATTATTTATTGTAAGAAATTTCACCCATGTAAACCGAGAGTAATCACCGACAATGACGAGGATGTACTTTTTACCACTAAGACTTTCAACACGCATTGGCCCAAAAAGATCCATATGCAACAAATAAAGTTTCTCTTGGTTGGTGTCTTCAATCTTGGGTTTGTATGATTTCTTAGTGTTTTTCCCCATGGTACACGCGGAACACAAATGATCCTTGTGAAATGAAAGTTTAGGAAGACCACGAACAAGTTCGTTTTTCGCCAAATGATTAATAGCGTCAAAGTTAAGATGAGATAACCGTCGATGCCATAACCATGACTTAGTCTTCGATGCTTTGGAGAGAAGACATACGGGAGAAGCGGCCATCATATCTTGTAGAGACAAAGTGTACAAATTATTCCCTCGAGTACCTTTCAATAAATCAACCCCTTCCAAATTACGAATGAAGCAGGTATACTCTCGAAAAGCAACTTCGAGGTTTGCATCACAAAATTGTCCCACAGAAAATAAATTGTGAGCAAGACCCTCCAAATAATACACTCTTGAAATTATAACATTCTCAATATGATATTCACCGTAACCCATTATCTTTGCAATATGATCATTTCTAATCTGAACCGTACCAAGAACTTACTGACGAAATTTCTGAGCTGACGAAAGTTTTGACAAGTGTAGGAGACGTACTAGGAAGGTTTTCCGTTGACGAATCTTGGGGCACAAATGCTGATAATTGAGCTAATTCCTTTTGTAAGCGAATGCGGGTCTTTTTAGAAAATTGATCTTTATTATACTTATCATAATCAAGCTTATGGAATTTTGAAAACATTTTAGAATGAGTTTCGTCCGCAAGTGATTGTATCTCATCAGTACTACGAACATAAGGTGCTTCTTTCGATTTGCCAATTAGGGTCACATCATAAAGACAAGGAATATATTCCTGAGCTTGTTTTGCATAACCAGGATTAGATGGTAAATCTTGAAGACGCTTAAGTTCGAGTTCTTTAAACAATTTAGTTAAAAGATGAACCTTTTCTGTGGAAGCATATTGTTTTAAAAGCTGTTGTTCTTTAAATTTAAGAAGTTTGGTAGCATTAATTTTCGATTCAAACTTTTTAGACTCGAGTTTTTCGAAATCCATTTTAAGTTTCTAAAAATCATTGACAACCGACTCTTTTGCTTTTAATTCATTGGAAATATTAGCTTTTAATGATTCTATTTCTTTTAAGTGTTTAATCTTTTCAAAATGAAATTGGTCGAATTAAGAACATGTTATTTTCTCTGCTTGAGGGACCATTTCAAAAGTTTTGACCTTTTCCTTATACAGCGCAAGCTCAGCGGTTAGGTTGGCATTCATATCTATGGTTTGTCGAACAACCACATTCATGTTAGCAATAATATGTTTAGGCACCATTACCAAATCACATTGATCATAAGATTCCATACCCTTCGTAGCATTTGGTTGAGGTTCACTCAAATGTGTTGGATTGGATACCGCATCATTTGAGTTACTAGTTCCCGAATGCTGTTCGAGGTTGTCATTTTCATGCTCAACATGATTTGGATTATAATGAATATTATTAGATGTGGTTGGTACCTCAGTGACGACATCAGAACCGTAGTGAGAGAGATTAGCAACAAGTGTAGCTTGGGCTGAGTGAATGTCATCACAATCCAAATCATATGCATCGAGATCATCTGCTTGATAAGCTGCATTCAAAGTGGAAACGACTGCAATGCCTTCATTGTCTGCTTCCCCTGGGTCTGCAAGAAATGCTAACTCTTTTGAATCCAAAATCTTTCCCTTAGACTGAGCATCGACCAAATACATCTTCTCACAAAACCATGTTGCATCCCTTCTCCTTTTTGGCTGAGTACATTCCCTAGCCATATGACCTTGTCCTCTACAATTGTAGCAAGTCACAACCTTTTGTGGACCAACAGTGCTTCCATTTCCATTAGCTTGTGAATTCACAGCTTGAGTATTCACGGTCCTTGTAGGAGGGCCATATGAATTTTGCCTTCCTTGAATAGGTTGCACCGTCACTTGACCATCTTGAACAGTGGCTTGTTGTCGAGGATTTAAAGAGGTGCGGAGCTGATTGTTCGTTGGTGGAAAACCTCTAGTAGCAACAAGTTTTGACAAGTAGGCAGTGAGATGGTTTAAGACATCAGTAGGCATATCATTTGGAGTAAAGACTGGTGGTTGAATTAGTGGAAGATCATTGGAGTAGAAGGCTTGTGCTTGTGGTGCGTCAGTTGGAAAATATCCTTGCTGAGGAGTATAGCCCATATGAGAAGTATTAGCTTGTGAGGGTGATGCCTGATGTACTGGTAGCTGTGGATAAGGCTGTGAAAGAACACTTTGTTGATATGCTTGTTGTGACATCATCAGTGGTTGATAAGATGGTTGCTGTGGTTGCTGATATGTGTGTTGTGGTTGCTGCTGCAAGTATGATTGTTATTGATAATTGTAAGCCATGTTTTGTTGGGGGGTCATTTATTGAGAAGCATACATGGAAAGTGGATCACGAACTTGTGGTGTAGACAACCGAGCCTCGATCACGTGGCATTCATGTTGTTGAAGAAAAGCTTGAAGTTGATCCACATTGGTGTTATGCAAGTCCTTAGCCAATTTAACAGTCGTCACGTATTTACGCCATTCTGAAGGAAGGGTGTTCAAATACTTGGTGTTTAACTGAAACGTAGGAATTTCCATGCCATAGATATTGAGCTCATTCAACAAAAGAGTAAATCTCAAATAGTAATCATTGAGACTCTCCCCGGGAACATAGGCAAACTTATCAAACGTATCATATAACTTACACTCTCGTTATTGTTTAGTTAACGAGGTGCCTTGCATTAGAACACGAATTCTATCCCATAACTCTTTGGCAACTTTATGTTTGCTGACGAGTTTGTAGACATCTGGAGGAAGGGCTTGGAGAATGATGTTTGTAGCATACTTATCACATTTGTCTTGAATCATCATATCTCCAATCAATTCACCCGTTGTGCGAGGATGAGTAACTGTACCTTCCGTCACTGTACCATAATCTAATGGTCCATTGAGCACCGATGCCCAAATGTGATGTCTATTCTCTTTGTTCAACATGTAAAGTTCCATTCGGGAAGTCCAATCCTCGTACATAGACTTCTCCAACATTGGTGGACGATTATCCGTACCCGAGAGGATGGACTTATCCGTAAGAGATGTGTACTCCATTTCGATAAGTTAAGATTTAAAAACGATGATCGAAAAATGAGATAAAGTAAATGTGCTTGTTGTCGTGTGTTGAAATCGAGAAATTATGTTAAAATCCCCTAAAATTGTCTTCTTGAGAAACCAAAAATTCTACTGCAAAATTTATCACGATCGAATTTTTCTAAATCACGTTTTTCAAAAATCTTGAAAAATTCCAAAGATTTCGCAATGTGTGAAGATTCCTCAATAATGTTCAATGATTTCGCAATCCTAGAGTTGATTCAAATTCGCAATCCTAAAATGGATACCAATTCGCAATTAATCAAACAATTAGATTCCGCAATCCCTTTTTTTTGGATTTGATTTCACAATCACTCAAAACACAAGATTTCGCAATACCCAATTATCTTAAGATTCCGCAAGTAGTAGATATGCCAGATTTCGCAATACCCAATTGCGAAATTATCTAAAGATTCTGCAATTAGCAGAAAGCAAGAATTCGCAATAATCAGAAATCCAAGATTTCGCAATAATCAGAAATCAAAGATTTCGCAATTCTTAGAAGTAGAATTTGCAATGCTCAGAAATCAAAGATTTTGCAATTATCAGAAGTGTAAGATTTTGCAATACTAAACAATTTCGCAATTCAACAATTGCGAAATTATACCAAATATTGCGAAATTGTGAGAAAAACAAGGATCTCGGATAGTACTTTAAGATATACGAATTTTGATGCCAAAAATGAATCCAAACACTCAAAAATTTTGCGTTTTTCAGCGATCCAAGTAACCCAAATCACTAACACGAATATGTAGATGATTTTGGTGAAGATCAAACAACAAAAAACAGCAAAAAAAATTTGGACGTGGGTATATATGATCAAAACACACGAATTTCTATAAAAACAAACAAATAAACAATACAATCATCCCATTGCTCTTGATACCATTTGTAAGATAATGTAAATCTTGCTTATATTTTAGAGAGAGAAAGAGATAGAGAGATGGTGAGAACACACACACACTTAGAGAGAGAAAGTGAAAGAGAAAACACCTTCTTACTATGTGAAAAGTAAAGTGAACCACACTCTCTCCATCTAAGGGAGGGTTTATATACCAAGCCCATAAGATGGGCTTGGGCTTACAATATTGGGCCGTCCATACAAAACATGGACTAGGCCTTTCCTTGTTAATTAATATAAAGATATATAGACTACGAGCTACTACTTAATATGTTGTCGGAGTGACCGAATCTTCCTAAATACGTAAAAACGTATTTCTAACAATTGTTGATCATTATTTCCATTCGTATTCGTTTGTTATCTTGTCCCGTTTTGAAACCCAAAATGTGTCCCATGTTATTTTGACATATTATACACCTTCATGTATTTTTACAACTTATTATAAAATTTTATGGAACTTTTATACATTTTTCAAGGATTTTTAATTTCTGAAATAACTATCACAAGTAACAAGTCAAATATTTACATCATCTTTTGTATAATTAAAACTAATGTTTAAAATGAAAATATGCCCTATCTTTTAAACTGATTGACTTTTATCATACTTTTACTTTTAATTTAATGAAATTATCAGTTTAATTTATATTCCTAATAATGATTTAAAATAATTTGGAAATTATATTTTCTAGTTAAAACTATCATTACGAGTTTAATTAATAAATTCATGTCCTTCTTTCAAAATTCCTTAAGACGACCAAAATAAATTTTGAAGTTATTTTACTTCTATTTTTAATATATCATGTTTATCAAGAAAGTACCTCAATCAAGTTTTAAGGTAATACCTAATCCGGGAAGGATAATTGTGGCAACCCTTATTTTAATGTTAATATTTAATTCATTCTTCGCCCTCATTTTCATAGTAATGTGAATTATTATGTTTTAAGGTTACGTGATTCGAGATCCCTCGTCGATCGTTAACCTTAAATCATTTTAGCACATTGTTTTTGTTTATGCGTTTATGAATTCATTCTATCTCGTTATGTCTCTCGTATTAAGGATCACTATTTTATTATGAGTATTAAAATAATTTCGAAAAAGGATCCTATAAGGAGAAACGAGCCCCGGGACGGTGCTCTCTTAAGGTGGTGAGGATGTAAAACCCGCAAAAATAAGGTCATAATTTAATTCTATTTTCAAGTACTTTTGAAGTATATGATAACGTTAAATACTATTATGTTTAACGGTTTAAGTTGAAACCGACGTTGAAGAATTTATTTTTATATTTCTAGTTAGTACGAAGTATGCTAGCAAGTGTGATGTCGACGGATGCCCAATATTTTACGTTTTATTGTCGATGGTTTCGATGTTTGAGGTTTTTGATGTTTTGTTTTAGTTACGTGTCGAGTCGTGTCGGGTAATTATATTATTATATTTGTGATGTATTTTAACTTTTGAAAAGTATTTTTACGAAACCCGAGCCCCGTAAATATTTTCAAAATTGACTTTTAGTCATTTCTCGCTACTTAAGTTATTATTTACACTTTTAACCCAAAAGAATTTCAAATTGACAAAATCCAGCCTAACCTTACACTATAAAAGGAAAATCCACTAACTCTTTTATACATACATTCATTTTAAAAATCAAAACAAATCCCCCACCCCTTTTTCTTTGTTGTGCCGTGAACCCCCATCAAACAAGAACACCAAAATTTTGATATTGAGCTTGGATCTTTAAAAACGAATTGAAGTCCCATCTTGGAAATCTAAAGAGCTACACTTTGGTATAAAAATCTTCTACATGCATTACACTTTTTGATTTTGTGAATTTTGATCAAGAATATTGTTGTATGATCATTGTTTTTATATTGTATTATATTGAATCTATTAACTTTGTTAGTTTTTGTGTTTGAAATTTTGAAAGGAAATTATAAAAGTTACATGCAAGTGTGTTAGGAGGTTGATCATAGTGTTAAAGTGTTAATATGGTGAGATTATGAGTGTGGAAGTGGACGAATTGTGTTGGAAAACTGATTTAACATGATTTTAAAATAGTTGATTTTGGGCAGTAGGTTTGAAGCCATTTTCGGAGGTCTTAAGTCTGAGTATAGGTTGACATAATGGGATCATGTCGTATAAAATTTCATTAGGTTTGATTTGATATAAAGTAAGACTTCCACATCCAAACGAGGAGGAAGTTATGATGATTTGATTTTCGTGTACCGGGAGACGAGTGTTGACACAATCCGAAATTGTTACCGATATTTGGATCAAATCTCGGGGACTATAAAATGAGTTTCAAAAGGATTCAAGGGCTGTTCTCAGGCTCTATAGTTAGTGTTTTGAGTCTATTTTTATAACCAAGTGTCTGTTTTATAAATGGAGTTGTTTAGAATGGTAAAAATGGTTTCGTAAGTCAAGGTCGCTAAACAGTCTGAATTTTGTAAATCAAAGATGTGTCAGGCAGGGAACTTTAGAAGTAAAATCTTTTTATGGACTCTTGGGAGGACTTTCTACATATAGTATGTGAGTTTCTCAGGTGGTATCATGAAATTTGGATATGTTTAAGTAAGGGAAATCAGCCCGTACATTAGGTATGTTCTGGCAGATTGTTGTCGAGCGTGTTGTGAAGTATAGTGATCATATAGAGGTGAAGTTTAGTAACACTTGCATGGTTGTTTTTGTGAGACCTCACAACTTAAATTGTTTAACTTTATTTTTATTAAGTGTGAGTTTTACTTGAGTACATTGATATTAAATTGTGCACCTTAGTTGATAGGTTGCGGTTTTCGTGTGTAACGGGCATCACTTATCGACGACGATCTTCTTGCTACGTCTTTCATACCAAGGTGAGTCTATAGCCTCGCTTTATACTAGTTATTAAATGATATTTAACCCGCGAGGGGGAATACATGTTTTTATAAACTTAGAACACAAGATTTCTATGGTATGCTTGTCCCTATATGAATGGACCCGTGGTTGCCTTAAATTGCATTAAGTACATTGCCATTGTTAAAGCCTCAATTGTGGACCGTTAACTAGCTTATGATGGGCTAGCCGCTGGTACAATTAATAGATTTATGAGGGAATCCGCCTCGGTTCGGTTTGTGGGTGATGTCCCTCGATGCTTAGGCCTGGACGCCCACTGTACGGACATATTGTATTGAGAAGTCAGGTATACGGCAATGTACCAATAATATGGAGGTAACGATAATTAATAAATCTCTGGTCTTATTAGACCTAACGGAGTGTCTAAGGACTCGATTTCCATGAGCTTAATGCAATTTGTTGCTATATATAATTATACTGTTGATGCAAATTATTCGATGCTTGTTGCCTTCAAGGATGCCACCAAATTATAACTTTTGCTTGTGTTCAAAATGATTACATAAACCTACAGATTTCACTCGGCATTTTTGCTGATCATTTTACTCACATGTATTTCAGGTAATCAAGAAGTGGAAGCTTGGTGGTCACGGGATTGAAGTTGTACACTGATGTCGTTGTTAAAACTCTTTGAAATATTTATCGTTCCTTTCTTAAAACAATTTAATGTTTTGTTTTAACTTGTACATTGGTTTCGATAACTTGGGACTATGCTACTCTGATAAATGTTTTAGGAACGGTAAATTTGAAACGTTTCTTTTTGAGTCGTTCTTTATAAATTATGTGTTGTTGTACCATTGTTTAGCACCCAAAGATATATTCCGCTCCGTGTAAATTTGGGGGTGTTAAAAAAGATCCACATCAGATTGTCCACTCTTGGTATAAGTGGTGTAAAAATTTCAAATCTTTTGTAAAAACTGGTTGACCAAACTAATTAAGGGTGTTTGGGTAAAGCTGTTTTGAGGGTTGGGTGACACAACACATAACAAGTTTTTACCTACACAAACTTAGGAAGTCTAGGAACATTGATTCTAGGGTAAAAATCTTGTTGCTTAGTTTTAAGTTTTATTTATGCAAGTTTGTGAGAAAAAACTTCACTATTATTTGAGTTTTGAGGCCTGTATGATTTCTGTGTTTTGGTATTAAACTAAGTACTGCATGAAAATAGATGTATGTTTCTGCTTTGTATGCATAATTGATATATAGAGTCATTTTGTGGAGTTGTTTGTGTTAAACAAGTGCTCAAATTTTCCTCATAAACTGTCAGAAAAAATAGTCATAGGTTAGGTTGACGTTCAGTGGGACTTTATCATTCATTCATTGGTTTGGTATGATTTTGATGATGTCCATTAGGTTCTAGTTATGGTGTGCAACTAGTTGAGATCAAATCTTGTCTTTTACTTGTTGTCCATACCCAGTCAACACCACCAGAACCCCAGACTTGCATGTTTCTGAAGTTTATTGTTGATTCCTTGATTATCCGTGCTTATTTGATACCATATGTTTGTGTTTTTGTTTTATTTGACTCCCTACAACCACACTGGTTGTAGGGGTGCCTTGATTGCCCAAACACTAAAAGCTAAACAAGCTCAAAAGAGCTAATTCCACTTTATGTAACACAATAGTCGGAACTCCTTTCCCGCTGCTAAGCCAAATCTTGCCACTGCTTAGCTAAAAACAAAAAGCCTTTGACAAGTTACTATAATTCATTGCTGTTTTTGTCTTTAGTGGTAAAAGTTTAGTATTTTTCAAATTTCTCATTTTTTCCAAGTTCTTTTATTTATTTTAGTATTTTTCAAAAAGTAATTTTATTTTTCTCTTTATTTTATTATTTTTTATCAATATTTTAATTAAAAATTAGGTTTTAGCAATTCTGTTCTTGTCTTATTAGGACTAAAATCATATTTTTCTTAATATTTCATTTTTCTTAGTTTAAGTACATTAAGTTAGGATTTTTAGACAAGTTTTTATAGTTTTGTCATTAGTCAATTAATTTTTAGGATTATTTTAATATTTAAATAGTTTTAAGTCATTTAAAAATAGTAAATCAGTTTTAAAAAGTCTAGAAAAATACTTTTTAGTTAAAATATAATATAGGTGAGATTCTTATTTGATAAATTTATATTTTGGATTTATTTTTATTTTTATATAATTTTAAGGCTTTAATTAGCATTTAAAATTGAATATTAAACTAGAAATAAATTTTAAAATGTTTTTGTTAAATTTTTATTCTTATTTATATTATTTTAGGGTTGTTTCTGATTTTTAATAAATTTTTAGATTAAATTTTAAATTCGTCACGTTTTACGTTTTTATTATTCGTCGTGGTTTAAAATTAATCGTAACCGTCATCGTTTTTCTTTTCCCCTTTATCTCTCAATATTAATCCAAAACATACAAATTAAACACACACTTTAGTCCTCCTTGGTGAACGAACTTACGAGGGTCATTAATGCTTTATTTTCCTAAATCATTCACTTAATACTTAACATTTATACGTCTTTTTCCTAAAAGCGTATTTATACGACAATCATTTTGGCGCCGCTGCCGGGGAGGCGTGTTGTGTTTAAGTTTGGAAAATTTTGTTTTTGATATTAGCCATAAATAGTATTTGTGTGATTAGCACTCTAATCACACGTATTATCGGTTTTTGTTTTCTTTGTGAATATTATTACTATATTGTATACGTATCACAATAAAATCACAATATCTCCAAAAGCGTGAAAACGCAACCTTAATTGGGATTTCATCACTCAATTATTGTATTCGAATCTATAGCAAAAGAAAAGGCAAAATTGATAATTACTTTCGAAAGGCTTGGTTTTGATTAACACAAACTATAAGGTGGGTATAAGGCGGTTGTATTTCACGACCTAAGGGAAAAAGTCTCTTAAGTGCTTCGCGCCGCCTCGTTTCCCCCGCTTGCTTGTGCGTGTTTTGAGAAAAGGGCTAATCGAGGGTTTGCCAACCAAAGTATTATCTACGTATCATATATATTTGCTTGTTTTCAAAGATTAAACCCTCTTGAACGTTTTGGTGTTCCACCAACGTTCTAAAGTCATCGAAGACGTTCACTCAACATGATCGTTTTCATTCCTTGTGGCTCCTTTAATCAATAAATTGATTCGAGGAGAGTTTTGTAGATTTGAGTCTACGTAATACACAAGAAAATCCAATTTTTTTAAAAACAATCAAAACCACAAAAAAATTGAAAATTCACAAAAACCACAAACGAATCTTCTTTGCTCACCCCACGTTCTACGTTACGTTTATGCTAACTCGTAGTCAAGAAAAAAGTGCACGTAAATGTCGTAATCGAAAGGAAGGAACACCTACCCCTTTTAGTGACGAACC
This sequence comes from Glebionis coronaria, assembly GCA_025667525.1. NCBI lineage: Eukaryota > Viridiplantae > Streptophyta > Magnoliopsida > Asterales > Asteraceae > Glebionis > Glebionis coronaria. The sequence goes on from JANFOE010000061.1 coordinate 535,895, forward strand.
CATTGTAGAACAAGAAGCTTCCATGGCTAATATTACTATGATGGAGTTGCTTTAAGCACCCACCGAGGGTTTTGGAGAAGCCATTATGATTCCCGCTATCCTTGCAGAGAAATTTGAGATAAAGACGGGTTTAATGTCTATGCTCCAAGCCAACAAGTTCCTGACCATGAAAAAAGACAACCCTCATTATCACATTTGGCATTTCAATTGTCTCACCGCGACTAGCAAGTTTAAGGATGTACCACACGACACCATTAAGATGATGTTGTTTCCATACTCTTTAGATGGACCCGCCAAAATTTGGCTCGAGAAAGAAGCTCCAAATTCGATATTGACATGGGGTGATCTCGTGTCTAAATTTGTGAACCAATTTTTCCCACCATCAAAGACGACACATTTGAAAAACGAGATTTCTAGATTTACTCAAAAACCTAATGAGAGTTTTTCAATGGCTTGGGAAAGATTTAAAGAAATGTTACATGAATGTCCACACCATGATTTTTCCGAATTGCATCAAATTGATACTTTCTTTAATGGGCTTAATGATCATGAACGAGATTACTTAAGTGCCGCCGCGGGTTGTATTTTTTTGTACAAAACAACCGATGAGGCTTTAAAGATAATTGAGAATAGGTCTAAGGTTTATAACCCTCATAACACACTAAGTGTTGCCACTATGGGTTCATCATCGTCATCTCGTAATATGAATGTCTTGCAAGATGAAGCAAATGAGGAAAATAGGTTTTTCGATAGATTTTCATCTCTTATGACTCATTGGAAAGTACAAGATGCTTTGAACTCGCATCTGTTAAAGCGGTTGACAAGAGTTGTATATCTTGTGGTGGAGCTCATGATTTTTCCGAGTGCATTACCGCGGATGGTAATACTTCGAGTGCCTATGTATCAACGAGAACTTATAACCAAAACGGTCAAGTTTCCCGCCTAAATCAAGCTCCACAACTCAAAATGCTAATAACTATCGAAACAACAATAATCAAGTTGGTTACCAAGAAAATCAAAGAAATTATAACAAGGGTAATTACAACAATGGTGGGAACAATGGGCAATTGCAAAACAAAAATCAAAATAGTGATTTTCAAAACAATAACAAAGGTTTGCAAAATATGAAAGATCTTCCAAATGAGTTTGTTGATTATGCAACGGCAAATGACGCTAAATTTGATAACATGCAAAGGAAGATAATTAGCCTAAGATCCGAGATTAGAAATGATTTGAAAAATGAGTTGAAAAACGAGCTTGCTAATGAACTTAAGACTTATACAAATAAAATGGAGAGTAACGTGCAAAGGTTACAAGAAAATCAACAAAAGATGGAACAAGGCCAACATGAAATCAAGCAAGAGATGCTTAAGGCGGATAAAAGGAAATAAAAATTTGAGGATAAAATGGCAAGTATGTTTGAGGCTATAATGTGTAAACCATCTTCTTCGGGTGGTCTTCCAAGTGATACCATTGCCAACCCGAAAGGAGAAATAAAAGTCATTACTACACGAAGTGGTAAAACTTTCAAAGAGCCCATTTCTCGACCAAGTACTTCTAAGGACAAAGAAATAGAGAAAGAAGTGATGATTGAAAAGTAGAATATTTCAATCCCACAAAGTACAGCTCAATCCACACCTACGGTCGAGCCTATACCAATCATGGAACCCGAGATTCCAAGGCCGTTGCCTATGCCTCAACCCACACCACCTTTACCCTACCCCTCGAGACGAAACAAGGAGAAATTGCATGATCGTAACAATCAACAAATCGAGCTTTTCATTAAAATGTTTATTAAGGTATATTTAGACATAATTTTAGCCGACGCGTTGTTGTATATGCCTCGTTTCGCCTCCACTTTTAAAAGTATGATGAACGATAAGGAGAAGCTTTTAAAGCTATCAAATTGTTCTTCAGTTTTTCTTAACCGAATACCAGAAAAATTTGGAGACCTCGGGAAATTTCTTATTCCATGTGACATCCAAGAGATGGAAGGATGCCTCGCCTTGGCCGATCTTGGCGCGAGCATTAATTTGATGCCTTTTTCCATGTGTAAATCGCTATCACTTCCGTATCTTATTCCTTCAAAAATGTCTATCGAAATGGCCGATCATTCTACAATCCTTGCATGTGGAATGGCCGAAGACGTTTTTGTGAAAGTTGGGAAGTTCTACTATCCGGTGGATTTTATCGTTGTAGACATTCCCATGGATCCTCAAGTTCCTCTAATTTTAAGGCGTCCATTTTTAGATACCTCAAAATCGATTATTGATGTGCATGCTAGAAAAATCACTTTGCCATTCAACGAGGAGGAACTTGTTATTAACGCTACTCAAAGCTCTACACCTTCTCTTGTTTATGCAATTGCTACCCTCAATCACGTTGACTTAGTTGACGTGGTTTGCGATGAGTATACACAAGAAGTGTTAGGTTTTTCCGATAGTTCGACTAGTGGCAATCCCACTATTATGGATCCAATTCTTGCTATTTCTACACCAAATCTCACTCCATTCCAAGGAGCGATTTTATTTTTAATGAAATCGACAATGAAGATGAGGTAACGATTAGTGAGGATACTCTCATTCCACCATATTTTTAGCCAATGGAAATTATGAGTGTTGAACCAAAATCTTCAATCGAGGATCCACCAATCCTTGAATTGAAAGATCTTCCACCTCACCTCGAATACGCATTCTTGGAAGGTGTTGACAAGTTGTCGGTTATTATTGCAAAAGATATTTCCAATAACGAAAAAACCGCACTCTTAAAAGTCTTGAAAGCTCACAAAAAGACAATTGCGTGGAAAATTTCCGACATTAAGGGTATTGACCCAATATTTTGTACACACAAGATTTTAATGGAGGAGGACTACAAGCCCGTAATTCAATGTCAGAGAAGGGTAAAGCCCAAAATCCACGATGTCATCAAAAAGGAAGTCCTAAAACACCTTGACGCGGGTATGTTTTACCCTATATCTGATAGCCCTTGGGTAAGCCCAATCCATTGTGTCCCTAAGAAGGGAAGAATGACCGTTGTGCCCAATGAAAACAACGAGTTAATTCCCACTCTTGTTGTGACCGGTTGGAGAGTGTGCATCAATTATCGTAAACTTAACGACGCCACTCAAAAAGACCATTTTCCCTTGCCCTTCATGGATCAAATGTTGGAGCGACTTGCGGTAAACGATTTCTATTGCTTTTTAGATGGTTTTTCCGGTTACTTTCAAATCCCCGTCGATCCTCATGATCAAGAAAAAACTATGTTTACGTGTCCATATGGAACGTTTGCCCATCGTAGAATTCCATTTGGACTTTGCAATGCACCGGGAACCTTTCAAAGGTACATGATGGCTATTTTTCATGATATGATCGAGAAGACGATGGAAGTCATCATGGATGACTTTTTGGTGTTTGGTGATTCGTTCACTTCATGTTTATCCAATCTTGAGAGAAAGTTAAAACGTTGTGAGGAAACCAACCTTTTGCTCAACTGGGAAAAATGTCATTTTATGTTTAAAGAAGGAATCGTCTTAGGGCACAAGGTCTCAAAATCGGGGATTGTGGTAAATAAAGCTAAGATAGACGTCATCGCCAAATTACCTCATCCTAAAACCGTTAAGGGAGTTAGGAGTTTCTTAGGCCACGCGGGCTTTTATCGTTGATTCATCAAAGATTTCTCAAAAATATATCGACCCATGACACACCTTCTTGAGAAAGATGCTCCTTTCATCTTCAATGAAGATTGTGTTCGAGCTTTTGAGACTTTGAAAAGGAAACTAACTGAAGCTCCCATTCTTGTTGCTCCAAATTGGAACATCCCCTTTGAGCTCATGTGTGATGCTAGTGATTATGATATTGGGGCCATTTTGGGGCAACGTCATGCAAAACACTTCTTGCCTATTCACTATGCTAGCAAAACGATGACCGAGGCTCAAATGATATACACCACAACGGAAAAAGAATTACTTGCCGTGGTGTATGCTTTTGAGAAATTCGGACCTTACCTCGTTTTGACTAAAAGCATAGCGTATATGGACCATTCGGCTATCAAGTTACTCTTCTCTAAACTTGATGCAAAGCCGAGATTGCTTCGTTAGATTCTCCTCCTACAAGAATTTGATGTTACCATACTTGACAAAAAAGGAGCCGAGAATCTTGCGGCCGATCATCTCTCTCGTTTGGAAGATCCTCACCAAAATGTGAACAAGAACAAGGAAATCACCGAACCGTTTCCTCTCGAGACACTTGGTGTAGTGAATTCCAAGGAAGATTCTTCTACCCCATGGTTTGCTGACATTGCAAATTACCATGCGGGGAATTTCATGATCAACGGTATGAGAACACAACAAAAGCGAAAATTCTTTCGTGACGTCAAGTTCTATTTTTTGGACGACCCTTATCTCTTTCGAGTTTGTGCGGATCAAATCATTAGACGTTGTGTGTTTGGCACTGAAGCTACTAATATCCTTAGAGCTTGTCATGAGGGCCCTACGGGAGGTCATCATGTTGCTAATCTAACGGCTAAGAAAGTGTTTGATGCCGATTTCATTTGGCCTACTATTTACCGAGATGCACATGCACTTATCAACTCATGTGACTCATGCCAACGTCAAGGAAAATCATCACAAAAGGATGAAATGCCCCAAAATATAATCCAAGTTTGTGAAATCTTTGACGTTTGGAGAATTGATTTTATGGGTCCTTTCTCATCATCTCATGGTAACAAGTATATCCTCGTCGCGGTTGACTACTTATCTAAGTAGGTGGAAGCTAAGGCTTTGACAATGAATGATGCTCGTGTTGTGGTCAAGTTCTTGAAACAATTATTCTCTCGGTTTGGAACCCCTCGTGCAATTATAAGCGATCGTGGAACCCATTTTTGTAATGACCAATTCGAAAAGGTTCTAAAGAAATATGAGGTTACACATCATCTTTCTACGGCTTATCACCCACAAACGAGTGGGCAAGTCGAGATTTCAAACCGAGATTTGAAGAGGATCTTGGAAAGATCGATAGGAGAGAACCGTGCGTCTTGGTCCGAAGAACTGAATGATGATTTATTGGCCTTTCGCACTGCTTATAAGACCCCAATTGGGTGCACTCCTTATAAGTTGGTGTATGGGAAGAATTGCCATTTGCCTAATGAACTTGAACACAAAGCATATTGGGCCCTAAATCATGTAAACTTTGATTTAAAGACCACGGGGGATCACCGGAAAATACAACTTAATGAACTTGATGAATTACGTGATAATGCTTATGAAAATTCATTGATTTTTAAGGAAAAGACTAAAAAGTTTCATGATTCAAAGATTAAAAACCGGGTTCTTAACGTTGGTGATCAATTGTTACTTTTTAACTCTCGTTTAAAAATATTTTCCAGAAAACTGAAATCCCATTGGTTGGGTCCATTCACCGTAACACAAGTTTTTCCTTATGCGACCATCGAGCTAGCTCAAAATGATGGACCTAATTTCAAGGTGAATGGACATAGGCTCAAGCACTACTTTTGGTGGGGAAGTCCCTTCTTTGGACGACCTCGACCAAGTCACCTTCCCAAATGATAATTAGTATTGAGGGGATCGAGTCGAGCTCATGACTCGGTAATCAAAAACGAGATGCCTCGTGGGGGAGATCCCATTCTTATCCATGTACATATTATTGCTTTCTAATGTAGCTAATGTGAGGGGATTTGTGCTCTTCCAACCTTTGTTCCGTGGTTGTTTGTGAATTATGATTATTTAAGATCATCGTCTTCACGATTGGAGCCTCTCGTGTTCGTTTTACTCGAGCTTTGATCATTTGTTTTGAAGTTTTTCACGAATCCACGACATATCCTTGATTGTTCTAACCTTAGGTCTTTTAGCACACTTCATAAACGACTATAGATTTAATGGTTCCACCCTTTCCATGCTAGATTAAGCATTCAACTTTGTCTCTAGTATGAGGGTATCTTACCCTTAGACTCGCAACATTGAGGACAATGTTTAACTTTAGTATGGTGGGTGAATAGATACTTGCCTTGCTAAACCTTCACGCTTTCCAAATTTTATCTTTTTGTTTATCGTTTTATTGCAAATAAGCTAAAAATGGCCAAATTTTAATTATATTTTCTCATGTTTTCATAAGTGTTTAAAGACACTAATGTAGATTTTCCGATGGCGAGAATAAGAGTAATTTTTTACTCGACCATGTGTGTTGAGCACTTAGCTTCGATTCCTTAACTATTTTTAGGCTAAGTCTCTTAAATGAGGACGAGAAATGATAGAGTTAATTATAAGTTACTATGCTAAATGTATAATTCCCGATTCTTTCAAAAACTCATGTGTTCTAATTGTTTGTTTATTCTCCCTTCGCTTGAATAATAATTTTGCCTAATAAATATTGACCTAGCGGTTTAGTCTTGATTGTTGGTTTCTAGTTTTTTTCTAGTAGCTTCCATGTAATTAAATTGGTAAAACATTAAGGTATCGACAGTGTCACAATTTTGAAGTATTGGCACCCTGAATAATCAAAGGCTTCCCCAATAATAATTTATAAGTTTCTCTTCACCTAAATCAAGCAAAAATTCGAAGCTCACAAGGCCGAAAAATCTATGCAAAAATTGAAAGTGAATGTCTTAAATCTCGAAGCCTTAAAGATCCATAATTCTCCTTAGCGTGAGGATATACGTCAAGTCATAATAAACACCTCATGGCGAGGTTAAATAAAAGATAAGGGCAAGAACAAATCCATAATTAACACTTCATTTCGAAGTTAAATAAAAGGTGGAGGTAAACCAATTCCAAATTGGTAATAAGTCTCATGTTTAAAACCGTTATAAAACCGTGTTTATCGATCCTTCTTGTTGACTTAATTTTTTGACATCGTTGTCTATTAGGAGAGGTTATTAATTCGATGGTTTTTGTTACACCGTTATGACTCTATTTTTGGACCTTAATCTCTATCTACGCATAAGTAAAAAATGTATCCTCGTGATCATTCAAGACAAAAATAAAATATAAGAGGTAGAAATTAGGATTAAGGGAGTCTAAGTACGTGATTAGGGCATATGAGTAGTGTTAGCATTACTAACTTATAATGACAATGATCTCGTTACACGCTTAGCATAGAATTGGGTGAAAATCAAGGACGACGAATTTATCTCTATGAGGCACTCAAATGTTCTTATTCTATGAACCTAAACGTCCTATTTTACGATGAAAATCATACATTATGTCTAAAACACAAGTAGTAGTAGTGTAGTAAGTTTATGTTTCAATAAAAGTCGATAAGAATGAATTTTGGAGATGCCATGATACTTTATTCAAGCATTGCGTGACGGCACGACAATGGTTTAGTATGGGAGAGTGATGAGACTGTAATTATACATGGTCTCATCATCCAAAACGGGCTTAAAATGCTAACAAGTGTCATGATATACCATATTATGTGCTTGTGTTTGTTACTTGTGTATTTTAGGTATGGATATCGTGAAAAAGACAAAAGATCACAAGAAACAAGCAAAAACGAACACGAGAAACGAAGCCGCACAATGAACCAGGCCCAAGTTATGATTTTCCAAGAATGAGTCCTTGATGAATTGAAGATGTACAAGAAAGTTCCTTCATCATTGAAGAAATGATACTTTATACCCTTGTATAATTCATAATTACAAGTTTGGTCCCTGAAGTTTGTCAAAATTACAAAAAGGTCTCTCAACTTTGAAGAATTGGCAAAATTAGTCCCTACAAAAAGAAGATTTGTCACTTTTAGTCCTCCTCAAAGTCAATCATACAAGAAAGGACCTTAAAGATTCAAGAAAAGTCATTTTCAGCCCTTGAAGATTCAAGAAAGTGTAAGATATACCCTTCAAATACTGTTTGAAAAGTATTTGTGGTCAAAATATAAAAAAGAAAACTTTTTATCAAAGGAAAGTTGCATTAAAACTTGGTTTGCACATTAGTGGGAAGCCTAGGGGGTGAAACTGCCAAAACATAAAGTTACACCCGCCCAGTCACCCTCCACATCACCTACACCCCACCAATCCCCATCCTCCACATCACTAGTACCCATCCTAATCAGCTATCCACTAAATTATATTATATAATTAATTTTAAACTAATTATATTAATATAATTTAGGAGGTAAACATTTCACTAGCCCCTTTATGGATCAACAGCCACCCTGTTCGTCATTCATCAACACAAAACCCTAATTCCTTAAAAAAATCGAAATTGTTTAATTGCTAATGTAGATTAGTAATTAATCATCCCCTTAACCAAACCCAACCATAAAAACCGACCCCACTATACCCATGTGACACCCCTGACCTTCCCCTGCTCATGTCCCTCTCCACAAAACCCCAAAAGAGGACCAAATCAACGGCTAGATATGTTTTCTTGGTCCGTAAGTGTTGTTCAACGTCCAAGATGGTTTTAACATAGCTGGCAAACCACATGGAGAATTCAGAGATCACGAGATACATACTTTTGACGAACACCATATTCAAACCAAGGGCATTTATGGAAATTCATCCATTTAGGGATTTAGATTCTTCTCCTTTCTAGAACGTTTTGTAAGCTGATATATAAAGCAATGTAGGGTTTACTTTCACCTTGTTCTAGTTTTTAGCTTGTAACACATATTCCTTTTTTAATATAAAGTTGGTGTTTTCCTGTTGAAATATAATTCCTTTTATGTTTTGTAAAAGTTGGTCTTGTTAGAGCTAAATTCTGAGTTCCAATACACATTTGTTGAAACTGAATTTGTACTTCTATTTTCATAGTTCTTGAAAAAGTTGGTAAATTTAGTGTTTCTTTTTTATCCAGTTCTTATTTATGAATTGAGGTTTTTGTTAGTATTTCAAGAGTGTTCGTTTGAGTAATTTCATCAAGTTTTTACAAGTTTTTGTGAAAAAAGGTTTTCATAAAAAGTAAAAAAAATATAAAAAATTTCAGTGATTTTTTTTCTTATTGATTATTGTTCAAGTTTGTTATGCTCAGCAGGTTTTTGGATGCTTTTGGTTTTTTAGCTACCACAAAAGCTTTAAGTACCAAAGGGGCATGGATTGTGTGTCCCTGAAGATTAGTTTCTCTCCTGTTTCATATTCCTTGTCCTAAATTTGATCATTTGTTTTTTAGTTCTTTTTGCTTTAAGTTTTTGGAAAATATTGCTGAGATTTGTGGTTAGGAGGTATAAGATCCACATATAAGTGGTGTAAAAATTTAAAATCTTTTGTAAAAACTGGTTGTCCAAACTAATTAAGGGTGTTTGGGTAAAGCTGTTTTGAGGGTTGGGGTGACACAACACTTAACAAGTTTTTACCTGCACAAACTTAGGAAGTCTAGGAAAATTGATTTTAGGGTAAAAATCTTGCTGCTTAGTTTTAAGTTTTATTTTGCAAGTTTGTGAGAAAAAACTTCACTATTATTTGAGTTTTGAGGCCTGTATGATTTATGTGTTTTGGTTTTAAACTAAGTACTGCATGAAAATAGATGTATGTTTCTGCTTTGTATGCATAATTGATATATAGAGTCACTTTGTGGAGTTGTATGTGTTAAACAAGTGCTCAAATTTTCCTCATAAACTGTCAGAAAAAATAGTCATAGGTTAGGTTGATGTTGAGTGGGACTTTATCATTCATTCATTGGTTTGGTATGCTTTTGATGATGTCCATTAGGTTCTAGTTATGGTGTGCAGCTAGTTGAGATCAACTCTTGTCTTTTACTTGTTGTCCTTAACCAATCAACACCACCAGAACCCCAGACTTGCATGTTTCTAAAGTTTATTGTTGATTCCTTGATTATTCGTGCTTATTTGATACCAATTGTTTGTGTTTTTGTTTTATTTGACTCCCTACAACCACACTGGTTGTAGGGGTGCCTTGATTGCCCAAAAACTGAAAGCTAAACAAGCTCAAAAGAGCTAATTCCACTTTTTGTAACATAGCAGTGGGAACTCCTTTCCCACTGCCAAGTCAAATCTTGCCACTACTTAGCTAAAAACAAAAAACTTTGACAAGTCACTATCATTCATTGTTGTTTTTGTCTTTAGTGGTAAAAGTTTAGTATTTTTCAAATTTCTCATTTTCCCTAATACTTTTATTTATTTTAGTATTTTCCAAAAAGTAATTTTATTTTTCCATTTATTTTATTATTTAATATCAATATTTTAATTAAAAATTAGGTTTTAGCAATTCTGTTTTTGTCTTATTATGACTAAAATCATCTTTTTCTTAAAATTTAGTTTCCTAGTTTAAGTACATTAAGTTAGGATTTTTAGACAAGTTTTTATATTTTTATCATTAGCCAATTAATGTTTAGGATTATTTTAATATTTAAATAGTTTTAAGTCATTTAAAAATAGTAAATTAGTTTTAAAAAATCTAGAAAAATACTTTTTAATTAAAATATAATATAAGCGAGATTCTTATTTGATAAAATTATATTTTGGATTCATTTTAAATTTTATTTAATTTTAAAGCTTTAATTAGCATTTAAAATTGAATATTAAATTGGAAATAAATTTTAAAATATTTTTGTTAAATTTTTATTCTTATTTATATTATTTTAGGTTCGTTTTTATTTTAAATATATTTTTAGATCAAAATTTTTAAATTCGTCACGTTTTATGTTTTTATTATTCGTCGTGGTTTAAAATTAATCGTAACCGTCATCGTTTTTCTTTTCCCCCTTTTTCTCTCTATACGAATCCAAAACTTACCAATTGAACACACACTTTAGTTCTCCTTGGTGAAGGAACTTACGTGGGTCATTAGTGCTTGATTTTCCTAAATCATTCACTTAATACTTACCATTTATACGTCTTTTTCCGAAAAGCGTATTTATACGACAATCAAGTACGCACGACATGACCGCTGAACAACTAGGATAGCATAACATGTTGTGTAGTGAAATTAAAGCTAAATATGGGAGTTAAGTTTAGGTTTTACGTTTATCATGTACTGCACTCTAATGTAACTGTTGCTTTCTTTATTTTACATGAAATGCATGCCATTTAGTGTCACACTTTAATGCATGTACCTAGTCACAGAAACAAGCATAAACTCTTCAATCATGCATGTATGGTAGTTACAGGAAACAAGCACAATATGCTATTAGAGGACACTGTCACAAATTTTAAGGCATGTTGTCAAAATATAGATATAATAAGGATAGTTTATATAAATTGTTTGTGAAAAGCTATTGAAAAGGATTTGTGCACTGTAGAGTATTTATAGAAATGACTTGAAGGAGCTGATATTTATTGAAAAATTTATTACAAAACAAAGAAAAAGTCTTATGAGGTTGGCAGCATTGATGATGCTCTTACACACAGGGGTGGACCTAGGGGGTTCACGGGAACCCGATAGATGTTTATCTCGTAATATAAGTTTTGGATATATAAATTGTAAAAACTTAGCTAAAATAATGGGTATAACATAAACTTAACTAAGATTTTTTCCAAATGAACCCGGTCCTAATTTCGTGTTACATAAATACTTTTTAATCTGAATTTTGGGTACTTATAGATACAAAAACTTTATTCGAAATTTTGGATATTTGTCATCACAAGTTTCGGATATTCAAATTCATGATATATCTTGTTATTGACAAGTCCCTTAAACGACTTAAATTAACAACTTAAAATTGTGGTTGAAAATTTCCCATTTCATATTTACATTTTAGCACACAAATATTCATGAGATTACTCTTATAATATCTGTTTAAATTCACGCGACAATTATTAGTGAAAGAGATTTCAAACTCGTAGAAGATATGATATTCAATAAAAAACAAAAAACATAGTAGCAAAAAAACCAAGAACCAGAAAAACTAAGCAAAACTTTTGGTTCCAGATTTGGTTTTAAAACTTATAGCCGAGCTTTTGGTTCAATAGAAAAACTTTCTAAAACTGCCTCATGATTACCCATAATCAAAACCTTCAATACTCGTAAAAATATTATGTGCACCTGATAACCTACTGTTCTGGATTCGCCCCTGCTTACACACTACAATTTGAAGCAAAAGCTTTTTGTTTGTCAATCTTTTGTGAAAAGCTTTTCAAAAAGCTTACATTGCAATGCACAAAAACATACCAAAACACTTTTTTGCATAGTATTTTTGTCAACTTTTACCATTGTGGGTGCTCTACTATATCAACGTTTGTAAAAGTTTTACCACGTGATATTACCATTGTTTCGAAACTGGTTTTCTAATCGATTTGGTAGATTTACTGAGTTCGGATTAACTTGGGTTAACCAGGGTCAACTCGGTTTTCTTAAAAAGATAATTTATTTTATATTCTTAATAATAAAAAATATATATATATAAAAATCCTATGAAAACTTCATTGAATACATAAAATTTACATAATTTATTAAAAAAACTCGAAAAAATCAAAACCCGACCGGGTCTCAAGAACCGGGTTGACCCGGATCACCCCGACGGGTTTCGCCAGGTTTTGAAAACGTGAAACCCGACTCAATATGACTCGTTTTTTCTTAACGAAACCGTGTCAATCGGTTGAACTGACCGAGGTCGAACCGGGGCTGAAAACAGTAGATATTAATAACCATCGTATATATTATTCTATATATGTAGTTTCTGTAATTACCTATCAATCACATAATCCTTGTACTATATATATGTCGATTGTGAAAGAGGAGATCAATAAAAACATTAAACACTTTCATGGTAATCAGAGCCTAATAATAAACCTCCCATAATCTTCTCCTTCTTTTTCTCTTATCTCACGCTCCTCTTCAAAACCCCTACAAAGCCGCCACCTTCTTCACTGTCCAAATGGCTGTTGAGGACTCAAACCCACCACCACCACCACCACCACCAGCAACTATCAACATGGAGAAACCCTTCGGTGTTTCAAACATCAAAGCTCACGTCCCTCTTGTCCTAGATCTTGAACAACTCAACTATGATGCTTGGAGTGAACTCTTCATGACTCATTGCTTGAGTTTTGGTCTCCAAGGACTTCTTGATGGCTCGTATGCGTGCACGAGCAATAATTCTGTGGATTGGAAGAAACTTGACTCTCTGGCCAAAGTTTGGATTTATGGTACAATCACTACATCTCTCCTGCAAACGGTCTTGAAAAAGAACGTTTCAGCCTATGATGTGTGGAAGAGCCTCTAGGATCTGTTTCATAACAACAAGGATGCTCGTGCTATGGAGCTCCTTGAAGAGCTTCGATCCTTGGAACTTGGAAACTTGTCGATCGCTGAATATTTCAAACGTATAAAGGTAATACCCGACCTTCTTTCAAATATTGATTCTCCCATCGATGAAAAAAGTCTGGTTATGTATGCGGTTAATGGTTTGGGTGATAAATACCAGCACGTAGGTAGCATTATCCGTCACAGTAAGAACCCACTAAGCCTTCACGATACTCGCTCAATGTTATTGCTTGAGGAATCTCGTTTGAACAGGAAACAAAGTCATAGTCATGCTCGCGATACATTGTCTTCTTCCACGGTTCTCATGGCAGCAGGTAATGGTAACAAAGGAAATGGCAAGAAGGAATTGTGTAGGAATTTCCAACGAGGAAATTGTCGTTTTGGTGCTCGTTGTAGGTACATGCATCAGAATGGTAATCACTCTTGGAAAAGTAACAGTGGCCATCATGTTTATCCCCCACAAATGCGTGGGCAGGCTACCACACCACGACCCTCTCAACAATGGTCTGGTCCTCCTACTTCTCAGCCCATCAATGGGCAAGCCTTTGGCCCAACTGCCTCAATTCTTGGTCCAGCCCCTAACCATGCCACTACTTCATACGGGCCACGCCCACATTCTCCTAATGGCTACTGGAAATACTATGATCAGCCTACTACTCTTCCTCGTGCATTCAATACCACAACCCTTCTCTACGCAGACAACATTGAGGACTCGGGCTGGTATTTTGACACTGGTGCAACATCACATCTAGGATCGGACACAGGTATACTCACAACCATTCTTAATAAACGCGTTAATACATCTATTGTTGTTGGTAATGGGTCTACTATTCCGGTTACCAACACCGGGCATACTATTTTGCCATCTTTTCATCGACCTTTATACCTTCAGAATGTTCTCATAACCCCTCACATAATTAAAAACTTAATATCCGTTCGTCAGTTTACCCGTGACAATAAATGTAGCATTGAATTTGATGAATTTGGTCTTTCTGTGAAGGATTTTCGGACCCGACAGGTACTCCTCCGATGTAATAGCAACGGAGATCTATATCCATTTCACACATCCTCTACAAGTAACCCTATAGCTCTCTTGACGTCCAACGGTTCAACGTGGCACCAAAGACTTGGGAATCCCAATGATGAAGTGCTACGTTTCCTAGCTTTGAATAAATTTATTTCGTGTAATAATCCAAAGTCTACAACTTTGTGTCATGCGTGCCAACTTGGTAAGCATGTAAAGCTTCCCTTTTCGCATTCTTCTACTTTTGTTGCAAACACTTTTGACATTATCCATTCGGATGTGTGGACTTCACCCTTATTGAGTGTTAGTGGTTTTAAGTATTATGTCATATTTATTGATCATTTCTCTCATTTTTTGTGGGTTTATCCTCTTAAAAAGAAAAGTGACGCCTTTACCAAATTTCTTCATTTTCATGCATACGTGAAAACTCAATTTGATAAAGAAATCAAAGCGTTTCAGTGTGACCACGGGGGCGAGTTTGACAAGACACTACAACATGAACTTTTTAGAGAAAATGGCATCCAATTTCGTTTCTCTTGCCCTAAAACATCCCAACAAAACGAGAAATCCGAAAGGATGCTAAGAACAATTAACAACCTTATACGCACTTTACTCTTCCAAGCACACTTACCACCTCAATATTGGACTGAAGCACTTTTTATGGCGACCCATCTACTCAACATCTTACCCTCCACTTCCATAAAAAACGCCGTTCCATTCACCAAACTCTTTAACAAACCACCATCTTATACACATCTACGTATTTTTGTATGCTTGTGTTATCCATATATACATACTTCTCACAAACTCCAACCTAGATCTACGCCATGTATTTTTCTCGGTTACCCTACCAACCATCGCGGCTATCGTTGCCTTAGCCTTGACACAAATAAGGTCATAATCTCGTCATGTCAACTTTGACGAATCCATATTCCCTTTTAAATCAATGACCCCTTTTTCACCACCCTCATACCAATTCTTAGAACAAAATATTGATCCCTCACCAACACAATTAAAACTACTCTCCACCCCTGATACTCCACAAACACATGAAACAACTTTACCAAACCATTCAAACACCATTGACACACCAACCCAACATATAGATATCCTACAACAAACTACATCACCACCACCAGGCCTATCATCTCCTATACAAACCAATTCTCATGATATAACACAAACAACCCAACAAAACCACCAAGCTGAACCAACCTTACAACAATCCACTACCACTCGCCCAACCCCCAACATGACCCCTCGTCACCCAATGGCCACGCGGTCTCAAGATGGCACAACAAAACATGTACATCGTCTAAATCTTCATGCTACTACTCTCGCACAAGTTCCAAAATCTCACGTTCAAGCTTTTCACAACCCACATTGGCAAAATGCTATGCAAGATGAATTTAACGCGTTAATTAAAAATGGAACATGGGTTCTTGTCCCGCGTCCACCTAATGTGAATGTTGTTCGATCTATGTGGCTTTTTAAACATAAGTTTCATGTCGATGGATCTCTTAGCAGGTACAAAGCCCGATTGGTTGCAAATGGAAAAATTCAACAACAAGGCATCGATTGTGATGAAACATTCAGTCCTGTAGTTAAACCCGCTACTATTAGTACCGTGCTTAGTCTTGCTTTATCTAGACAATGGCATATTCATCAGCTTGACGTGAAAAATGCTTTTCTTCATGGAGAATTAATTGAGACAGTCTATATGCATCAACCACCGGGCTTTACTGATTATTCTCACCCTGATTATGTCTGTCTTTTGCAGAAGTCTTTATATGGTCTAAAACAGGCACCCCGGGCATGGTTTCAGCGCTTTGCTAGTTATGCTGTACGAGTTGGTTTTCAGCACAGTAAAACTGACTCGTCTTAATTTATCTATCACCATGGTGTGGATACAGCTTACTTACTTCTATATGTGGATGACATTATCCTCACAACTTATTCCTCAGGTTTATTACAACGTATTATTTCCTCCTTGAAGGGAGAGTTTGCTATGACAGATCTTGGCCCACTCAACTATTTTCTTGGAATATCTGCTACACGTACCTCATCTGGCATCTTCTTATCACAGACTAAATATGCCACAGAGTTGCTTGAGCGGGCCCACATGCTTAATTTTAACCCTTGCAGGACTCCAGTTGATACAGAGAAGAAGCTAGGCCCTAAAGGAACTCCAATTGATGATCCCACCTGATAGGTGTGTAAACACCCATCCTTATTACCACTTAATTACAATAATAACCGGACCAAAACGTGTATTTTATGTCGTAAATGTCGGAATTATGCGTGGTTTGTGTTTTTGTTGTGATTTAGGACGAAAAGGTGAAAAGTAGAGAAAACACGGGCATTCACAGGCTTTTATCGAAGAAATAGACGAAAGACGAAGTCAAGAAATCAAGAGTGCATAAAGAACGGAAGTCCAAGACCAATTCTGAAGATTTATCGAAGAAAAAGTCAAAAGACGGAAGTTTTCTAAAAAGCCGAAGAACTCAAGTCTTATTTATGAAGAAATGTCAAGACGAGTTTAAAGAAATCCCGAGACAAAGTCATTAAAGTCCAAGTATTAAGAAGATTAACAAAGGATTAAGAAGATCAAGGACTAAAGCATGAAATTAAAGAAAGAAGAAAGAGGGAGGAAGCTTCCTAAGCACCTCCCTAATCTCCTCTATAAATAGGATTTATTTTCATTCATTTGTTTTTGTTGGCTAATAGTGACAATTAGTTCTTCCAATTTTAATTACCTTGTAATTTACTTTTCATGTCAAATTTAAATACTTGTCTTGCACCTTAAATACCTTTAATTTCAAGTAAGTTTCCTTTTAATTCTTGTCAATCTTTATTTTTATTGTTCATCTCCTATCTACCTTTCTTTAATCTTTGATTTTTATGTTTATGTTCATGTTTATGTTTTGAGTTTTTATTGATTAAAGTGGGTTTTGATTATTTTGGTTATATTTGTTAGTTTGATTGTTTTGGATTGTTTGTTTATGATTAGTAGATGTTTATTGATTAGTTTGATTTAATCTTGTGGTTGATTTAGATTAGATTTGTTTAGATTCGTGTTGTTCTTGTTCTCCTTGTTCTTCGGTTTTCTATTACTGTCTTTTCCCAGGAAACGTTCCGGATCAAGCCCAGCAAAACATTCCGAGTGAAGGGTTTGTGCAAGTTTATTCCGGATCAAGGGATTTCATCCGGAATATTGGACATTCCGGATCAGAAGAGTTTATTCGGAATAAATTATTATTCCGGATCAAACCGTTCATCCGGATTATTAGACATTCCGGATCAGCCTTTCATTCCGAATCAACCAAACATTCCGGATCAAGCTAAAAGTTCCGGATCAACCAAACATTCCGGATCAAGGAGATATTCTGAATAAAAGGCTTCCATCCGGAATAAGTGACATATTCCGGATCAGGGAGTTTTATTCGGAATAATATTCCGGATCAGCGACATTCCGGATCAAGCTCAAGTATTCCTAATCAAGACTTTATTCCGGATAAGTGACATATTCCGGATAAAGGATTTATTCCGGATCAAGGGTTTTGGTGAATATTCCGAGTAAATAAGAACATTCCGAACGAAGGTGACATTCCGGATGAATGTTTATTCCGAACGAAGGATTATTCCGGATAAGCTGTGTTCAGGTTATTTTTAGTTTCTGTTTTTAATTTTTAATTTCAAGATTTACTTTTCCCGCCTTTTTCCCTAGTCTCACTTCAAGATTACTTGCCTTAGATTTATTTAATCCTTGCCTTAGTTTAAGTTTTAGTTGCGTTTTAAGTTTTCCTTAGATAGTTTTAAGTTTACGTTATTTACTTTAATTGTCCTTTAATTTTCGTCACGCTTTTAAATACCTGCCTTTTATTTTAAATTAGTTTTAGATTTAATTTAACGTCATTTACATTAAAGTTTTGCACTTTTTAATTACTACAACGACACAACTATTTGTTTCACCAAAGAACGACTGAGTCGCATAGTTAATCCATTTTTCAATTCGAAGAGACTGTGACGATAACTTTTTACATACAAAATCTCTTGTATCAAATGGCGCCGCTGTCGGCTCTTTTCGTAAAGATTAACGGTTTTCTGTGAGAGACGCGTTGCTTTTTGGGACCCGTTCATTCGTGAACGTTATTTTTCTTGCACAAAAATTTCAAAAAATCCATAAAAATTAAAACTTGATAAAAATCCATAAAAATTAAAAATTTTCAAAAATCCAAAAAGATTTTATTTTTATTGTGTATATATATTCTCTTTGTGTTTGGTTTCTTTTTCTTTTGCCTTTGTAGGTGTATGCGTACTTGATCTTCTAATTATCAAGAGCCCGAGACTCCTGAAGATCTAGCTATGGTAGGTGTTAACAACAATAATCCACCGCACCTCAACAATAATAACAACAATGTTCTTCCACAGCCCGATCTTCGGACAATGGAGGAGCTTTGTCAACCTACCATGTTTGGACGAGGAGGCCTGATTGCGCCGATGCAAATCACGGCTCCGGAGTTTTCGTTGAAGCACCACATGATTCAGCAAGTGCAAACAAATCCTTTTCGAGGAATGCCTGATGATGATGCCAACAAACACCTCGACAAATTCATTACTATCACTCAAAGCATGAAGTTGCCTGGTGCCACAATGGATGTTCTACGCCTTCAACTCTTTCCACATACTTTATCACACCACGCCGAGAAATGGTTTGATCGTCTCCCGAAGAATTCAATTCATACTTGGGATGACATGACTCAACGCTTTTTGTCGCGCTACTTTCCACCATCCATGGTCACAAGCCTTCGCAATCAAATCAGCGGTTTCATGCAAGAACCCGATGAATCTCTTTTTGATGCTTGGGAAAGATATAATGTTTTGATTGATCGTTGTCCAAACCACAACATGCTCCCTGTGACCTTAATTGATACTTTCTACAATGGATTGACTTTTCGTGATCGTGATACGATTAATGCAGCCGCCGGTGGCACATTTATGAAAAGGAGACCCGAGGAGTGTAGAGAGCTTATTGAGAACATGACTACTCATCATAAAAATTGGGATTCCTCCGCTTCTTCAAGGAACAACCCGAGAGTCAATGTTTCTTCTACTTCAGCAAACCCCGACATGACCGAATTCACCCGCATGATGACTGAAATGAACAAAAATATCTTGCTTCTCGCTTAAACCAACAACAAGTTAAAGCGGTTGCCAATCCTTGTGAAACATGCGGCGGTCCTCACTCATACACTGATTGTCCTTCTACTCAAGGAAATCCGGAAAATGTGTATGCAGCTTATGGTAATTATTCACCTGAAAATTACCAAGCTCGACCTCAAGGGGATAGAAATTTGCTGAGTTACCGGTCAAACAACTACCTTTCACCCGGTTTTTCTCCTCAAAACCAAAACCCGAACAAAAATTACAATAGAAGCAACCAAATCCCACCTAGAGCTTCTAATCCTTATCACCCACCCGCTCAACAAGCCCCACCCATGAATTAAATGTTGAAGCTTTGATGAGAACCCAAGGTGAGCAAATCAAGAATCTGCAGAGCCAAATTATCAATTTGAAAGGGGATATCACCAAGCAAGGGAATGACATTCGATCCGAGCTTCGAGATAATATTCAATCCTCCTTCAGCAATCAAACGAATGATTTAAAGAATATGCTGGCTAGTTTCTTACCCACCGCTCAACCCTCTTCTTCGAGTTCTCTACCTTCAAACACCGTCACCAATCCGCGAGCGAATGAAAGTGCTATTACTACCCGTAGTGGAGTCACCATAGTAGGACCACCTATTCCACCCCCATCATCTACACCTCCTCCACCACCATTTATCCCTACTCCTCCCACACCTAGTATTAGTGCACCATTACCGTCTCCGCCTCGTCATGACGATGTCCCCAAGAAGAACCCTTCAACATCTCAACCTACACCTACACCTTCACCACCCAAACCCAATATCCCTTATCCTCCACGGCTCGGCAAGGCCAACATGCTAACCAAGGATGACTCTCAAGTGTCGAATTTTTTGAAGATGATCTCTCAAATGAATTTCAATATTAGCCTTGTTGAAGCCCTTGTCCACATGCCGAAATTTGTCAATGCATTCAAGGAATTGCTTAACAAGAAGGAGAAGTTTATTGAGCTCGCCAACACACGCTTAAATGAAAACTGTTCGGCAGTTATTCTTAAAGAACTTCCGGAAAAACTTGGAGATCCTGGACGTTTTGTGTTGCCGTGCATTTTTAACAAAACCGAAGAATTTACTGCCCTAGCTGATCTCGGGGCCAGTATTAATTTGATGCCATTAAGTGTTTGGAAAACACTATCATTACCCGACCTTACTCCAACAAAGATGACTCTTGAGCTTGCAAATCGCACTCTCGCTTACCCCGTTGGTATTGCCGAAGATGTGTTCATTAAAGTTGGCACCTTCACTTTTCCGGTCGACTTTGTTGTTGTTGATTATGAAATGGACCCTCGTATTCCTTTAATACTTGGTCGGCCATTCTTGAGAACCGGAAGAGCGCTAGTTGATGTTGCTGAAGGTGAGTTAATCTTAAGAGTCGGGGATGATGCACACGTTTTTAAAATGGGGAAGCTTACAAGCAAATCCTATGGACGAGAATCTGCGAATATGATCAATGTGCTTGATGATTTTGTCATCTACAACAATCCTCTATTTGAGTCTTGCATTGATAATCCACTTTTTCAAGATGATGTGGATGATTCTCTATCCAATTTGGAACCTTCACCCATATATGATTCTCGACCGATCTTTGATGCTTATGATGATGATTCTAGCTCAGATTCGGATGATTATGATGACCTTACTTCCGAGTATCCCGACATGTCCATTTATGATGATTTTGATGAGGCCGATACTCTTTCGAGTGATTCTTCACATGATGAAGATCCTCCGCCATCACTTGATCCTACTTTGGATGATTACTCTTTTGAGGAAGACTTCTCTACTTTTCTCAATACTTACTTCCCTCACGAGAGTGATGCTCCTCCTTTGGACTTTGATGATTATCGGCTTGATCCTACTTTGGATTTGAAGAAAATTCTTTCAAAGGAGAAGCAACCGGCTGACACCAACATCCGCAGCACGTATGATTTAACACCTCTTTGTCCACCTTCTGAGGACGAGGTTGTGCATCTTCTTCGCGGATCATCTTCAAATTCTGCTAAGCCTGAGTGTTATTTTCCCCTAAAGGAAAAGGTGTTCGACCCCGGTATCGATATTCTTCAGCCATCTCAGTATCCGTCTGATGAAATAAAAGGAAATATCTTTGGAACTTATGTTAATCTGCTTGCACCACTTCACCATTGCTTCCACCGTGCTCCATCTTTGCTTAAGGGAACCTTGCCTATCCTTCTTTAGCTTGCCTTGTTCGCCTTAAGCTTGTGCTATTTGATGGACGAAAACTATGTCTTTGATCCCGGTGGATATGTTTCATGCTTCTTCCTATGGTAATCAAGGTCGAGTCAGGCTCACGACTCGGTGAACAAAATCAAGCGCATCTTGGGAGGCAACCCATGTATCTATCTTTTAGCTTTCCTTATCCTAAGTGTAGGGGAGACCCGTTGGTGTTTACTATTTCCTCTCTTCTACTAATCAGGGATTCGAGCGCTCAATGATCCACTCTTGATGATTTTTGACGACCCGTGATTCCGTGTTTCCCTTCTTCCCGGTTCTATCATAAACTCTTTTCGATTCACTATTTTATATTTTCCAATATTAAAATAGGAATCTCGTTAGTTGTCTTTTCCTTAACAAGATTTAAACAAAGTGCACAATGTCCTAAGTGTAGGGGAGTTTACTCCCACATGCTTAAACATTGAGGACAATGTTTATATTAAGTGTAGGGGGGACTTCTATCGAAGTTAAGTGGTCTTTCCCTTGTATTTGTCCTTATTTTAACTGGAAAATCAATTTTTCGACATTTTTCAAAATTTTTGATCTATTTTGGCCTATTAGTTTTACCTTTGTTTAGTTATTTTTCCTTCCTTATTAGAATAAATTTTAATAAAGTGGTTTTAATTTTCTAACGTTGTGAATCTTTTGACTCAACCCGAGTTTACTTATCTAAGTTTACTCTAGCTAGTACCCTTAACGTGTTTAAGTCAAGTTTTGCTAGGCTTTTATATAGGGAGCTATAAAACGCGAAAGTCTTAACTCTCACGGGTTAAGAACAAGAACTTTTCGCAAGTTCCTATAATTGATCCTAGAGAGTCGTTTATCAAGGGAACTTTAAAACGCGATTTCAAAACTTGAAAAAGTCTAAGAATTTACAAGATCCTATAGATGACTCGAAAACCCAAAACTTTGATTTAATAGGCTAAGCATCCACGAGTCTCATTCCTTGAGATTTTAAACTGTGGAGAACGAGAGATGATATAGTCAATTATAAGTTTGGTATTCTTTCGTGAATTTATGTGAGTTAATTATAAGCCTATTCTCCCATCGCTTGCTAATAAATTTATCTGCAATAAATAAGGTTGTACGATTTGAAAAGTTACTTAGCTTCTAGCCCAAGATCGTTTAAAAGTTGCTCGGTATGGATTAGAGTTCATAGCCAAGGCATAACTTATCGAAGCGGGACGCGAAGATTGGCGAGTCCAAAAAGTTCCTAACAAGGCATGAGGGCTATATTTTGTTGCTAAAGATCCAAGTGATGTGAAGAATCATTTCTCAAAGATCAATATGAAGGATCGAGACACACGACGAAAAGCAAAAACTCCCCGAAAGGCATGGATTAGTCTATCCAAAAAGGCCCTAACAAGGTATGAGGATAAATAGATCCAAGTCCAAAAAGGAGGCGGATCGTTGTATATCAAAATCCCAAATAAAGATTGGAGAAAAATGAAGAAGTCGTGGTCTAAATATGAAGAATCTCTCAAAACTTCAAGTGAAGAAATTCCTATTATGAAGAGAAGGACATTATTTCATGAACGTCTCTCAAGATTTGAAGTATGAAGGCGCTGCCAAATATCGGTCCGAGAAAGGTCTCAAATCACGAAGCGAGTTATACAAAGATATGAACTTTATGAGGTCCCGAGAAGCAGTTTTTAAAAGATTTTGTCCTTTAGCTAACTATGGATTAAATCGTCCCACTTTATTTTCAGCCTAATAAACTATCGAAATAAGTCAACAATGCATCCTCGTGATCATTCAAGACAACAATAAAATATAACAGATACACCTAGGAATAAGGGAGTCTAAGTGAATAATTAGCCCACATGAGTTCGTGTTAGTTTGCTAACTTATAATAACAATGATCTCGTTTTTAAGCTTGGTTTGGAGAAAGTGAAAACTTGAGGATGATGATTATTCATGACATTTCCAAAACCCAAGGTATGTTTTTGATTTCTTTACTTTGAATGTTTATAATTTTCTATCTCTTTAATAAAGGCCAACGTGGATTGATTGTGATGAAAAATGTAAACGTGCTTTGTAACTAATGCATTGCATGAGGACATTGCAATGGTCAAGTGTAGGGGATTTGATAGGTTTGTAAACACCCATCCTTTTTTACCACTTAATTACAATAATAACCGGACCAAAACGTGTATTTTATGTCATAAATGTCGGAATTATGCGTGGTTTGTGTTTTTGTTGTGATTTAGGACAAAAAGGTGAAAAGTAGAGAAAACACGGGCATTCACGGGCTTTTATCGAAGAAATAGACGAAAGACGAAGTCAAGAAATCAAGAGTGCATAAAGAACGGAAGTACAAGACCAATTCTGAAGATTTATCGAAGAAAAAGTCAAAAGACGGAAGTTTACTAAAAAGCCGAAGAACTCAAGTCTTATTTATGAAGAAATGTCAAGACGAGTTTAAAGAAATCCCGAGACAAAGTCATTAAAGTCCAAGTATTAAGAAGATTAACAAAGGATTAAGAAGATCAAGGACTAAAGCATGCAGTTAAGGAAAGAAGAAAGAGGCAAGAAGCTTCCTAAGCACCTCCCTAATCTCCTCTATAAATAGGATTTATTTTCATTCATTTGTTTTTGTTGGTTAATAGTGACAATTAGTTCTTCCAATTTTAATTACCTTTTCATTTACTTTTCATGTCAAATTTAAATACTTGTCTTGCACCTTAAATACCTTTAATTTCAAGTAAGTTTCCTTTTAATTCTTGTCAATCTTTATTTTTATTGTTCATCTCCTATCTACCTTTCTTTAATCTTTGATTTTTATGTTTATGTTCATGTTTATGTTTTGAGTTTTTATTGATTAAAGTGGGTTCTGATTATTTTGGTTATATTTGTTAGTTTGATTGTTTTGGATTGTTTGTTTATGATTAGTAGATGTTTATTGATTAGTTTGATTTAATCTTGTCGTTGATTTAGATTAGATTTGTTTAGATTCGTGTTGTTCTTGTTCTTCTTGTTCTTCGGTTTTCTGTTACTGTCTTTTCCCAGGAAACGTTCCGGATCAAGCCCAGCAAAACATTCCGAGTGAAGGGTTTGTGCAAGTTTATTCCGGATCAAGGGTGTTCATCCGGAATATTGGACATTCCGGATCAGAAGAGTTTATTCGGAATAATTTATTATTCCGGATCAAACCGTTCATCCGGAATATTAGACATTCCGGATCAGCCTTTCATTCCGAATCAACCAAACATTCCGGATCAAGCTAAAAGTTCCGGATCAACCAAACATTCCGGATCAAGGAGATATTCCGAATCAAAGGCTTCCATCCGGAATAAGTGACATATTCCGGATCAGGGAGTTTTATTCGGAATAATATTCCGGATCAGCGACATTCCGGATCAAGCTCAAGTATTCCGAATCAAGACTTTATTCCGGATAAGTGACATATTCCGGATAAAGGATTTATTCCGGATCAAGGGTTTTGGTGAATATTCCGAGTAAAGAAGAACATTCCGAACGAAGGTGACATTCCGGATGAATGTTTATTCCGAATGAAGGATTATTCCGGATAAGCTGTGTTCAGGTTATTTTTAGTTTATGTTTTTAATTTCTAATTTCAAGCTTTACTTTTCCCGCCTTTTTCCCTAGTCTCACTTTAAGATTACTTGCCTTAGATTTATTTAAGCCTTGCCTTTGTCTAAGTTTTAGTTGCGTTTTAAGTTTGCCTTAGATAGTTTTAAGTTTACGTTATTTACTTTAATTGTCCTTTAATTTTCGTCACGCTTTTAAATACCTGCCTTTTATTTTAAATTAGTTTTAGATTTAATTTAACGTCATTTACATTAAAGTTTTGCACTTTTTAATTACTAAAACGACACAACTATTTGTTTCACCAAAGAACGACTGAGTCGTATAGTTAATCCATTTTTCAATTCGATGAGACTGTGACGATAACTTTTTACATACAAAATCTCTTGTATCACCACCTTATATCGAAGCCTTGCCGGGAGTCTTCAATACCTCACCTTCACTAGACCTGATATATCATATGCCGTTCAGCAGTTGTGTCTCTATATGCATGATCCTCGAGAGCCTCACTTAAACGCTATGAAGCGTGTTCTTCGCTATGTTCGTGGCACTACTGACCTTGGACTTCAGTTATACCACTCAAGCACATCGCAACTTACTGCATACTCCGATGCTGATTGGGTTGATTGTCCCATTACCCGCAGGTCTACATCAGGCTATTGTGTATTTTTAGGGGACAACCTTCTTGCATGGTCTTCCAAACGACAAGAGACATTGTCCCGATCAAGTGCCGAGGCTGAATACCAGGGTGTGGCCAACGTTGTAGCAGAGACAGCATGGCTTCGCAATCTTCTCCATGAACTTCATACTCCTCTTTACACAGCTACTATGGTCTTTTGTGACAATGTAAGTGTCGTCTACATGTCAGCTAATCCCGTGCAACATCAGCGCACAAAACACATCGAGATAGATATTCATTTTGTTCGAGAGAAGGTTGCAACCAGTCACGTGCGTGTCCTTCATGTACCTTCTCGGTTTCAGTATGCAGGTATCTTTACTAAGGGTCTTCCTTACACTTTATTTGCCGATTTTCGATCCAGTTTGAGCGTCCGTAAGCCTCCCGCTCAAACTGCGGGGGAGTAATAACCATCGTATATATTATTCTATATATGTAGTTTCTGTAATTACCTATCAATCACATCTGTAGGTATTATCATGTAATTATGTCATTAGCTGTAGGTCTTATCATGAGTTGTATTATAGGGCTCAAGCCCATAATCCTTGTACTATATATATATGTCGATTGTGAAAGAGGAGATCAATAAAAACATTAAACACTTTCAGATATTACTATATCGATAACTAAAATGGTCGTGATGGAAACCAACATGGTGGTTGAGTTAGCGGGCTATCATTATTAGAATACAATAGTGAGATTTTACAAGTTAGACCAACACATGCGCAATCGAACCTGGTTTCGATCTGTTTCCTGTGTTAATCGATTCAAAATAATCGATGTGTGCGTGATGGTGCTGAGAGACAGCAGTGGGATGCTTTGAATCTTATTGTTAAGGATGTGTCCCTTTTGCCTACTTCTGATCGTTGCTTATGTGACTTATCGAGCGATGGGGTTTTTCAGGTCATAGAAGTTCGGAACGCCATTGACGCCTTGTATCTTCCTGTTTTTAGCGATCCTACAAGATGGGTAAAATGTATTCCCATAAAGATTAATATTTTTGCTTGGCGTATGTGGCGTGATTGTCCTACTAGACAAAATCTAGCTCGTAGAGGTGTGGATGTGGAGTCAAATGCTTGCCCGTTGTGTGCTGGTTCTTTGGAGACATCTCAGCATCTCTTTTTCAGTTGTGATATTGCGCAAGAGGTGTTTGGTAGAATTTGTAGATGGTGGGAGGTGGACGGACAGAGTTTGTCCTCTTTTGATGCTTGGAAGTCTTGGTTGTTATCTCTGCGGCGGTCTTCAGCGTCAAAGGCTGTGTTGGAAGGTGTGTTCTATGTGGCTTGGTGGTATATTTGGGTCTTTCGCAATCGTTCTGTTTTGATCAGGTTCCTCCGCGCCGTTCGGTGATTTTCGATGACATTGTTTCTTATTCTTTTAATTGGGTATCTAGTAGATGTAAAAGGGCGTTTTCATGGGAGGATTGGCTTAAAAATCCTCATTTTATTCCTTTGTAATATTTGGTTTCTAGCTCCTTGCTAGCCTTTTAATAAAATTGTCGTTCTAAAAAAAAAGATCGATTCAACATGTCGGAACCATAGTTACATTAAAGATATGATGACTACGTTGATATAAGTTGTATATTTCTTCTTTATTACAGGCTCATACGTAGCAATCAGGCACGAAACTTTTGGATTCGAAGATACATTCCACAACTACACCCAAAGCAGGGTTTATGTTAGACACTAGCCCAAAGAGCCACTGTTCTAGCAACGCGCAATTTGTTTTTATACGATCATTCAGTTTACCATTTGGCATGCATGGAGGTTTCAAAATGAAATGTCTTCTCAAAGTGGCCCAAGAAACACTTGATATATAATGTCAAGCTTTCAAACTACAATCAGATTATTTATAGGAAAAAGAAAGTGATGTAGCGAAAGAATAACGATAGATAATTGAATCTGTTAATTTTAAAAAATGTCAGACATAATCCTTCCAACTATCGTTGATTCAAAAGAATACCGATAATCAGGCAAACTCTAACAGTCGTTGATTCAACGAATACCCGATTATTAAGAAAAAATTGAACAATAAACCCTAACCTGGATTCAAGTCAATTAATAAAAACTAAAAGACTGTTGTTTTTATTCATAACTTCATTAATTCCATATAAATAAGTCCTAATTTTATAGGAAAACTAAACTTGGGAAAAAAGATAAAAATTATTCTTACAAAACACAAAATAAGATTACTAAATA
The DNA here is from genome assembly GCA_025667525.1 of Glebionis coronaria. NCBI lineage: Eukaryota > Viridiplantae > Streptophyta > Magnoliopsida > Asterales > Asteraceae > Glebionis > Glebionis coronaria. The sequence continues at coordinate 563,947 of JANFOE010000061.1, forward strand.
AAAGATACCACAAATTAAACTAAATAACCAATGTATTTTTATATTCCTCCATCATTCTCCATCACTTCAAAAAACTCGTCATCGAGTTTGTGTCGCTCGTCCTTGTACTCGTAGCATCCAAAGTTGTATACCTTGCATCAAATTTCCTTTATTTATAATGAATCTACCTCGAACCTTGATCGTCTTTAAACCCAACTTGTCGACCATGGTAGTTTGGATCATTGATGAATAAAGATTAGTAGCCACAACTACAATGTTTTCAATGTCATCTTTTTTCCGACCAAATTCTTCTTTTCCGATAAATCCTTCTTCTTCCCAATGACATCTTTAATATCAGTATTATAAACTAGCATAGATTCTTCTCCATATTGATCATTATCAAATATTGGAGGTCCTTCATAATCATCACTAGCCGCACCATAATCTTCCCATTCATAAAAACATGAACCATCACCCTCAAAAAACGGATATTCTAACATCTTAATCAAGAACTTTGGCTCTTGATACCAACTGAAGTAGCGGAAAAATAAAGATAGATAATTGAATCTGTTGATTCCAAAGAATGCCAGACACAATACTTCCAACTATCGTTGATTCAAAAGAATACTGATAATCAAGCAAACTCTAATAGTCGTTGATTCAACGAATACCCGATTATTAAGAGAAAATTGAACAATAAACCCTAACCTGGATTCAAGTCAATTAACAAAGACTAAAAGTCTAATTTTTTTTATTCATAACTTCATTAATTCCATACAAATAAGTCCTTGTTGTCAGATACCGACAACAAACCCGAAGTTCGATAACGCGGAACCGCTAGATCGCGAGTTGTATCGAGCAGAAGTAGCGAACCCGAGAGTCTACAAAGAACCGACAATAGTATATGCACACGGAATGCCCCCAACTACCCCTTTATTATAAACCTAATAAAGATTACATTGGGAAGAAGAATTCAATGAACTAGGATCCCCCTCATCCCTATTTATAGAGATGAGGGGTAGGCACCTCCTTAAGTCAAATAGGAAACTTCCTATAAACCAACTTAAGGAGGTTAGCCTAAATACTTCCTAATACAAGTCTATTCCTAATCTATATTACAAAGTACATTTAAGTCCCTAAACTATATTTAAGTTTACTACTAATATTCCAACAATTTCCACCTTAGGAGTAACACTTAAACATAACCGATACTCAACAACTTTTACGGGTGTTGGAACCTCGGACCCGGGACCACCTTGTTAACCAGGCATTGTACTTCTCTAATTTCCCTAGATTAACTTCCATAGACTCATTCACGTTCTTCTTCTCAGCAACATTACCCTCCGCACCCTCTTGACCAGGTACTCCGGTTACCGTAATGTTTGCCCCCACCTTTATACCAAGATGTACCTTTTCCTGCTCATTTACCAAGCAGCACGTGTTTGTCTTTTCTTCAGGTTGTTTGTCATCCAACCGTCTTTGAGCCACTGCAGCATGATCGTTACTAACCTGAAAAACCTCAGCTTCACGATCCCCTTGAGCTCCATGCAGTTCCACCTCAAACCGTATTTGAGCCACTGCAACATGATCGGTACTAACCTGAAAAACTTCAGCTTCACGATCCCCTTGAGCTCCCTGCAGTTCCACCTCAAACCAAACACGTTTATCAACATGTACTCCATGAAACCCTGTTTTAGGACCAGGACCAAGTTGTTTGAACCCAACAAGTTTATGACCTCCATGATTTTTTACAGTAAACCCATCGAATTTCTCGATGTTAAACCTAGTTATAGAACTAGCCATTTTTCTTTATCCCTTTGTTTTTTGCTAAACCTTGTGAATAACCTCTCAAGCACAAACCGACAAAGTCCCTTTGATAATTCTCTAAACCTTGTGATATATTAAACCTCACAATCACGAATACGAAATCCCCGTTTATAAAGAAAGACCCTTGCTTTATCGATATAACCCTAAGAGAAACCTTCTTAGAAATCGATCAAACCAAGTAACCCTTCAAAAGAACACCCTTTCTTACTCAAATATCGATTGAGCCTTGGAAATTAACCTATCCAACAAATCGATAACCCTTGAATCAAGAAAGTACCCGACTCCTTTTGAAGTAACCCTTGTCGTACTTTTAATTTTGCAAAACCGATTTCTAATATCATAAGAAATCTTGCAACCTCGACAAGTCTTGAATCTTATTTAACCTTGCTACAAACCTTGTCAAGTTGTTTCTTAACCAACTTTACCGACAAGCCTCACAAGCCGTGTGCAATATCCCCGTTGTTGCTAGAACCCTTTCTTGCAAATCGAATTAACTAGGATAACCCTAAACCCTCGATCAGAACAAGCAATCCGATCGCTAACTTGAAAACCCAAGAAAACCACGATCAAACTTGAACCACAAGAAAATACCCTTCTTGCAAATCGAATTTATTAGATACCCTAAACCCTCGATGATGAACAAGCAACCTCGACCGCCAACTTAAAACCCAAGCGAACCACGACCGAAACTTGAACCACAAGAACCCGCAACAACGATAAACCTTCACTTTAATCGAAATAGACAAAAACGTCCACTCGAAACCCTTGAAGTCGTCTAACAAAAAAACCAACTTGATTTGATCTTTTGTCAACTTTTTAGTATTAGTCAGCACGTGAGAGTGATATTAGAACACTAATATAATATTGCATTAATTATAATAATACAATAACCCTCACCAAATCTTCTTTCTTGCATTTACAAACAAACCGCCAAAAGAAAACTTTACACCTTTTTTTCCTCTCGTCGTTCGCTTCTTCAATCGATCGCACAAAGACGATTTTGACACCGAATCTGAAACCGATTCTCGAAACCTCGATATCAACGAACCCGTCACCTCGACCTAGCACTCGGACTTCGGAGACCACGACTAACCGTAGCTCTGATACCACTTGTTGTCAGATACCGACAACAAACCCGAAGTTTGATAACGCGGAACCGCTAGATCGCGAGTTGTATCGAGCAGAAGTAGCGAACCCGAGAGACTACAAAGAACCGACAAAATATATATGCACACGGTATACCCTCAACTACCTCTTTATTAATAACTCTAATAAAGACTACATTGAGGAAGAAGAATTCAATGAACTAGGATCCCCCTCATCCCTATTTATAGAGATGAGGGGTAGGCACATCCTTAAGTCAAATAGGAAACTTCCTATAAACGAACTTAAGGAGGTTAGCCTAAATACTTCCTAATACAAGTCTATTCCTAATCTATATTACAAAGTACATTTAAGTCCCTAAACTATATTTAAGTTTACTACTAATATTCCAACAGTCCTAATTTTATAGAAATACTAAACTTGAGAAAAAAGATAAAAAATTTTCTTAAAAAACACATTACTAAATAAAAGATATTACAAAGTAAACCAAATAATCAGTGTATTTTTATATTCCTCCATCAGAAAAACAAAGAGAGATTAGAAAGTCTCGCCGAAATACGTAGAGCGGATATGTGATCCTTGTAATGATCTATCATCTCTTTTTTTGTAATTGGTTCTTAGCTTCTTGCTTATCGAATAAAATTCCTACTTTGTCGCATAAATAAATTAATTACACCCAAAGCAACACATATTGAAATAAGCCCTTGGGAGCTTCTGATTCAAGTAAAAACAGGCCTCTAAAGCACCTATGTGTTTGAAAACAATCAAACATAGTAAAAACCTAAGTTTTATGTTAAGAAACTTGACTTTATATGGTTAAACTTATAGACTATGTCTCCATAGTCCATTAAATTTTAAATTTATGATGCTGCATACACGTTTAATCTATAAACGGTGATCAGTCTTTACTAGGTATAACTCTTGCTAGTCTTGATCCTAATCGGCTACCATGTATACTCATTCTTCAATATAGCCCCGCCATTTATCCCACCCTTCCTCATTAAAGATACCGCAAGTTGTTTGACAGCTAGGAGTTAATGGCGTTGATAATGCTATTCTCTACATTATTGAAACTGCAGAAAACCTGAAAAAATCAATTTCTCAACTGTTCTAAGGCATCGTGGAAAATTTAGTTGTGAAGAAATATACGAATTTTATGAGCGTGGTCGTAATATATGATTATAACACTCTGTTCTCCAGTTTTTTTTAAAAGAATGGAAAAGGAAAGAATAGGAAATTGTAAAATTTTGGTGTTCTCAAGTTTTTTATAAAAGGGAAAGGTAGGGGACATGAAAGGAACAGGAAGGGAATGTAAGGCTTTATACGTGTTAACTCGTTCCGTCCAAATTTGGGCGGATTAGGAATGGAAGTGGGTTTTATCATCATGGGCTTATGTAAAATTACTTATATATCCTCATCATTAACACACGTATAATATTTTTGACCTAGTTTTTTATTCACAACTGTATTCTCTTCTGTGTGGCCGTCCCTTTTTTATCACCTGGTAAGTTTAATCCTTCAATTATACGCATGGTTAATAATTGTTCTTATCATGTTAATATATGTTTCTTGCTACATATATGATAACCATGGTTAAGTTTTGATCATGTTAATATATGTTATCTTATGTTTTTTCATATACTACTATCTGAATGTTAACTGAACAATTGATATGCATGCTGTGATAACTGATACGCATGCCGTGACAACACTCATGGCTGAAACAGCGGCAAATGTCAGCGTTTTTATGCGGCTGATTATTTTGTGCCCTGCCTTGTGTTACCACGTCACTTGTCAGCGTTTTATGCGGCTGATTCTGTAGGTAAAGGTATTGTATGTAAAGGTAGTTTAATAAAAAAGAGATACTGGAATTTAATGGAAGGATATCAAATAAGAACAGAAGATACTGGAATTTAATGGTATTGTATACTTTTTTTCTGCTTGTTCTAGTATGGTTCGTGACTCTGCTGCAGGGGTGGAGCCATGTATATAGTAGTGGGGGGACGTGCCCCCAACCATGTTCTTGCGAGCAGACGAAGCATATAGAAACAAAAATCGTATTATTAGAAAAACGACTGGTGCCCTCAGCGTTTAAAGTAAAGTGCCCTCGTTAAATCTCTTATTAAGAATTAAAGAGTTCTAAAATTGTGAAATTTGTTTGGTCGGAAAATTTGGAAGAAGGAAAACACAGTATTGGTTTTTTCTTTTGAGAAGATGACTTGAGAATCGTAATATTATAGTAGTAAAAAAAGTACTATATGATGAATGTGTAATGTGTACCTATGAAACTATATAAAATTACTGATATGAAAATTGGATCGTACTACTTTTTCTGAAACAGTGATACTCCTACTTTATACGTAGTACAATACTTTTTTTTTTCTTAAAACAAACTTAGTTACTGTAGTTACACATGCTATTGCATGTATGCAAGTCTGTAGTAGTCTGGTATGTTGTTTAGGACTCAAAAATAAGTATTGGTTTAGGACTTACAAATTATCATCTATGTTGTTTAGGAATTTTCTGTAAGTAGGACTTGCAAATAATTATATATAGCACTAATTCTTGGTTTAGGACTTACAAATAATGTCATGGATCATGCTAAGTGGTATATATTGTATATTTTATATAGTGATTACACATTTACAAAATGGATGCGGATGAGTTATATCGTATGGCTAGGATTCAACAATTAGCCGTGATTCATGTGGTTTGTTTAGTTGTCGCTTATATCACACATAGACAATCTCAAAAAAGAAAACGTGTGAATTTACCTTCCCAAGAAATAATGTTGCATAGACAAGCAGTACGAGAAGAGATGTTGCAAGACCTAGCAACAAATACCAATTGTCGTAAAATAATTCGTATGAGTTTGGACGCTTTTAAGATATTGTGTCAAAAGTTAGAACATGAATGTGGTCTTCGTCCAACACAACGTATGTCTATTGAGGAACAAGTTGCTAGATTTTTGCATATCGTAGGAAACGATTTTAGAAACCGTTTTGTCTCTTGGTTATATCGTCGATCCGTATCAGCTACTAGTAGACATTTTCATAGAGTTCTCAATGCAATAATATCTCTAGAAGACCAATATTTTAAGCAACCGACTGGAGATATAGTTCAGAAGGAAATCCAAGATAAACCAAGATTCTATCCTTTTTTCAAAGATTGTATAGGGGCGATTGATGGAACACATGTTCGAGTGAGAGTGCCTAATAGAGATGCCCCTAGATATCGCGGTCGTAAAGGATATCCAACAATCAACGTGTTAGTTGCTTGTACCTTTGATTTAAAGTTCACTTATGTTTTAAGTGGTTGGGAAGGCACAGCATCAGACTCACGGATAATAAAAGATGCACTCACTAGAGATGATAAACTAATTATTCCTGATGGTAAATACTATCTAGTTGACGGTGGTCTACCCCATAAAAGTACACTTATTGCACCATACAGGGGTGTTAGATATCATCTCATGGAGTACTCATCTCGTGCACCTCAGAATCCACGGGAATTGTTTAACCTTCGGCATTCATCATTGCGAAACTCTATTGAACGAGCATTTGGTGTATTGAAGAAAAGGTTTCCTATAATTAGAAGTGCAACAGAACCATTCTACTCATGCGATACACAATCAAACATATTTTTGGCATGTTGTATCTTGCATAACTTTTTACTTGAGGTAGATCGTGACAAAGAACTTGAAGATGAAGTGATAAACGACATGTTAGATGCATCACATGATGACGAACCTCAAGGACAAGGAGACACAGATGATAGAGGAGAACAAATACGAAACTCAATAGCACATGACATGTGGAATGATTATATATTGAATCCGAACAATGAAATTAATATGTCTGTTTAGTTTTTGAGTAACTATTGTCTTTTGTCGTTTGATGCATAATGTGTCTAGAACCTTTTCTTTATTATACTCATCATTGTTAACTTATCAAAAATTGTTGTGTACAATTACTTATTGATGTTTCAAATTTCTTTATATAATCACTTACAAGTGCATAGTATATTGTTTTGTGACAGTTCTTAAATCACACTCGATAATGTTTTTATGTTTGTAATATAGGAAGCGATGGCAAAAATACCAAATGCTGAAGCTACCAAAAAAGAAATTGAGGAAGATACTATAAAAAAAGGAGGCGGTTTCGTGGAATGACAAGATGGATGCTGCATTCCTCGCGGCCTTGCTTAAAGAACAAAGTGAAGGGAATAGGCCAAATGGGACGTTCACGTCTCGTGCATATAATAATATAGTAAAGGAATTAAGTGATAAGTTTAATATGCCTATTGAGAAAAAAAATTTGATGAATCGAATAAAGACTTTAAAAAAGTACTTTAATCAGTTTCATGATGTTTTTAAAGGAGTTTCATTGAGTGGCTATTCATGGAACTCAAGTACCAAGTTAATTGAGGCTGAAGATGAAGTGTGGGAACAACTAAAGACGGTATGCACATTATAATTTTTGTCAAACTAATAATTTTGATTGTTTTGTTACTTATTTTGAATGTATAGGCAAAATCCGATGTTTACAAGTTGAAGACAACACCCGTTAACTGTTATGACGAGATGTATGCTCTGTGGGCAAAAGATAGAGCTACAGGTACTTGTTCTTATACTGCTAAAGAGAAAAAGAACATACTAATCAATGAACAGCAGGCGGAAACAATCGAAGAAGTTGATCATTTGATTGAAAACAACGTGATCAACCTAGATAATATAGAGACTAGCGATGATATCTTTGTTACATCACCTACACCACAATCAGATGGCAAGCTTCCCACTAAATCAAAGAGTAAAAGAAGAAAGATTGTTGAAGAGGATCCATCAAACAACGATAAGATTGCTAATTCTCTTGATAACATTGTTCATGCTCTAGACAGAAATTCAAAGGTATTCAAGTTATTTAGAATATTTATTTGTAATAGTTTGTTTTTCATAAATATTGTATTAATATTGTCGTTATTTACTTGTTATAAGGTACTCGAAAACTCACGTCCACACGTGTATACTGAAGAAGAAATTTACCAACAATTGCTGGTCATGGATTTTGAAGATGAAGAAATGCACAATGCGTATAACTATTTGCTAGAAAATCCGGTTAAAACACGTGGAATGTTTGGATGCCCCTTTGCACAAAGAGCGTCTTACCTGAAAGCAACCATGCGACAAGCCCGCTCTAGAGACTTTGATACTCGTGGCTGACGATGATCACTTTTTGCTATTTATTTTATAAGTACTCTTGTTTTTGAGCAAGTTCCTGAATTTTTTTAGAACTCAAGCATTTTCTTTCTTTCATAATAAATCTGTGCAAAGACTTGAAATGTTGCATCTTTTGATTAATGAATTTGGATACCTTTTTGCAATTCATGTTCAAGGGTGTGTTACAGGGTTGATCTTTCTTTTTCCATATTGGCATAGAACTTATAAGCCAGCTATGTAACATGGAAAAATATTTCAAAGTCAAGTCAGGGAAACCTTTCAACAAGTTTAGAAACACCATTTCAATTTCATGTTTACGTGTATTTATGCTGCGTCCTCGTTCCATCCCATTTGATAAGTCAAAAAATCTTACTTCCTGTACTAAGACTTCCTTATATGTAAGCCTAAAAACACCTTCAAACTCGTTCAAAAAAAAAAACACCTTCAAACCCTCATTCACATTCTTACAATCTGAATTCCACAATGGAAGCGTCTTCTCAGCTAACTAGTTGCAGAATCAACTCTCTTCAACATCACCAGTCACATGAATGTATTAACAGGTTTACTGGTAGGTCTTTCTCGAGTTTTGTTAGGATTAATAATCCAAGGAAAAGAGTGGTTAGAGCGGTTGCGACTGAGCCCAAACCGAAACCGAATGATGCTACCAGGCCGTCTTCCAGAAATGTTAAGTTCCATGAAATTTAGTTAGCAATATACCAAGGTGATACGTGGTGAGCTGTGTGTATACATACACATACGTAACCATGCACATGATAGGCTTATAACTTATAGCAGAAGATGAGTAAATAAATCCTACCCATGCCACGCAGGTAATGTTGCAAATATATGGAGATAGAAAATGAGGGTAAAGTAGTAATTATCTTTGGTTCCTTTTCTTTTCCTCTCAGTTAAAAAAATAAACTGGAGAACATAAACTAATGCATATGTTCCCTTCCTAATATGATCCCTTCCCTTTCCCTTCCTGTCCCCTCCCTTTCCATTCTTTTAAAAAACAACTCGAGAACAGAGCGTAAGAATCCCATAACTAGTGGCCCTCTCCTTCTCATTTTCACAAAGCAGGACAATTGATCGATACTTAGAGGTCCTCTCCTCCTTATTTAGGCAAAGCCCCCTGAGTCATTTCTGCAGTCGAATATCAAGGTGCAACTCTATAGTCCTGACAGCGTTCATACGGCTCTTTATCTTGACGTTTTGTACGTCGAAAGTTCACCGGAACACCGTTCCCTCAAACCTAGCTTCGCCGAGTAGTATTTGTATTGAAATCATTAGCTCCATTGTGAGCTAATTTTGTCTGTAACTACTAAACTTTAATGAACAATTTTTTATTACTATTTTAAGGAAACATTATGCTCTGTTATTGAATTCGTAAACTGTTTTGATGTGTGAATTGTTATCAGTATATGTTAGATTTCTATAAGTGACATATATTAATATATCCTTAATAGTGTGATCTCGTGTCGCCCAAATTTAATCTCTATGATTCAAGCAATTATCAGAAGATTTCATACTGAAGATCAACAAATGTTTCTAATTAAGCATTATTTATATATATAGTACATACTGTTCTTGTATGTTAAATTGTATATGTTGTCACACATAAAGATTAGTCTCTATTGTTCAACATATATTCATCACAACTGTAATTATGGTGGCTTATATATTCTTGCAAAACAAAGAGTATTCATCATTTTTAGAATTAAAAAGAAATAGTACATTGATTGATACATCAAACATAAATAAAGTACATTAGTGGACATGGCCAAACACATCCCTTATTTCATTGCAAAAGAGAACAACCACACTATTGGAAAAATTTCCATATGTAAAACACTCCGTATCAAAGCAGAACATGTTGAGTCATGATGACTTAGTAAGCTTCAGGATGAGCAATGGCATATGCCTCGTGGGCCTTGAAGGTGTTCTTAAAGAATTCTTTGAATCTGTTCATAGTCTCTTCAGTTGGTCCAGCATCACCTTTGCATTTAAGGATGGTACTGTTCTTGAATACAGCTCCTCCGTTAGCAGAAGGAACGAATTGAATATGATAAGTGACTGAGTCTAGTATGCCCAACAATAATTCACCTTCAAAAACAGTGTAGGTAACGCTAAAGTTGCTTGCGTCAATGGCATCAATCTTGTGCTTTGCAGATGTGTATGGGAGTGCTGTGTAGAAGCGTTTTTAAAATATCAGGGCACAATAAGTTATACTACTACTAACATTCCATAGATGATTTGTTAAGATACGGAATTATAGTTAATCAGCAATAAATGTAGTTTAACTAGTTATTTATTATACTCACCATCACCGTATGTAGTGCTCTTGATGCTTCCAACACCACCATCACCTTCGAGGAGTTCGATGGCTTTGTAAAATTGAGGCTCGAGCTTAGGTGCAAGGGTGTCGAAATCAAGAAAGAGCTTGAAAAGTTTATCAGCAGAAAGTGAAGAACTTACTTCAAACCCACTGTTAATGACAGACATTATCAACTATTTTTGGAAAACTTATATATATGTGAGAAGATAGAATGAGTTTTGTTGTGACTTGTGATGAACTATGAGTGAACACACATGTATTTATAGGATTTGAGGGTTGGCGAAAAGGATTAACATTTTCTCAAGTGTACATAAAAGTCCTTAGTCATGAAAATTACATAATTGTAATTTACATTCCAAATTTCCAACCATTCTTTGACCACGGCACCTTGATTATCTTATTTTGGTTAAATGAAAAAGAAGAAAGACTTTTCCTACTACGTTCGTTGTTTTACGCATTTCTTTCCCAAATAATTAAACTGTAGCAGGCCTGTTCTAGTTAATTGTGTAAACTACCACATGCTCTGCTACTATCAATCTACTTTTATATGTATAGAAAACATCTCCAATCTAATTAGTAATTAAGTATGTGTATTACTCGTTTCATCATAAAATTATTGTTCGTAAACAAAACAACAACGGTGCTTAACCTTATGTTTTCAAGATTGATTCTGGAGAGAAAGAAAATGATTTGTAAAGAAACTAAAATTTATTTGTGTACTTAAGATTTTTTAGCAAGAAAAAAAAAAGAAACAAAAAAAAAAGGAAAACTTAAGCTATTCTCATCCTCTACACTCAATTATTTTGATTTGTTGAAATAAAAAATAGATAATTATTTTGAGACATTCATACAATGGAAATGTAAACACTAATTTTAGAATGGAGGAGTAAATATTTTTAATTAAAGAATTCTGATTAATCTGGTAGCTAATATACAGTAAGTTGGTTGTTTTTTTTACTAATACGTCTTGTATTTGACAACGTACTCAAATGCGTCATGTTCTAGAAACTTATATTATTAGTCTCCGTCAAACATAAAATTCTTAGTTTTCTATAGTCTTTTGTTCCGTCTAAAAGCACAACAGTATCAAAACGAGAATGAGTTCTAAACATAACAGCTTTTCTTTATCAGAGACATATAGTTTGTGTGAGTAATTTGTTCATGTCTTATTGAGTCCCAGAAGATAGAATGAGTTTTGAATTATCAGAACATAATCGTAATGGATCGTCTAAAAAGGCTATAACTAACCCTCTCCTGATTTTCATAAAGCAGCACAATTGATGCATAGAGATGCTTCCCTCCTCATTTAGACAATAAGCATGACTCATTTTTTGCAGTCCAATATCAAGGACCGCCCGCGAGTCCTGGCAGCTTTCATACGCTCTTTATCTTTCCCGGAACACCGTTCCCTCTAACCTTGATCTTGTCTCTTTACTGTTCTTGTGATCATGCAATCTTATAGTATTTGTATTGTAATAACTAGCTCCATTGTAACCTAATTTTGTTTGTATCTATTAAACTTCAATGAACAATTATTTATTACGTACTACGGCCTCATTTGTTTTTTTAGAGGTTTTACCTTTTTATTTTTCCTAGAGATTTTCTAGAAGTTTTACCTCACTTGCAAATCATGTCTGCAAAAGAATAGGTGCATCTAATTTCTTTATTTACACCAAAAAGACGTTTGTTTTTTATTTTACCTTATATAATAGAGGGGAATCACGTTTTCATAGAAACAGTGATCCCTTCACATCTTTATTAAACAAATACAAACCCTTCCCACAATTGTTATCTCCTCTCACAGATTTTTCACACACTAACCCCTACAACTTTCCGTTTCATTATTCTGTTTTATTCCGTTTCATTAATGGTGCCCCCGTTTTCATTAATTAGGTCTTGATTAATTTGCCCTTTGGGGATGATTAATTTGCCTTTTGGGGATTTATTTTGAGTTTTCCATGTTAATTAATTGCTCTGTCCTTTGGGGATTAATTTTCACTTTGGCCTGTTAATTAATTGTTGCCTCTATGCCCCCTCCACTAATTGTCGTTGTTCGGTTGTGTGGTGGGTTGTGTGGTGTCACGATGCGGACCGTTGATTATATGGCCCTTGAATCCATATATATACCAACATCACCAACTAGTTGCAGCTGGGTTCTCATTATTTGTGAGACCAATTGCTACAGTATTTGGCGATGACCCTTAATTGGCCTTGGGGTATATATACCCTCACACCAGTTTCTATATAAAAAACGTTCTCTACTGTTTTGGCTATATGATCTAAGCTCTTCGATGCCGCCATCTCTTCGTTGCCACCATCTATGATGGGCGGCGTTGCTGATTGGCCGGTGACGTTGGCTAGCATAGGTCGGTTGCTTGATTTGTCAGTTCTCTTGATTGGGAATACTGGAAACCCTAATTTTTTTGGGGGTTGGTTCTTAAAATGCATTCTTTACTTACAGGTTGTAAGTTTTCTGTTTCCATTTAACTTTCCGCTACCATTACTAAATCATTTTTAGGCTTATTAAGCTTCAAAAAAACACTCTATGTTCTCCTAATTGATTTAGTGATTTTGTGTTTTTGATTAATGGGTTTCTGCTTCTTGATATATTAATATATGTTATCATGTGGAATCTGAGTAATGTATCTTTGGAATATGCAATTATTAGGGCTGTAAAAAATCGTTATTGATCGGCCACTGTCAACAAAGTTCATCACTAATTATTGATCAATTTGTAAATATAGATGATCACTAACTATTGATCATTTTTGTTATTGTAACGGTTGGGTGGCGCTGGTGCCAGGCTACTGGCTCGAAAATACTTCTGTTGCGAGACGATTTATTGTACGTAATTATAATTTATAATATAATGTTTTGGTTAGCATGCCTTTATAGAGCCTGTATCTTGGCAGGGTGACTATTTTTGTCGCAGCCATTGCGGGTTAAAAAACTAGCTATGATGAATACGAGCAGATTTATTAGAGTTGACTCCATCTTCGTGGGTGGATTTTGCCCGTTGATTGTGTGTACGGGTGTTTATATGTTTATCTGGGTGATCTTGGTGTTTTCGTCTCTGTGGGTAGTGCAATTTTTGTGGTGCAATTTTTATGCAACTCATGAAACTAGGTGTATGGTATTTTAGTTCATAATCAGTTTAGTTCTCATATGACACCATGCTAAGAGTTCCCCTTCATCATTAAGAAAACCGGGAATTGTTATTTTGAGATAAGGAAGATCTTAACTTTGTATGAGTTTATTATAGTTTATCAGAGTTATGATAGAGGCATGAATACAATATTTATAAAGGGTGTTCGGATGGTTAATCGCCTTTTCTTTAAGCAGGTGAGCATTGTTGATGGTTGCACACATTGTGTTTACGGATAATGATGTCTTTTCTTAAAATTTAGCTTTATGCCTTTCGATGCCACCGTTGCTTTCGTTGCCCTATATATGGCGTGCGACGATAGTGACGGTTGTGTGACGATTACGCTTAGCTCATATTGATCCTATAACGTGTTGCCTTGATAAACTCAATTCTTATGGGTCGGTATTGGTCACACTTTCTGTGTATCGAGGATCTTTATACGGCGCCTTTATTTAGATTATCATGAGCTAATGTGCTAATTGAAGCATCTAATATGGTCGTATCTTGGTTATTAGACTGGTACAAGATGAGACCACCCGTATCTTGGTGGAGTGACCTATTATGGTCGCAGCCATGACGGACGTGTCCTCTTAAATACGTTGCTAACCTAAGCCTTCTATACAATGAGCGGCTTATGATTCCCGGATCCTTTGGTCATGTCAATACAGTCTCCGAGGTTATGAAAGGCGATGATGATAATATTTGGGCCTATATCACCGGATACAACCAGAATTCCAATTATGCGTCTCTTGGCGAGGCAAGCTTCGTGGGTTTGCAGCCAGAGTGTATACATCCACATATCCGATTGCTCACTTATTTGAGCCTCGAACTACCAAAATAGATTCAATCGAGTTTATTTGTGCATGATTCGAGTCATTGTACACTTTATAAAGGCAATCAGGTAGGTTGGGGCAAGGTTGAGGTCAGGATGTCGTCTGCTGTTTGGCCTAAGTTGCGTACCCGGTTACCGTGTACTATGGCGACTTATATGGGTCATTATAGAAAAACTAGAATACATCAGGTAATTCTAGATTGAGTATTTCTTTTATGAGAGTTGATATTTAATATCTCTAAGTGTAAACTAAATCTGTTGTTTTTTCCTGATGGCAGTTTGCGACAATAAATTCCAGATGGCAGTTTGTGACACGCATATGAAATTTGGGGCTTGGATTCGTTTGTTTTGCTGAAGATGGTGGATAAGAATGTTCGTGGATGAAGAAGTCAGAAACTATGGATTGAAAAGGTATGAATATGTTTTTTTAGTGATCAGATTGAAAGATATAGATTGGATAAGTAGACTGAGTCAAGTTAATTAGGCAATACTTCATACGAGTTATAGTAATCTTTTACTAATTGAGTGCTAGATTGTAGTATTATGTATTATATGAACATATGTGTGCACATAAGCAACTCAAACACCCAGTTGCTGTTGTTTCGTTTTAATAAAATGTTTTGTCAATGCTACGATGCGCGACTCATGTATTTAGTTTATGTTTTTTAAACTTTGTAGGGGTTTATGTTTGTAAAATGGTGGGTTATTAAAGTAACTTTCAATGGAATTTGGTACGATATTTTTTAGTATTTGAGAGCTAATTTAGATTTATGTTGGTCATACAGGTTTATATGGACCAACAAATGGGCTGATAAATGTTAGCGATAATGTGCCAGTTGAGAATGTGAACGCAAGCACCTTTAAATCTCAACGTTGGGTGTCTTACTAGATAACTCGATCAGGTATGCGAACATTTTATACTTTACATTGTTTTCCTAGCATTCTATTTGAGTATGACAGTCTGGTAAAAAGAACTATTTGAATTCGGCGTGGTTGACATAATAAAATATGAAATTAGAATAATTTCGCAGTAACATTATATCATACTCAGTAGAATGCCTTAGTCTTTGTGTGCGAAAATAACTGCTCTACTGCATATGATACCCACTACATTTATTACCCGCAAAAAATATGCTTTTGCTGATTACCGGATCTAAAAAATATATGTAGTTGCAACGGCTCTTATTAATGTAATCTCAACCTCCGTTTCTATGCAAACCACATTATTCATGGTGCTGACTTACAGTTTTGTATATTGAATCTGCATTGGATATTTTTGTTTGGACCCTTTATTATAGCCAGCATCGCAAACTCCGACAACCAATTCATGTTGATACCAGGTGCCATTAACGCCTTTGATATTTCTAAAACACCACCCATGTTTGTAAATGTTCTCAACCGTGGTTTCTATTTTTATAGGCCGCATGGTACGATTCTCGAAGCTCTGTCCAGCCAACGAAACACATCAAACTTTATGCAAATAAAAGATCGAGAGGAAAACGCACGTAAGAAATTCAGGTGATTAGTTTCATATGGTTTTCTGTTTATCCGACTATCTTTTGGCATAATATGTGATGTTAGCTCGAGATACTATTTAACTACAATGGTTTTCACTTACCGTCGCGTTCCCAAATATATGGATAGCGTTCAAGGGAAGCAGGCAGCAGTTTGAGATACTTAGGCTGTTCACAACAGCCTAAACATCTCAGACTGCCCCCTCTTCCCTCGAAGGGTATCCATATATTTGGGAACATATTTTCTGAAACGCTGCTGAAAGATTAAATACTGGGAACACATTTGTACAATCAAGTGAACACAACTCTTAGGTAATTATAATTTTTCTAATTAAAATGATTGAAAAAGAGTGCATTTTAAATAAGTCACATATACGCATACTCATTGCAGTGATTCACTGTGATATTTTTAGGTGTGGATATCTATGCATACTGAGACTAACATTCACATGAATGCACTTCTCGAGAAGTTCCTCAGAAGGTATGAAACTATACGTAATTGTTTGTTTTTCTGTAGACGTGGTTAAAAATCACAAACTATATGTCTTCTTACTTGATGTATTAATGTTATTTTATCGGCCTTTGGTTGCATTAAGAAAACCGGGAATTGATATTTTGAGATAAGGAAGATCTTAACTTGTATGAGTTTATACATTTTATCAGAGTTATGATAGAGGCATGAATACTGAATTTATAAAGGGTGTTCGGATGGTTAATCGCCTTTTCTTTAAGCAGGTGAGCATTGTTGATGGTTGCACACATCTGTACCTGGAAATTCAAAACCCTGCGAAAACAAAAAATGACACACGCAAACGCTTCAAGACACACAACTGGTAAAACATTTGTTTCATTTATTATAAACCCCATCATGCATCCCCTGCTGCTATGGTTTTATAAATGGATCATTGATTGTGTTAAAAAAGTTTACACTCTCAATGATTAAAGGGACGAGAACAAATAGCTTTATATCTGGTAAAAAATATTAGATGAATGTTCATATAGATAAACTTTAAGATAGCCATAGGTAACGTCATGCATTGGATCTACGTATTAACCAAATAAATCCCCTTTTTTATGTCTTCTAATTTATGCATAAAGTTCACAAGTTCTCAAACGTTAACATACCTTTTGTCTCCTGATTAAAATAAGCAAGCACACTAAAAAAATAAGTAATCCCAAACACGCTCTTAT
The DNA here is from genome assembly GCA_025667525.1 of Glebionis coronaria. NCBI lineage: Eukaryota > Viridiplantae > Streptophyta > Magnoliopsida > Asterales > Asteraceae > Glebionis > Glebionis coronaria. The sequence continues at coordinate 581,089 of JANFOE010000061.1, forward strand.
TGTGTATGACAAGAATCAAAAAGCCACCTTGGTTCGGGGGGTCGGGGGTGATCAAAGAACATGGTAAATATTATATAGTTCTAGTGAGAGAAAGTTAGAGAGAGGTGAAAGGAAAGTGTGTATTATTTTAAGTGAAACAATACAAAGGAAAAAATGACGAAACTTCCACACACCCATGGAGAGTCATGGGGGGGGGGGGGGTATTTATAGGCCTAACTTAACAATACTATCCCTTGACTACAACTTTAGTCCCTGCTTATAACAAAAGGAATATTTCTAGTCCAACTCACGTGAAAGGCGCCAGCTTACCAAAAAGTAAGTCTAAGGGGGTGTTTCTTTTTCCCACTAAATTGTATGAGTAGTGAAATAAGTGGGCCAAGCATTATTTTAATATTAAAATTTTGTTAAATCTTTAATATGTACAAGGGATATAAAGCCTCTCCCTCCCTATTATGATGTTATAGTGAATGTGGGATCCACCTTCTATATCAAGAAGGAAAAAAAGAAACAAAGCCTAACAATCTCCCTCCAAGATGGTGACTCACGTGAGTTGGTTATAATAGATTCCTACAAGCAAAAATAAAGAAAAAATGATAAGCATGAATTCCAACATTCCTTGAGACAGTCTTCAGCGACCTTCATCTTCTTGAATACTCCAGCTCTATTTCTTCAGCTTGGTAGAATCTAGTTGAGTTTTACTCCCTCTCAACTAGAAGGCCTTTCATTAAACAAGCAGTAAAGACTGCTCCCTCCCAAATAGATCCTACAGAGGAAATATGTGGGAGGTGATAACGTCATCAAAATTTTCTCACAATTTGAAGCAATCCCAGTCTTGATTCTATGAGAGATTACCAGAAGTACACACTCTATCCCGAACCTAAAGTCAAACTATAGCACCAGAGTCAATTAAGTCCCAGAAATGCACATTTCTCCTGACAGAACAGTGATGATAAAAAGTTGCCACATCAAAGTCAATTAAGTCCCGAGTGTAGACAACTTATCCCTTTCTGTAGAAACAGTAACACCAAAGTCAAGTGACCCCGCATGTACACATTTATCCCTCTAGGATGATACCTATTAATGGAATCATCCTTCATGTGTGTACGTGGTATGCCAACTAGAACCGCTTACTTAGTAACCATTACAATGTGAGAAGATGTCAACAAAAATCTCTCTAAACAAAATTCTCTCTTGATCACCCCGAACTGAATCCCCTTATCAATTCTGTTGGCTATTGATAGTGACCACTGATGAAGATAACCCGATAATCCTAACTTGAAATAGAAGCATAATTCCCCAAACTTGAACTTAAGCTTGCAATATTGTATAATGAAGAGCGCTGTAGAGAAGTCTTAAACGTACCTAATACCAAAAGGCAGTATAAAAAAGGTACAACTTCTCTAAAGTACCCTATACCAAAACAGGCGGTATAAGAAAAGGTATGATATTGTGTATATTGAAGTTCGTTTTCTTAATTCTTAACCAATTGAAAGTCCTAACAAAATCGGGTTTATGATCGTTTTTGGTTGATAGGGTTATTTGGATTTTCTATGTCTATTTGAGCAATCAAGTAAAAATGTGAAAAATATTAACTACGTATCCGTAAAACAATTAGCAATTACCAATTTTTTATTCAATTAAGGAAAAAAGATGTAAAGCTATGGAATTAAAGTGCTAAAAATGTAAATGATTGAAACTATAATGCTTGAAATGTAAAAATCAGAAACTATGAGGACTAACTATGCAAATTGTAACAAACTACTAACTAATTGTAACAAATTGTAAAACTGATTAACTGAAATTGACAAGTTTAGAAAAATCAAGGACTAATTCCAAGCAAACCCTAAAAACAAGTAATATTAGCTAGTAATTCAAACAGTACCAAACTTGGAGGACTAAAGTGCAATAAAATGGAACTTTTTAACAAAAACGGGCTAGCTGGAAGAATAAGCTCATTTAAGCTCTAGAATGAACCAAATAAGCTCAAACCAATTTTAAACTGCTTAAAACTCAAAATCACTTAGGCTAGTAAAAGGAATAAGCTTGAAAAGCAGTAAAACTCAAATAAGCCAACTTTGATAAGCCAACAATAAGCTATCTAATAAGCCAAACTTGCACAAACGGATCTTTTAGCTGAATCTTGTTTATCAGTCCATAGAGAGTCTAGAATGTCTTTTAAAAAGAAAAATGATCAAGTAATGAATCAGGAAATTGAAAATAAGCTGAAACTAGCTTATTGACCAAAGTTGACCAAAATTTTGAAAAAGTTGAAAACCTCCGGATCTACTCAAGAACACTATCTAAACAAGAATATGAAATAAAATTGCAAGGTTTATGAAGTGGAATTGCTAGAATGAGAAATCAGTAAGCACTTGGTTTACATAAACTTTCATTTGCTCAACAGCTTATGAAAAAGCTTATTTCTTACTTGAATCTTAAAACTGTATAGTTTCCTTATAAGCACTTAATCTTCAGATGTTAATGGACAAGTAGGAACTGGTTTGAATCATTTTCATCAAGAATTGAGCAAATGCTAAGCAATTGAAATCAGCTACTTTTTTATGAACTTGTTAAGCTAAAACTGACCCATACTTTCTCACAACCAATTGCCTTTTTGACCTTTATATTGACTTGAAAACTACTCAACTTTGTTTAAAATCACTAAAGTAATGTAAATGAGCAAGAACTAATCACTTAACAACACTTAACTACAATATGACAGCTAAATCCAAACACTAGATTATGAGCAATTGGTTGAACTGCTTTTAAAATGATTTCTAGCCAAACTTGTTAACCAAAATGAAACACAACTGAACCAATAATATGCAGTAAAACAGGCTAAGACTCAAAATGCATAAGCAAGCTAAAGTGACTGATAAAATGAAATTCAGTAACAAGAATAAGCTAGTAAACAAGCATCAAACTAACTAGAAGCTTATCTAATCATCAAAATCAATACAAAAACAATCTAAACACACTTGATCAGATCAGCAAGAAGAATTTAGCTAGAATCGAACATGCATTTTGCTGTTTAGAGGAACAAAAATCAGAAACTAAGAAACCTTTTATCAAAGGCCTCCACTGATGGAGTAGGTAGGCGCTGAGCCTCCTAGATAGTGTTAAACCACCACCTTAACACTATTTACCACTAATCAACAGCTACAATTATCATCATCACCATTTTTGCACAATTCTACTTCAAAATCAACAATAACAGCTACTGGATGAACATAACAGGTATGAACAGCAACAAGTCTTCAACAAGAGCTCCTTATGATCAATCGTGATCACAAGCAACTCATAACAACACAAGAGTAACAGTAATGCAGGGATTGTTTAGTAGATTGAAGGAAAAAGGAGGAAATTTTTTTTTGCTTGAATGAGAAAGGTTGTTACAAATTCTGGAAAGGAGGTTACAACTACTATAACTAACTCAAGAGCTTGTCAAACTCTTGAGGTCGTTACACTAACAAACTACTAGATATGATTGAGAGAGAAAAGGTAAAGTGTGTGAAAATTTCACACTTAAGCTACATGTACAAATGAAGGGGCTATTCCCTATTTATAGACAAAATGTGAGAAGTAGTTGAAGCTGATGACGTGTCCCAACCAATTAATTGCTGCCAAGTGTCCTCAATCTGTCAATTGAAAATAGCTGTTATGAACTTGAAATTGGGCTTTCTTCTTGGTTGATTTTCAGGTTAATTGAGCACGTGGGTTGAATTCCTTGCTTGAAAACGATCACTTTTCATGTATAAAGTTTTTGTTGAGATGTAGTAGAACTCGAATTCGTTCCTGGGTTGCGTTGAGGAAGAAGATGCCACGTGGATTAATTTGATTGGGTGAAATTTAGTCACACGGATCATAATCCTTTTTGGATATATTGATTATTGAATGGCAAGTTCTTATTGGCTAAAAACTGAGTAAGTGGGATTCACTGTTTGAAGACGGCACATTTAATAAGCTGGTGAGGTGGCTTATTACTTGGCAATCCGTGACCCAAATTCCTTGCATTCCTATTGGTTGATAGCCATGTCACACGGATTGAACTCATTTTTAATGAATTTTGGCAAGTTTAGTTCTTGAACTTAGGCAGATTATCCAAATGAGCTAGGAGCTTCATTTTAATGGCATTTTTAGTCCTTCCACTTGCATTCTTGTATAATTTGACCCTTTGACTTGGTTGACTGAAGAGTTGACCATGTTTGACTTTTATCTTGACTTTTGACAAATTTACACTTTGAGTCCTTCAACTTTGTAGTTTTGTCAAGATAGGTCCCTTATCTTCAAAGTCTTGTCATCTTTGATCCTTCTTTGTCTTTTTCATCCAAATAAGCTTGATTTCTTCTTGTTTGCTTGAAAATGTATCCTTCTTACCTATTTATACACAAACACAAAACATACCACATAATTCCGCTTTATAGCACAAAAGTTAGGTATTTTCCTTGTGTTTTAGGGTGATTTGTTGATTAATTGATATGAGTTTTTGCTCATATCGAATCCCCTACAATTGAACATTGCCATGACCTCATGCAATGCTATATTTTTAAGCACAAATTTACATTCTCCTTATAATTAACCTACCTTGGCCAATATGAAATGCTATTACACTACGCTACTCTACATGATGCATGATTTTAATTTTGAACAATGCAATGCAAAAGAAACAATTCTATTTATATCTTTTTGGATTTTTCTTGAAATGACTTTGATGGAAAAACTCATAAAGAAATAAATGACTTAAATTAGGGCTTGGGTACCATGGACACTTATCACCCTCAAGTTTCACTTTCCCCATACCAAGCTTAAAAATGGTATCATCCCGCATTCACAAGTAAAAAGGTGCATCAACTTATTCATGACAAATAAATGTGGAAACGATTGTTATTTGAGCAAATTGCTTTTGGGCAAATTTGTCATTATTTGAAGCGTGAAATATAAGAAATGTAAAATCACAAAATAAGTAAGCACGGTTTTAATCCTAAGTAATCCTCTCATCCATTACTCGAAAAATCGCTCACATTTAATATAAGTCCGTTACAAGAATAATAAGTCGTTCTCCTTATGTGTAAAATCCTCATGTCATGCATTAATAAGTAGCTACACACTCGCTAAGGAAAGAAAAATAAAACTCACGCAATAATTTACATCCGTCGCCTTTTTGAGACTTTGGATCTTCAATCCCGCAACCCGTCAAGGTAATATTAGATTGGGGCAACTACTAAATCCCCGCAACCCGTCAAGGTAATATTGGAATCTAATAGTTACTATAATTAACACTTCATTGCCCCTCTTGGGAGTCTTGTATAATTATTATTTTTTCTTTTTTTTCCTTTTTTTCTAGCCACTAATTTTTTTCATAAGCCGCTCTTATTTTTCTTTATTCCTCACAAAGAAATTTGAAAAGAATAAAAGGAAAAACACCTGCTAAGTATTAAGCATGACATAAGTCTAGTACACATAAAACGTTCTAACTTAGAATCTTAAGACGTACTTATACCAACCATGAATGACTAGTAAAAAATGCATAAGAGACTACAAACCAATTATAACCATTCTTGATTATTTATTAACATATATACATGCGAAGAAAATAGAGATAAAGAAGAGAAAGGTTTAGCCACAAGTAATTATCATGAAGTTTATCTAGCCCTTTTACACTTGCTTCAACTCTATCATTTCCCATTCTTCACAAATTTAAAATCTCAAATAATGAGAGTGGTGGATGCTTAGCCTAATAGACCAATGAAGGACTACATGGTTAAGGATACTAGCTAGAGTAAGCTAAGATAAGCAAACTCGGGTTGAGTCAAAATATCTATGGCGGACCTAATATGTCAAAGAAGTCTAAATTTGTTAAACCATGTTTTTATTATATTTTTTTTTCTTTTTCAATTTTTTTGATGAAAAGTAAGAGAAGAAATATATACAATGCAAATGTGTTATGCAAATGAAAAATGATTCATGCAAAAATTATGAATGCATATTTTTGGTGGCCAAAGTAGATCAAAAATTTGAAAAATGTTTGAAAAATTAATTTTCCAAGTTATCGTGAAAGTCAATGACAAGTTCTAGGTAAGGTCACTTCGATAGAAGACCCCCCCTACACTTAAGCTAAACATTGTCCTCAATGTTTAAGAGCATGGAACTTAAAAACTTCCCCTACACTTATGACAATGAATAGATTTTGCTTAACCCAAGTTAAGGAGAGATCAACTATAGTGAATTCATTTTTAAAGCACAATGTGTCTATGAAAAATCACAATAGTAACGAAGTGAACCGGATACAAGGTCCTCCTCCATAAGCTCCAAAGCACGTGATGAGTGAGCAACTCTACAAACATCATGAAGACAAAAGAAAGTCTCCCCAACACTTCTCATCAATTTGTTATCCTTATTTCTAACCTACAACACTCTAGATCTAAAAACCTCTAAACCTAGTTATTCAAGCTTGATTTAAAGAGTCTCTAGCTCGACTCATCCTACAATGAATTAATTCATGCGGAAAATGGGGATCTCTTGGACCATTTCCACGGAAATGTCCTCCCCAAAATAGTGCTTCACACGGTGACCATTCACTTTAAAATTGAGACCATCAGGTTGTGACAACTCAATAGTTCCATATGGAAATACTTGAGCAATAGTGAATGGACCGGACCATCTCGACTTAAGCTTGCCCGCAAAAAGTTTCAAACTTCAGTTAAAGGGGAGAACCGGCTCTCCAACTTTAAACTCACGGTTCTTGATCTTAGCATCATGCAATTTCTTAGTCTTCTCCTTATAAAGAAAAGAGTTCTCATAGGCATTGGCTCTTAATTCATCCATTTCATTAAGTTGATCCTTTCTATGTGAACCGGCTTGATTTAAAACAAAGTTAGCCCACTTGAGAGCCCAAGAAGCCTTGTGTTCTAACTCGAATGGGAGGTGGCATGCTTTTCCATAGACAAGCCTATAAGGGGTACAACCAATTGATGTCTTAAAAGCCCACAAAGCATCATCAAGCTTATCCGACCAAGAAGCTCGATGCTCTCCCACCGTTCTTTCCAAAATTCTCTTTAAACCACGATTTGTGACCTCGGTTTGACCATTGGTTTGAGGTGATACGCGGTAGAGAGTCTATGATTAACTCCATATTTCTTCATAACTCTTGTGAATTGATCATTACAAAAGTGCGTACCATGATCACTTATGATGGCCCGAGGTACACCAAATCTAGCAAACAATTGCTTCAAAAATTTCACAACAACTCTAGCATCATTAGTAGGTAAGGCTTTGGCCTTAACCCAGTTTGACACATAATCCACCGCTACGAGTATATACTTATTTCCCTTGGAAGATGGAAAAGGTCCCATAAAATCTATTCCCCACACATCAAAAATCTCACACTCTTGAATGAAGTTTTGTGGCATCTCATCATGTTGTGTAATTTTTCCTTGTCTTTGACATACATCACAAAATTTCACCATCTCCTGGGCATCTTTGTAAATGGAAGGCCAATAGTAACCCGAATCAAAGACTTTCTTGGCGGTATAGTTGGGCCCAAAATGTCCACCCGTAGGTCCCTTATGACAAGCTTCTAAAATCTTAAATGCCTCGGGCCCATCTACACACCGTCTAATAATTTGGTCCGCACATTGCCTAAAGAGGTAAGGATCATCCCAAAAGTAGTACTTTACTTCCTTGAGAAATTTCTTCTTTTGTTGGGAAGTAAGACCCTCTATAAGCACATTCCCCACAAGATAGTTTGCAATATCCGCAAACCAAGGGGTGGAATCCTCTTCAGAAGAGATAGACATGAGCTCCTCTAATGGAAAGGATTCATTGATTTATTTATTAGGAAAATCTCCTTGAAAAGGATGCTCAAGTCTACTCAAGTGATCCGCCGCTAAATTCTCGGCTCCTTTCTTATCTCGAATCTCTATCTTAAACTCTTGAAGCAATAAAACCCATCTCAAAAGCCTAGGCTTAGCATCTTGCTTTGTCATGAGGTACTTAAGAGCGGAATGATCCGTATACACTATGGTTTTGGATAGCACAAGGTATGGTCTAAATTTCTCAAAGGCATAAACTATAGCAAGCAACTCTTTTTCCGTGGTAGTATAATTAAGTTGTTCACACGTCATGGTTTTACTAGCATAGTGTATAGGTTGAAAATGCTTATTCACTCTTTGTCCTAACACGGCCCCCACCGCATAATCACTAGCATCACACATAAGCTCAAAAGGTAATTCCCAATTTGGAGAAACCAAAATGGGAGCCTTTGTCAATTTCTCCTTAAGAGTCTCAAACGAATCCAAACACTCTTGGTTGAAAATGAAAGGAGCCTCTTTTTCCAAGAGGTGAGTCATCGGTCTTGCTATCTTAGAAAAATCTTGTATGAAGCGTCTATAAAACCCCGCATGACCTAAGAAACTCCGTACACCTTTAACCGTAGTGGGTGGGGGAAGCTTAGCAATCACATCAATTTTAGCTCGATCCACTTCTAATCCCTTATTAGATATCTTGTGTCCCAAAACAATTCCCTCTTTCACCATAAAATGACATTTCTCCCAATTAAGAACTAAATGGGTTTCCTCACACCGCTTAAGCACTCGTTCTAAATTGGTGAGACAAGAGGTAAATGAATCTCCAAAGACGGAGAGATCATCCATGAAAACCTCCATAGTTTGCTCAATCATATCATGGAAAATTGCCATCATACACCTTTGAAATGTCCCCGGTGCATTACACAAGGCATTCTCTTGTAAGCAAATGTACCGTAGGGACAAGTGAATGTGGTTTTTTCTTGATCCTTAGGTCAATAGGTATTTGAAAATAACCCGAAAAACCATCAAGAAAGCAATAGTACTCATTTCTCGCTAAGCATTCAAGCATTTGATCCATAAAAGGCAATGGGAAATGATCTTTCCTAGTAGCCTAATTGAGCTTCCTATAATCAATACAAACTCTCCAACCGGTAACAAGTCTCGTAGGAATAAGCTCATTGTTCTCATTGGGTACTACGGTGATTCCACCCTTTTTTGGAACACAATTTACCGGGCTAACCCATGGAGAGTCGGAAATGGGGTAAATCATGCCCGTATCAAGGAGTTTGATAACTTCCTTTTTAATGACCTCATGGATTTTTGGGTTAACCCTTCGTTGGCTTTGAATGGCGGGTTTGTAATCATCCTCCATAAGGATTTTGTATGTACAAAAATGTGGATCAATTCCCCTTATGTCGGATATTTTCCATGCTAAGGCTTGCTTATGTTTCTTAAGGACTTCTATGAGTTTCTCTTTCTCATCCTCTTTCAACTCTTTAGCAATGATCACGGTTAAATGGTCTTTTCCCTCTAAGAAAGCATACTCTAAGTGGGATGGAAGGTCCTTAAGTTCAAGTAGAGGTGGACTCTCTATGGAGGGTTTAACTATGGATGGATCATCATTGGTGACTTCTTGTGGAATGGGTGAACGAATAGGGTCCTCATTGAGCAACTTTTGGATAGTGAGAATATCTTCTTCCCAATTGATGGGAGAATCATCATTACCAAGAAAGTTGGACTCAAATTCCTCCAAGAGGAAATTACTCTCTCCAAAAGGTGTTAAAGAGGGAGCAATTGAGGCCACGGTTTCAACATGGGGCATATCCTCATTATTACTCTTGCAAGCGTCATGAAAATGCTCATCACACACCTCATCTAACACATCAACTATGTTAATAGTCTCACAAGGTTTAGACTCCTTAATCTCTTTCTTATCACACACTTTCCCTAACTTAAACACCACTTTCTCATCCCCAACTCGCATAATTAGTTATCCCTCCGCCACATCTATTAAAGTACGACCCGTTCTCAAAAACGGTCTACCAACAATCAAAGGAACTCTAGGGTCCATGTCATAATCAACCACTACAAAGTCGGCCAGAAAGGTAAACTTATCCACACCTACAAACACATCCTCCGCGATACCTACCGGGTAAGCTATGGTACGGTTGGCTAACTCAAGTGTCATCCTAGTGGGAGTGAGCTCGGGAAGAGAGTTTTTTCCAAACCGATAAAGGCATGAGGTTTATGCTTGCCCCTTGATCCGCCAAAGTCATGAAATTTTCCACCCCGGGAAAACTACAAGGTATCAAAAAGCGCCCCGGATCTCCAAGTTTTGTTGGTAAGGTTTTAAGTAGCACGGCGGAACAATTTTCATTAAGGTATGTGTTGGGCAAATCAACCAATTTTTCCTTGTTAGAGAGTAGATCCTTGAACATCTTAGCAAATTTTGGCATGTAAGCAAGAGCTTTCGTAAAGGAGATGTTTATGTTGAGTTGCTTGAACATCCTTAAGAAATTTGAGACTTGTATATCATCCTTGTTCTTTAACTTGTCCTTTTTCAATCTTGAAGGGTAAGGAAGATTTGGTTTAGGTGTAGGTGTTGTAGTGGAAGATTTGTCTTTGTTAGCTTCTTCATTGGGAGTTGTGGAAGGTACAGGAGAAGTGAGAATAGGTTGAGATGGTGTGGTTGATGAAATAGGAGAGTTTGGAGGTGGTGAAGTAGATGTAGAAGGCTTATCACATGTGGGAACCAAAGTGGGTTTAACAATAGAAGGTGTAGGAGGTGAAGGATCCTTTGTTGTTTTTCCACTTCTTGTTGTAATAGCATTGACATTTGCCCTCGGGTTTGTTTATGTGTTAGATGGTAAAGCCCCTTGTTGTCTTTCATTAAATGCCATCAAAAGCCTTTTAGTTTGCTCCTCTGATATGAGTTTCATTTGCTCATTCATTCTTTTTTCACTTTCACGAATTCTCCTCTCAACATACTCATTAGTCTCATGTAGCCCATATCCTTGATTTTGAAGTTGAGCGTATCCTTGATTTGGAATTTGAGGGTATCCTTGATTTAGGAAGGGTGGGAGTGGTGGATTAAATCCTTGATTTGGTGGATAAAAGTTATTTCCTTGATTTTGAAAATTATTAGGTGCCTTGTAGTTGTTCCCTTGGTATTGTGGTCTTGGACCTTGATTCCTTTGTAACAATTGAGGAGGATTTTGTTGAAATTGGGTGGGTGGTTGGGGTGGGAATCCCCGTGGAGTAAGGTAATTTTGAGACTTGTAAGAAAGTTTGTTTGGATTGATGTTTGGCTTGAAATGTTCACGATGTTCTTCTTGATAAGCATAACACTCCCCTTGATAACCTTGCACCTTATCACATTGTTGATAGGAATGGGGACCTCCACAAGTCTCACATGAAAGGGTAATAGCATGCACATCATTGGTGGAATTCTTCAATGAAAGGCCCTTAATGTCTTGGATCAATTCTTGATTTGCCTTAAGATTCATCTCATGATCCCTATCTATCTTTTGGAGTATCTCTTGGTGACTCTTAAGAAATTGGTTATCACAAGGTGTTTGAGAATTGTTTTGGATAACATGAACCCTTTCTTCAAATTGAGTGTTTGTTTGTACCATTGCTTTGGTCTCAGTAATATCCCAAGCTTCTTGAATGGATCTAAGAAGAATATTTCCTCCCGCGAAAGCATTGAGTGAGTCTTGGTGATGAGGTTTAAGGCCATTGTAGAAAGTATTAATTTGGTGAACTTCATCCAATCCATGGTTAGGGCATCTCCTCAATAACTCTCTATACTCCTCCCAAGCATCACTAAATGTTTGACTAGGTTTTTGTTGAAAGCCTATAATTAAGTTCCTCAAAGCCGTGGTCTTAGATGGGGGAAAGAACTTGTTCAAAAACTTCTTAGTGAAACCATCCCATGTGGTAATGCTCTCGGGTGGTTGTGTATCTAACCAATGCTTAGCCGGACCCTCTAGTGAAAATTGCACCAATATCAACTTAATGGCATCATGGGGAACTCCATTTTACTTAATGGTGTTGCAAAGAGCAAGAAATTTGTTAAGGTGATCATGTGGATTATCATTCTTGTTCCCATAAAATAGTGTATTTGAAACCAAGTTCATCATGGATGTTTTTAGCTCAAATGTGCTTGCGGGAATATCGGGTATCTTGATAGCATCGGCATATCCTTGCACATTGGATTGCAAGTGCTCCATCAAAGGTCGAGTATCAACTCCGGCCATGGCTTCTTGTTGTGTGTGGATCAAAACACGATTCTCGGGATCGGCTTGATGGACGGTGGTGTTCCTACTTAATAAGTGTGTAAACACTTATCCTTTTGCCACTAAAATCAAGGAAAAACAAGACCTAATCATGTGTTTTATATCGTAAATGTCGGAATTACGCGTGCTTTTGTGTTTTTGTGTTAAATAGGTACAAATGATCAAAAGAAGAGAAAACATGGGATATCACGGTCAAATGTTGAAGAAAAGTCCAAAAAGAGACTAAGACAAAGTCAAAAGACCAAAAGTGTGCCGAAGATCACGAAACCCATCAAAATCAACACGGAATTGAAGAAAAGATCGAGAAAGCCGAAATCATGCTCGATTCTATCAGATTTAATCTTTTTGAAGATATTCGACTTTTGTGGGTCCCACATTTGCTTATTGGGCCCACAAGCCCATTTAAGAAGATGCTGAATTTATACATGGATCAAAAGGCCCAAAATCAATTACTTATGGGATGGATTAAAGAATATTTGGGCCAAGCCCATTTGATGGACAAATTTGGGACGGATAAAATGTTTAAGTGAAAAGTTATACGTTTGTCAACCCACATAAACAATCACTCACCCCAGTCAAACCTCACAACCCGTTTTACCCTTCATCACCTCACATGTGTTCAACTCACAAAACAAATAAAACAAATATTTACCCCACTCACCCTATTTTTCGTTACAAACAATGGAAAACAAAACCCTCTCACTGTTTATCTCCTTCCATTTCTCCCAAAGTTACACAACCAGTTACCACTTCAAACCCTAATTTACATCACAAGAATTTACCCAATAATTTTTGGGGGTTTTACCCAATTCAGTTAATTCACACCAGTAGGAATTAATTCCCCATGAAAAACGGAGGTGAACACTCACTAGTGGTCCTCATCTCAAGTCCTACATGGCGAAATTCTTTCATTTTATTGGCTATACCACATCACCACAAACCCTCCCACCAATCAGAAAAGTCCACCTCATCCACCAACTAGCACAAGTAACACAAATCCATGCCAGCTTGGAAATCCGTGGCACAAGGATTGCTTTTTATCCGTAGATTGAAGAAAATGAAGAGAGAGAAGAAGAAAAGAAGGGTTTAACGGCTCAGATTCAATTCCTTCCTCACGAAGCTTCTTGAAGAAGCCATGGGGGTTGGCTATAAAACCCCCCCTCATATCTGTAATTTTAATGCTTTTCCCTTTATTTTAATTTTTATTTCTGAAAAAATAGAATTAGGGTTAATTGTAATTTCCTTTTTAAAAGTATTGTAATCGAAGTTTTATTATTAATGAAATTATTATTTAGTTAAATTTGTGTCTCGTTTTATTATTATTACAATTTATTTTGATTTTATTTTGATTAAATAAATATTAAAGTAATATGAGAAGGAAGTGATCTTTCCCCACTGGAAAGATAAAAATTATATTAAAAAATATATATATCTGTTCGTTACTGTTCATGTTGGAAGACGATGGTGATGAATTTTGGGTAAAAAGGAGGTGTTTGATCGTTTGTTTTCGGTTCACAAGGGGGTTCAGCACCCACCTTCTACTCAAAGGAAATCTCCGCTAGGTTTGAGTCTCTTTTAATTTTTTTTATCAGTTTTAGTTTAAGTTTTTGGTTATTTGAGTTATCTGCTATAGTTTTGATGTTTGGATCTGTTTTTGTTTTATTTGAAACTGCTTAATGAGTTATATTGGATCTGCTAGGTTTGATTAATCTGTTTAAGTTTGGTAGGATTTGGAGTAGTTACTGTTAGTTTCTGTTTGGATATTATTTTATTGGGAATCTTCTTATTAGGTTTTTATCTGGTAGTGTTTGTGCGTAATACTAATTGAAGTGGTGTTTGATTTACCTATTTCGCTTAACTGTTAGGAGATGCTTATTGTTACTTTGTTTAAGTTTTGAATCTGCTCATAATGTTATTTATGGTTATTTAGTTTTATTTTATATCTGAGTAGTTTAAATATATTTTGGGTAATTATCTGTTTGTTCGATTTGGTTTTCTGCTTATTGAGGTTCTGTTTGGATTATCAGCTCGATTGGTTGCTTATTGTTTTATTTTAGATAGTTGGTTTAGCCTGTTTAGTCTATTTCATTTTAGCTTATTAGTTTAAACTGCTTAATTGGCTTATTTGTTTTTCTGCTTATTTGGTAACTGTATGAGCTTGTTTGGTTTGTTCATTTTTCCTTATATTGTTGCTACATAACAGATTCCTTTAATCTGTTATTCTGAAATTTCAAAAATCCAAAAATATTAATAGCTAAGGGTCCCTCCTGGGATTCGAACACTGGACCTCCTGTCCAGCTGACCAACACCATAACCATCTCTGCTATTACTTCATTTGTGTTTTAATACTCGTTTAGTAATTAATATAGGTTATATTTGCTGTCAGGTTAATTAAATTAGATCAAATCAAGTTTTTAGTTTAATTAATTTTATATAAAAGTTTTATTTCATTTTTCTTTAACTCCGTTATAAAAATATAAAAAGTTAAAAAAATATTTTATTTAAATTACTTTTATAATTTTGATTTAGTTTTTATTAGATTTTATTTTAGTTTTCGATTAAATTAGCATTGTTTTAAAAATAGTTTTCTTTAAAAAGACTTTATTTTAGTTTTGTTTAAGTTTTAAAATAGATTTTTATTTAAATTAGTTTAAATTAGATTTTTTTTTAAATTATTTTTTAATTAAATAGTCTTTTAGTTTAAAAAACAAAAAAAAATATAGTTACCAAGAACAAATTAGTTTTACGTTTAACCGGATATCAATTCGAGTGAGTCGAGGAACGAAAATAGACATAAAAAGAGTTTGCAAAAACCTAGTATTAAAATTGCGCCGCTGCCGCTTCGCTCGTACGATTGACGATTTTTCGTGAAGACGTTTGGATTTTGGGATCCGTTCCTTTTGAACGTTAATTTTCTTGCAACAAAATCAAAAATACAAAAAAATCAAAAACTTAAAAATACAAAAAAATTAAAAAACCACAAAAGCAAATTCTTTCCTAAGATTTGCACCAAAAAAATTAAAAAATCAAAAAGTAATGCTTTTTCCTAAAAGTATTACACCAAAAATATTACATATTAGTGTTATTTTTCTTAGTTCGATTTCTTTCGTTTTTATTGTGAATATATATTTTTCTAAAAAAATACAAAAAAAATTTCTTTTACTATAGTATATTACGTAGCACAATAATTTTACCTACTTTTCAAATAAGCCTTAGTTGGGATTTTCATCACCTAACTATTGTATTCGTATCCATAACGAAATAAAAAGGCAAAATAGATAAATACTAGTAAGACGTTTGAACTCGATATATACAAACTATAAGGTGGGTATAAGGCGACGCGCTATAAAAGGCCGTCTAAGGAAAAAGGTTTTTAAGTGCTTTGTGCCACCTCGTTTCCCCGCTCGCTTGTGCGTATATTGAGAGGGACGACCGATTATTGGTTTGCCAACTCAAGTAGTAATTAAGTGTATATTTTTGTAGCTTTTTCATATTGCACCTCGAGAGGGAGAATCCTTTTCCTCTCAAAGTCGACCGAGGTCATCTACCTCATTCCAAAGTTTTAATTGTATGCGCACTCGCGCGCATACATACATACCGATTGGTGTACCAAACTCTTCCAATTCTTCCAAAAAGAAGAAGAAAAAGAAAAATAAAAAGACCGTCATTAAAGACGATCCTGAGAATCGAGCTTTTGACAATATGATGGCAACGGATAATCGACCAATGATTGAGATTCTCCAAATCTCACGTTGAAGGAAACGATGATGCGATTGTGGTGCCGGATATTGGAGCTAATAATTTTGAACTTAAAACCAGTTTTATTCAAATGGTTTCCGCTACACCATTTTTAGGCCGTACTAATGATGACCCACACGCTCATATCAAACGTTTCATACAATTAGCCAACACCGTCAAATAAAATGGGGTGCCACAAGAGGCTATTCTTTTACAACTCTTTCCTCTTTCCCTCGAGGAACAAGCCCGGATTTGGCTTGATACGGAACCACCCCAAAGTATTACCACATGGATTGACTTAGAGACCAAGTTCATAAACTACTTTTTCCCACCATCATGGACCACTTCTTTAAGGAATGAGATCATCACCTTTGAATAACAATATGGGGAAACGTTTAGTGAGTCTTGGGATCAATTTAAAGAGCTTTTAAGAAAATGTCCACAACACGGTTTCACTAAAGTGCATCAAATTAATATGTTTTACAATGGTTTAACTCTAAATGACCAAGACTCACTTAATAGTGCCGCGGGGGGCAATATTCTTGTGAAATCAATGAACGAGGCTTGGGCCATAATTGAAAACAAGGCTAAAGTGCAAACCAAGAGTGTTAGGGCCACTATGGCAAGTTCTAGCTCTAGTGATAATGATAAGAGAATTGATAAGCTTACGTCGCTTATTGAATCACTTGCTCTAAAAACCGACGCCCTCACTACACATGTGAATGCCGTGAAAGAAACTTGTGAAACGTGTGAGACTTGTGGTGGACCACATTCATATTTTAATTGTGACAAGGTTTACAATAATCAACAAGAAGTTTATGCTTATAACAACAATGAAAATGAGCGGATTCATTTCAAACCAAATGTTGATGTTACCCATTTGTCTTACAAGTCTAATAACTATTTGGCTCCCCCGGGTTTTGTAGCACCATAAAGACCACCCCTACCCGCCCAAAATAGGAACCAAGGTCCTCAACGGGGTAATTTTCAAGGAAATTCTAATCAACGGGTTTTTAATCAAAATCAAGGGAATTTTCAAGGGAAAAACCAAGGTTTCAATAACTGTTGGGTCCACTAGATGTGGATCTTGCAGCCTGTCAGGAACGGTGAACGACTTCTGTAATCACAAGTCTATTCACAGAGAGACTCTATACAAAATATAAATGCAGAATACAAATATAATAAAGAAGAACAAAATAACTATAAAGACTTGATCCTTTCTAAGGATTTCTAATATTGATAATGACTAGAACTACGTTTGGTGAAGGTGTGTCTAACCCTTCTGCCTAAGGTTCCTTTTATACTACAAGGAAACCCTAATACAGCATTAAACAAAACGTGTAAAACTGATATGCATATCCTTTCCTAACATATCTCATGCATATCCTAACAGAATAATAAATAAATAATAAAGTTTGACTTTGACTAGGACCAGGAGCACGACTTGCTCCTACTACTACTATGACCAGGAGGAACTACATACCTCCTAGTCTACCTATTACATTTAACTATTCCAATGGTCCTTACAATAACCAAAATCAAGGATTTAATAACCAAGGTTTTCGAAATCAAGGATTTAATCAAGGTTATAATCAATATCAAAACCAAGGTTTTCCTAATCAAGGTTTTAACAATCAAGGGTATAATCAAATGAACATGCATAATCCTCAAAAAGACTTGGTTCTACAAAAATTGACCGACCATGAACGAATTATGAGAGAGATGCAAGAATCACTGATAAGAAATCTTTGACTATGATTCAAAACCTTCGTTCCCAAGGTGCCCTCCCTTCGAACACCGTGACCAATCCTAGGGCTAATGTTAATGCTATCACTACTAGGAGCGGTAAGACCACCGTAGAATCTTCCTATCCCTCACCTAACCAAGGACCCGAGATACCTTCTTTTTCTACACAACCTCCTTCTTCTTCCACTTGTGACGTATCACCCGTTATGCCTTCGTCTACACCTTATGTTCCACCGATACCTAACCACACCTTTGGTTCCCAAACCGGTTCTTTCACCTTTCATTTCTATTCCTCCTCCCCCACCAAAGGATGTGAGTGATCCATCCACTCCAAAGCCTTCATCTCAACCCAATATACCTTACCCCTCAAGGTTGCGGAAAGAGAAATTGAAGAATAAGGATGATATTCAAGTTTCGAACTTCCTAAAAATGTTCAAACAATTGAATTTTAATATCACCTTTGCCGAGGCGCTCGCTCACATGCCTAAGTACGCTAAGATGTTTAAAGACCTTTTAAGTGATAAGGAAAAATTGCTCGATATTGCCAATACCCAATTGAATGAGAATTGTTCCGCGGTTCTTTTGAGAAAATTACCGGTTAAGTTAGGAGATCCCGGTCGATTCCTTATTCCTTGTAATTTTCCGGGTGTTGAGAATTGTATGGCCTTGGCGGATCTCGGAGCGAGTATCAATCTTATGCCATTGTCCGTGTGGAAACAATTATCTTTACCCGAGCTAGTCCCCACTCGTATGACATTGTAATTAGCTAACCGTACGGTTGCTTATCTGGTGGGGATAGCCGAGGATGTTTTTGTAGGAGTCGACAAATTCACTTTTCCCGCCGATTTCGTCGTAGTCGACAATGAAATGGATCCCCGTGTTCCCTTAATTGTGGGACGACCCTTCTTGAGAACCGGGCGTACATTGATTGATGTAGCCGCGGGTGAACTTATCATGAGGGTCGGGGATGACAAAATCGTCTTTAACATGGGTAAACTTTCCAAACTTCCCGATGAGCCCGAATCCGTGAATTAAATCGATGTGCTCGACGAAGCATGGGAAGAACATTTTCACGAGGCTTGTAAGAGCGGGATTTCTCCTTTACCTCATGTTGAGACCGTAGCTTCTATTGCTCCTTCATTAACTCCATTTGGAGAAAGTGACTTTCTATTACAAGAATTTGAAGCGAGTTTAGGGGATGTGGATTTAAAATATGACGATTCTCCCACCGATTGGGAAGAAGACATTCGTACCACTGAGAGACTTCTCAATGAGGACCATATTTCTCCACCTACCCCTAAGGAAGTTACAAACGATGATCCTAATTTGACTAAGCCTTCCACCGACAATCCACCGGATTTAGAGCTTAAGGATTAACCGTCTCATTTAGAGTACGTTTTCTTAGAGGAGGATAATAAGTTACCCGTCATTATTGCTAAGGACTTAAAAGAAGATGAAAAATCCCGACTTATCGATGTGCTTAAGAATCATAAGAAAGCAATTGCTTGGAAAATCTCCGATATTCGCGGAATTGATCCTAATTTTTGTACTCATAAAATTCTCATGGAAGATGACTTTAAACCCGCAATACAAAATCAAAGAAGGGTTAATCCAAAGATTCATGAAGTCATTAAGAAAGAAGTTATCAAACTTCTCGATGCGGGAATGATTTACCCTATCTCGGATTCGCCATGGGTTAGTCCCGTCCATTGTGTGCCTAAGAAAGGCGAAATCACCGTTGTTCCCAATGAAAACAACGAGTTGATTCCTACTCGACTCGTAACGGGTTGGCGAGTTTGCATCGACTATCGTAAGCTCAATGATGCCACTCGTAAGGATCATTTCCCTCTTCCTTTCATGGATCAAATGCTCGAGCATTTAGCGGGTAATGATTTCTATTGCTTCTTAGATGGTTTTTCCGGATATTTTCAAATCCCTATCGATCCAAAAGACCAAGAGAAAACCACATTCACTTGTCCCTATGGAACATTTGCTTACAAAAGAATGCCTTTCGGCTTATGCAATGCTCCCGGGACTTTCCAAAGGTGTATGATGGTGATATTTCATGACATGGTTGAAGAAACTATGGAAGTCTTTATGGACGATTTCTCGATATATGGTGATTCTTTCTCTTCTTGCCTTGTTAATTTAGAACGTATGCTTAAACGGTGTGAAGACACTCGTCTCGTTCTTAATTGGGAAAAATGCCATTTCATGGTAAAAGAAGGCATCGTCCTCGGCCATAAAATTTCCAAAGCCGGTATCGAAGGCGACCGTGCTAAAGTTGACGTTATTGCTAAGTTACCTCCACCTACCACCGTCAAAGGAGTTAGAAGTTTTTTAGGCCATGCGGGATTTTATCGACGTTTCATCCAAGATTTCTAGAAAATAGCTCGTCCAATGACTCATCTCTTAGAAAAGGATGCTCCTTTCATCTTCTCTCAAGAATGTCTCGACTCTTTCGAGCTTCTTAAAGGTAAATTAACTAAGGCACCGGTCTTAGTCTCTCCAAATTGGGAGTTACCTTTCGAGCTCATGTGCGATGCTAGTGATTTCACGGTAGGAGCGGTTTTAGGTCAACGAGTTAACAAACATTTCCAACCCATTCATTATGCTAGTAAGACAATGACGGGGGCTCAATTGCATTATACCACTACCGAAAAAGAGCTTTTAGCCGTAGTGTATGCTTTTGAGAAATTCCGCCCCTATCTTGTGCTTTCCACCACCATCGTTTACACCGACCATTCCACCTTGAAATTCTTGTTGACCAAGCAAGATGCTAAACCGAGACTCCTTCGTTGGGTTTTGCTCCTACAAGAATTTAAAATCGAAATTCGTGATAAAAAGGGAGCGGAAAACCTAGCCGCGGATCATCTTAGTAGACTTGAGGATCCTTATCAAGGGGAATCTCCAAATCAAGAGATTAATGAATCCTTTCCCCTTGAGACCTTAATGTCTATTAATTTCAATCTTGATGATACCCCATGGTTTGCGGACATTGCAAACTATTTGGCGGGTGGTGTTCTTATCGAAGGGTTATCGTCCCAACAAAAGAAAAAAATTCTTCAAGGACGTTAAAACGTACTATTGGGACGAC
This sequence comes from Glebionis coronaria, assembly GCA_025667525.1. Lineage (NCBI taxonomy): Eukaryota > Viridiplantae > Streptophyta > Magnoliopsida > Asterales > Asteraceae > Glebionis > Glebionis coronaria. The sequence goes on from JANFOE010000061.1 coordinate 601,773, forward strand.
CCTTATCTTTTCAAGCAATGTGCGGATTTAATCATTCGTAGATGTGTTGATGGGCCGGAGGCTTTACAAATCCTTGAAGCTTGCCATAAAGGACCCACCGGTGGTCACTTTGGTCCTAATTACACCGCTAAAAAAGTTTTCGACTCCGGATTCTATTGGCCCACCATTTATCATGATGCACATGAAATGGTTAAGCATTGTGATGCTTGCCAAAGGCAAGGCAAGATCACACATAAAGATGAGATGCCTCAAAATTTCATCCAAGAGTGTGAAATCTTTGACGTATGGGGCATCGACTTTATGGGGTAATGAAAGGATTTTGCTAGGTTTAAAAAGTTCGTTTCTCGGTATCTTAACGAATTGATTTCCGGTTCAAAATGCGACTCAATTGTTTTTGGTGAAAAATAATATTTTTGGTTGTTTTAAAATAAATGTGCAAAGACGTAAATGAAAATGACGCTAATTTAAATCAAAATCTAATTTAAAATAAAAGGCGAGAATTTAAAAGCGTGACGAGAATTAAAAAGGACTAAAAGTAAATAAGGCAAACTTAAATCTATCTAAGGCAAACTCAAAACGCAACTAAAACTCAAACTAAGGCAAAGCTAAAAATAAATCTAAGGCAAATAAACTTAAAGTGCAACTAAGTAAAAAGGCGGGAAAAGTAAAGCTTGAAAATTAAAAATAGAAAGTTAAAAACTAAAATTAAAAAGAACCTGAAAACAGCTCATCCGGAATAATCCTTTGTTCGGAATAAATCACTCATCCGGAATGTCACCTTCGTTCGGAATGATTCTTCTTCACTCGGAATATTAGCCAAAACCCTTGATCCGGAATAAATCCTTTATCCGGAATATGTCACTTATCCGGAATAAAGTCTTGATTCGGAATACTTAAGCTTGATCCGGAATGTTGCTGATCCGGAATGTTGCTGATCCGGTATATTTTCCGAATGAATTCCCTTGATCCAGAATGTTGAAGATTCCGGATGAAGACCTTGATCCGGAATAATTAATTATTCTGAATAAAACTCCTTGATCCGGAATATCTCCTTGATCCGGAGTGTTTAATATTCCGGATGAAGACCTTGATTCGGAATGCAAGAATGTTCCGGATGAACTCCTTTACTCGGAATGTTGCTGATCCAGAATATAGTGTTGATCCGGAATATGTCACTTATTCCGGATGAAAGCCTTTGATTCGGAATATTCAACAAACAATCTTCGTGCAGAATAAACAACTGAAATCCTTGATTCGGAACAACCTTCTTTGATCCGGAATAAACCTGGGAATCAGTAACAACAACGAAGAACAAGGAACAAGGAAAAAAGCTACGAATCTAAACAAAATATAATCAAATCAACCAAGAGATTAAGCAATACTAATCAATAAACATCCACTAATCATAAACAAACAATCCAAATCAATCAAACTAACAAAACTAATCAAAATAATCAAAACCCACTTAATAAAATAAGAACATGAACATGAACATAAACATAAAGATCAAAGATTAAAGAAAGGTATATAGGAGATCAAACAATAAAAATAAAGATTGACAAGAATTAAAAGAAAACTTACTTGAAATTAAAGGAATTTAAGGTGTAAGACAATGTATTTAAATGGACATGAACTTAAATGACAAGGTAATTAAATGTTCAAAAATTAAAGTGGAAGAGCATAGTTTGTCAAACTAGCCAACAACAGAAAATGAATGAAATCCTAATCTATTTATAGGGGAGATTAGGGAGGTGCTTAGGAAGCTTCCTCCCTCTTTCTTCTTTCCTTAATTGCGTTATCAAGTCCTTGCTCTTCTTAATTCTTTGTTAATCTTCTTAATTCTTTGACTTTAACGACTTTGTCTCGGGATTTCTTTGAACTCGTCTTGTAATTCTTCAATAAATTAGACTTGAGTTCTTCGGCTTTTAGTAAACTTCCGTCTTTTGACTTTTTCTTCGATAAATCTTCAGAATTGGTCTTGGACTTCCGTTCTTTTTGCACTCTTGACTTCTTGACTTCGTCTTTCGTCTTTTTCTTCGATAAAACCCCGTGAATGCCCGTGTTTTCTCCACTTTTCACCTTTTCGTCCTAAATCACAACAAAAACACAAACCACGCATAATTCTGACATAAATGACATAAAATACACGTTTTGGCTCGGTTATTATTGTAATTAAGTGGTAAAAAGGATGAGTGTTTACACACATATCATGGGGCCATTTCCATCATCCAAGGGGAACAAGTACATCCTCGTAGCCGTTAACTACGTATCAAAATGGGTTGAAGCAAAGGCTTTACCTACTAACGATGCGAGGGTGGTTGTTAACTTCTGAAAACAATTGTTTGCTCGATTCGGTGTGCCTCGTGCTATTATTAGTGATCGCGGGACTCATTTTTGTAATGATCAATTCGCACGAGTCATGGCTAAGTATGGTGTCAATCACCGACTTTCCACCGCGTATGATCCTTAAACTAATGGACAAGCCGAGGTTTCCAACCGTGGTCTTAAGAGAATCTTAGAGCGAACCGTGGGAGAGCTTCGTGCCTCATGGGCCGATAAATTAGATGATGCTTTTTGGGCTTTCCGTACCGCTTATAAGACACCTATCGGTTGTACTCCTTATCGCCTTGTGTACGGAAAGGCGTGCCACCTCCCCATTGAGTTGGAGCATAAGGCTTATTGGGCCTTAAAATGGGCTAATTTTGACATAAACAAAGTCGGTGATCATAGGAAAATCCAACTCAATGAACTCAATGAACTTAGGAATGAGGCTTATGAAAATTCATTAATCTACAAGGAGAAGACTAAGCTCATTCATGATTCCAAGATTAAAAACCGAGAGTTCCATGTTGGTGACCAAGTTTTACTCTTTAACTCTCGGTTGAAAATCTTTTCGGGTAAACTTAAGAGCCGTTGGTCCGGTCCATTCACCGTGGCCCAAGTCTTCCCTTATGGCACCATTGAGTTATCCCAACCAATTGGGCCTAATTTTAAGGTGAATGGCCAACGGGTTAAGTTGTACTATGGAGAGGACATCTCTCACGAGATGATTCCATCCCTCTCCACATTTCCCTTGAACTAATTCGGGAAAACGAGTCGAGCTAGAGACTCGTGATAAATAAATCATGCATCGTATAACTAAGTTATATTTTTACCTTTACCATCCTTTCCACCCTTTTTCACCTTCATCCATTTCCACCAATAAGTGTAGGGGGAGCCAAGTAGGTTGTTTGTGTGTTGTGATGTTGTACAGGGACATGAGCTTTAATGATCCACTTTTAGTGCTTTTGACGCGACCCGTGATCCCGTGTTCTCGTGTACCCGGTTCTATCAAAACTATTGTGATTCATACATGTATATAAATAAAACAAATAAATGTAATCACTTTAGTTGTCCCTTCCTTAGCTTGATTTTAAACAACGTACTCAATGTCCTAAGTGTAGGGGAGTTTATTCTCCCACATGCCTAAACATTGAGGATAAGGTTTATATTAAGTGTAGGGGGGACTTCTATCGAATTTTAGTGGGCTTTTCCATGAATTTGACCCTATTTAACCGGAAAATTTAAAAAATTTTCAACGTTTTTCAAATTTTTGATCTATTTTGGCCTAGTAGTTTTTCCATTTATTTTCTTTTGTCATAACATCATATTTATAGTTTCCATTTTAAGAATAAAGTCAAAAATAAAATAAAGAAATAAAATGGTTTTAACAAGTTTAGATATCTTTGATATATTAGGCCCGTCGTGAATATTTTGACTCAACCCGAGTTTACTTATCCAAGTTTACTCTAGCTAGTATCCTTAACCATATGGAACTTAGATGGTTTATTAGGCTAAGCATCCACGAGTCTCATTCCTTGAGATTTTAAATTGTGGAGAACGAGAGATGATAGAGTTGATAATAAGTTTAAGGGTTAATTTTTGCTTATATGGTTTTTGTGGCTCTTTCTTCCCGCTTGTATATATTTAATTGCTTAATAAATGAGGATTATTGCGGTGTAGATTCGATATCTTAATAAAGCATGAACACATTGAGGGTGCCAGCGTTGTGGACTTCCGACTAAGGTGGCTCATAACCACTAAGTAGGAGGTATTCAGACCATGGGACCGCGAAATTTGGCCTACTATATATATCATAAATAAAGAAAGAATAAGATTAAAACATGACCTCAAGGAGCCTTAGGGTGTGGGGCATGTAGCACGAACCTTGTCATTAAAGCCTTAGGGTGTATGGCATGGTAAGTGTTGAATAAAAATTGATCAAATAAATCAATTCCCTCGTTTATCGTTCAAGGAGCCTTAGGGTGTGGACAATAGACGGGGAGCATTTTTACATCTTAAAGAGCCTAAGGGTCTATGATGTGAACTTGCTAAACTCCACATAAAGTCTACATGACTTTGGAGGAATAATTAATAAGTAGTACTATTTGGCCAAATTTTGGGTCCGGGAATTTATTCCCCAAATCGTGTTAAATCATCCTTGATGTGGGCTGATACAAGGCTTTTGCCAGGTAAAAAGATTCTTTGTCGTATGTCTAATCAAATTGAAAAATGGTTTAACTATGCGACTCAGTCGTTCTTTGGTGAAACAAAAGTTGTGTCGTTGTAGTAATTAAAAGTGCAAAACTTTTAAAGTAAAAGTGCAAGTAAATTAAATCTAAACCTAATTTAAAGTAAAAGGCAAGTATTTAAAAGCATGACGAAAAGTTAAAAGGAACTTAAAATAAATAACGCAAACTTAAATCTAACTAAGGCAAACTTAAAACGCAACTAAACTTGAAACTAAGGCAAGACTAAAATAAATCTAAGGCAAGACTAAAATAAATCTAAGGCAAGAAATCTTAAAGTGTGACTAACTAAAAAGGCGGGAAAAACAAAGCTTGAAAATTAAAGACAGAAACTTAAAGACAGAAATTAAAAGAACCTGAAAATTAGCTCATCCGGAATAATAACCTCATTCGGAATAAACACTCATCCGGAATGTCACCTTCGTTCGGAATGTTTTTCTTCACTCGGAATATTCACCAAAATCCTTGATCCGGAATAAATCCTTTATCCGGAATATGTCACTTATCCTGAATAAATTCGTTATTCGGAATGTTGGTCTTGATTCGGAATGTTGCTGTTGATCCGGAATAATTCTTGATCCGGAATAATATTCCGAATAGAACCCTTGATCCGGAATATCTTAATATTCCGAATAAACTCCTTGATCCGGAATAATAAATTATTCCGGATGAACTTGCTTGATCCGGAATATTATTTGATTCGGAATGAGAGTTTGATCCGGAATATTCCCTTGATCCGGAATATTCTGTTGATCCGGAATGTCAAATATTCCGAATGAAAGTATTGATCCGGAATAATATATATTCCGAATGAAGGTGTTGATCCGGAATAATAAATATTCCGAATGAATCTCCTGGATCCGGAATGTCCAATATTCCAGATGAACGACTTTGGTTCGGAACAATTGATATTCCGAATGAACAACTTTTTGAAATCCTTTACTCGGAATACTGGCTTGATGCGGAATATACCTGGGAAAGATCAGAAACAGAAAACCGAAGAACAAGGGATACAAGATATACACGAATCTAATCACAAACTTAACAAAATCAACCACAAGATTAAATCAAACTAATCAAATAACATCTATTAATCATAAACAAACAATCCAAATCAACAAAACTAACAATAATGATCAAGATAATCAAAACCCACTTAAATAAATCAATAAAAATCAAGAACATGAACATAAACAATAAAGCATGAAGATTAAGATAAAATAAAGAAAGGTAGATAAGAGATTAACAAGAAAAAGTAAAGATTGACAAGAATTAAAAGAGAAACTTACTTGAAATTAAATGTAATTAAGGTGCAAGACAATTAAGGTAAATGACATGTAATTAAATTACAAGGAAATTAAAATGGAAGAACTAATTGTCACTATTAGCCAACAAAATGAAATGATTAATCCTAATGACTATTTATAGGGGAGGATTAAGGAGTGCTTAGGAAGCTTCCTCCCCTCCTTCATTTCTTCTTAATTGCATGATCAAGTCCATAAGCTTCTTTAATCTTCTTAAATCTTCTTAATACTTGGACTTTGTCTTGGGATTTCTTTAAACTCGTCTTTTAATTCTTCAATAAATTAGACTTGAGTTCTTCGGCTTTAAGTAAACTTCCGTGTTTTGACTTTTTCTTCGATAAATCTTCAGAATTGGTCTTGGACTTCCGTTCTTTTTGCACTCTTGACTTCTTGACTTCGTCTTTCATCTTTTTCTTCAATAAAAGCCCGTGAATGCCCGTGTTTTCTCCACTTTTCACCTTTACGTCCTAAATCACAACAAAAACACAAATCACGCATAATTCCGACATAAAAGACATAAAATACATGTTTCGGCTCGGTTATTATTGTAATTAAGTGGTAAAAAGAATGGGTGTTTACACACCTATCAAATCCCCTACACTTGACCATTGCAATGTCCTCATGCAATGCATTAGTTACAAAGCACGTTTACATTTTTCATCATAATCAATCCACGTTGGCCTTTATTAAAGAGATAAAAAATTATAAATATTCAAAGTAAAGAAATCAAAAACATACCTTGGGTTTTGGAAATGTTATGAATAATCATCATCCTCAAGTTTTCACTTTCTCCAAACCAAGCTTAAAAACGAGATCATTGTTATTATAAGTTAGCAAACTAACACGAACTCATGTGGGCCAATTATTCACTTAGACTCCCTTATTCCTAGGTGTATCTCTTATATTTTATTATTGTCTTGAATGATCACGAGGATGCATTTTTTACTTATTTTGATAGTTATTTAGTCCGAAAATAAAGTGAACGATTTAATCAATAGTTAGCTAAAGGACAAAATCTTTTAAAACTGATTCTCGGGACCTCAAAAAGTTCATATCTTGGCATAACTCGCTTCGCGATTTGAGACTTTTCTCGGACCGATATTTGGCAGCGACTTCATACTTCAAACCTTGAGAGACGTTCATGAAATAATGGCCTTCTCTTCATAATATTTCTTCACTTGAAGTTTTGAGAGATTCTTCATATATAGACCACGACTTCTTCATTTTTCTCCAATCTTTATTTGGACTTTGATATACAACGATCCGCCTCCTTTTTGGACTTGGATCTATTCATCCTCATACCTTGTTAGGGCCTTTTTGGATAGACTTCTCCATGACTTTTGGGGAGTTTTTGCTTTTCGTCATGTGTCTCGATCCTTCATATAGATTTTTGATAAATGATTCTTCACATCACTTGGGATCTTTAGCAACAAAATATAGCCCTCATGTCTTGTTAGGACCTTTTTAGACTCGCCAATCTTCGCATCCCGCTTTAATAAGTTATGCCTTGGCTATGAACTCTAATCCTTACCGAGCAACTTTTAAACGATCTTGGGCTAGAAGCTAAGTAACTTTTCAAATCGTACAACCTTATTTATTGTAGATAATTTTATTAGGAGGCGATGGGAGAATAGGCTTATAATTAACTCACATAAATTCACGAAAGAATACCAAACTTATAATTGACTCTATCATCTCTCGTTCTCCACAGTTTAAAATCTCAAGTAATGAGACTCGTGGATGCTTAGCCTATTAAATCAAATTTTTGGGTTTTCGAGTCGCCTATAGGATCTTGCAAACTCTTAGACTTTTTCAAGTTTAGAAATCGCATTTTAAAGTTCCCTTGATAAACGACTCTCTAGGATCAATTATAGGAACTTGCGAAAAGTTCTTGTTCTTAACCCGTGAGAGTTAAGACTTTCGCGTTTTATAGCTCCCTATATAAAAGCCTAGCAAAACTTGACTTAAACACGTTAAGGATACTAGCTAGAGTAAACTCGGGTTGAGTCAAAAGATTCACAATGTTTGAAAATTAAAACCACTTTATTAAAGATTTATTCTAATAAGGAAGGAAAAATAACTATATAAAGGGAAAAACTAATGGGCCAAAATAGATCAAAAATTTTGAAAAATGTCAAAAAATTGATTTTCCGGTTAAAATGAGGACAAATACAAGGAAAAGGCCACTTAACTTCGATAGAAGTCCCCCTACACTTAATATAAACATTGTCCTTAATGTTTAAGCATGTGGGAGTAAACTCCCCTACACTTAGGACATTGTGCACGTTGTTTAAATCTTGCTAAGGAAAGGACAACTAAAGAGATTCCTATTTTAATATTTGAGAAAATATAAAATAGTGAATCGAAAAGAGTTTAGGATAGAACCGGGAAGAAGGGAACACGGAATCACGGGTCGTCAAGAATCATCAAGAGTGGATCATTGAGCGCTCGAATCCCTGATTAGTAGAAGAGAGGAAATAGCAACACCAACGGGTCTCCCCTACACTTAGGATAAAGAAAACTAAAAGATAGATGCATGGGTTGCCTCCCAAGAAGCGCATGATTTTTGATTACCGAGTCGTGAGCCTGACTCGACCTTGATTATCATAGGAAGAAGCATGAAATATATCCACCAGGATGAAAGACATAGTTTTCATCCATCAAATAGCAGAAGCTTAAGGCGAACAAGGCAAGCCAAAGAAGGATAGGCAAGGTTCCCTTAAGCAAAGACAGAGCACGTTGGAAGCAAGGGTGAAGTGGTGCAAGCATGTCTTCAATGATTCCAAAGATTTTTCCTTTTATTTCATAAGGTGGATACTGAGATGGCTGCAGAATATCGATACCGGGGTCGAACACCTTTTCCTTTAAGGGAAAATAGAACTCAGGCTCAGCAGAATGTGAAGATGATCCGCGAAGAAGATGCACAACCTCGTCCTCAGAAGGTGGACAAAGAGGTGTTAACTCATACGTGCTGCGGATGTCAGTGTCGACCGGTTTCTTCTCCTTTGAAAGAATTGTCTTCAAATCCAAAGTAGGATCAAGACGATAATCTTCAAAGTCCAAAGGAGGTGCATCACTATCATGAGGGAAGTAAGTATTGAGAAAAGTTGAAAAGTCTTCCTCAAATGAGTAGTCGTCCAAAGTAGGATCGAGTGATGGCGGAGGATCTTCATCATGTGAAGAATCACTCGAAAGAGTATCAGCCTCATCGAAATCATCATATGTGGGCATGTCGGGATACTCGGAAGTAATATCATCATAATCATCCGAATCTGAGCTAGAATCATCATCATAAGCATCAAAGATCGGTGGAGTATCATAAATGGGCGAAGGTTCCAAATTGGAGAGAGAATCATCCACATCATCTTCAAAAAGTGGATTATCAATGCAAGACTCGAATAGAGGATTGTTGTAGATGACAAAATCATCGAGCACATTAATCATATTCGCAGATTCTCATCCATAGGATTTGCTTGTAAGCTTCCCCATTTTAAAAACTTGTGCATCATCCCCGAATCTTAAGATTAACTCACCTTCGGCAACATCAACTAGAGCTCGTCCAGTTCTCAAGAATGGCCGACCAAGTATTAAAGGAATACGAGGGTCCATTTCATAATCAACAACGACAAAGTCGACCGAGAAAGTAAATGTGCCAACTTTAATGAACACGTCTTCGGCAATACCAACGGGGTAAGCGAGAGTGCGATTTGCAAGCTCAAGAGTCATCCTTGTTGGTGTGAGGTCGGGTAATGATAGTGTTTTCCAAACACTCAAAGGCATAAGATTAATACTGGCCCCGAGATCAGCAAGGGCAGTAAACTCTTCAGTTTTGTTGAAAATGCACGACAACACAAAACGACCGGGATCTCCAAGCTTTTCCGGAAGTTCTTTAAGAATAACTGTAGAACAGTTTTCATTTAAGCGTGTGTTGGCGAGCTCAATCAACTTCTCCTTCTTGTTAAGCAATTCCTTGAATGCTTTGACAAATTTCGGCATATGGACAAGTGCTTCAACAAGGCTAATGTTGAAATTTAGTTGAGAGATCATATTCAAAAAAATTGACATTTGACAGTCATCCTTGGTGAGCATTGTGGTCTTGCCTAGCCGTGAAGGATAAGGGATATTGGGTGTGGGTGGTGAAGATGCAGGTGTAGTAGATAAAGGTTGAGATGTTGAAGGGTTTTTCTTGGAAACATCGTCATGACGAGGCGGAGACGGTAATGGTGCACTAATACTAGGTGTAGGAGGAGTAGGGATAAATGGTGGTGGAGGAGGTGTAGATGATGGGGGCGGGATAGGTGGTCCTACAATGGTAACTCCACTACGGGTAGTGATAGCACTCACATTCACTCGCGGATTGGTGACGGTGTTTGAAGGTAGAGAACTCGAAGAAGAAGGTTGAGCGGCAGGCAAGAAACTAGCAAGCATATTCTTTATATCATTTGTTTGAGTGCTGAAGGAGGATTGAAGATTATCTCGAAGCTCAGATCTAATCTCATTTCCTTGCTTGGTAATATCTCCTTTAAAATTGATAGTTTGGCTCTGCAGATTCTTGATTTGCTCACCTTGGGTTCTCATGATGGTTTCAACATCGGGGTTAATGGGTGGGGCTTGTTGGGTGGGTGGGTTATAAGGATTAGAAGCTCTTGGTGGGATTTGGTTGCTTCTGTTGTAGTTGTTGGCGGGGTTTTGGTATTGAGGAGAAAAACCGGGTGAAAGGTAGTTGTTTGATCGGTAACTCAGCAAATTTCTATCCCCTTGAGGTCGAGCTTGGTAATTTTCCAGTGAATAATTACCATAAGCTGCATACACATTTTCCGGATTTCCTTGAGTCGAAGGACAATCGGTGTATGAGTGTGGACCGCCGCATGTTTCACAAGGATTAGCAACCGCTTTAACTTGTTGTTGTTGGTTTGAAGCGAGAAGCAAGATACTTTTGTTCATTTCAGTCATCATGCGGGTGAATTCGGTCATATCAGGGCTTGCTGAAGTAGAAGAAACATTGACTCTCGGGTTGTTCCTTGAAGAAGCGGAGGAATACCAGTTTTTGTGGTGAGTAGTCATGTTCTCAATTAACTCTCTACACTCCTCGGGTCTCCTTTTCATAAATGTGCCACCGGCGGCTGCATTAATCGTATCACGATCACGAAAAGTCAAACCGTTGTAGAAAGTATCAATTAAGGTCATAGGGAGCATGTTGTGGTTTGGACAACGATCAATCAAGACATTATATCTTTCCCAAGCATCAAAAAGAGATTCATCGGGTTCTTGCATGAAACCGCTGATTTGATTGCGAAGGCTCGTGACCATGGATGGTGGAAAGTAGCGCGACAAAAAGCGTTGAGTCATGTCATCCCAAGTATGAATAGAATTATTCGGGAGACGAACAAACCATTTCTCGGCATGATGTGATAAAGTATGTGGAAAGAGTTGTAGGTCTTGCCCGTCGTTTGCTTTGAGGGCCTACATCGACTAGGCCTCCCGCTGACTGAGGGAAGCGATCTGTCTTAAACAAGAAGATTTTCCAGGTGGCGAAGAACATCCATTGTGTCACCGGGCAACTTCATGCTTTGGGTGATTGTAATGAACTTGTCGAGGTGTTTGTTGGCATCATCATCAGGCATTCCTCTAAAAGGATTTGTTTGCAATTGCTAAATAATGTGGTGCTTCAAGGAAAACTCCGGAGCCGTGATTTGCATCGGCGCAATCGGTCCTCCTCGTCCAAATATGGTAGGTTGACAAAGTTCCTCCATTGTCCGAAGATCGGGCTGTGGATGAACATTGTTGTTATTATTGTTGAGGTGCGGTGGATTATTATTGTTGTTAACACTGGCCATACTTAAATCTTCTCGAGTCTCGGGCTCTTGATAATTAGAAGATCTAGTACGCATACACCTACAAAGGCAAAAGAAAACAATACCAAACGCAAAGACAATATATATACACAATAAAAATAAAATCTTTTTGGATTTTTGAAATTTTTAATTTTTATGGATTTTTAACAATTTTTAATTTTTATGGTTTTTTGGATTTTTTGTGCAATAAAGTAACGCTCACAAGTGAACGGATCCCAAAAAGCAACGTGTCTTGCACAGAAAACCGTTAATCTTTACGAAAAGAGCCGGCAACGGCGCCATTTGATACAAGGCTTTTGCCAGGTAAAAAGATTCTTTGTCGTATGTCTAAATGAATTGAAAAATGGTTTAACTATGCGACTCAGTCGTTCTTTGGTGAAACAAAAGTTTTGTCGTTGTAGTAATTAAAAGTGCAAAACTTTTAAAGTAAAAGTGCAAGTAAATTAAATCTAAACCTAATTTAAAGTAAAAGGCAAGTATTTAAAAGCGTGACGAAAAGTTAAAAGGCACTTAAAATAAATAACGCAAACTTAAATCTAACTAAGGCAAACTTAAAACGCAACTAAACTTGAAACTAAGGCAAGACTAAAATAAATCTAAGGCAAGTAATCTTAAAGTGCGACTGAGTAAAAAGGCGGGAAAAATAAAGCTTGAAAATTAAAGACAGAAATTAAAAGAACCTGAAAATTAGCTCATCCGGAATAATACCCTCATTCGGAATAAACACTCATCCGGAATGTCACCTTCGTTCGGAATGTTTTTCTTCACTCGGAATATTCACCAAAATCCTTGATCCGGAATAAATCCTTTATCCGGAATATGTCACTTATCCGGAATAAATTCTTTATTCGGAATGTTGGTCTTGATTCGGAATATTGTTGTTGATCCGGAATAATTCTTGATCCGGAATAATATTCCGAATAGAACCCTTGATCCGGAATGTCTTAATATTCCGAATAAACTCCTTGATCCGGAATAATAAATTATTCCGGATGAACTTGCTTGATCCGGAATATTATTTGATTCGGAATGAGAGGTTGATCCGGAATATTCCCTTGATCCGGAATATCCTGTTGATCCGGAATGTCAAATATTCCGAATGAAAGTATTGATCCGGAATAATATATATTCCGAATGAAGGTATTGATCCGGAATAATAAATATTCCGAATGAATCTCCTTGATCCGGAATGTCCAATATTCCGGATGAACGACTTTGGTTCGGAACAATTGATATTCCGAATGAACAACTTTTTGAAATCCTTTACTCGGAATACTGGCTTGATGCGGAATATCCCTGGGAAAGATCAGAAACAGAAAACCGAAGAACAAGGGATACAAGATATACACGAATCTAATCACAAACTTAACAAAATCAACCACAAGATTAAATCAAACTAATCAAATAACATCTATTAATCATAAACAAACAATCCAAATCAATAAAAATAACAATAATGATCAAGATAATCAACACCCACTTAAATAAATCAATAAAAATCAAGAACATGAACATAAACAATAAAGCATGAAGATTAAGATAATATAAAGAAAGGTAGATAAGAGATTAACAAGAAAAAGTAAAGATTGACAAGAATTAAAAGAGAAACTTACATGAAATTAAATGTAATTAAGGTGCAAGACAATTAAGGTTAATGACATGTAATTAAATGAAAAAGAAAGTAAAATGGAAGAACTAATTGTCACTATTAGCAAAAAAAATGAAATGATTAATCCTAATGACTATTTATAGGGGAGGATTAAGGAGTGCTTAGGAAGCTTCCTCCTCTCCTTCATTTCTTCTTAATTGCATGATCAAGTCCTTAAGCTTCTTTAATCTTCTTAAATCTTCTTAATACTTGGACTTTGTCTTGGGATTTCTTTAAACTCGTCTTTTAATTCTTTAATAAATTAGACTTGAGTTCTTCGGCTTTAAGTAAACTTCCGTCTTTTGACTTTTTCTTCGATAAATCTTCAGAATTGGTCTTGGACTTCCGTTCTTTTTGCACTCTTGACTTCTTGACTTCGTCTTTCATCTTTTTCTTCAATAAAAGCCCGTGAATGCCCGTGTTTTCTCCACTTTTCACCTTTTCGTCCTAAATCATAACAAAAACACAAACCACGCATAATTCCGACATAAAAGACATAAAATACACGTTTCGGTTCGGTTATTACTGTAATTAAGTGGTAAAAAGGATGGGTGTTTACACACCTATCATGGGCTTACTTTAGTGACAACGTTTTTAAGGACGAGGTTAGGTTTTGAGTGTCGGGTTTGCACCGTTTGGCCTTCATTTTTGGAATAATAATTATCAAATAAGTCAAATGAGCCTACGGGTAAATGACAATCAATAAAATCTAGAGATACAAAGTAGGAATTGGAGAAAGAGTATTACACAATTGTCTTATATAAGTGGTTTTAACTTGAGGACTTATGGTAAACAATGATCTCGTTTTTAAGCTTGGTATGCGGAACGTGAAACTTGAGGGTGATTAATATTCATGACACCAAAGCCCTAATTCAAGTCTTAGATTTCTTTACGAGTTTCTTCCATCAAATAAATTTCAAGTTAATTGTATTAACTTTCGTCTCCTTTTAAATTTTTATCTTGTTATCGTAGTAGTAGTAATAGTAATAAAGGCCGAGATGGATTAATTATGAGAAAAATGTAACTTAATGCTTTAAAACTATGCATTGCATGGGGTCATTGCAATGGTCAAGTGTAGGCGATTTAATAAGTGTGTAAACACTTATCCTTTTGCCACTAAAATCAAGGAAAAACAAGACCTGATCATGTGTTTTATATCGTAAATGTCGGAATTACGCGTGGTTTTGTGTTTTGTGTTAAATAGGTACAAATGATCAAAAGAAGAGAAAACACGGGATTTCACGGTCAAATGTTGAAGAAAAGTCCAAAAAGAGACGAAGACAATGTCAAAAGACCAAAAGTGTGCTGAAGATCACGAAAACCATCAAAAACAACACGGAATTGAAGAAAAGATCGAGAAAGCCGAAATCGAGCTCGATTCTATCGGATTAAATATTTTTGAATATATTCGAGTTTTGTGGGACCCACATTTGCTTATTGGGCCCACAAGCCCATTTAAGAAGATGCTGAATTTATACATGGATCAAAAGGCCCAAAATCAATTACTTATGGGACGGATTAAAGAATATTTGGGCCAAGCCCATTTGATGGACAAATTTGGGACGGATAAAATGTTTAAGTGAAAAGTTATACGTTTGTCAACCTACATAAACAATCACTCACCCCAGTCAAACCTCACAACCCGTTTTACCCTTCATCACTTCACACGTGTTCAACTCACAAAATAAATAAAACAAATATTTACCCTACTCACCCCATTTTTCGTTACAAACATTGGAAAACAAAACCCTCTCACTGTTTATCTCCTTCCATTTCTCCCAAAGTTACACAACCAGTTACCACTTCAAACCCTAATTTACATCACAAGAATTTACCCAATAATTTTTGGGGGTTTTACCCAATTCAGTTAATTCACACCAATAGGAATTAATTCCCCATGAAAAATGGAGGTGAACACTCACTAGTGGTCCTCATCTCAAGTCCTACATGGCGAAATCCTTTCATTTGATTGGCTATACCACATCACCACAAACCCTCCCACCAATCAGAAAAGTCCACCTCATCCACCAACTAGCACAAACACAAATCCATGCCAGCTTGGCAATCCGTGGCACAAGGATTGTTTTTCATCCGTAGATTGAAGAAAATGAAGAGAGAGAAGAAGAAAAGAAGGGTTTAACGGCTCAGATTCAATTCCTTCCTCACGAAGCTTCTTGAAGAAGCCATGGGGGTTGGCTATAAAAACCCCCCTCATATCTGTAATTTTAATGCTTTTCCCTTTATTTTAATTTTTATTTCTGAACTAATAGAATTAGGGTTAATTATAATTTCCTTTTTAAAAGTATTGTAATCGAAGTTTTATTATTAATGAAATTATTATTTAGTTAAATTTGTGTCTCGTTTTATTATTATTACAATTTATTTTGATTTTATTTTGATTAAATAAATATTAAAATAATATGAGAAGGAAGTGATCTTTCCCCACTGGAAAGATAAAAATTATATAAAAAAATATATATATATGTTCGTTATTGTTCATGTTGGAAGACGATGGTGATGAATTTTGGGTAAAAAGGAGGTGTTTGATCGTTTGTTTTCGGTTCACTAGGGGGTTCAGCGCCCACCTTCTACTCAAAGGAAATCTCCACTAGGTTTGAGTCTCTTTTAATTTTTTTTATCAGTTTTAGTTTAAGTTTTTTGTTATTTTATCTGCTATAGTTTTGATGTTTGGATCTGTTTTTGTTTTACTTGAAACTGCTTAATGAGTTATATTGGATCTGCTAGGTTTGATTAATCTGTTTAAGTTTGGTAGGATTTGGAGTAGTTACTGTTAGTTTCTGTTTGGATATTATTTTATTAGGAACCTGCTTATTAGGTTTTTATCTGGTAGTGTTTGTGTGTAATACTGATTGAAGTGGTGTTTGATTTGCCTATTTCGCTTAACTGTTAGGAGATGCTTATTGTTACTTTGTTTAAGTTTTGAATCTACTCATAATGTTATTTATGGTTATTTAGTTTTATTTTATATCTGAGTAGTTTAAATATATTTTGGGTAATTATCTGTTTGTTCGATTTGGTTTTCTGCTTATTGAGGTTCTGTTTGGATTATCAACTCGATTGGTTGCTTATTGTTTTATTTTAGATAGTTGGTTTAGCCTGTTTAGTCTATTTCATTTTAGCTTATTAGTTTAAACTACTTAATTGGCTTATTTGTTTTTTTCTGCTTATTTGGTAACTGTATGAGCTTGTTTGGTTTGTTCATTTTTGCTTATATTGTTGCTACATAACAGATTCCTTTAATCTATTATTCTGAAATTTCAAAAATCCAAAAATATTAATAGCTAAGGGTCCCTCCTAGGATTCGAACATTGGACCTCCTGTCCAGCTGACCAACACCATAACCATCTCTGCTATTACTTCATTTGTGTTTTAATACTCGTTTAGTAATTAATATAGGTTATATTTGCGGCCAAGTTAATTAAATTAGATTAAATCAAGTTTTTAGTTTAATTAGTTTTATATAAAAGTTTTATTTCATTTTTCTTTAACTCCGTTATAAAAATATAAAAAGTTAAAAAAATATTTTATTTAAATTACTTTTATAATTTTGATTTAGTTTTCAATATATTTTATTTTAGTTTTCAATTAAATTAGTTTTGTTTTAAAAATAGTTTTCATTAAAAAGTCTTTATTTTAGTTTTGTTTAAGTTTTAAAAAAGATTTTTATTTAAATTAGTTTAAATTAGATTTTTTTAAAATTAGTTTTAATTAAATAGTCTTTTAGTTTAAAAAACCAAAAAAAATATATAGTTACCAAGAACAAATTAGTTTTACGTTAACCGGATATCAATTCGAATGAGTCGAGGAACAAAAATAGACATAAAAAAGAGTTTGCAAAAACCTAGTATTACTACTCTTTCTCTTTTTCTTCCTTTTTGGAGGAAGGGGTTGTACACCAATCGGTATTTGTGCACGCCCGCGAGTGAGCATGCAACTCAATACGAGGAATGAGAGAGAAGCTCTCGTGTGACTTTGAAGAGAAAAGGATTATCCTCTTCGAGTTTCAATATGAAATATCCACAAGAAAGTATAATATACGTATGTACTACTAGGGTGCAAGACCCCGAATGAAGTCTTCCTTCTTAAAATACTCACTAGTGAACGGGGGGTTAGGTGGCGCGAAGCACTTAAGTACCTATTGACCCTTAGATGGCATTTTATAGCACATCGCCTTTCTATTCACTTTGTAGTTTGTATTCTTCGAATTATTGCATATTGGAAGTATTTATCTATTCTTGCTTTATTGAATTTGATCGATACGCGTGTCAAGGACAATAGCGCCCCTCAACACAGTGTATTGCGTTGGCAATACTTATGGAGAATATGTGTATTGGTTGTTCTTATACATATACGTATTTACTTATAATGATATATAGAAAATATTTTTGTATTTATGAGGTTTTTTAAAGAAAATACTATATGTACATAAAAACCATCCAATAATATATATTTTTGGGTGTAATCTCTTAGGAAAAAGATTGCTTTTTGATTTTTTAATTTTTTTGGTCAATTCTTTAGAAAAAGAATTGTTTTTGTTATTTTTTTAGTTTTTATATTTTTATATTTTTGATTTTTTATTGTTTTTGATTTATGATACGTAAAAATAACGTTCACTAGGTGAACGGATCCCAAAAGCCAATGAAAACCGTCAATCGATAGTCTCTCGTAAAGTCAAAGAACCGGCAGCGGCGCCATTTGAAATTGTGTATATTGAAGTTCGTTTTCTCGATTCTTAACCAATTGAAAGTCCTAACAAAATCGGGTTTATGATCGTTTTTGGTTGATAGGGTTATTTGATTTTCTATGTCTATTTGAGCAATCAAGTGAAAATGTGAAAAATATTAACTACATATCCATAAAAAAATTAGCAATTACCATGTTTTTATTCAAATAAGGACAAAAATGTAAATCTATGGAATTAAAGTGCTAAAAATGTAAATGATTGAAACTATAATGCTTGAAATATAAAAATCAGAAACTATGAGGACTAACTATGCAAATTGTAACAAACTACTAACTAATTGTAACAAATTGTAAAACTGATTAACTGAAATTGACAAGTTTAGAAAAATCAAGGACTAATTCCAAGCAAACCCTAAAAACAAGTAATATTAGCCAGTAATTCAAACAGTACCAAACTTGGAGGACTAAAGTGCAATAAAATGGAACTTTTTAACAAAAACGGGCTAGCTGGAAGATTAAGCTCGTTTAAGCTCTAGAATGAACCAAATAAGCTCAAACCAATTTTAAACTGCTTAAAACTCAAAATCACTTAGGCTAGTAAAAGGAATAAGCTTGAAAAGCAGTAAAACTCAAATAAGCCAACTTTGATAAGCCAACAATAAGCTATCTAATAAACCAAACTTGTACAAACGGATTTTTAGCTGAATCTTGTTTATCAGTCCATAGAGAGTCTAGAATGTCTTTTAAAAAAGAAAAATGATCAAGTAATGAATCAGGAAATTGAAAATAAGCTGAAACTAGCTTATTGACCAAAGTTGACCAAAATTTTGAAAAAGTTGAAAACCTCCAGATCTACTCAAGAACACTATCTAAACAAGATTATGATATAAAATTGCAAGGTTTATGAAGTGGAATTGCTAGAATGAGAAATCAGTAAGCACTTGGTTTAAAGAAACTTTCATTTGCTCAGCAGCTTATGAAAAAGCTTATTTCTTACTTGAATCTTAAAACTGTATAGTTTCCTTATAAGCACTCAATCTTCAGATGTTAATGGACAAGTAGGAACTGGTTTGAATCATTTTCATCAAGAATCGAGCAAATGCTAGGCAATTGAAATTAGCTACTATTTTATGAACTTGTTAAGCTAAAACTGACCCATACTTTTTCACAACCAATTGCCTTTTTGACCCTTATATTGACTTGAAAACTACTCAACTTTGTTTAAAATCACTAAAGTAATGTAAATGAGCAAGAACTAATCACTTAACAACACTTAACTACAATATGACAGCTAAATCCAAACACTAGTTAACTGATTTTGAACAACTTTTTGTGAAAAGATTATGAGCAATTGGTTGAACTGGTTTTAAAATGATTTCTAACCAAACTTGTTAACCAAAATGAAACACAATTGAGCCAATAATATGCAGTAAAACAGGCTAAGACTCAAAATGCATAAGCAAGCTAAAGTGACTGATAAAATGAAATTCAGTAACAAGAATAAGCTAGTAAACAAGTATCAAACTAACTAGAAGCTTATCTAATCATCAAAATCAATACAAAAACAACCTAAACACACTTGATCAGATCAGCAAGAAGAATTAAGCTAGAATTGAACATGCATTTTTCTATTTAAAGGAACCAAAATCAGAAACTAAGAAACCTTTTAGCAAAGGCCTCCACTGATGGAGTAGGTAGGCGCTGATCCTCCTAGATAGTGGTAAACCACCACCTTAACACTATTTACCACTAATCAACAGCTACAATCATCATCATCACCATTTTTTCACAATTCTGCTTCAAAATCAACAATAACAGCTACCGGATGAACAGAACAGGTATGAACAGCAACAAGTCTTCAACAAGAGCTCCTTATGATCAATGGTGTTCACAAGCAACTCATAACTACACAAGACTAACAGTAATGCATGGATTTTTTAGTAGATTGAAGGAAAAAGGAGGGAAATTTTATTGCTTGAATGAGAAAGGTTGTTACAAATTCTGGTAAGGAGGTTACAACTACTATAACTAACTCAAAGAGCTTGTCAAACTCTTGAGGTCGTTACACTAACAAACTACTAGCTATGATTGAGAGAGAAAAGGTAAAGTGTGTGAAAATTTCACACTTAAGCTACATGTACAAATGAAGGGACTATTCCCTATTTATAGACAAAATGTGAGAAGTAGTTCAAGCTGATGACGTGTCCCAACCAATTAATTGCTGCCAAGTGTCCTCACTCTGTCAATTGAAAATAACCGTTATGAACTTGAAATTGGGCTTTTCTTCTTGGTTTATTTTCAGGTTAATTGAGCACGTGGGTTGAATTCCTTGCTTGAAAACGATCACTTTTCATGTATAAAGTTTTTCTTGAGATGCAGTAGAACTCGAATTCGTTCCTGGGTTGCGTTGAGGAAGAAGATGCCACGTGGATTAATTTGATTGGGTGAAAGTTAGTCACACGGATCATAATCCTTTTTGGATATATTGATTATTGAATGGCAAGTTCTTATTGGCTAAAAACTGAGTAAGTGGGATTCACTGTTTGAAGACGGCGCATTTAATAAGCTGGTGAGGTGGCTTATTACTTGGTAATCCGTGACCGAAATTCCTTGCATTCCTATTGGTTGATAGCCATGTCACACGGATTGAACTCATTTTTAATGAATTTTGGCAAGTTTAGTCCTTGAACTTAGGCAGATTATCCAAATGAGCTAGGAGCTTCATTTTAATGGCATTTTTAGTCCTTCCACTTGCATTCTTGTATAATTTGACCCTTTGACTTGGTTGACTAAAGAGTTGACCATGTTTGACTTTTATCTTGCCTTTTGACAAATTAACACTTTGAGTCCTTCAACTTTGGAGTGTTGTCAAGATAGGTCCCTTATCTTCAAAGTCTTGTCATCTTTGACCCTTCTTTGTCTTTTTTCATCCAAATAAGCTTGATTTCTTCTTGTTTGCTTGAAAATGTATCCTTCTTACCTATTTATACACAAACACAAAACATACCACATAATTCCGCTTTATAGCACAAAAGTTAGGTATTTTCCTTGAGTATTAGGGTGATTTGTTGATTAAATGATATGAGTTTTTGCTCATATCAAGGTACTATACCTCTTGAAGATATCCATAACTGCAAGGGCGTGTGACACTGAGAACCGCAACGAGGCTCCCAAAAATGATAGTTATCCATGTCGTCGTCCATCCTCCCCTTGACACTGGAAACTAGATACTTCAAGTCTTATTCATAACCGTATATGCTCGAACAAGTTATCTTGTAAAGTTATAAGTACTCCCTTAAAGATAAAATAAGAACGCCTCTGAGAAATCTCACTTCAACCTCAAATAAGTAGCATCGAATCATCTTCGTAATCACATAAACCGTAATAGCCGATAGGAATTTAGGTTAATTTTTGATAAGGGCCGTTTTAGTGTAATGTATCGTGTTTGTTGTGTTTGTGAACAAGTGTTATGATCGAAAACGGATATCCGGCCTTGAATGTCACTGATTAAACGGCCCGCCAAAGTAATAAAATCCTGTCACATAAGCATTTAACCCGACAAATATTTTACCCCTCGATTCTTTCAAAATACCCGTCTCAGTCCAATATTAAAGCTCTTAAACTAACTAATCCATTAATTTTGCACTATTCGAATATAAAAACGGTCATCCCGAATACGATGGCAAAAATTAATCGGCCCACTATATACCCTCGGTTAGAGTAGTGATTGGCCTGTCAATCTATAACCAACTCCAAAAATTAACCATGAGGTACCATTTGAATATACGACCCAAAAAGAGTGATTTCCACCAACATTACTATGATAACACCGAGCCCATAGAAGTATTTATATCGAGACCTCAATGAGGTAGTAGCCAAGTTGGTACCAAGCTCGTTTAAACAAAATCGAATATTGGCCCAACAAATACTAGCACTACCCGGTCCAAACCTAACAATCCCTAAAACTCATTTAACCCTAATATTTAGGTCACAACCTAATCTCCTTCTATCAACCGTTTTCTCTCATCACACTTTTCACCAACCATCAACACCCATCTCAAATAATAATAGCAATCCCTCGTCAAATCTAAAGATCAACAAAGCAAATCGAATCATTTATCCACTCCACAATACTACTAATCCAACACCAATAACCGATACCCAAAAAGCCTAATAGCTCTTCAAATCAAGAAACTACTTTCAATCATGGCACATCAACATCAGTTAGGAACTCGGGTAGGTTGGATTTGATGATGCATGTTTGTAATTGATTGATTGAAATCATTTTTTATTTTAACATATTGAATCGAAAAAAAAGAAGATTATAACAAAGTTGTTATACATCTATTTTATTTCGAAAATCAAAGTGGGTTCACCTGAAATAGATCTATGATGATTTATTATTAAACGCAAAAAATCTTTTTAAATATTAAAAAAAACGTTTAAACAAAAACTGAGATCATGAAAGTGAATGTTTTTCGAGTCTAGATGATGGGTTTTAGGAGACGATGGGATAGGATTAGATTTGAGAAGATTTGTGGAGTTAAAAGGCTGAAAGTTTTTTTTAGATGGGTTTGGGTTGGTTTTTTTAATTGAAAAATAGTTTGGGTAAACAGTTGATAAAAGATGGATTGAAAGTTTTTGATTGAGGTTAAATTTAATTTGTTGTTGAGTACGTGAATCAAGACCAACTGGACTAAACTTCATGTTTATGTTCTTGTCACTGATTCAAAAATTAATAGGAGGTTTATACCTTCACACGAGATCTATGATGATAATATTAGTTGTGATAGATCTTTATAGATCGAGGCTTGCATGTCCCACCACAAATAATATTTGAGATCTCTCGATGAATTTGCTGTCGATTTTTTTCTTTTCAGTTCTGAGTCGTGTTGAAATAGATGGGATTAGGTTTGATGATGTTGGTATTAACTTGACTCCAAATCTGTTTTTCTCATTTTAGTAGATATAAACTCACTGTGTTGACCATCTTAGAGACATCCCATCGTAATGTTTTCAAAAAAAAACCAAACACCCATCGCAGTAGACAACCATGCCATCACCAAATATTTTTTCATCGTAATGACTCCATGTCTTCCATCGCAATACAACATGTGTGAACCACCCATCGTAATGACATCGTAACAATCCATTACGACAAGCCATCGCAAGATACGATCACATTTGCCATCGCATGATACGATCGCAACATTGCCATCGTAATGCGAGCCATCGCAATGTACCCATCGCAATGAATTAAACATGCCATCGCAATGAATGCGATCGAAAGTAGCCATCGCAGTAGGGTTTTTGATCAACTTTGAAGATACCGAAAAAATGGTTGGACCATTTGTTTTTTGTCCTTTTCCCAGGAAGCAATCTAGATCTAATGAATGTGAAAAGAGACAAAAACAATACACAGGTACCAAAGAATGGACTAAAATAATTTGATATGAGGCATGACAAGACACAGATTTAGACAATGAATTCGTGACTTTAACAGAATCAAAAGATATGATAATAACAAGACATGTTAAAATCTGATAAAGAATTGAATCCAAAAAGTATGAATCGAGAATCTTGATAACACAACACGAACCTGAAACCACGACACCAACACAAACCACACGGATACAAAACACCCCCGGTTAGCTCTGAAACCAATTGACAAGCATCAAAAAGCCACCTTGGTCATATAATATTGTCAAGGAATATTTTTAGTCTAACTCACGTGAAAGGCGTCAGCTTACCAAAAAGTAAGGCTAACAGTGTATGCTGATACTGGGCGACACGCTAGGAAAGATATGGAAATATGAGCAGGACTTGCTGCTAGGTCGATAGAGCAACTACATCAAGAGAACCCAAGTATGAAAAGCTTAACTTATAAGGTACCAACACAATTTATTATAGTGAGGAAGAGAAAAAAATGGAGAAAAATAGCTACTGTGAGGCTTATGAGGAGAAAAATAGCTACAAATACCGAGAGCGTTGATGAACTCAAGATTGACGCCATAGGAGAACCAACACAAGGCGTGAATTGATTTTTCGTATCTGTGTTTAATGGATACTCGACAAAATAATGTTAAAATTCTCATTATTTCATCTCTATAATAAATGTTTTTGTGTTCATTAAAAGGATCATATTGTCAAAATTTTTAGGTTTCTATATGAGATTGAAACCTCAGAAGCGAGGAAGAGAAAAGAATGGAAACATAAGCTTCCAATTGTTGTTCTAAAAGCTAATGAAATAGTAACTTAAATGTTTATTCCGAGGTACATATTTTCCTCTCAAAATCATATACTTCTTTGTATTTCAATAGTGTCTCGGATTGTTTTTTCTCAACTGCTTACCATGTCGTCATAAATCTCCTCAATCTGTGTCTTTTAAACAATAAGAGATCCATTCATGGTAAAAAAACATATCACCCATTTAGAAATGAATAAGTATATCCATCTTTTACAATGTTATCTTGATTATTTATAATAAGTTTTCAACCAAATTTTGTCGTTTATGGTCAGATCAGTTCACAGTTTTTTACACAGAATACTGATTGATAAGAGCAATGACTGTGTTTTTACATAATCATTAAACCTAAAGAAAAAAATGCTATAACAGTGATAGAGCACGAGTGTACATTTAAGAACGTGACAAATATGAGATGCCAACTAAAAAGTTAAAAGTATTTATTGAGCAATCCCAAACACTCACTAGCAGTCCTTATATATGTGTATTTCTAGATTATTTACGAATGGAATACGTGTGTGATATGTAGCAGTTTTGACACGTATGCTGACCCATCAGACGCTTAAACATCCTGATTATTTGGTTTCACTACTCCAACAGAATTAAGTATATCCAGTACTATCATACAACTGATTTTTCTCCAGCATAGCCCTTTTATAAGCCCAAAATCTGCATTTTTAGGCATTGTAACATGAATTGAACGAGGAGTTAGTTACGTGGTTTGATGTTTAGGTGAGAAATACCATTTAGATATTAAGTGATGACTCACTACAATTTTTCGCGTTTATATAATTTGTAGTCAGGTAGTGTTGGCAAAACTGATCCAAATAAACATAGTAACAATAGGAAATTTAAGATTACTGATATAGAGAAATATGCGGTTCACAAGATCAGGGTAATCGTGTTAAGTCCACGAACTAGCCGTACCATCATCGTGCTTAATGCGATCACAGATGTTATATTATTATCAAATTCAGTACCAGAGTAATTGTACTACGCCCTTGGACCCTACCTTCGTGGTGGCGGCATGGTTATTTTGAAATAAGTTATTTTTATGCTATAGGCATTAGCAACAAGAGAACGAAAATTAGAATTTATTGTTTAAGATTCCAAATGTTATCATGCTGCTATGCAGATTTACCTCTAGCTTTGTTGGTGGTTAACTGATTATCAGTCATATTTTGGCAAATTAAATGAACTGAAATTTACAAGATTCAAAACTGTGTATGTGTTAGCCACATGAATATAATAAGCCTTATACGAATCTGACCTTTCAACGCTGTGATAACAATCAAATTATCTATCGTAAAGGAAGTAACTTGACATTTTTAAGCATTTTGGTTGCATGGATTTTGTTGGTATTAGATCTATATGGAGTCATGAAACTGATTTTTTTTTCTTCTCGACTTTGCAGGAATTTAACATTGAGAAGTTGCAATTAGTGGAGGCGGAGAAAAAGAAAATAAGACAAGAGTATGAGCGCAAACAGAAGCAAGTTGAAGTTCGAAGAAAATGTAAATATCTGTTCTCATTATCTTTTGTCCTATTGTTTACATTTTTCGAGCAGTCCAATTATGCAAACAGCTTATTCTTATTATGCAAGCAATACCATCCATTATGTGTATAAACAAATGTTCCTACGCTTATTATGGGTTTGGCAAAAAGCTTATTCTTATTATGCAAACAGTTATTGTAATGCGTGTAATCAAACAAATGTTCCTGAGTTGTTGTACATCTCTTTGGCAAAAAAAAAAACGTTCTTTAGTCACATTTTTAGACAGCAGAAATTATACGCAACGCCCTCTGAAACAGTACCTCGCTTTATTGATGCAACATTGGACGAGACTGTTTGATGCAAAAGATTTGTTCGCTGGTCGTGAGTGTACGAAGTCAGCTGCACTTGGTCTTATAATTTTTCGAGCAGTCCAAACATCTTCAACAAGACGCCCGCGGCGATGCGCGGGTACTAATCCTAGTACTATCAAAGTACTTATTTTTTACATTTTATCTCTTCGTCTTTTTCACTAGTGTTTTTTACATTTTTCACTACTTTACGTTTTCGTCAATAATTTTACGTTTTCATTATTAAATTTACGTTTTTGTCAGTAATCTTACGTTGTCATCTGTAATTTTACGCATTCGTCAGTATTTTTACGTTTTCATCAGTAATTTATATTTTCATCAGTAATTTTACGTTTTCGTTAGTACTTTCACGTTTTGTCTGAAAATTTACGTTTTCGTCAGTAAGTTTACGTTTTCGTCAAAAAATTTACGTTTTCTTCATAAAATTTAAGTTTTCGTCAGAAACTTTACGTTTTCGTCATAAATTTAAGTTTTCGTCATAAAATTTACGTTTTTGTTAGTAAATTTACGTTTTCAGCAGTAATTTTACATTTTCATCAATAATTTAACGTTTTCGTCAGTAAATTTACGTTTTCGACAGTATTTTTACGTTTTCGTTATAAAACTTAAGTTTTTGACAGTAAATTTACGTTTTCGTCAGAAAAATTACGTTTTCGTCATAAAATTTAAGTTTTCGTCAGAAAATTTACGTTTTCGTCAGAAAATTTACATTTCATCAGAAAATTTACTTTTTCGTCAGCAAATTTACGTTTTCGTCAAAAAAATTTATGTTTTCGTCAGTAAATTTACGTTTTCGCCATAAAATTTACCTTTTCGTCTCTAAATTTACGTTTTTATCAGAAAATTTACATTTTTGTCATTAATTTTACGTTTTCGTCAGTAAATTTACGTTTTCGTCAAGAATTTTTTTTTTACGGAAGCGTAAATTTACCGACGAAAACCTAATTTGTTTTTGACGAAAACGAACATAACCGTAAAAACGTAAAATAATGAAGAAAACGTAATATTACAGACGAAAACGTAAAATTACTGACGAAAATGTATATTTACAGACGAAAACGTAAATTTAAAGACGAAAATGTAAATTTATTGACGAAAACGTAAATTTACAGAAGAAAACATAAATTTACTGAGAAAACGTAAATTTACAGACAGAAATGTAAAAATACTGTCAAAAACATAACTTTACTGATGAAAACGTAAATTTACTAACAAAAACGTAAATTTACTGAAGAAACCGTAAATTTACTGACGAAAACGTAAAATTACTGACGAAAACGTAAAATTACTGACAAAAATGTAAATTTTCTGATGAAAACGTAAATTTAGTGACGAAACGGTAAACGTTCTGGCGAAAACGTAAATTTACTGACGAAAACGTAAATTATTTGACGAAAACGTAAATTTTCTGATGAAAACGTAAATTTTCTGATGAAAACGTAAATTTTCTGACGAAAATGTATATTTATTGACGAAAACGTCAATTTCCTGACGAAAACTTAAATTTTATGACGAAAACGTAAATTTATTGAGAAAAACGTAAAATTACGGACGAAAACGTAAAATTACTGAAAAAATGTTAATGTACTGACGAAAACGTTAAATTACTGACGAAGACGTAAAATTACTGCTGAAAACGTAAATTTACTAACGAAAACGTAAATTTACTGACGAAAACGTAGAGTTACTGACGAAAACATAAAATATCAG
The DNA here is from genome assembly GCA_025667525.1 of Glebionis coronaria. Taxonomy (NCBI): domain Eukaryota; kingdom Viridiplantae; phylum Streptophyta; class Magnoliopsida; order Asterales; family Asteraceae; genus Glebionis; species Glebionis coronaria. Next base: position 629,669 of record JANFOE010000061.1, read on the forward strand.
AGAAAAACGAATATTGAAGGTGGTGGTGGGAGGTGAGTGTTGAAGAAGTGAAAAGAAGAGGGAATAAGAGAAAGTTTTTGTCTTCAAAGTGAAGATGTGATAAGTGATTTTTATCACTTTTCTTTGCAAAAAAACAAACATTAAAACTATGTCCGCTTTAAACAAAAGAGGTAAAAAGAGGTTAGAAGAGGTTATTTGAAAAAAAACAAACAAGGTCATATATGTAAGGAAACATTATGCTCTGTTACTGAACGAGTAACTTGTTTTTATATTATATATATATATATATATATATATATATATATATATATATATATATATATATATATATATATATATATATATATATATATATATATATATATATATATATATATATATATATATATATATATATATATATATATATATATATATATATATATATATATATATATATATATATATATATATGTATATTAATATTAATTTCTATAAGTGATATGTTTGTAATTCTAATATGAAACAAACAAATAAACTCAAACAAAATCACGTTAAGCTTTATTCAAATTTCAAAACCGTAGCTAATTCTAATTAGAAGTTGGTCTGGCCTTAAGGCTTAACATGGAAGAATGTGAAAAAACTCTCGCTTCTATAATGAATGAGAATGGAGACAAAGTTGTGAACCAATAAATTGTATTTCTATTAATTCACAATGTCTTGAAGATCTTAATAAGAGGCGGTGGCTTCGCGGTTTATGTTATGTTAATAACGTTAATTTTCTAGCTATTCAAGAGACTAACATGATTCTACTGATATTTGGATGCTACGTCAGATTTGGGGTAACACTCAATTTGACATTGCTTCCTCATTAGCTCGTGGTTCGTCTGGAGGTATTATTTGCGTTTGGGAACCTTTGGTCTTCTGTAAGTCTCGTATCGTTTGTAATGATTATTATGTTGCCATCAAGGGACTATGGATCCCTAATGATATCCAAGTTAAGTCGATTGTGTTGTATGCTCCCCAATGTCTTCCTAGCAAAATCACTCTTTGGTCTACTTTATCGAACTTTTAGATACTTGGAATAGTATCTCAGTTGTCATGGGTGATTTTAATGAAGTTCGTGATGCGATGCGGGTTGTAGAAATTAGAAAGGGGGTTGAATAGTTTCTTAAATTTACTTGTTAATATGGGTTCTCAAAAATACTTTTCAAAAACTTAGGCTTGAGCAAATATGTGAAATCTTCTTATACACAATATGGACAAGGGATAGTGCAACTAAGCTAATAATCACAAGTATATGGAAGTAAAAAATAATGAATGTAAAGAGATAGGGAAAAGAAAGATCAAACCAAACACCAAGGATTTATAGTGGTTCGGCAACGAAACTCACTCCTCGTCCCTACTCCACTCCTCGAGTACTCCTTACTCGAGAGTTCAATAATCAACAAACTCCTTAAGGTGGAGAAATTGTACACGTCGTTTAACCAATTTCCGACTCTAAGCTAAAAGTCGAGCCCTAATCTTAGCTAGGACCAATCTACAACAAAATACTTTAAGGACTAAGTATTAACCTCACTACATACACATCTTCCAAATAGACACAACTATTTGGATCTTTACAACACAACTTCCAAATAACACAACTACTTAAATCTTCACAACACAACTAAAATAAATGAATAAAACTTGATCTTCAATAGATCTTCAGGTAGACTCAACACTTCAACGATGAAAGTGTTCTTCTTTTTGCACTTTGAGAGGAAGAGATGGGAGGAGAAAGACTCACTTCTAAACAAGTAGTAATTAACCAAATAACCAAGGATTTGAAAGATTTCAGATCTATGATTGAATCTAGAAATTTATGTGCAAAAGAAGTAAAGAGAAAATCTGAGAATGGTCCACTATTTATAAGACAAAAGCCCAACGCCTCTTTCTGGACGTCCTTCTTTATTGATGCCTGCGGTTCCTTATCGATAAGGATCCGCATAGGCATTTAAGGAACCGTGGAGGTAGACTCCGCGCCCTTTTGCCTTTTAGTGGGGTAGTCACATCTGGTAGTATAATTATCCATAAAGGATATTCCTAAACCATATGTAATATACCATTTCCAAATTTTCAAATATTTAACTTAATAAAACATTTTCTTAAAAATAAGGTTTAATGGAAAAAACTTTGTCACATTTAATAATAGGTGAGTTTTAATTAAAACTTAAATCCTTGATCACTCAATTAAGATGAAAACTTGTTTGTTCATACCTTAAGTGATAATGGTTGAAATGAAAAAATACTTGAACTTAAGAATTCGTTTTTCGTTGTTTTCGTAAATGCTTGTTTTTATATATTGCCGTAATCAAAACAAAGTGAGACCGAGAAATGCAAGTAACCGTTTTAGACGTCATTGCATTGACAATCTCCCCCTTTTTGGATAATACATAAACTCAATCACATGAAAAACAAGATTTTCGAAGACGAGTTTATTTCATTTCTCCCCCTTTTTCGAAGCAAAAAGGATGCAAATGTCTTTGTAGAAGAAAAGAATCGGACTTTGCAAATGCTCCCCCTTGGTGCTTACTCCCCCTTGCTTGGGGCACCAAGGAATCGAGCTATGGTGACAAGTGAAATTAAGAATTTTTCAATCCTTTTTATGTCAATTTTTTTCGTTCCTCGACTCACTCGAATTGAAATCCAATTTTAACGTAGAGATTAATCGTTTTTGGTTATAGAAACTTGATTGGTAATCTATGTCTATTTAAGCTAAAAATGGGGAAAATATGTAGGCTAAGGACTATATAAAAATAAAAGCGCAATTAATTCACGTAAATGTTACTCTAAAATGCAATGTAAAATTAAACTACAAATATAGACCTAGATGCAACAAAAATAAAATATAATTAAAAATAAATCTAAATGAGAAATTAATCTAAATGCAAGCACGTAATAGCAAATAAAAGTGACGAAAAATGAAATCACAAAGATAAACTTAAAATTTAAGCATAAAGCTTCAACCTTTTAAGCTTACTAATCTTTTTAGACGATAAAGCTACAAGCTTTATGTACTAATAAGCTTAATAATCACAAAAAGGTGTAAACTTTTTACTAATAATGAGCTTATCTAAATGAAATGTACTTTTAAAAACTTTTAAACTATTTTTTAAAACACAAATAATAATAACTAAAACTAATTAAACCGATTTTTATAAAAAAAATATAACTTTTATTAAAAACAATTTAAACTAAAACTATCTAATTAATAAAACTAAAGCTATTAAACTAGAAAAATAAAAAGGAGAGCTTGAGTACCCGTAGTCCGTAGAAAAACGCTCTAAACAAACAACATCAACAACATCAACAAAATACGGCCCGTTAAGTACACGTCCTCCCAATACCAAAACTATCAAAAGCGTAACCCGGCCCGTAAAGTACACGACCACCAAATTAATCTCTAACCAAACTAATCAACCATATCAACTTGAACCAAATTAATCAACTATAAGCTCTTCTTCGAAAATGATAGATCGATACGCCGAGATCAAAGAAAACATAAAAGGTTAGAATAATAAGAAATAATTATTAAATGATAAAGATATTTAATTAAAACTTATAGATATAAAATATTTTTTATGTTTTATAAAAGTATTTTAAATTTTAAAGCTAAAAATTATAGATCTACTTAATCTATTTAAAAACCTAATAGATCTAACTAATTTTTTAAGGTTTTATAAAAATACTTTAAATTTTAAACTCTAAACTTATAGATCTAATTTAATATAAAAAACTAATAGATCTAACTATTTTTTTGGTTTTTTTGAAAATATTTTTAATTTTTTTTTAAAGCTTAAACTAATAGATCTAAATAACTAATTAATAAAAACTAAAAGTGCTTAAATAAAAAGCTAGCTTATAAATAAGTCGTAAGCCTAAGCTTAGGACTTATGAGATTTAAAAGGCTAAAAAGCTAATTAAACGATTACTCCGCAAAGAAGCTAGATCTACTAAAAGGCAACAATAAGCTTGAAATAAAATGAATTATTCCAAACTTTATATAAATCTAATCTTATTTGGAAAAAAGTTATAAAAACTTATCCCAAAATAATAAGATAGATTATTATAAAATTAAAAAGAAAGGAAGAATGAGAATATTATTAAGCTAGAACTTGAACTTTATTAAAAACTTGAATATTACAAAGCTTGAAAATTAAAATTGCAAAATATAAAACTATATGAAAAACTAGGAAAAACTTCATTAAATGGGATGGGGGGAGGCTTTATATAGGCAGCCAACATGGGGGTATTTTTGTCATTTACTACACTAATTCTTGGAGGCTAAGCATATAATGGGGACAGCTGGCTATTTATTCCTTGTTATCATCGCCTCTACATGCCAGTCTGTATGTGTGTGGGATCTTGGGCCAATCATCAGCCAAGCACACGCTCTCTAACTTTGTTTTCATCACCAGATGACACGTGGCGTCTTTTCATTGGTCAGCCGCCACTGACTCATCTACTATACTGCATTCCCCTGCCACCTCGTACTGACGTGGCGGCGCCGCCGCCACGTGTCATGCTCCTAATGGCCAGCCGCCAGCCGCCAGCCGCCACTGGAATACCCTGCCACCTTGTAATGACACGTCAGACTGACGTGTCAACGCCGCCACTGCAATCACTGAGTGCCACGTGTCGCGCCCTGATTGGCCAGCAGCCTCTGCACAGCACCTGGTACCGTAAAGAGTTACGACGTGAGGTCCGGACCGTTAGCTTCGTAATTTTGTGCTCTTCAATGTGGTTTATTAGTGGATGACTTTGGAGATTGGCAAAAATGGTCCTTGTTGTAAAATCTTCATCAAATCTCTATTTTTAGTCCTCCAAACTTCATTCTTTTGGCACTTTTTGGTCTTTTGACTTTATCTTTGACTTTTTCTTCGATAAATGACCGTGAAATCCCGTGTTTTCTTTCCTTTTGACCTTTTGTACCTATTTCACACAAAAACACAAAACCACGCGTAATTCCGATTTTTACGATACTAAACACATGATTAGGTCTTGTTTTTCCTTAATTTTAGTGGCCAAAGGATAAGTGTTTACACACTTATTTAATCCCCTACACTTGACCATTGCAATGACCCTATGCAATGCATAATTTTAAAGCGTAAAATTACATTTTTCTCATTAATAACCCATCTTGGCCTTTATTAAGATATACTATTACTACTACGACGGAAAGATAAAATCTTAAAAGGAAACAAAAGTGGTATCAATTTATTAACTTGGAAATTATTCGATGGAAGAAACTTGTAAAGAAATCTAAGACTTGAATTAGGGCTTTGGTGTCATGAATATTAATCATCCTCAAGTTTCACGTTCCCCATACCAAGCTTAAAAACGAGATCATTGAAACTACAAGTTAGCACCACTAACACTTACTCATGTGGTTTAATTAATCACTTAGACCCCCTTATTCCTACGGTGTATCTCTTGTATTTTATTGTTGTCTTGAATGATCACGAGGATGCATTTTTGACTTATTTCGATAATTTATAAAGGCCGAAAATAAAGTGGGACGATTTAATCAATAGTTAGCTAAAGGACAAAATCTTATAAAACTGCTTCTCGAAACCTCATAAAGTTCATATCTTGGCATAACTCGTTTCGCGATTTGAGACCTTTCTCGGACTGATATTTGGCTTGTACTTCAAACTTCAAATCTTGAGAGACGATCTTGAAATTATGGTCTTCTCTTCATTTTGGTATACATCTTCATAAGGAGTGAAAGATGCTTCAAACGTTGACCACGACTTCTTCATTTATCCTCTTCTTTATTTAGGATTTTGATATACAACGATCCGCCTCCTTTTCGGACTTGGATCTATTTATCCTCATACCTTGTTAGGGTCTTTTTGGATAGACTTCTCCATGATCTTTAGGGGAGTAATTGCTTCTCGTCGTGTGTCTTGATCCATCATAATGATTTGGATTAATGATCTTCACGTCATCTTTGGATCTTTAGCAAAAAAAAGTGAATCCTCATGCCTTGTTAGGGCCTTTTTGGACTCGGGTATCCTCATGCCTTGTTAGGTCCTTTTTGGATAAGCCAATATTCGCGTCCCGCTTCAATAAGTTATGCCTTGGCTATGAACTCTAATTAACACCGAGCAACTTTTAAACGATCTTGTGCTAGAAGCTAAGTAACCTTTCAAATCGTACAACCTTATTTATTGCAAATATATTTATTAACAAGTGATGGGAGAAAAAGCTCATAACTAACTCACATAAGTTAATGAAAGAATACCAAACTTATAATAAACTCTATCATCTCTCGTTCTCCACAATTTAAAATCTCAAGGAATGAGACTCGTGGATGCTTAGCCTAATAAACCAATTAAGGTCCATATGGTTAAGGATACTAGCTAGAGTAAACTTAGATAAGTAAACTCGGGTTGAGTCAAAATATTCACGACGGGCCTAATATCTCAAAGATATCTAAACTTGTTAAAACCATTTTATTTATTTATTTATTTTTGACTTTATTCTTGAAAGTATAAATACGATGCAATGACAAAAGAAAAGAAAAATAAAAGAAAAATATTACAAGGCCAAAATAGATCAAAAATTTGAAAAACGTTGAAAAAAAATTAAATTTTCCGGTTAAATAGGGTCAAATTCATGGAAAAGGCCACTAAAATTTCGATAGAAATCCCCCCTACACTTAATATAAACATTGTCCTCAATGTTTAAGCATGTGGGAGAATAAACTCCCCTACACTTAGGACATTGAGTACGTTGTTTAAAATCGAGCTAAGGAAAGGACAACTAAAGTGGTTACATTTATTCGTTTTATTTATATACAAGATTGAATCACAATAGCAAAAACTTATCGAAGGAACCGGGTACACGGGTAACACGGGTCTCGTCAAAAGTACCAAAAGTAGATCATTAAAGCACATGTCCCTGCACAATCACAACACACAAAACAAACAACCTACTTGGCTCCCCCTACACTTATTGGTGAAAATGGGTGAAAAAGGGTAAAAATCTAACCTAGTTATACGATGCTTGATTTTTTTCATCACGAGTCTCTAGCTCGACTCGAATTCCCGAATATCATCATTCAAATGGGAAAATCATGGAAAACCGAGATTTCCAAGGGAGGAAAATCTCTCCATGATAAAGGGTGAAACAAAGTCATATAAGGCATACCCCATAAAAATCCACCCGGGTCAAACACATAATTTCCATCACAAAAGGAAATAAACCCCGAGGTGGTATGCAAGTCATAGAAAAGTGGGGTATCCTTAGGCAAAAGTCTCTTACTAGGGAAGGTAAGGTGGTATGGCAATGAAAGCCCAAAAGTCTTTATTCCCGGATCAAACACCGGTTCCTTAATGGGAAAATAGCAAGAGGTGTCGACATTTAAGCTCAAAATATCATCAAAATCCATAGTGGGAAAGTCATCCTCTTCCAAACTTGATGTGAAAACATAAGTATCATCGGGGTCATAGGAAAACTCTTCCTCATGAGGAAAATAGGTATTTAGAAAGATATCTAAATCCTCCTCAAATGGAATAGCCTCTAAAGTAGGTAAGATCTCTAAGAGTGGAGGATCCTCCTCAATAGTCATGACTTCTAAAATTGGAGTATAAAAGTCAAAAGGAGTCTCCATGGAAGAATCACTCATAGTGATATGAGGTGTATTAAGATCATGGGGTGGGTCATCAAAATTAATGAGATCACTTAAAGAAGTGTCATCATCGTAGGTATCAAAGATTGGGGTATCATAAATGGGTGGGTCAAAAGACGAGTCGTCTAAGCCGAAGATAGTGTGATCACTTGAAGAAGTGTCATCACGATCGGTGTCATAAATGGGAGTATCAAAAATTTGAGGCTCTAAGGGAAGGGATGAGTTTATCACAAAATCATTTTGAGTATACTTTTCAATTCCAAAAGGATTAATAAAAATCTCTTCATTATCATAATTAAGAACATCAATCATATTGACCGACTCTTTGCCATTTGATTTATTTGTGATTTTTCCCATTTTAAAAACTTGTTGTTCATCCCGAACCCTAAGAATTAACTCCCCTTCGGCTACGTCAACTAAGGCTCTACCGGATCTTAAGAATGGTCGACCAAGTATTAACGGAATACGAGGATCCATCTCATAGTCGACGACAACATAGTCCACGAGAAAAGTAAATGTACCAACTCGAACAAAAACATCTTCGGTAATACCAACGGGGTATGCGAGAGTTCTATTAGCTAACTCTAAAGTCATAAGAGTCGGTACAAGGTCGGGTAATGATAATTGTTTCCAAACCGAAAGTGGCATAAGATTGATGCTAGCGCCGAGATCCGCTAAAGCCATACAATCATCGATTTGAGGAAACGAGCAAGGTAACACGAATCGTCCGGGATCTCCTAGCTTTTCGGGAAGCTCTTTGAGAAGAACCGCGAAACAATTCTTATTTAAACGGGTGTTAACGAGCTCAACCATTTTTTCTTTCTTATTAAGCAAATCTTTAAACATTTTCACAAATTTTGCCATTTGAGCAAGTGCTTCAATAAGGCTTATGTTAACATTCACATTGGAAATCATTTTCAAAAAATTAGAGACATGAATGTCATCTTTGGTGAGCACTTTAGTCTTGCCTAACCTAGATGGATAAGGAATATTAGGCTTAGGTTGAGAAGGAGAAGGACTCGCTTCTTGAACAACCGTAGGGATAGGCTCTTTCGGCAATGGAGGACTAGAACTAGGAGTGGTAGTGGGGGGAATCACCGGAGGGGGAGTAGGATTACTCATTATGACCTCCGGGCCTTGTCTCTCCTTTATGGGCGAAGAGATGGAAGGTCCCACTAAATTGGCTCCACTTCGAGTATTAATAGCACTCACATTAGCACGAGGGTTAATCTCGGTATTGGATGGTAAGGCACCTTGGGGTCTAAGGGTTTGCAACATAGTCAAAAATCTCTTATCGTTGGACTCTTGCATTTGTCTAGTGGATTCTTGCATTGCTTTCATGATTTTCTCATGTTCGGTCAATTTTTGTAGAACCAAGTCCATTTGAGGATTTTGCATGTTCATTTGATTAAACCCTTGATTAGGAAAACCTTGATTTTGAGATTGAAAATCGTTGTTATTATAAAAACCTTGATTATTATTTTGAAACCCTTGGTTTGGACCATTAAAATTCCCTTGATTAGCATTCCCTTGAAAATTACCCATTTGAGGACCTTGGTTCCTATTTTGGTATTGGGTATTTTGGGCGGGTGGGGGTGGTCTTTGTGGTGCTACAAAACCCGGGGGAGCCAAATAATTAGTACTCTTGTAGGACACATGGTTAACATCAACATTAGGTTTAAATGGAACCTTTTCATTAGCATTAAAAGCACAAACTTGTTATTGTTGATTATAAACCTTGTCACAATTGAAATATGAATGTGGTCCACCACAAGTCTCACACGTTTCATTATTATCTTTCACGGCATGCACATGTGTAGTGAGGGCGTCGGTTCTTAGAGCAAGGTGTTTCACAATTGAAGTTAGCTCCTTAATTTGATTATTCACCTCTTTATCACTAGCACTAGCTATTGTAGTCCGAACACTCTTAGTTTGCACTTTTGCCTTGTTCTCAATAATGGCCCAAGCCTCGTTCATGGTTTTCACAAGCATATTGCCCCCCGCGGCACTATTAAGTGAGTCTTGGTCATTTAGAGTTAAACCATTGTAAAACCTATTTATTTGATGCACTTTAGTGAAACCGTGTTGTGGACATTTTCTTAAAAGCTCTTTAAATCGATCCCAAGACTCACTAAAAGTTTCCCCATATTTTTGCTCAAAAGTGATTATTTCATTTCTTAAAGCGGTGGTCCGTGATGGTGGGAAAAAGTAATTAATGAACTTGGTCTCTAAATCAATCCATGTTGTGATACTTTGGGGTGGTTCCTTATCAAGCCAAATCCGGGCTTGTCCCTCGAGGGAAAAAGGAAAGAGTTGTAGGCGAACGACCTCTTGTGGCACCCCATTGTATTTGACGGTATTTGCTAATTGGATGAATCGTTTAATATGAGCGTGTGGGTCATCATTAGTACGACCTAAAAATGGTGTAGCGAAAACCATTTGAATAAAATCCGGTTTAAGTTCAAAATGATTAGCTCCAATGGTCGGCACCACAATCGCGTCATCGTTTCCTTCAACGTGAGATTGAAGAATCTCAATCATTGGTCGATTATCCGTTGCCATCGTTATGTCGAAAGCTCGATTCTCGGGATCGGCTTGAATGACGGTCTTTTTGTTTTTCTTCTTCTTCTTTTTGGAAGAATTAGAAGTATTTGGTACACCACTCGGTATGTATGTACGCGCGCGAGTGCGCATACAATTAAAACTTTGGAATGAGGTAGGTGACCTCGGTCGACTTTGAGAGGAAAAGGATTTTCCCTCTCGATGAGCAATATGAAAAATCTACAAAAATATATACGTAAATACTACTTGAGTTGGCAAACCAATAATCGGTCGTCCCTCTCAATATACGCACAAGCAAGCGGGGAAACGAGGTGACATAAAGCAATTAAAAACCTTTTTCCTTAGACGGCCTTTTATAGCGCGTCGCCTTATACCCACCTTATAGTTTGTATAAATTGAGTTCAAACGTCTTACTAGTATTTATCTATTTTGCCTTTTTATTTTGTTTAGGATTCGACTACAATAGTTAGGTGATGAAATCCCAACTAAGGCTTATTTGAAAAGTAGGTAAGTTATTGTGCTACGTAATATATTATAGTAAAAGAAAAATCTTTTTGTATTTTTTTTGGAAAAATATATATTCACAAGAAAAATCGAAAGAAATCGAACTAAAAAATTAACACTAATACGTAATATTTTTTGTGTAATACTTTTAGGAAAAAGTATTACCTTGTGCTTTTTTAATTTTTTTTGGTGCAATTCTTAGGAAAGAAATTGCTTATGTGATTTTTTAATTTTTTTTTGTATTTTTAAGTTTTTTGTGCAAGAAAATTAACGTTCAAGAAGAACGGATCCCAAAATCCAAACGTCTTCACGAAAAATCGTCAATCGTACGAGCGAAGCGGCAGCGGCGCCATTTGAAATTAAGAATTTTTCAATCCTTTTTATGTCAATTTTTTTCGTTCCTCGACTCACTCGAATTGAAATCCAATTTTAACGTAGAGATTAATCGTTTTTGGTTATAGAAACTTGATTGGTAATCTATGTCTATTTAAGCTAAAAATGGGGAAAATATGTAGGCTAAGGACTATATAAAAATAAAAGCGCAATTAATTCACGTAAATGTTACTCTAAAATGCAATGTAAAATTAAACTACAAATATAGACCTAGGTGCAACAAAAATAAACTATAATTAAAAATAAATCTAAATGAGAAATTAATCTAAATGCAAGCACGTAATAGCAAATAAAAGTGACGAAAAATGAAATCACAAAGATAAACTTAAAATTTAAGCATAAAGCTTCAACCTTTTAAGCTTACTAATCTTTTTAGACGATAAAGCTACAAGCTTTATGTACTAATAAGCTTAATAATCACAAAAAGGTGTAAACTTTTTACTAATAATGAGCTTATCTAAATGAAATGTACTTTTAAAAACTTTTAAACTATTTTTTAAAACACAAATAATAATAACTAAAACTAACTAAACCGATTTTTATAAAAAAAATATAACTTTTATTAAAAACAATTTAAACTAAAACTATCTAATTAATAAAACTAAAGCTATTAAACTAGAAAAATAAAAAGGAGAGCTTGAGTACCCGTAGTCCGTAGAAAAACGCTCTAAACAAACAACGTCAACAACATCAACAAAATACGGCCCGTTAAGTACACGTCCTCCCAATACCAAAACTATCAAAAGCGTAACCCGGCCCGTAAAGTACACGGCCACCAAATTAATCTCTAACCAAACTAATCAACCATATCAACTTGAACCAAATTAATCAACTATAAGCTCTTCTTCGAAAATGATAGATCGATACGCCGAGATCAAAGAAAACATAAAAGGTTAGAATAATAAGCAATAATTATTAAATGATAAAGATATTTAATTAAAACTTATAGATATAAAATATTTTTTATGTTTTATAAAAGTATTTTAAATTTTAAAGCTAAAAATTATAGATCTACTTAATCTATTTAAAAACCTAATAGATCTAACTAATTTTTTAAGGTTTTATAAAAATACTTTAAATATTAAACTCTAAACTTATAGATCTAAACTTTTTAATATAAAAAACTAATAGATCTAACTATTTTTTTGGTTTTTTTTAAAATATTTTTAATTTTTTTTAAAGCTTAAACTAATAGATCTAAATAACTAATTAATAAAAACTAAAAGTGCTTAAATAAAAAGCTAGCTTATAAATAAGTCGTAAGCCTAAGCTTAGGACTTATGAGATTTAAAAAGCTAAAAAGCTAATTAAACGATTACTCCGCAAAGAAGCTAGATCTACTAAAAGGCAACAATAAGCTTGAAATAAAATGAATTATTCCAAACTTTATATAAATCTAATCTTATTTGGAAAAAAGTTATAAAAACTTATCCCAAAATAATAAGATAGATTATTATAAAATTAAAAAGAAAGGAAGAATGAGAATATTATTAAGCTAGAACTTGAATTTTATTAAAAACTTGAATATTACAAAGCTTGAAAATTAAAATTACAAAATATAAAACTATATGAAAAACTAGGAAAAACTTCATTAAATGGGATGGGGGGGAGGCTTTATATAGGCAGCCAACATGGGGGTATTTTTGTCATTTACTACACTAATTCTTGGAGGCTAAGCATATAATGGGGACAGCTGGCTATTTATTCCTTGTTATCATCGCCTCTGCATGCCAGTCTGTATGTGTGTGGGATCTTGGGCCAATCATCAGCCAAGCACACGCTCTCTAACTTTGTTTTCATCACCAGATGACACGTGGCGTCTTTTCATTGGTCAGCCGCCACTGACTCATCTACTATACTGCATTCCCCTGCCACCTCGTACTGACGTGGCGGCGCCGCCGCCACGTGTCATGCTCCTAATGGCCAGCCGCCAGCCGCCACTGGAATACCCTGCCACCTTGTACTGACACGTCAGACTAACGTGTCAACGCCGCCACTGCAATCACTGAGTGCCACGTGTCGCGCCCTGATTGGCCAGCAGCCTCTGCACAGCACCTGGTACCGTAAAGAGTTACGACGTGAGGTCGGGACCGTTAGCTTCGTAATTTTGTGCTCTTAAATGTGGTTTATTAGTGGATGACTTTGGAGATTGGCAAAAATGGTCCTTGTTATAAAATCTTCATCAAATCTCTATTTTTAGTCCTCCAAACTTCATTCTTTTGGCACTTTTTGGTCTTTTTACTTTATCTTTGACTTTTTCTTCGATAAATGACCGTGAAATCCCGTGTTTTCTTTCCTTTTGACCTTTTGTACCTATTTCACACAAAAACACAAAACCACGCGTAATTCCGATTTTTATGATACTAAACACATGATTAGGTCTTGTTTTTCCTTGATTTTAGTGGCAAAAGGATAAGTGTTTACACACTTATTAACAAGCTACATGGAAGGGTAAGTAGAAGAAAAGAAACACCCAACAAGATATAGCAAAGGTCCCACAAAAAAAATAAGATAAGAAAAGAGAAGTTAACCAAGATCCAAGATAAGTCATGTTAAAAGGAAACATGAAATAAAGATACAAGAAAGTAAATCATACAAAGATGTATGAAAAACAAAACAAGCCAAAAGAAAAGCATAAATCTAATCCTAGTAAAACTAGAACTCTAAGATTTACTTGAAATAGATGTCTTGGAGATAAGCAATCCTTAAGCTTAAATGAAAGACAAAGTAGTGGCGGAAGGGGGTGGTGGTGGCTTGGTAGTAGTCTCATAGTCATAGTGAAGAGGAGGTTTGACTAGGAGACTCTTAATGTAATTCATTCCTCATAGATTTGAGCCATATCAAGATGTTAATATTGAAAACAATGACAATATGTCCCATGATGCATGACATTATCATGTGAGGGAGGAAGAACACAAAAGGCTAGTGGTGGAAGAGAAGGAGTTCCACAATCAATATTCTTAGAAGAAGAAGAAATATGATTTTGAGTGTTCTTGGGTGAATTTGGATTGAAAGAGATTGGGGAAAATGGAGGAGAATTAAGGCTTTCATTTGGTGAATAAGACATTTTGATATGAGAAAGGATGCAAAATGCTTAAGGTTAAATAGAGAAAGCACAAGACACTTTTGGGATGGTCAAAGGTTTGAACCAAAGTTTCCAAAAGGTGTTGGAACAAATTTGGAGTTACAAAAAACTCGAAATTTGAAGGTTCTGCCCGCGGTTCCTTATCTCCACCTGCGGTTCCATATATATGGATCCGCGGGATATTTAGAGAACCGCCCACCTAAAGGTTGTTTTTGGTGGATGAGGAGAATTTTCCAATTTAGCAAATGCTAATTTTCTAGTCTAAATAATCATAAAGACATGCCAAGAAGCAATAATAGACATAGAAAACACACAGGAACTCATCAAAAACGATTTTGACCAAAATACATGGATTTAAAATAAAATTGATGTTGGAGGTGTGTTAATCTAGAAACATAAAATTGATGTTGGACGTGTATCAAAATTGGAACAAACGGTTTTGGAATAAATGAATAAAATAAAGATGAAAGAAGAATTGGCTAAACTTAAAATGCTATAGAAAATGCCATAATGTTTACCTTATTTACAAAATTGCCATTACTAGATAGTTACTTAATTAAATTTGATTTTGATTTATCAAGTTTGATCCAACGGTTCATAAATGTACCTATTATAACCTATTTTAAGAGTGTTTACCACAATAACGCTTCCCATATATATATATATATATATATATATATATATATATATATATATATATATATATATATATATATATATATATATATATATCTTTACATTATATATAAGAGGAGGGATTTGCCACGTCACTAATCATGCTCCAATCCATGTCAGCACATGGGCTTATGTTTTGTGCTTACAAACTCCCGAACCCAAAAAACTTAATCGCACTTATAATAAGCAGACATAAAACTTTAATGAATCCCTAGAAATCTATATCAAAACCCTAACCCCCATCTCGATCCATCTTGATTCCAAATTACGAATCAATCTTTTCAAAAACACAAAAAATCCATGAAAGTTTATATTCACACCGATTCAGGCGTATTATTCACACTGATTCAAAAACACAAAATCCAGGACTTTGAAGAACCATGTTTTGTATGGTCTGGCAAATATCTTTAAAATTAACCAAGCTTTAATAAGGGGTGATTCTGATGATGAAGATATGAATTTGTATTTGGCAGAAATTTCAGCTTAACATGGACATGTGTTCTCTATAAGCCTTGAAACTCAAGGTGCATTAAACTTGCTATTTTGTTGTTTTTCTAAATTCTCAGTTGTTCGTAAGCATTCATCACCAAACAACTTGGTTAATTATCTTGAACGTGATGCTGCTGGTGTATAGTAGCAACGGCAACCATCTTCATATCTGATGATTCCCGCCTGGATCCCTATTTTTTCACGAATGGAGCTCGTGCTACAGCTTTTTGGCGACTGATACTAGGTTGTACAGGTACCTTTTATAACACCATTCTACAGGTACCATTTATAACAGAATGAAGCTCACGCTACAGCTTTTTTGCGACTGATACTAGGTTGTACAGGTACCATTTATAACATAATGGAGCTCACCCTACAGCTTTTTTGCGACTGATACTAGGTTGTACATGTACCATTTATAACAGCACTGTACAGGTACCATTTATAACGGAGGCCTATGAACATTGCTTCTATATTGTTTAAAAACATGTAGGGGAGCCGACATCACTCCAATATTTCAAGTGTTTAGTTTGTATCATATTTTTGTTTACAAGTCTTGTGGCTATGTTATAAATAGTTTATAATAAGTATATTTTTTATGCTTCTGCCAGATTTTTTCTGGAAGGAGAATCATATGAGAGTCAGACCACACTCTGTCTAATCTATGCTAATCTCACGTCTGATGACATCCTCCTTAAGGTAATAATTATAATTAGGTAGTTATTTCCTACTAAGATGCGGGCAGCCTGCCCCTAACATGCCTTATGCTAGGAGAAAGGATTATGGATCAGTTTTTCACAGTTGAGACTTTCACTTTTCTTAATTTATTATTCAGTATCTTTGTCGGCTTTCTGTTGACCGTATAATAATATATTTTTTCGTAGGTTCGTGGGATATGGAGATGGACGCTTGGATTGCTGTTTTACCAGTTGTTCTTAAGTTTTGTTTGATGTTGCACTTTCCAGAATCAGTTCATTGGCTTTACAAGAACGTAAACTATTTATCAGCATCCGTATTATTCATTGATATCCATGTAAATGTGCTTTTATTAATTTCGTTCTTCTCTTATGTAGAGTAGTTATGGAGGATAGCGACGCTGTCAAGGAATGAACTTGATCAGCTTTCTGTTGAACTAGAGGAAGAATGTATAAGCATGAGTTCTGATATATACCGAGAGGTTTTCAAAAACCAAGATGACTAGCATTTGCAGCTGGAGCTGGTCTGTAGGTAACACACATCATTCCTATTTGAGGTTAACAATAGGTGGATTGGGTTAGCAATAATTAACTAAGACCCACTTACAGTTTTCAGGATATAACTTCTGAAAATGTTGGCTATGTTTTTGGAGCAAAAATGGCGACCCTATCTTAATATGAGAAAATGTCATATGTAGGACCCTAAATTAAGGCCAAGCTGATACACGTGGTACTCTATTTTTCATTGTCAAAAGAACTTAAGTAGATCTTTTGCTTTTGAAATTTACCATGAGTATATTTCAAAACAATAAAGGATGTCATTTATATTTTGTGACAAAATATGAAAAAAATGATTAAAAGTCAGTCCAAACAGACCCGAATAATTGAGACAGTGTCATTAAGCAGGTTCTGTCAATATAACTTTTAAAAGAGTTCGAGTACCGAAACAGTAGGCTTAAGCATTATAGAGTGACTTGCGGATGTGACGAAACCCTTATCGGGAAAAATTACGTGTTCACCTACTGAGGGTCTTGAAGCAAGTTTTCATTCTTCATCGAACTCGCTTCAATTTTGGGTTGATTACCATATCTTTGAAGCAAGTTTTCAAATTGACATATATGTATTACTGTTTTAGGTTTGCGTTGCTATTGTAAAAGCTTACATTTCCAAATATGTTTCTAAGAGAAAGATGAGCTATTTGTATACAAGTAAAAAACAAATATTTCTCAAGTGTTAGTTAATGGGTGTTTGGATGATGAGCTTATTTAGATTGTATATTAGCTTTTTAAGATGTTTCCTAAAGGTCGTTCTACAAATTGCAGGAAGAAGCCTACCCACCTATCTGTCACCGCTAATGGTTGTCATGTCCCAAAAGATGTTGTCGAACGAGGACGCTTCATACAAGAAAATCTTAAAGTCCAACAACAATGGGGTTTATTGCCTTCGTACATGTCCTGAAAGGACTAAGAAGGAACATTTAGCTTTATGTCCAGCAAGTCAAGGAATCCATTTACGTGGACTTGGATTAGCAGCAATAGTAACATCTTTTTTAAGACATGAGGAGTGGAATCTGAGAGTCATTTATTGACATTACGACGACTACTTGATTGGGAAAAAGACTATATATCATGTTGTCCTAAGGTTTGCATGTTATGAATTTATTTGTGCAGGTCTTCTTGAACATCCAACAATCTTGCTCCTAAAAAATTAGGAGCATTCTGTGCATAGGTCGTTGCTATGATTTTTTAATAAAGTAAAATAATGTTCAACATTTGTTTTTATACCATGTGCGAATATGGTTTTGTTTATATATACAGGTTCATGTTAGCAGTCGGTTTAATAAGTACCCACTAAATCAGTAAGAACTCGAACCATGTTAGTTAAGTATAAGGGTTTTTCTTTGTATTGAATGTTACTCTTATTGTAAGAACTAATTTTTATAGTGAAGAACTCGAACCATGTTAGCCAAGGAGTTGCAGGCTGTGGAAGAAACATCAGTCGTCTTGATTCACTCTTGGCCTTAACTATACTAAGGTCTTTTCACTTTTTTACTTCTTTGAGATTATTATTTGTATCGAATTAGTGGCTAAGATCTATGGTGTTTTGACTTAACCATAATGATGAAGACTGCCAACATTCAAGACATTGATGTTAGTTTTTTTATGTTAATAATTTTTCCTACGCAAACTTATTTTGGTAATTTGATTAGGGTCTAATTGTGGACCACATAATCTGTTTAGGAGAAGCTGAACAACAGATTGGCAAATTGATTTTTGTAGTTTCATTTATACCTAGCTTCATGTCTCGACATTCTATCTAGGTACCAACAAACATTTGGATACAGTCGTCGGTACATCACGTGGTATAAATAGTCGAATGCACCAAGGATCTCAAATTGAGAACTTACTGAGATGCGCCTAATTCGTATTTTTTGTAACAACATGCGCTTTCTTATAAGTAAATCTTTGCATGTTTGACATTTGCCCAATTTCGCCTTTGGAATACATGCAGTTAGGATAATGCAACCAGGTCTGCCAATATTAGGGTTCTTTATGATTTACACATGCCTAAAATACTCTGAACCTTTCCTGACATAATCTCATATTATAGCTTTTTTGTTGGTTCAATAGGCTGGAAGATGTGCGTTCCATGAGCGTGTTCAGAGGGTGAGTTTAGTGACTGGGTGAAAAGATATGTTTTGGGACAGGTGTGATTGCTTAAATAATATTCGGGAGACATATGCCTTCGTATAAGCAGGTGGTATCAAATTTGCTTAAATATCTACGGAGAAGCTTAGCCATGTTACGTGTACATAGCAGACATTTAGTCATTTGGTATCACAACATGTTCATGGAAAAAAACCATTTTGAAAGTATCCACTCATGAAATATTTATCTAATGCCATATTTTGTAAATAATGATTTAGTAACTTCCTTCTTTATAGGCGCAAGTCCTTTTGATACCCTTTATGCTCTCATGAATGTTTGAAGTTGCGTTTGATAAGATTCGAAATTTAAGAGTCAATGAGTTTAGCATTTCGGTTGTTCTTATGGGTGTTGCGGTCTGCTCCGTTACTAATATGAGTGTCAATGCTAAAGGTTTTGTTGCTGCTTCAGTCGCAGTATGAACTACGTCACTCCAACAATATGTAATCTTCTATAACTTTACTAAAGTATTATTTTAAGTATAAGTACGGTGATCTGCGAAATACCACTTATGAATGAGTTGATCTTCTTCCATATTCAGAAACTAAGAAGTCTTTGTATATATGCTTATTCTAAAATTACAGACTTTTCTTTTTTCAAGTTCTATTACCTTCTATATGTCTTTGCAGACTTTCTTTTTTCAAGTTATATTACCTTCTATATGTTTTTGCAGACTGGGAATTGGGACGGTAGGTATCATGATCATGTCAATACAAACAGGTCAGTATTTATCAAACAACCACATCACATAGTGCTTCTCGAGTTGTTGCTTGCGTGGAAATGGTGTAGTTCTGATTCTTTACATTAGACGGTTTTTGTAGCTCGATTGCTTTGGGGGGATATATATAAATTCCTCATTATTACTGGTTATATGGTTTGAAATAGATGTTTTATGGTATGAAGCTCACCAGACACCACATGAACTTTTCCACGAGGTGGAGATATTGCATAGTGCATGACTTATTAAGGGCGACTTCAGATGGGAAAATGTATGGTCAATTTGGTTGAGTTATCCTTAAGATAATTACATGATATTTTTGTGTCTATTTAAAACAATAAGCTACGGGTCCAAACAAATCGCCAAACGCGTATATGAAAATATAAACTCCAGCTTCTAGCTTATATCAGGAGAATCTGATCTCCCTATCACGAGTTACTATAAGGTTGATGTGTGGTCATCCTAGAATGTTAGCGTACAAGAGGGATATTTATCAATTAAGTTAGAGGGCGTTTGGAATTGTACTTTGAAGAAGATTATTATATAATTGTGTCTACAAACTGCTAACAATTAGAAAATTAGTTTCGTTAGATGAGAATCCTACCTAATGATTGAGAAGATTCTCAGACTTACCCGTCTTACCTCCCTAAGATCCCCTGGACATTGATGCTCAATGTTCACAGTAGGCTCATAAGGACTTCAATGAACTGTTGATAAAATGAACTTGTCAATTTTACTCTCATCAGCTTTATCAAGCCTATACACCTTGTCTTTAGTTTTGCACCTTTGGTAGACCTTTTATGGTTTTACAATCCTTTAGTTTGGTTGCTGAGAGTAGTTTGAGTACTAAGCATATATATAATCGAATGACCAAAGTAGAGTAGAGTGAAACTTTGGTAGTTACTAGAAATTGCTTTGTGCTAAGATGGTGATGATATAAATATACCACCAACAACCCACACGCATTCTCTACAGGCGTTATCGGTCCACTACATAAATGATGACCACAAAATTAAGATAAAACCCCCTTATATGTGGTCCACTTGGTGGTGATTTTGATGGGGACCGTGTAAATATTTTTTATCCTTAGTCCCCCGCTAAAGCTTAGGTGTTGGACTCATATCCTGTTGAGAAGCAACTCCTGAACTCACATAGCGAGCACGTCAACCTCCAGCTTGGAACTGTTTACATACTACTGTATTAATTTTATGATGGATCAACTTAAGCTGATTAAACTGGCTGGTATAAAACATACAAAAGTGGCTCATTTCATAGCCAACCCATTTAGACCTGAGCGATTAATATTCTTCTAGCATGCTGTAATTATGATGTTAACATTATGAATATGTTAATATACGGGTATGACTTTATGCACACTAAGAGCTTGACCATCGTATTTTCACAACCATGTCGAGTATTCTTGTGTAATTGGTGTTGTCTGAACGTGATCCTATTTAACTGGATGTTCATTTGTAGTTTTAGTCCATAGCATTATTGTATATAAGTTGATTCGGGTCATGTCTAAGAACGGTGAACCTTTGCACATCTCAGTTCAGAAAGTAATATGATGTGGCACAGGTTTGAAAGGGGTTGCTCTACTTATTGATTCTTAAATTCATATTGTTTGACCAAAGATAACACCATATGTTATGTTTTTCTTTATGACATTGTCGTTGGTCTTTTTCAAATAAAGGTTAGTAGATTTTAGAAGATCAAATATTTTTTAATAGGTGCGATTGTGGGATGCAAAGAGCTAAATTTGCATTGGAGTTGGAAAAGGTCACACATGAGGCATTAGTGATCGGTGCTCGTGATCAAGGTTACATGTTTGATTATGTTACTGATGAGATCCCCGAGGTTATGCCTCTTATCCATGTCCCACAACTAAGTTTGGTGCTAAGCTTACTAAAGTGGGGAAGAACACGATATGGGGTTGCTCTTGAGACCTGCACCAAGACCAACATGGTCATGATTTTGTATTTTGCTAGGAATATTGTGTGATGTATGTCTTATCTTCTTGTATATAACAAGGATTATAGATACAGGCAACTTGACAAATGTTAATTGTTTTATTGTCCCTTTTTAGCAACTGTGTATAATGATGTTGGAGCATAGTTTGGCTAGACCGGCTCGACGACTCTCCTGGGCCGTTCGTCCTCTTCTCGGGTACTAAGTAATGCTGAAACAAAGGTAAACTGGTTAGACGTGGACCCGAGGCCGGAGCCCCGGGGTCCACCTCCGACGGTCAAGTTAGTATTGATCGATATATTGTATAAGAGGTGTGGTTAAGAGAGAGAACCTGATTATAATGAGACCCCTACCCATGTTTATATAGGCTTAGGGTTTCATGACGGATAAGTTAGGTGTGTTTAGGCCGCGGTCCTGTTGGGCCAGGCCGAATACCGACTGTACGTCGACATGTCCCCTAGTCTAGTATGATATGGTCCATGATCATGTTATGCTAGACTCATTCGTGTATCATGCTCACTAAACAACCACGTGCAGCTTGCTGCTAGGACATCCTCGTGGGTTGTCCGTAACATATGGCTCCACTTGTAATGGGCTACTTTTAGCGAAAAGATGATGGTTTGGGGTTACGGATAGTGAGCGTAGCCACTATACGTCATCATGTCCCCCCAGTCTAGTATGCGAGGTTGTCCCCAAGGTTACTAGACTTTACACCATATTTGCTACCTGTAAGCATATCCACGTCCTCAGAAATGGGAAAACACGTATACGTAAGACGGGCAGTTGTGCTCGAATGCTTGGTTTCCCGTGATTAGACGGTAAGGACCCCGTAAGAAGAAAGCATGTTCTATAGCCGGGTAACACTGGCATTGGCAAGGTATCATTCTTATTCATCTCTAACGTGAGGATGATAAGAAGGTTTTATGAAGGTGAAGGTGGAACCCATATGCTGCATCGTGAACATTTGAAGACGTACTTCTAATACCCACTAATGATGCAGCATAGTACGAATATTGCATTCGTCTTAAGGCCAACATAATTCGTAATTCTGTGGCAAAGTGATGCGGATATTACATCCGTCTTATGGCAACGACATTTGATAACGACTTCCAAAATTTGTCACGGTTTTTCTTGGATTAAACGATATAAATTTTGGAAATTCACTCTTAGCCAAGCAAAGTAATTAGTCGCGGAAGACGTACTTCCGCAACAAAGAAATGTGCCAACGGAAGACGTACTTCCTCGACAAAGAAATGTGCCAACGGAAGACGTACTTCCGCGACAAAGAGAATTAGCCAACGAAAGAGGTACTTTCGTGGCGAAGATAATGAGCCAGTGGAAGGAGTACTTCCACGGCGAAGACAATAAGCCAGTGGAAGGAGTACTTCCATGACGAAGACAATAAGCCAGTAGAAGGAGTACTTCCACGGCGAAGACAATAAGCCAATGGAAGGAGGACTTCCACGGCGAAGACAATAAGCACGTGGAAGAGATACTTCCACGGCGAAGAATAATGAGCAAGTGGAAGAGATACTTCATCGACAAAGATAATGAGCACGTGGAAGAGATACTTCCACGACAAAGATAATGAGCACGTGGAAGAGATACTTCCACGACAAAGATAATGAGCACGTGGAAGAGATACTTCCACGGCGAAGATAATAAGCACGTGGAAGAGATACTTCCAGGGCGAAGATAATAAGCACGTGGAAGAGATACTTCCACGGCAAAGATAATAAGCACGTGGAAGAGATACTTCCACGACGAAGATAAGAAGCACGTGGAAGAATACTTCCACGGCGAAGATAACGATCACGTGGAAAAATACTTCCACGGCGAAGATAATAAGCACGTGGAAGAGATACTTCCATGACGAAAATAATGAGCACGTGGAAGAGATACTTCCACGGCGAAGATAATAAGCACGTGGAAGAGATACTTCCACGACGAAGACAATAAGCACGTGGAAGAGATACTTCCACGACGAAAATAATGAGCACGTGGAAGAGATACTTCTACGGCGAAGATAAGAAGCACGTGGAAGAGATACTTCCATGGCGAAAATAATGAGCAAGTGGAAGAGATACTTCTACGGCGAAAATAATGAGCACGTGGAAGAGATACTTCCACGGCGAAGATAAGAGGCACGTGGAAGAGATACTTCCACGACGAAAATAATGAGCACATGGAAGAGATACTTCCACGACGAAGATAAGAAGCACGTGGAAGAGATACTTCCACGGCGAATATAATGAGCACGTGGAAGAGATACTTCCACGATGAAAATAATGAGAACGTGGAAGAGATACTTCCACCGCGAAGATAATAAGCACGTGGAAGAGATACTTCCACAAAGAAAATAATGAGCCCGTGGAAGAGATACTTCCACGGCGAAGATAATAAGCACGTGGAAGAGATACTTCCACGACGAAGATAATAAGCACGTGGACGAGACACTTCCACGGCGAAGATAAGAAGCACGTGGAAGAGATACTTCCACGGAGAAAATAATGAGCACGTGGAAGAGATACTTCCACGGCGAAGATAAGAAGCACGTGGAAGAGATACTTCCACGACGAAAATAAGAGGCACGTGGAAGAGATACTTCCACGACGAAAATAATGAGCACGTGGAAGAGATACTTCCACGACGAAGATAAGAAGCACGTGGAAGATATACTTCCGCGGCGAAAATAATGAGCACGTGGAAGAGATACTTCCACGGCGAAGATAATAAGCACGTGGAAGAGACACTCCCACGGCGAAGATAATAAGCACGTGGAAGAGATACTTCCACGAAAAAATAATGAGCCCGTGGAAGAGATACTTCCACGGCTAAGATAATAAGCATGTGTAAGAGATACTTCCACGGCGAAGATAATAAGCACGTGGAAGAGACACTTCCACGGCGAAGATAAGAAGCACGTGGAAGAGACACTCTCACGGCGAAGATAATAAGCACGTGGAAGAGATACTTCCACGACAAAATAATGAGCCCGTGGAAGAGATACTTCCACGGCTAAGATAATAAGCACGTGGAAGAGATATTTCCACGGCGAAGATAATAAGCACGTGGAAGAGACACTTCCACGGCGAAGATAAGAAGCACATGGAAGAGATACTTCCACGGTGAAGATAAGAAGCACGTGGAAGAGATACTTCCACGTCGAAAATAATGAGCACGTGGAAGAGATACTTCCACGGAGAAAATAATGAGCACGTGGAAGAGATACTTCCACGGCGAAGATAATAAGCACGTGGAAGAGACACTCCCACGGCGAAGATAATAAGCACGTGGACGAGACACTCCCACGGCGAAGATATCGATCACGTGGAATAATACTTCCACGGCGAAGATAATAAGCACGTGGAAGAGATACTTCCACGACGAAAATAATGAGCACGTGGAAGAGATACTTCCACGACGAAGATAATAAGCACGTGCAAGAGATACTTCCACGGCGAAGATAATAAGCATGTGGAAGAGATACTTCCACGACGAAAATAATGAGCACGTCGAAGAGATACTTCCACGGCGAAGATAAGAAGCACGTGGAAGATATACTTCCATGGCGAAAATAATGAGCACGTGGAAGAGATACTTCCACGGCAAAAATAATGAGCACGTGGAAGAGATACTTCCACGGCGAAGATAATAGGCACGTGGAAGAGATACTTCCACGGCGAAAATAATGAGCACGTGGAAGAGATACTTCCACGGCGAAGATAAGAAGCACGTGGAAGAGATACTTCCATGGTGAAAATAATGAGCACGTGGAAGAGATACTTCCACGGCGAAAAATGAGCATGTAGAAGAGATACTTCCACGGCGAAGATAATAAGCACGTGGAAGAGATACTTCCACAACGAAAATAATGAGCCCGTGGAAGAGATACTTCCACGACGAAGATAATAAGCACGTGGAAGAGATAATTCCACGGCGAAGATAATAAGCACGTGGAAGAGACACTTCCACGGCGAAGATAAGAAGCACGTGGAAGAGATACTTCCACGGTGAAAATAATGAGCACGTGGAAGAGATACTTCTACGGCGAAGATAAGAAGCACGTGGAAGAGACACTTCCATGACGAAAATAATGAGCACGTGGAAGAGATACTTCCACGGAGAAAATAATGAGCACGTGGAAGAGATACTTCCACGGCGAAGATAATAATCACGTGGAAGAGACACTCCCACGGCGAAGATAATAAGCACGTGGAAGAGACACTCCCACGGCGAAGATAACGAGCACGTGGAAGAATACTCCCACAGCGCATGAATAAGCCAACAGAAGAGATACTTCTGTGGCGAAGGCATAAGCCAATGGAATAAATATTTCCATGGCACAAAAATAATCGTGCGGAAGGAGTACTTCCGTGGCGAAGGAATAAGCCAATGGAAGAGATACTTCCATGGCAAAGGAACAACCCGGCAGAAGGCGGACTTCTGTGGCAAAGAAATATATCCAAAGATATTTGTGTGACGTGCACATAAATAGTGGTATTATTATACCCTAGTAGCCCCCAAGTTTAATGGTGCTACATTCAATTAGTAGTATTAAACTTAATCAAGTATTCAAAAAAATTACGATCACGTAGACCAGCACGAATGGACGTACCATAGCCGCGTTTCGAACGTGTGAAGCAACGCGGATGGGTTTTGCCATAACCGCGAATTGTCACATAGTATCAGACGTATCTTAACTAACTTATTGGATAAGCTATGCCATTACGTGCGGCGTACCGCTACTACCATAAGGACGGTCAAAGTTTTGACAAAATTTTGTTAGACGTGCACAGTATGTCTTTTGAAAGTACATCATGAGTCATGTGGTTTGCGTAACTTACTACAACGTCTTGATAGCAAGCTGTCTAACAAGGATACATGATCCATGGTCATTGGGGTTGCATCCCTCTTACACGACAAGTTGAATTATTAGGTTCACTCAATCCTCTTATTCCACCTGGGAACGATGTGTACATGTACGCCCGTAGGCCGAAGATATCCGAGTGTATGGACTAGAATATATATATATATATATATATATATATATATATATATATATATATATATATATATATATATATATATATATATATATATATATATATATATATATATATATATATATATATATATATATATATATATATATATATATATATATATATATATATATATATATATATATATATATATATATATAATAAGTAATTACTTAATACTAGACATGAAGATATCTATCTAGATATGTATTTGAAAGATAGGAACATTTATCGTAATAATAGAAATCGCACAAAGCTAAAGGATATATATAATATCTTGTTACCAAGTTAAGAGATATACGTAATATCATATTAATTTAGAAAAATATAGGTAATATCTTGTTTACCTATTTAAAAAAGATATATATATAATATTTTATTACTATCGAAATATACCTTTATCAAGTTTAAAAGATAAATAATATCTTTTTTTATTTTAAATGATATGTGTAATATCTTATATTAAAATAAATAATATATCCGATCGTTCGAATTAATATGGAAGACGCGGTTAATGACCGCAGTGTAAAAATAAATTAAGCGTGAACATGCAGAAGAGCATGAATGGTCATGCCATAACTGTGGATAAAAATAAAATATATCCGAACATGCTATGATTGCGGATGAAAAAGGGTCAAAAAATGGGCGTGCCTAAGACAGCGAATAAAGAATAAAATATACCCAAACGTATGAATTTACGGAATTAAAAAATCTACACGAAGTATAGCGCCATTCAAGCGACCAAAATTATATTCGTGTGAAGTATAAAATCGATATTGTATGCGAAATATATTTTATTCTATGACTGTGAAAACAATGACTTTCATTTAAGAAACCAAAATTTACACTAAGTATATTCTATAATAAAAAGCACGATTCTTATGTTGACCCTGTTCTTCAAAGTTGAAAAGCATGTCGTGATGCATAAGATAGTGCTTTGCGATAATAGCATAATATAGTCCGGGGTTTATCAAATCATCATGATGGCAAAAAGTATTGTGTAATAATGATGGCCAAAAAAATTACCCCACCAAAATAACATGAACTAAAAATCATCATGATCCATTGTCCATATTTTAGTTGCAATTACGACAAAATCTGCTTAACGTAATTGATAGTGCATTTATTTGTTTAATCGAAAGATAAATAAGGTTAGAGTTACTGACTTTTGGCATCGATCTTTGCTTATCGGTAGTATGAGACCACGTAACATGGTTTAGTCAGGGTCCCACGGATGGCGCCAACTTGTTGGAGCATAGTTTGGCTAGACCGGCTCGACGACTCTCCTAGGCCGTTCGTCGTCTTCCCGGGTCCCGAGTAATGCTGCAAACAAAGGTAAACCGGTTAGACGTGGACCCGAGGCCGGAGCCCCGGGGTCCACCTCTGACGGTCAAGTTAGTATTGATCGATATATTGTATAAGAGGTGTGGTTAAGAGAGAGAACCTGATTATAATGAGACCCCTACCCCTATTTATATAGGATTAGGGTTTCTTGAAGGATAAGTTAGGTGTGTGTGGGCCGCGGGCCTGTTGGGTCGGGCCGAATACCGACTGTACGTCGACATGTCCCCCAGTCTAGTATGATATGGTCCATGATCATGTTATGCTAGACTCATTCGTGTATCATGCTCACTAAACAACCGCGTGCGGCTTGCTGCTAGGACATCCTCGTGGGTTGTCCGTAACATATGGCTCCACTCGTAATGGGCTACTTTTAGCGAAAAGATGATGGTTTAGGGTTACGGATAGTGAGCGTAGCCACTATACGTCATCAAATGATAACCCAAAGTCGATCAACTATATAATAGTTTCAAGAAAATATTTATTGTTAAGAGTTTTCTCTAATGTATTATAGGTATGTCGAGAATATTTGACTTTATTCATTTGGTTATAAAGCTTTTACTTAAATATGATTCCATGAAACTAAAACATGATTATATAAAACTTTTATTACAAGCTCTATTATAAATATGGCTTTGAAGATGCTTGATGAAGGTTAATTACATTGGCTTTTTGATGGTACTACATGCTACATAACTTGATATATTTTGAGTTATGAAGCTGCATAACAATTTTCATAGTTGTATAATATTGGGTTTTAAACTACTTTTACATCAATAACTAAACAGAGAGTTTCCATACCGAAAGCATTAGCTACTTCCATTGCTCATTAGAAGTCTAGGCCCCAGGATCTTTTGTACTGTAAACAAGATGATCTTTTGTACCGAATGGTGCACAAATTACATCAAACTGTTATATAATTGATGCGCCATACATCGCATGAACCGATGGTGAAAATATTTTCCCGTTAAGTACTATCAAGGGTCTAAAACGAAAGGTATTCTCGTCTTTTTGCTTTTACAGGGATGTATTTTGCACTTTATACAAAAAAATATTTTTCTTTCATTTTAGAAATCCAAAAAAAAATAATTTTAATTTTTTCCAAAACAAAAGTCTAAATTGTTGTGAAACCTTTTATTTGGTAAAAAACTACATTTTTTTTGGAAAAAAAGTTTGAATAGATTTTATTTTTTTATTTTTTTCTTGGAACTTTTTTAATATCTTTTCTTAAGTAACAAAATGTTTCTTCTTTCAAAAAATTTTTTTTTATAAAATTTTATCTTTTTTAAGTTAAACGTAAAAAATTCAAAGTAAAAGAAGTTCAAGTTCTTCTTTTACGTTATAAATTTTAAATTTTGTTAAAAGTAAAAAAAATTACTCTTCAATGATTGTAATCTGTGCCAAATATCGACGATGGATGTAAATCACACTTTTGACAAACCGCATAAATGTATTTTATAATTTACTCTTTCTAAATATATGTTTGGTTACATGAACATCAAACTTATTAGTTAATACATTGTCCAAATTGTTACCAACGATAAAAAAAGATACTTCTTTATATTGGATTCATATCTGATCATGTAAGTCTTGATGCTGGCAACTGCAAAGTCTTAATCGATATCGAGCAATAAAATTTCGACATTGCTTAGGGTGTTCATGTTCATCTGATCTAGAAGCTCGGTGCCGGTGACAAATACCAATTTTTTTAATAAGAAGTCATACCATTCAATCGGATATTATAAACATAAATATACCAATAAAAAAGTTAATATATATATATATATATATATATATATATATATATATATGTATATATATATATGTGTATATATATATATATATATATATATATATATATATATATATATATATATATATATATATATATATATATATATATATATATATATATATATATATATATATATATGTATATATATATATATATATATATATATATATATATATATATATATGTATAAATATATATATATATATATATATATATATAGATATGTATATATATATATATATATATGTATATATATATATATATATATATATATATATATATATATATATATATATATATATATATATATATATATATATATATATATATATATATATATATATATATATATATATATATATATATATATATATATATATATATATATATATATATATATATATATATATATATATATATATATATATATATATATGTATATATATATATATATATATATATATATATATATATATATATATATATATATATATATATATACATACATACATACATATATATATATATATATATATATATATATATATATATATATATATATATATATATATATATATATATATATATATATATATATATATATATATATATATATATATATATATATATATATATATATATATATACATATATATATATATATATATATATATATATACATATATATATATATATATATATATATATATATATATATATATATATATATATATATAAATATATATATATATATATATATATATATATATATATATATATATATATATATATATATATATATATATATATATATATATATATAGAATTTAGATCATATAAGAACTTTTTAATGTTATAAAAATAAGAACCCAATTAGAAATTGACAAGTGTAATTTAGTGATTAAAAAAAACTGAAAATTAATTAAAGCTAATAAAGGGTAATATGGATATTTTGCACTCTATTTACTAACCCTACATCAACCTATCATTCTATCATATTCATAACCACAACAACACATACATTTTGCAGCCATCTCTCCTCACAAACACCCATAGGAAAAGTACCCCGCCACTGTTGCCGATCCCAGTTACAATCAAATCCTATTCCGTCGATCAAACTATTACCGCTGCTAACAAGGTCTATTACCATCACTCACAAGGCCTCGCTGCAGCCTAAACACCACTGCCGTAAGATCTACTCACCGTTGCTAACGCGCCGTATATACTCATCGACGCCACCATATTCTTGACACCCTTACCAAACCGACAGATCTTTTCATTGCCGTAAGGTGTAACTCATGTATCGAATGTAAGATCTAGTCATTACCGCTTGCCGATGTACCGGTGCACTGGTCTTTGATTGCGGTTAATGGTGGTGTGATGGTGGTTGGTTCTGCTAATGTATCGGTGCATTGGATGTTAATGGTGGTGTGATGGTGGTTTGTTCTGCTGATGTACCAGTGCATTGGAGGGTGTGATAGTGGTTGGTTCTGCTGATGTACCGGTGCACTGGTTTTTTATCGCGGTGAGTTGATGGTTACGGGTTGATGCACCACGTATGAGGTAGTAGTTTATAAGTAATTGTATCGTTGATATGGTGCTGAGCCGCTACACAAAACGATGATGTACCATGTGTAT